>OY776108.1:4166972-5366972 GCA_963675205.1 Catocala nupta | reverse complement strand
TTTAATTTTTACTGTTTTTAATTGTAATTGTTTCTTTTTAGTGATTTTGACTATTTGAAAATATTTTCTTTAAATTTCGATAAAAATAGAAAATCAGCTGTTTATCAGGATTTTCATAAAGTGTCTAATAGCGTTTTGATAATACCATTACAATTTTTGCATCGGAACTGGTAAACTGCATCAATATCGAAGCGAAGACATCATTAATTTAACACGAGAACTGATGATGAGAACTGTCGGAATGTTACAAGCAGTTTCGGGTTACGTACTGTGGCTGTCGGTCTTGGCACTACACTGAGCGTTATAAGTTGTCTCTAGGCACGCTATCGTATCACTGGCAGCGTGGCCGATCAACATGGCAGAAGATCTCGCGTCATCTCGAGAAAGGACCGGTATATCCAAAATACTGCTCGATGATACCGTAACATGACTAATTACTACGAAAATTAAATATTGCGAATTTTATTTGCTTCGAATTTAATTATATTGCTTCGGAAATTATATTGCTACGATAACAATTCAATTGCTAAGAATATAATAATATTGCTACGAATCTATTTGCTACGAATCTTTCTGCTACGAATCTATTTGCTACGAATATTTCTGCTACGAATCTTTCTGCTACGAATCTATTTGCTACGAATCTTTCTGCTACGAATCTAAAGTGCTACGAATATAATTATATTGCTACGAATCTGTAGTGCTACGAATATAATTATATTGCTACGAATCAATAGTGCTACGAATATAATTATATTGCTACGAATCAATAGTGCTACGAATATAATTATATTGCTACGAAATCTATTTGCTACGAATCTATTTGCTACGAATCTATTTGCTACGAATCTATTTGCTACGAATCTATTTGCTACGAATCTATTTGCTACGAATCTATTTGCTACGAATCTATTTGCTACGAATCTATTTGCTACAAATTTATTTGCTACGAATCTATTTGCTACGAATCTATTTGCTACGAATCTTTCTGCTACGAATCTAAAGTGCTACGAATCTATTTGCTACGAATCTATTTGCTACGAATCTATTTGCTACGAATCTTTCTGCTACGAATCTAAAGTGCTACGATTATAATTACATTGCTATGAAAATTATATTGTTACGAAAATTATATTGCTACAAAAATAATTATGTTGCTACGAATATAATTTTATTGCTATGAAAATTATATTGTTACGAAAATTATATTGCTACAAAAATAATTATGTTGCTACGAATATAATTTTATTGCTACGAACATATTCAATAGATAACGGATTATAAATATATTTATATTTACTACAGACCCTCAAAGCTATTTAATTTTTACTGTTTTTAATTGTAATTGTTTCTTTTTAGTGATTTTGACTATTTGAAAATATTTTCTTTAAATTTTGATAAAAATAGAAAATCAGCTGTTTATCAGGATTTTCATAAAGTGTCTAATAGCGTTTTGATAATACCATTACAATTTTTGCATCGGAACTGGTAAACTGCATCAATATCGAAGCGAAGACATCATTAATTTAACACGAGAACTGATGATGAGAACTGTCGGAATGTTACAAGCAGTTTCGGGTTACGTACTGTGGCTGTCGGTCTTGGCACTACACTGAGCGTTATAAGTTGTCTCTGGGCACGCTATCGTATCACTGGCAGCGTGGCCGATCAACATGGCAGAAGATCTCGCGTCATCTCGAGAAAGGACCGGTATATCCAAAATACTGCTCGATGATACCGTAACATGACTAATTACTACGAAAATTAATTATTGCGAATTTTATTTGCTACGAATTTAATTATATTGCTTCGGAAATTATATTGCTACGATTACAATTCAATTGCTAAGAATATAATAATATTGCTACGAATCTATTTGCTAGGAATCTTTCTGCTACGAATCTATTTGCTACGAATATTTCTGCTACGAATCTTTCTGCTACGAATCTATTTGCTACGAATTATTCTGCTACGAATCTAAAGTGCTACGAATATAATTATATTGCTTCGTAAATTATATCGCTACGATTACAATTCAATTGCTAAGAATATAATAATATTGCTACAAATCTATTTGCTACGAATCTTTCTGCTACGAATCTATTTGCTTCGAATATTTCTGCTACGAATCTATTTGCTACGAATCTTTCTGCTACGAATCTAAAGTACTACGAATATAATTATATTGCTAAAAATCTGTAGTGCTACGAATATAATTATAATGCCACGAATCTGTAGTGCTACGAATATAATTATATTGCTACAAAACTATTTGCTACGAATCAAAAGTGCTACGAATATAATTATATTGCTACGAATCTGTAGTGCTACGAATTTACATTGCAACGAATATAATTAAATTGCTACGAATCTATTTGCTACAAACATAATTATGTCACTACGAATATAATTATATCGCTACAGATATAATTATATCGCTACAGATATAATTATATTGCTACGAATATAATTATATTGCTTCGAATATAATTATATTTCAACGAATATAATTATAATGCCACGAATATAATTATATTTCTACGAATATAATTATATTGCTTCGAATATAATTATATTGCTAATAATATAATTACGAAAATGATATTGCTATAAATATAATTATGTTGCTACGAATATAATTATATTGCTACGAACATATTCAATATACTACGAATTATAAATATATTTATATTTACTACAGAGCCCCAACGCAATTTAAGTTTAACTGTTTTTAATTGTTATTGTTTCTTATCAGTGATTTTGACTATTTGAAAATATTTTCTTTAAATTTCGATAAAAATAGAAAATCAGCTGTTTATCAGGATTTTCATAAAGTGTCTAATAGCGTTTTGATAATACCATTACAATTTTTGCATCGGAACTGGTAAACTGCATCAATATCGAAGCGAAGAGATCATTAATTTAACACGAGAACTGATGATGAGAACTGTCGGAATGTTACAAGCAGTTTCGGGTTACGTACTGTGGCTGTCGGTCTTGGCACTACACTGAGCGTTATAAGTCGTCTCTGGGCACGCTATCGTATCACTGGCAGCGTGGCCGATCAACATGGCAGAAGATCTCGCATCATCTCGAGAAAGGACCGGTATATCCAAATTACTGCTTGATGATACCGTAACATGACTAATTACTACGAAAATTAATTATTGCGAATTTTATTTGCGACGAATTTAATTATATTGCTTCGGAAATTATATTGCTACGATTACAATTCAATTGCTAAGAATATAATAATATTGCTACGAATCTATTTGCTACGAATCTTTCTGCTACGAATCTATTTGCTACGAATCTTTCTGCTACGAATCTATTTGCTACGAATCTATTTGCTACGAATCTATTTGCTACGAATCTATTTGCTACGAATCTATTTGCTACGAATCTATTTGCTACGAATCTATTTGCTACAAATTTATTTGCTACGAATCTATTTGCTACGAATCTATTTGCTACGAATCTATTTGCTACGAATCTTTCTGCTACGAATCTATTTGCTACGAATCTATTTGCTACGAATCTTTCTGCTACGAATCTAAAGTGCTACGATTATAATTACATTGCTATGAAAATTATATTGTTACGAAAATTATATTGCTACAAAAATAATTATGTTGCTACGAATATAATTTTATTGCTATGAAAATTATATTGTTACGAAAATTATATTGCTACAAAAATAATTATGTTGCTACGAATATAATTTTATTGCTACGAACATATTCAATAGATAACGGATTATAAATATATTTATATTTACTACAGACCCTCAAAGCTATTTAATTTTTACTGTTTTTAATTGTAATTGTTTCTTTTTAGTGATTTTGACTATTTGAAAATATTTTCTTTAAATTTTGATAAAAATAGAAAATCAGCTGTTTATCAGGATTTTCATAAAGTGTCTAATAGCGTTTTGATAATACCATTACAATTTTTGCATCGGAACTGGTAAACTGCATCAATATCGAAGCGAAGACATCATTAATTTAACACGAGAACTGATGATGAGAACTGTCGGAATGTTACAAGCAGTTTCGGGTTACGTACTGTGGCTGTCGGTCTTGGCACTACACTGAGCGTTATAAGTTGTCTCTGGGCACGCTATCGTATCACTGGCAGCGTGGCCGATCAACATGGCAGAAGATCTCGCGTCATCTCGAGAAAGGACCGGTATATCCAAAATACTGCTCGATGATACCGTAACATGACTAATTACTACGAAAATTAATTATTGCGAATTTTATTTGCTACGAATTTAATTATATTGCTTCGGAAATTATATTGCTACGATTACAATTCAATTGCTAAGAATATAATAATATTGCTACGAATCTATTTGCTAGGAATCTTTCTGCTACGAATCTATTTGCTACGAATATTTCTGCTACGAATCTTTCTGCTACGAATCTATTTGCTACGAATTATTCTGCTACGAATCTAAAGTGCTACGAATATAATTATATTGCTTCGTAAATTATATCGCTACGATTACAATTCAATTGCTAAGAATATAATAATATTGCTACAAATCTATTTGCTACGAATCTTTCTGCTACGAATCTATTTGCTACGAATATTTCTGCTACGAATCTTTCTGCTACGAATCTATTTGCTACGAATTATTCTGCTACGAATCTAAAGTGCTACGAATATAATTATATTGCTTCGTAAATTATATCGCTACGATTACAATTCAATTGCTAAGAATATAATAATATTGCTACAAATCTATTTGCTACGAATCTTTCTGCTACGAATCTATTTGCTACGAATATTTCTGCTACGAATCTATTTGCTACGAATCTTTCTGCTACGAATCTAAAGTACTACGAATATAATTATATTGCTAAAAATCTGTAGTGCTACGAATATAATTATAATGCCACGAATCTGTAGTGCTACGAATATAATTATATTGCTACAAAACTATTTGCTACGAATCAAAAGTGCTACGAATATAATTATATTGCTACGAATCTGTAGTGCTACGAATTTACATTGCAACGAATATAATTAAATTGCTACGAATCTATTTGCTACAAACATAATTATGTCACTACGAATATAATTATATCGCTACAGATATAATTATATCGCTACAGATATAATTATATTGCTTCGAATATAATTATATTTCAACGAATATAATTATAATGCCACGAATATAATTATATTTCTACGAATATAATTATATTGCTTCGAATATAATTATATTGCTAATAATATAATTACGAAAATGATATTGCTATAAATATAATTATGTTGCTACGAATATAATTATATTGCTACGAACATATTCAATATACTACGAATTATAAATATATTTATATTTACTACAGAGCCCCAACGCAATTTAAGTTTAACTGTTTTTAATTGTTATTGTTTCTTATCAGTGATTTTGACTATTTGAAAATATTTTCTTTAAATTTCGATAAAAATAGAAAATCAGCTGTTTATCAGGATTTTCATAAAGTGTCTAATAGCGTTTTGATAATACCATTACAATTTTTGCATCGGAACTGGTAAACTGCATCAATATCGAAGCGAAGAGATCATTAATTTAACACGAGAACTGATGATGAGAACTGTCGGAATGTTACAAGCAGTTTCGGGTTACGTACTGTGGCTGTCGGTCTTGGCACTACACTGAGCGTTATAAGTCGTCTCTGGGCACGCTATCGTATCACTGGCAGCGTGGCCGATCAACATGGCAGAAGATCTCGCATCATCTCGAGAAAGGACCGGTATATCCAAATTACTGCTTGATGATACCGTAACATGACTAATTACTACGAAAATTAATTATTGCGAATTTTATTTGCGACGAATTTAATTATATTGCTTCGGAAATTATATTGCTACGATTACAATTCAATTGCTAAGAATATAATAATATTGCTACGAATCTATTTGCTACGAATCTTTCTGCTACGAATCTATTTGCTACGAATCTTTCTGCTACGAATCTATTTGCTACGAATATTTCTGCTACGAATCTTTCTGCTACGAATCTATTTGCTACGAATCTTTCTGCTACGAATCTAAAGTGCTGCGAATATAATTATATTGCTACGAATCTGTAGTGCTACAAATATAATTATATTGCTACGAATCAATAGTGCTACGAATATAATTATATTGCTACGAAATCTATTTGCTACGAATCTATTTGCTACGAATCTATTTGCTACGAATCTATTTGCTACGAATCTATTTGCTACGAATCTATTTGCTACGAATCTATTTGCTACGAATCTATTTGCTACGAATCTATTTGCTACGAATCTATTTGCTACGAATCTTTCTGCTACGAATCTAAAGTGCTACGAATCTATTTGCTACGAATCTATTTGCTACGAATCTATTTGCTACGAATCTTTCTGCTACGAATCTAAAGTGCTACGATTATAATTACATTGCTATGAAAATTATATTGTTACGAAAATTATATTGCTACAAAAATAATTATGTTGCTACGAATATAATTTTATTGCTATGAAAATTATATTGTTACGAAAATTATATTGCTACAAAAATAATTATGTTGCTACGAATATAATTTTATTGCTACGAACATATTCAATAGATAACGGATTATAAATATATTTATATTTACTACAGACCCTCAAAGCTATTTAATTTTTACTGTTTTTAATTGTAATTGTTTCTTTTTAGTGATTTTGACTATTTGAAAATATTTTCTTTAAATTTTGATAAAAATAGAAAATCAGCTGTTTATCAGGATTTTCATAAAGTGTCTAATAGCGTTTTGATAATACCATTACAATTTTTGCATCGGAACTGGTAAACTGCATCAATATCGAAGCGAAGACATCATTAATTTAACACGAGAACTGATGATGAGAACTGTCGGAATGTTACAAGCAGTTTCGGGTTACGTACTGTGGCTGTCGGTCTTGGCACTACACTGAGCGTTATAAGTTGTCTCTGGGCACGCTATCGTATCACTGGCAGCGTGGCCGATCAACATGGCAGAAGATCTCGCGTCATCTCGAGAAAGGACCGGTATATCCAAAATACTGCTCGATGATACCGTAACATGACTAATTACTACGAAAATTAATTATTGCGAATTTTATTTGCTACGAATTTAATTATATTGCTTCGGAAATTATATTGCTACGATTACAATTCAATTGCTAAGAATATAATAATATTGCTACGAATCTATTTGCTAGGAATCTTTCTGCTACGAATCTATTTGCTACGAATATTTCTGCTACGAATCTTTCTGCTACGAATCTATTTGCTACGAATTATTCTGCTACGAATCTAAAGTGCTACGAATATAATTATATTGCTTCGTAAATTATATCGCTACGATTACAATTCAATTGCTAAGAATATAATAATATTGCTACAAATCTATTTGCTACGAATCTTTCTGCTACGAATCTATTTGCTACGAATATTTCTGCTACGAATCTATTTGCTACGAATCTTTCTGCTACGAATCTAAAGTACTACGAATATAATTATATTGCTAAAAATCTGTAGTGCTACGAATATAATTATAATGCCACGAATCTGTAGTGCTACGAATATAATTATATTGCTACAAAACTATTTGCTACGAATCAAAAGTGCTACGAATATAATTATATTGCTACGAATCTGTAGTGCTACGAATTTACATTGCAACGAATATAATTAAATTGCTACGAATCTATTTGCTACAAACATAATTATGTCACTACGAATATAATTATATCGCTACAGATATAATTATATCGCTACAGATATAATTATATTGCTACGAATATAATTATATTGCTTCGAATATAATTTTATTTCAACGAATATAATTATAATGCCACGAATATAATTATATTTCTACGAATATAATTATATTGCTTCGAATATAATTATATTGCTAATAATATAATTACGAAAATGATATTGCTAAAAATATAATTATGTTGCTACGAATATAATTATATTGCTACGAACATATTCAATATACTACGAATTATAAATATATTTATATTTACTACAGAGCCCCAACGCAATTTAAGTTTAACTGTTTTTAATTGTTATTGTTTCTTATCAGTGATTTTGACTATTTGAAAATATTTTCTTTAAATTTCGATAAAAATAGAAAATCAGCTGTTTATCAGGATTTTCATAAAGTGTCTAATAGCGTTTTGATTACAATTTTTGCATCGGAACTGGTAAACTGCATCAATATCGAAGCGAAGAGATCATTAATTTAACACGAGAACTGATGATGAGAACTGTCGGAATGTTACAAGCAGTTTCGGGTTACGTACTGTGGCTGTCGGTCTTGGCACTACACTGAGCGTTATAAGTCGTCTCTGGGCACGCTATCGTATCACTGGCAGCGTGGCCGATCAACATGGCAGAAGATCTCGCATCATCTCGAGAAAGGACCGGTATATCCAAATTACTGCTTGATGATACCGTAACATGACTAATTACTACGAAAATTAATTATTGCGAATTTTATTTGCGACGAATTTAATTATATTGCTTCGGAAATTATATTGCTACGATTACAATTCAATTGCTAAGAATATAATAATATTGCTACGAATCTATTTGCTACGAATCTTTCTGCTACGAATCTATTTGCTACGAATCTTTCTGCTACGAATCTATTTGCTACGAATATTTCTGCTACGAATCTTTCTGCTACGAATCTATTTGCTACGAATCTTTCTGCTACGAATCTAAAGTGCTGCGAATATAATTATATTGCTACGAATCTGTAGTGCTACGAATATAATTATATTGCTACGAATCAATAGTGCTACGAATATAATTATATTGCTACGAAATCTATTTGCTACGAATCGATTTGCTACGAATCTATTTGCTACGAATCTATTTGCTACGAATCTATTTGCTACGAATCTATTTGCTACGAATCTATTTGCTACGAATCTATTTGCTACGAATCTATTTGCTACGAATCTATTTGCTACGAATCTATTTGCTACGAATCTATTTGCTACAAATTTATTTGCTACGAATCTATTTGCTACGAATCTTCCTGCTACGAATCTAAAGTGCTACGAATCTATTTAATACGAATCTATTTGCTACGAATCTATTTGCTACGAATCTTTCTGCTACGAATCTAAAGTGCTACGATTATAATTACATTGCTATGAAAATTATATTGTTACGAAAATTATATTGCTACAAAAATAATTATGTTGCTACGAATCTATTTGCTACGAATCTATTTGCTACGAATCTATTTGCTACGAATCTTACTGCTACGAATCTAAAGTGCTACGAATTTATTTGCTACGAATCTATTTGCTACGAATCTATTTGCTACGAATCTTACTGCTACGAATCTAAAGTGCTACGAATCTATTTGCTACGAATCTATTTGCTACGAATCTATTTGCTACGAATCTATTTTCTACGAATCTTTCTGCTACGATTATAATTACATTGCTATGAAAATTATATTGTTACGAAAATTATATTGCTACAAAAATAATTATGTTGCTACGAATATAATTTTATTGCTATGAAAATTATATTGTTACTAAAATTATATTGCTACAAAAATAATTATGTTGCTACAAATATAATTTTATTGCTACGAACATATTCAATAGATTACGGATTATAAATATATTTATATTTACTACAGACCCTCAAAGCTATTTAATTTTTACTGTTTTTAATTGTTATTGTTTCTTTTTAGTGATTTTGACTATTTGAAAATATTTTCTTTAAATTTCGATAAAAATAGAAAATCAGCTGTTTATCAGGATTTTCATAAAGTGTCTAATAGCGTTTTGTTAATACCATTACAATTTTTGCATCGGAACTGGAAAACTGCATCAATATGGAAGCGAAGACATCATTAATTTAACACGAGAACTGATGATGAGAACTGTCGGAATGTTACAAGCAGTTTCGGGTTACGTACTGTGGCTGTCGGTCTTGACACTACACTGAGCGTTATAAGTTGTCTCTAGGCACGCTATCGTATCACTGGCAGCGTGGCCGATCAACATGGCAGAAGATCTCGCGTCATCTCGAGAAAGGACCGGTATATCCAAAATACTGCTCGATGATACCGTAACATGACTAATAACTACGAAAATTAATTATTGCGAATTTTATTTGCGACGAATTTAATTATATTGCTTCGGAAATTATATTGCTACGAAAATTATATTGCTACAAAAATAATTATGTTGCTACGAATATAATTTTATTGCTATGAAAATTATATTGTTACGAAAATTATATTGCTACAAAAATAATTATGTTGCTACGAATATAATTTTATTGCTACGAACATATTCAATAGATTACGGATTATAAATATATTTATATTTACTACAGACCCTCAAAGCTATTTAATTTTTACTGTTTTTAATTGTAATTGTTTCTTTTTAGTGATTTTGACTATTTGAAAATATTTTCTTTAAATTTCGATAAAAATAGAAAATCAGCTGTTTATCAGGATTTTCATAAAGTGTCTAATAGCGTTTTGATAATACCATTACAATTTTTGCATCGGAACTGGTAAACTGCATCAATATCGAAGCGAAGACATCATTAATTTAACACGAGAACTGATGATGAGAACTGTCGGAATGTTACAAGCAGTTTCGGGTTACGTACTGTGGCTGTCGGTCTTGGCACTACACTGAGCGTTATAAGTCGTCTCTGGGCACGCTATCGTATCACTGGCAGCGTGGCCGATCAACATGGCAGAAGATCTCGCATCATCTCGAGAAAGGACCGGTATATCCAAATTACTGCTCGATGATACCGTAACATGACTAATTACTACGAAAATTAATTATTGCGAATTTTATTTGCGACGAATTTAATTATATTGCTTCGGAAATTATATTGCTACGATTACAATTCAATTGCTAAGAATATAATAATATTGCTACGAATCTATTTGCTACGAATCTTTCTGCTACGAATCTATTTGCTACGAATATTTCTGCTACGAATCTTTCTGCTACGAATCTATTTGCTACGAATCTTTCTGCTACGAATCTAAAGTGCTACGAATATAATTATATTGCTACGAATCTGTAGTGCTACGAATATAATTATATTGCTACGAATCAATAGTGCTACGAATATAATTATATTGTTACGAAATCTATTTGCTACGAATCTATTTGCTACGAATCTATTTGCTACGAATCTATTTGCTACGAATCTATTTGCTACGAATCTATTTGCTACGAATCTATTTGCTACGAATCTATTTGCTACGAATCTATTTGCTACGAATCTATTTGCTACGAATCTATTTGCTACGAATCTATTTGCTACGAATCTATTTGCTACAAATTTATTTGCTACGAATCTATTTGCTACGAATCTATTTGCTACGAATCTATTTGCTACGAATCTATTTGCTACGAATCTTTCTGCTACGAATCTAAAGTGCTACGAATTCATTTGCTACGAATCTATTTGCTACGAATCTATTTGCTACGAATCTTTCTGCTACAAATCTAAAGTGCTACGAATCTATTTGCTACGAATCTATTTGCTACGAATCTATTTGCTACGAATCTTTCTGCTACGAATCTAAAGTGCTACGATTATAATTACATTGCTATGAAAATTATATTGTTACGAAAATTATATTGCTACAAAAATAATTATGTTGCTACGAATATAATTTTATTGCTACGAACATATTCAATAGATTACGGATTATAAATATATTTATATTTACTACAGACCCTCAAAGCTATTTAATTTTTACTGTTTTTAATTGTAATTGTTTCTTTTTAGTGATTTTGACTATTTGAAAATATTTTCTTTAAATTTCGATAAAAATAGAAAATCAGCTGTTTATCAGGATTTTCATAAAGTGTCTAATAGCGTTTTGATAATACCATTACAATTTTTGCATCGGAACTGGTAAACTGCATCAATATCGAAGCGAAGACATCATTAATTTAACACGAGAACTGATGATGAGAACTGTCGGAATGTTACAAGCAGTTTCGGGTTACGTACTGTGGCTGTCGGTCTTGGCACTACACTGAGCGTTATAAGTTGTCTCTGGGCACGCTATCGTATCACTGGCAGCGTGGCCGATCAACATGGCAGAAGATCTCGCGTCATCTCGAGAAAGGACCGGTATATCCAAAATACTGCTCGATGATACCGTAACATGACTAATTACTACGAAAATTAATTATTGCGAATTTTATTTGCTACGAATTTAATTATATTGCTCCGGAAATTATATTGCTACGATTACAAATCAATTGCTAAGAATATAATAATATTGCTACGAATCTATTTGCTACGAATCTTACTGCTACGAATCTAAAGTGCTACGAATCTATTTGCTACGAATCTATTTGCTACGAATCTATTTGCTACGAATCTTTCTGCTACGATTATAATTACATTGCTATGAAAATTATATTGTTACGAAAATTATATTGCTACAAAAATAATTATGTTGCTACGAATATAATTTTATTGCTATGAAAATTATATTGTTACGAAAATTATATTGCTACAAAAATAATTATGTTGTGTAATATTGGGGGTCCTATGGTAAATTAAAAGAACGACCGAAACGTACGAAATTAGTTTATTGAATAAAATTGTTACAATATAATGCGCATTATGAAGTAAACTGTATAATAAGCAGAATACAATATTATTATTAAGGAGCATACTTAATAGGTAAATTAATCTAAAGGAGCATACACACTTCACCTTCCCCTTACAAAGAAAAAAATAATAAATTAATCTCTATTTTTGTTTTTATATAGTGAAATAAAACATGTCTACATAATAAGTAAATAAATCTAAACGAGCATATACACTTCACCTTCCTCTTACAAAGAGAAAAGAAAAACTTATCTTAATCTTTATTTATTTTTAACATAATTAAAACGTGTCAACAATTTTTTTTTATTATATTATTATTATCATCTTACAAGTTAACAGTGCAGTGAATACATTTAGTGATAGTAAGGTCTTGTTCTATTCTTATGTACTAATTTTATCTTATTATTTTTATCTATTTTTACGTTACAACCTAAGTCTTCAACTACTTTATAGGGACCTTCAAATAATACATCTAATTTTCGACCTGTCTCATTACGTAACAATACTAGTTCATCTTTTTGATACTTAATTGAATTTACAGACTTATCATAAATTTCTTTTCGTTTTTGCTTATTACATAACAAATTTTTCTTTGCATCGGCTTGTGCTAACTGCAATCGGTATTTTAATTGTAAGGGATAATTATCAATGTTGTACAAAGGTTCAATATTATCAGAAATATTACTTGGTATACGACAGAGCTTACCAAAAACTAATTCATATGGCGTGTAATTTGTTTCTGAGTGGACTGTATTATTAAAGCTGAAACACCAAAACGGTAGCCAATAGCTCCACGTATCTGTATAATTGTCACATTGAATTCTTAAAAATGCGCCCAACGTTTTGTGTGCATTTTCAAGAGCTCCAATGGACTGGTGATGGTAGGCTGTTGAAGATAGCTTTTTAATATTTAGAATTTTGCAAACCTGTTCCATAGTAGCGGATATAAATTCTGTTCCTCGATCTGTTGCTATAACTGCCGGAATACCAAACCTTAAAATGAAATGTCTGACAAAAGCATCTGCTATGGACACGGTTTCTTTATTTTGTAAAGGGATAGCTTGAATAAATTTAGTCAGCTCACACTGTATGGTCAATATATAGCAGTTACCATCGATGTCTTTATCTAAAGGACCCACTACATCTAAATATATTTTATCGAAAGCCGAGGAAGCCGTGGTGGTAATTTCCATAGGCTCTTTAATATATCGAAAATATTTCGACTTTTGGCATTTCGTGCATTTCTTTACAAATTGTTGTACGTCCTTTTCAATACTTGGCCAATAGTACTTTCTTTTAATAGTATTTACCATTCTTCGCACTCCAGCATGTCCGCTAGACGGTAGTAAGTGGAAGTCATTCATAATAATAGTCTTTTCGTCATTGTTCACTATTCTTTTTACTCCTTGTAATATGCATATTCGAGGTCCGGACCAATCTACTAGTGACTCTATCTCTTTACAGATATTCTCAATAAAATCAATATTATCTTTTCTTTTAATTATATAAACTTCATCGACATGTATTAGTTTACAAAAAGAACTCAGTTCCTGCACAAATACGGCTCGCGAAAAATGTGCCTTGAAACCGAGATTAATATATAACGTCATTCTACTCATTACAAATATAAAACATTTATACTCTCTATCAACCATCTTCTTCTCTTGCAAAATTCTCAATTCATTACTTTCAATAAAATCCATTTCCACTGAACCACAAGGTTTTCTTAGTATATCCACAACTCGTGGTTGATCAGGCCATTTGTCGGTGGATTTACTAAGAACCTCATTATCTTTCTCTATATCAGATCTTTCACCCAATTTTTTCTTCTGTGCTCTAGTCATCACAAACATACATTGCTCATGCATATTTTTTAAATCGTCCGATGTTATATACACTCTAGATAGGGCGTCTGCTACGACATTTTCTTTGCCCTTTACATATACTATTTTAAAATCATATTCCTCTAGAACTAAACGAAATTTCAGTAATCTACTTGATGGATCTTTCATGCCAAATAAATATACCAAAGGTTTATGATCCGTCATTATTGTGAATTTTGTACCATACAAATACGGTCTAAAATATTTGACAGCCCATACTATTGCTAAATGCTTGTATATTTGAATTCCTTTTTGTTATTTATTAATGTTAGTAATTTAATGTTATTTTTTAATTATCATTATAATTTATGGGAATTGTTATTAGCATCCGTGCAGTCACCAAAGGGATCTAGTTGAAAACCAGCGCCAGGCTTTCTTAGCCTGGCATATGCTGAACTAGGTCCCATTTGGCAAAATTTTATTATTATTTAATTTGTTATTTTTGTATTTTTCTTTGTCAAATAAATTAATTTTCTTTCTTTCTTTTCTTTCTAAAAGTTCTTTTTGAATAGTTGGATAGTTTTTTTCCGCTTTATTTAAGGGCCTACTTGCGTATGCCACTGGTCTCATATCTTTGTTGCATAATACTGCACCTATAGCTACACCTGAAGCATCTGTTTGAACTACAAATTCGTTATTTTTGGAAAAATCAGGGTATTGTAAAATAGGTGAAGAAGTCAAGGCCTTTTTTAAGTATTCGAATGCACTATTACACTCGGAGTTCCAATCAAACGGTTCGTTTCTCCTACATAGTTTATTTAATGGCATGGTAATCTCTGAAAATGATTTGATAAATTTCCTATAATAATTGCAAAATGCTACAAAGCGCTTAATTTCGTCAGAATTTTTAGGGACAGGATAATTTTTCAATATTCTAATTTTTTCAGGGTCTGGTAAAACACCCTTTTCTGAAACAACATGGCCTAAATAGAGAATCTGCCTTTTTAAAAATTCACATTTCTGTGGGTTCAGTTTTAAATTAACTTTTCTCAATCTCTCCATAACAGTAATTAAATTTTGATTATGGGAAAAAAGGCTTCTCCCAATTATAACAAGGTCATCTTGATAGACTAGACACTTATCGTATGTCAATCCTGACATTGCTATGGACATCATACGACTAAATGCGCTTGGGCTTGTCTTGAGTCCCATTGGCAATCGTTTCATTTGGTAATGACCAGAGTTTGTTGTAAAAGCTGTTAATTTACGGCTGCTAGGCTCCAAGGTCACTTGGTAATAACCTTGATGAAGGTCAAGGTGTGTAAAATAAACAGCACCAGACAAAGAATCCAAAATTTCATTGATGTTGGGTAAGGGAAACTTGTCATCACAAACAGACTCGTTCAGTTTCCTGTAATCTATAACTAATCGCCGTTTTCTGTCTCCTTCCCTACTTTTCTTTGGTACTAATAAGATCGGACTTGACCATTCACTATTAGACTCCTCTATGATATCCTCTTCCAACATTTTATTAACTTGTTTTAATATTTCTGGCCTTAAAGCTTGGGGTATTCTATATGGTTTTCTATAACTCGGACTAGTATTTGGTTTGAGCGTTATGCATTGCTCATAAATATTTGTAGTAGTCAATTTATCGCCACTAAGATAAAAAACATCAGAATATTTGGCACAAATTGCCTCTATAGATTCCTTTTCGTCGGAATTCAAATATCCCAATTTTAATTCATTTAATAATATTCTAACTCTTTCTACATTAACATTGGAATCACTAAATTGACAAATATTATAATTACTTAAAGGTTGCAAATTAGGTTTGAAGTCAGGTAACATTATTTCTTTATCACTAACATTTAATATTCTAACAGGTATTCTATTATTACGGATTGTCGCTATGGTACTAGCTAAAAACAAATCAGTCATTAACTGTTGCCCACATATAATGACATCACAATTGTTATGTTCGCTTACAAATATATAATGTATCGACTCTGATCGGGCTGGAATAGTAAGTCCATTTTTTAATCTATCACACTCTTCAACAAAATCTAAATAAAACTGTCTACCATTGGTATTTATAGTTAAAATATTTGTATTTAAGTTAATATTGGCATGATATTTATTTAAAAAGTCTAATCCTAAAATTCCATCACATTTTAGTGGTAATAAATCAAAAATGACAAAATTTTGAGCAAACGTTTCAGAATTATGTTTTAAAGTTAAGGTAACGGCACCTTGAGAACGACGTTGACCACCTATTCCATTTATTAAAGTATCATCTTTTCGTACATTCGAATTCCTGGGCAACGCTTCCTTTTTAATAACTGACATTGAAGCGCCTGTATCCACAAGCCAATAGTAATTAATATTATTAATTTTAAAAACAACATATTTTGCACTACCATGAAATGATAAAATAAAATGTTTAGGATCGAAAAAACTGGTCAGGCGGTGGTTCTATATTTTTAGTAATTTCTGCAACACTTTGTGGAGTACTATTTGTTTGTTGTGCAGAAAATACACCTCTACCACGATTCCTGAAATACCTAGTATTCCTATTACCTCGTTGGTATTCTCTATAATTTGAAGACGTTCGTCCCCTATTCATACCATTAAAACGACTCTGCTGATCACTGTAATTGTATTGATTAGACAGGTGATTGCGATTGTAATTGTTATTATATTGACCATTAAAATTACGATAATTGCCTCTTTGATAGGAATGTCCTCGAGGCTGTCTAATAAATAACGAACCTCGTCCATTTTTGGATGCATGCATAACGTTACCTGCTGATGGTTGGTGCGTTGTTTCCTCGTCTTTTGCTGCTTGAATGGCATCCGCAAGATTGCTATAATTTCGGGCCGAGATAATCGTTCCTAGCCTCGAGCTGCGTAGACCTTCTGAAAACCGTTTTATGGCAAATTTTTCATTTAAAAGTTTCAAGCCATCATACATGTTTGGGTTATCATATGTTTGGGCAATAGTTAACTCGGTAAACAATTTTTCAAGTTCGCTACCGTAACTGTCAATTGAACTAGATCCTTGTTGTATATTTTGTAACTGTATCTGTATGGCCATGAAAGATTTTTTAGGTATGAGGTGTTCTCGCAAATCTTTAATTAAATCTTCAATACTCTTGTAAGAACGTGCAAGGCGCAGCTTTGCTTTTTCGGACAACCTACTTTTAAGAATAAATGTAATTAACATGGTGTTACCTGTATCGCTTAACATATTCGCATACATTTCGGCAGAATCTATTAATCGCTTGGTAGTCTCCTGAGTGCCGTCCATAACTGGAAGCAAACTACACGCCACCTTAAAGTCAAATTCCATCTTGGTCATATCTGCTTTAGGAAAATTACACAATGTTTGTATTTCTTCGTATACCTTTTTTATATTCTGAAAAACGTCTATCGCCGATGCTAATTTAACGTCTTTACCACGTTGTAACAATAAAAAAATATTTTGACACTGGACGAAAATACCTTTAGCTTCACTTAACTTTGTCTCAATGACTTTACCTTTAAATCTACTTTGTCCCTTTTTAATCAAATATTTGCGTATGTCTATTAAAATGTTAAAATTTTCTATTAAACTATCAATCATATTCTATAATAAACATTGCTTAATGATATACTCTTTAACTTATAATTCTACACAAAACAATAGCATTAAGTAAAATAATTACGAAACAATGTAATAGAATGTCCAACGTTGCAGATTTGCGCACTTGGTATCAAATTCACTGAGTACTTGTGCACGATTATTGAACGTTTAAGTTATTAACGTAATGAAATATGACACTTAATGGATTTTTAAACACTGAATACAAATTATATATGTACCTATATATAATTTTCACTGAATACATGATCGATTTATCACTCACGATTTTCGCTGGACCCGTTATCCACTCGTCCTCTCATGGAAGCTCGAATACGCTGGAACGTACTAAGACCTATTTCTTCTTGAATCCACTGGCGATGACAATTCCTATATACTTTTATTGCGAAATAGATTACCAGAACAGCTATCACAGCGAGTATAATCATAGAGATCAGGCTCAGCCGCTCCACGTGTCCGCCAATGTCCTTGAGCATGGCGTCATTGTTCCCGCCAGCTGAATTTTGGCTCAGGAACACCTCTTCTTTTTCTACAGTCGAGCGACACATAACTATCTTTTACATAGAATACTAAATACAATAGGTAAATCAAGCCCCTTGGCAGGCCCCAAGAGGCAGGGTCGCCATGTAATATTGGGGGTCCTATGGTAAATTAAAAGAACGACCGAAACGTACGAAATTAGTTTATTGAATAAAATTGTTACAATATTATGCGCATTATGAAGTAAACTGTATAATAAGCAGAATACAATATTATTATTAAGGAGCATACTTAATAGGTAAATTAATCTAAAGGAGCATACACACTTCAGTTGCTACGAATATAATTTTATTGCTACGAACATATTCAATAGATTACGGATTATAAATATATTTATATTTACTACAGACCCTCAAAGCTATTTAATTTTTACTGTTTTTAATTGTAATTGTTTCTTTTTAGTGATTTTGACTATTTGAAAATATTTTCTTTAAATTTTGATAAAAATAGAAAATCAGCTGTTTATCAGGATTTTCATAAAGTGTCTAATAGCGTTTTGATAATACCATTACAATTTTTGCATCGGAACTGGTAAACTGCATCAATATCGAAGCGAAGACATCATTAATTTAACACGAGAACTGATGATGAGAACTGTCGGAATGTTACAAGCAGTTTCGGGTTACGTACTGTGGCTGTCGGTCTTGGCACTACACTGAGCGTTATAAGTTGTCTCTGGGCACGCTATCGTATCACTGGCAGCGTGGCCGATCAACATGGCAGAAGATCTCGCGTCATCTCGAGAAAGGACCGGTATATCCAAAATACTGCTCGATGATACCGTAACATGACTAATTACTACGAAAATTAATTATTGCGAATTTTATTTGCTACGAATTTAATTATATTGCTCCGGAAATTATATTGCTACGATTACAAATCAATTGCTAAGAATATAATAATATTGCTACGAATCTATTTGCTAGGAATCTTTCTGCTACGAATCTATTTGCTACGAATATTTCTGCTACGAATCTTTCTGCTACGAATCTATTTGCTACGAATCTTTCTGCTATGAATCTAAAGTGCTACGAATATAATTATATTGCTTCGTAAATTATATCGCTACGATTACAATTCAATTGCTAAGAATATAATAATATTGCTACAAATCTATTTGCTACGAATCTTTCTGCTACGAATCTATTTGCTTCGAATATTTCTGCTACGAATCTATTTGCTACGAATCTTTCTGCTACGAATCTAAAGTGCTACGAATATAATTATATTGCTAAGAATCTGTAGTGCTATGAATATAATTATATTGCTACGAATCTGTAGTGCTACGAATATGATTATATTGCTACGAAACTATTTGCTACGAATCATAAGTGCTACGAATATAATTATATTGCTACGAATCTGTAGTGCTACGAATTTACATTGCAACGAATATAATTAAATTGCTACGAATCTATTTGCAACAAACATAATTATGTCACTACGAATATAATTATATCGCTACAGATATAATTATATTGCTACGAATATAATTATATTGCTTCGAATATAATTATATTTCAACGAATATAATTATACTGCCACGAATATAATTACATTGCTAAAAAAATTATATTGCTACAAATATAATTATATTTCTACGAATATAATTATATTGCTTCGAATGTAATTATATTGCTAATAATATAATTACTTTGCAACGAACATAATTCTATTGCTACGAAAATGATATTGCTATAAATATAATTATGTTGCTACGAATATAATTATATTGCTACGAACATATTCAATATACTACGAATTATAAATATATTTATATTTACTACAGAGCCCCAACGCAATTTAAGTTTAACTGGTTTTAATTGTTATTGTTTCTTATTAGTGATTTTGACTATTTGAAAATATTTTCTTTAAATTTCGATAAAAATAGAAAATCAGCTGTTTATCAGGATTTTCATAAAGTGTCTAATAGCGTTTTGTTAATACCATTACAATTTTTGCATCGGAACTGGAAAACTGCATCAATATGGAAGCGAAGACATCATTAATTTAACACGAGAACTGATGATGAGAACTGTCGGAATGTTACAAGCTGTTTCGGGTTACGTACTGTGGCTGTCGGTCTTGGCAATACACTGAGCGTTATAAGTCGTCTCTGGGCACGCTATCGTATCACTGGCAGCGTGGCCGATCAACATGGCAGAAGATCTCGCATCATCTCGAGAAAGGACCGGTATATCCAAAATACTGCTCGATGATACCGTAACATGACTAATTACTACGAAAATTAATTATTGCGAATTTTATTTGCGACGTATTTAATTATATTGCTTCGGAAATTATATTGCTACGATTACAATTCAATTGCTATGAATATAATAATATTGCTACGAATCTTTCTGCTACGAATCTATTTGCTACGAATCTTTCTGCTACGAATCTAAAGTGCTACGAATATAATTATATTGCTACGAATCTGTAGTGCTACGAATATAATTATATTGCTACGAATCAATAGTGCTACGAATATAATTATATTGCTACGAAATCTATTTGCTACGAATCTTTCTGCTACGAATCTATTTGCTACGAATATTTCTGCTACGAATCTATTTCTATCTCTCCCCCGTGGACCGCGAAAGCGTTAAGACGTGTGTTTCATTTTGAGTATTTTTTATAACTTTGATAATTTAAATATAAAATAAAATATTGAAGTGTACTAGGAGCGCAAGCCACTTAAGAGGTCGACGAGTCATTGTGTAAACAGGACAGCAACAACTGAGACGGACATTATCGCTGAGTTGAGCTGCTCACGCGCCGCACTACAATCTACGCCGACGTCACAGCTTTATGGTGCGTGCTCCAATTTTATAAGAGACAGCGGATAGCGATTTTATATAACGTCCGCTACAATAAACTG
Source organism: Catocala nupta (assembly GCA_963675205.1). NCBI lineage: Eukaryota > Metazoa > Arthropoda > Insecta > Lepidoptera > Erebidae > Catocala > Catocala nupta. Next base: position 5,345,443 of record OY776108.1, on the reverse strand, counting down.
CTGCTACACTGAGAAATACTGCTAACAGCCAAATTGCAACAACGTACGCTCTGCCATAATAAAGGTGATATTTATTTTTATTACTAAGAATGCCACTTAAACGTACACCACCCAACACCCCCGTTATAGAGGATACCAAGAGCGCTAGCACATCCACTAAACTTTCTACAGGATTTGGATCTTCGCCCGATCTTTCATTTACGGGAGGAGACATGAATGTAACGTCCCGTCTGAAGCGAAAACGTGAAAATTGCGATTGTACATCCCGTCTTGAACAACTACATTCATTAGTGTCTGTGACTTCAGCACAATCTGATACTAAGTTTGCTGAATTACACGCTGCGATGTCGGAAATTATCAAACAAAATGCAGAGATAAAGGAGTCGATAATTTTCATATCCAAGGAATTTGATGACATGAAAATAAAGTATAAAGAATTGGAGTCAAGCCGTGAGAATGATCGCCGTTATGTACAAAAATTAGAAGAAAAGATTGACAACTTAGAAAAACAACTATACTCCACTAAATTAGAAATAAGGAATGTTCCCCAGAAACCACAGGAGACGAAAACTGACCTATGTACTATTGTCACTGAGACGGCCAAAGCACTCGGTCATCCGATACAGGACTATGATATAAAAGACGTTTTCCGAACTAAAAATAAAAATAACACGAGCGTAATAACTGCTGATTTCTCCAGTGTCCTCACCAAAGACACTATTATCAAAAAAGCCCGCATTTTCAACAACGCGAACAAGCAGAACAAACTCAGCACTGTGCATTTAAAAATTGATGGACCAAGTAGACCAGTCTATGTGTCAGAAAAACTCACACCCAAAAATCAACGTATCTACTACCTGGCTCGTTGTTTTGCTGATGAAAATAATTATAAATACTGCTGGACATCTTTTGGACGAGTTCTTCTGCGCAAGGCAGACAGTGACCAACATATCGTCATCAAGTCAGAAGCAGATTTGAACGGCCTCCGTAGCGACAAGTGACTAGAAAAGCAAGTTGAATATTGGTACTTACCTACCTTCAAACGTTATGTTATTATGTTTTTGTTCAGTATTTTCCTTTATATTTTTAAATATTGTAAAACTAACAAACATTATCACACACACACTCACACCTGTTTCGCCTTAACACATCTTAACAAAGCAATTTATCGCGGAGCTTATAACACCACACACACCTTGATCCTGACTTGTCTTCCAATGGTTAACTCTTGTGTCAAACTACTGCTACTCGTATATTTATACAACATTACTCACATTATTTTTAGAGTCCGAGTCTGCCTATACCTCGCTACTGTGTCCTTTAGTTTCAAATTTACAATTCAATACTGTTGATGTTATCCAGACCGAATTAGATCTGGTGTCGGTTGCAGATTCATCTACCTGTGAGATTGAGGATTGTTACCAAATTGCTAGGTCACATAACAACGCTCTTAAGCTTGTTTGTCAAAATATACGGAGCATTAATAAAAACTTTGATGGCCTGTTAACTCTTTTACATAGAAGCAAAATTTCTTGGGATCTCGTTATATTAAGTGAATGCTGGTTATCAAAATCACCTGTAATACCGGTAATTCCTGGATATAACTCTATAGCTACTACTCGTAATCTTACTCAGAACGAGGGGTTAGTTGTTTACTTTCGCTGTAACGCTAAAGTTTCCGTATCTGAACCTGCAATTCTTGATGCGAACTGTTTATCTTTGAAAATAAATAGGGAAACTGTCGTGATAGCAATATATCGCCCTCCTGCTCACCAGAATCTAACTAAGTTTCTTGACAGCTTAAATAATCTCTTGAAATCGTTATCCTCGTTTAAGAACATTATAGTGACAGGAGACATCAACATAGATATTTCCCATAATAATAATGATCCACGTTCATCTGATTACCTGACTTTGCTAGCATGTCACGGCTTGTTACCGGCTCATACACTGCCTACTCGTCAAAACCATTCATGCATTGATCACGTAATCTTAAAATCGAAAAATTCCTCCTTCTGTTACGTTGCTCATACATCTCTCACGGATCACGATACAGTGTTACTTTTTCACCACACCTCTGTTCATCAAAATTTTGATCCTGAAACATATAAATTACGCCGTGTACTTGATTATAACAAAATAGAGCAGGATCTCATTAATATGAATCTGGTTCCTATATCTTCCACGAATGACGTAGATAATGCCGTAAACTACTTTATTAATACCTTGAATACCATTATAGTTGCTAACTCGATTATGAAAGTCGTGCCCAACCGTAAAAGACTAATGAAACCGTGGATGACTACATGTCTTCTAAGATGCTTAAGAAACCGTGACATTCTGCATCGCAAGGTCAAGAAGTCCCCCCTGAACGAAATTCTTGTTATTACTTTCAAGAGATACAGGAATTATTGCTCGATGATACTTAAAAATGCTAAAATAAAATATAACAAGTCTCAAATAAACAACGCACAAAACAATAACAAAAAGCTTTGGCAGGCAATTAAATCTATAACCCATACAACCACACAAAAAAACTCGCCAACCGAACTCCTCTCTCACGCTGACCCCAAAAGATCGGTGAATTAATCCAACGCCTATTTTGCTAACATCGGTCGATCATTAGCTCAAAAACATATGCCATTCGTTAACCAACACACGAAGACTACGCCCAACAATTCAAGTTCTTCTAATCATACATTTGTCCTACTGGAAACTGACGAGTCGGAGATTGACAGTTTGATAAATAACCTGAGAAGTGATTGTGCGATTGGCTCTGATAATATCTCAGGCTCTTTCCTTAAAAGATTCAAAAATATTTTAGTGTCACCTATTACATTCATTTGCAATCTGTCATTCTCTACTGGCAAATTTCCAAATGCCCTGAAAAAGGCAATTATTCATCCTGTCCACAAGGGTGGTGACAGAGACTTGCCGAATAATTATAGACCGATTTCTATTCCACCAACACTTTCTAAAATATTGGAAAGATTGTTGAATAACAGACTCGTTAAGTACTTGGAGAAATTTAATATACTCTCTTCAAGGCAATATGGCTTCCGTACAGGTCTATCTACCAGTAATGCTGTGCTGGATCTGACTAATGAATTGGTTACAAAACTAGATCAGAAGCAAAAGGTCGTTGGTATTTTTCTAGACTTAGCTAAGGCCTTCGACACAGTCTCTGTCCCCATACTTTTGGATAGACTTGAGGGCATCGGCATTAGAGGTTTACAGCTCGCTCTCTTTAGGAGCTATCTTGGCGGTAGACGACAATGTCTTAAAATTGGTAACCTCACTAGTGATGAACTCCCTATAACCTACGGCGTGCCCCAAGGAAGCATAATTGGCCCAACTTTGTTCATTATCTACATTAATGAACTTTGCCGCTTGCACCTTTCTAATGGCATCATCTTTACCTACGCTGATGATACCGCTCTGGTATTTCATGGCACCACTTGGGATTCAGTTTTTAAACTCGCTCAAACGGGTTTTAACACTGTTCCTAATTGGCTGGCTCTAAATCAACTAACATTAAATATCGAAAAAACTAAATATGTCACATTTTCTTTATCACCAAGAGGTAGTTGTTTATCCGCCTTTAATAAGCTAATAGCTCACTCATGCAATTCGATATCTAATGAAACTTGCGACTGTCCCGATATTAAAAGCACAGATTGTGTAAAGTATCTCGGTGTTGAAATTGATAATAGCCTCTCGTACCATCGACACATAAACTCACTCACTTCTAGACTAAGAAAGATGATTTATATCTTCTCCAAACTTAGACATGTCACAAATGACGGTGTGCTAAGGCTTGTATATCTCGCTCTCTGTCAATCGCTTACTCAATATTGCGTTGTAGTTTGGGGAGGCTCGTCTAAAACCCACTTTTTAAAACTTGAGCGTGCCCAAAGGGCGCTCTTAAAAGTAGGTTGGAAACTTCCTTATCGATTTCCCACAGCGGCACTTTATAAAAACTGCGGTATTCTATCTGTCCGGGCTTTATTCATTCGCACTGTCATATTAACAACCCATGCGCAAACACATTACAATCCGGTGCGATACGCAAATACCAGACGTCGGCACGCTATTTACCCCCCTACACCGGTACACACTAGCCTGGCCCAAAGAAGTTTTTACTTCTTAAGCAGCCATCTATATAACAAAATTAACAGTTTAATATATGTATATCCGCTGACGCGTCATGAATGCAAAAAGATTATCACTGATTGGCTTTTTGGGTTGAGTTATGATGACACAGAAAATTTCTTACAAATAGTTTCGTAAGTTGGTGTAATTAAGAATCCATTTCATTAACACTCTACAGTCGACTACTTGCACCATACGCTCACACACACATTGACAGTTCCCTCGCACTGTGCGAATGCGATTCTCTACTACTACTCACGCACACACACACACACACACACACATACTCACACACACACACACACACACACACATACTCTTACACTCATTTACCCATTCATACAAAATCACATTCCGATACTAACGTTCTCATATACAATTTTTATTACTACCCACCTTTTAGTTTATATTTATTAGTTTTTAAAGTGCATAATTTTAAATATTGTAATATTAAATGATAGATTCAATTGTAGGGCCATGGGGAGGGCCTGGAGATTTGTCATACAGGTCTCGAGCCTAGTACAGACTCCAGCTCTCACTAAGGAACTTTAATATACTTACTTATAAGTTACATGTAAGAACATATTATGTACATGACTGTGCCTTATTGAGAGAAATAAACGTATATATTATTATTATTATTATTTGCTACGAATCTTTCTGCTACGAATCTAGTGCTACGAATATAATTATATTGCTAAGAATCTGTAGTGCTACGAATATAATTATATTGCTACGAATCTGTAGTGCTACGAATATAATTATATTGCTACGAAATCTATTTGCTACGAATCTTTCTGCTACGAATCTAAAGTGCTACGAATCTATTTGCTACGAATCTTTCTGCTACGAATCTAAAGTGCTACGATTATAATTACATTGCTATGAAAATTATATTGTTACGAAAATTATATTGCTACAAAAATAATTATGTTGCTACGAATATAATTTTATTGCTACGAACATATTCAATAGATTACGGATTATAAATATATTTATATTTACTACAGACCCTCAACGCTATTTAATTTTTACTGTTTTTAATTGTAATTGTTTCTTTTTAGTGATTTTGACTATTTGAAAATATTTTCTTTAAATTTCGATAAAAATAGAAAATCAGCTGTTTATCAGGATTTTCATAAAGTGTCTAATAGCGTTTTGATAATACCATTACAATTTTTGCATCGGAACTGGTAAACTGCATCAATATCGAAGCGAAGAGATCATTAATTTAACACGAGAACTGATGATGAGAACTGTCGGAATGTTACAAGCAGTTTCGGGTTACGTACTGTGGCTGTCGGTCTTGGCACTACACTGAGCGTTATAAGTTGTCTCTGGGCACGCTATCGTATCACTGGCAGCGTGGCCGATCAACACGGCAGAAGATCTCGCGTCATCTCGAGAAAGGACCGGTATATCCAAAATACTGCTCGATGATACCGTAACATGACTAATTACTACGAAAATTAATTATTGCGAATTTTATTTGCTACGAATTTAATTATATTGCTTCGGAAATTATATTGCTACGATTACAATTCAATTGCTAAGAATATAATAATATTGCTACGAATCTATTTGCTAGGAATCTTTCTGCTACGAATCTATTTGCTACGAATATTTCTGCTACGAATCTTTCTGCTACGAATCTGTTTGCTACGAATCTTTCTGCTACGAATCTAAAGTGCTACGAATATAATTATATTGCTACGAATCTATTTGCTACAAATATAATTATGTCACTACGAATATAATTATATCACAACGAATATAATTATATCGCTACAGATATAATTATATCGCTACAGATATAATTATATTGCTACGAATATAATTATATTGCTTCGAATATAATTATATTTCAACGAATATAATTATACTGCCACGAATATAATTACATTGCTAAAAAAATTATATTGCTACAAATATAATTATATTTCTACGAATATAATTATATTGCTTCGAATATAATTATATTGCTAATAATATAATTACTTTGCAACGAACATAATTATATTGCTACGAAAATGATATTGCTATAAATATAATTATGTTGCTACGAATATAATTATATTGCTACGAACATATTCAATATACTACGAATTATAAATATATTTATATTTACTACAGAGCCCCAACGCAATTTAAGTTTAACTGTTTTTAATTGTTATTGTTTCTTATCAGTGATTTTGACTATTTGAAAATATTTTCTTTAAATTTCGATAAAAATAGAAAATCAGCTGTTTATCAGGATTTTCATAAAGTGTCTAATAGCGTTTTGTTAATACCATTACAATTTTTGCATCGGAACTGGAAAACTGCATCAATATGGAAGCGAAGACATCATTAATTTAACACGAGAACTGATGATGAGAACTGTCGGAATGTTACAAGCTGTTTCGGGTTACGTACTGTGGCTGTCGGTCTTGGCACTACACTGAGCGTTATAAGTCGTCGCTGGGCACGCTATCGTATCACTGGCAGCGTGGCCGATCAACATGGCAGAAGATCTCGCATCATCTCGAGAAAGGACCGGTATATCCAAAATACTGCTCGATGATACCCTAACATGACTAATTACTACGAAAATTAATTATTGCGAATTTTATTTGCGACGAATTTAATTATATTGCTTCGGAAATTATATTGCTACGATTACAATTCAATTGCTAAGAATATAATAATATTGCTACGAATCTTTCTGCTACGAATCTATTTGCTACGAATATTTCTGCTACGAATCTTTCTGTTACGAATCTATTTGCTACGAATCTTTCTGCTACTAATCTAAAGTGCTACGAATATAATTATATTGCTACGAATCTGTAATGCTACGAATATAATTATATTGCTACGAATCAATAGTGCTACGAATATAATTATATTGCTACGAAATCTACTTGCTACGAATCTTTCTGCTACGAATCTAAAGTGCTACGAATCTATTTGCTACGAATCTATTTGCTACGAATCTTTCTGCTACGAATCTAAAGTGCTACGATTATAATTTCATTGTTACGAAAATTATATTGCTACTAAAATAATCATGTTGCTACGAATATAATTTTATTGCTATGAAAATTATATTGTTACGAAAATTATATTGCTACAAAAATAATTATGTTGCTACGAATATAATTTTATTGCTACGAACATATTCAATAGATTACGAATTATAAATATATTTATATTTACTACAGACCCTCAACGCTATTTAATTTTTACTGTTTTTAATTGTAATTGTTTCTTTTTAGTGATTTTGACTATTTGAAAATATTTTCTTTAAATTTCGATAAAAATAGAAAATCAGCTGTTTATCAGGATTTTCATAAAGTGTCTAATAGCGTTTTGTTAATACCATTACAATTTTTGCATCGCAACTGGAAAACTGCATCAATATGGAAGCGAAGACGTCATTAATTTTACACGAGAACTGATGATGAGAACTGTCGGAATGTTACAAGCTGTTTCGGGTTACGTACTGTGGTTGTCGGTCTTGGCACTACACTGAGCGTTATAAGTCGTCCCTGGGCACGCTATCGTATCACTGGCAGCGTGGCCTATCAACATGGCAGAAGATCTCGCATCATCTCGAGAAAGGACCGGTATATCCAAAATACTGCTCGATGATACCGTAACATGACTAATTACTACAAAAATTAATTATTGCGAATTTTAATTGCTACGAATTTAATAATATTGCTACGAATCTATTTGCTACGAATCATTCTGCTACGAATCTATTTGCTACGAATATTTCTGTTACGAATCTTTCTGCTACGAATCTATTTGCTACGAATCTAAAGTGCTACGAATATAATTATATTGCTACGAATCTTCAGTGCTACAAATATAATTATATTGCTACGAATCTGTAGTGCTACGAATATAATTATATTGCTACGAATCTATTTGCTACGAATCTAAAGTGCTATGAATATAATTATTTTGCTACGAATCTGTAGTGCTACGAATATATTTATATTGCGACGAATCTGTAGTGCTACGAATATAATTATATTGCTACGAATCTATTTGTTTCGAATTTAATTAAATCGCTACGGAAATTATATTGCTACGATTACAATTCTATTGCTAAGAATATAATTATTTTGCTAAGAATATACTACATTGCAACGAATATAATAATATTGCTACGAATCTATTTGCTACTAATCTATGTGCTATGATTATATTTGCTACGAATCTTTCTGCTACGAATCGAAAGTGCAACGAATATAATTATATTGCTACAAATCTATAGTGCTACGAATATAATTATATTGCTACGAATCTATTTGCTACGAATCTATTTGCTACGAATCTATTTGCTACTAATCTATTTGCTACGAATCTATTTGCTACGAATATTTCTGCTACGAATCTTTCTGCTACAAATCTATTTGCTACGAATCTTTCTGCTACGAATCTAACGTGCTACGAATATAATTATATTGCTATGAATCTGTAGTGCTACGAATATAATAATATAGCTACGTATCTGTAGTGCTACGAATATAATTATATTGCTACGAATCTGTAGTGCTACGAATATAATTATATTGCTACTAATCTGTAGTGCTACGAATATAATTATATTGCTACGAACATATTGAATAGACTATGAATTATAAATATATTTATATTTACTACAGAGCCTCAACGCTATTTAATTTTAACTGTTTTTAATTGTAATTGTTTCTTTGTAGTGATTTTGACTATTTTAAATTATTTTCTTTAAATTTCGATAAAAATAGAAAATCAACTGTTAATCAGGATTTCCATAAAGTGTCTAATAGCGTTTTGATAATACCATTACAATTTCTGCATCGGAACTGGAAAACTGCATCAATATGGAAGCGAAGACATCATTAATTTAACACGAGAAGAGATGATGAGAACTGTCGGAATGTTACAAGCAGTTTTCAAGTAACGTACTGTGGCTGTCGGTCTTGGCACTACACTGAGCGTTATAAGTCGTCTCTGGGCACGCTATCGTATCACTGGCAGCGTGGCCGATCAACATGGCAGAAGATCTCACATCATCTCGAGAAAGGACCGGTATATCCAAAATACTGCTCGATGATACCGTAACATGACTAATTACTACAAAAATTAATTATTGCGAATTTTAATTGCTACGAATTTAATTATATTGCTTCGGAAATTATATCGCTACGATTACAATTCAATTGCTAAGAATATAATAATATTGCTACGAATCTATTTGCTACGAAACTATTTGCTACGAATCTAGTTGCTACGAATCTATTTGCTTTGAATCTATTTGCTACGAATCTATTTGCTACGAATCTATTTGCTACGAATCTTTTTGCTACGAATCTATTTGCTACGAATATAATTATATTGCTACAAATATAATTATATTGCTATGAATTTAATTATTTGTTAACGAATATAATTATATTGCCACGAATATAATTATGTTGCTTCGAATATAATTATATTGCTAAGAATACAATTACATTGCTACGAATATAATTATATTGCCACGAATATAATTACATTGCTACAAACATTATATTGCTACAAATATAATTATATTGCTACGAATATAATTATATTGCTACGAACATATTCAATAGACTCCGGATTATAAATATATTTATATTTACTACAGAGCCTCAACTCAATTTAATTTTAACTGTTTTTAATTGTAATTGTTTCTTTTTAGCGATTTGAACTATTTAAACATATTTTCTTTAAATTTCGATAAAAATAGAAAATCAACTGTTAATCAGGATTTCCATAAAGTGTCTAAAAGCGTTTTGATAATACCATTACAATTTCTGCATCGGAACTGGAAAACTGCATCAATATGAAAGCGAAGACATCATTAATTTAATACGAGAAGAGATGATGAGAACTGTCGGAATGTTACAAACTGTTTCCAGGTAACGTACTGTGGCTGTCGGTCTTGGCACTACACTGAGCGTTATAAAACGTCTCTGGGCACGCTATCGTATCACTGGCAGCGTGGCCGATCAACATGGCAGAAGATCTCGCGTCATCTCGAGAAAGGACTGGTATATCCAAAATACTGCTCGATGATACCGTAACATGACTAATTACTACGAAAATTAATTATTGCGAATTTTATTTGCTACGAATTTAATTATATTGCTTCGGAAATTATATTGCTACGATTACAATTCAATTGCTAAGAATATAATTATATTGCTACGAATCTATTTGCTATGAATCTATTTGCTACGAATCTATTTGCTACGACTATTTGCTACGAATATGAAGTGCTACGAATATAATTACATTGCTATGAAAATTATATTGTTACGAAAATTATATTGCTACAAAAATAATTATATTGCTTCGAATATAATTATATTGCTAATAATATAATTACTTTGCAACGAACATAATTATATTGCTACGAAAATTATATTGCTATAAATATAATTATGTTGCTACGAATATAATTATATTGCTACGAACATATTCAATATACTACGAATTATAAATATTTTTATATTTACTACAGAGCCCCAACGCAATTTAATTTTAACTGTTTTTAATTGCAATTGTTTCTTTTTTTTTGACTATTTGAAAATATTTTCTTTAAATTTCGATAAAAATAGAAAATCAATTGTTTATCAGGATTTCCATAAAGTGTCTAATAGCGTTTTGATAATACTATTACAATTTCTGCATTGGAACTGGAACACTCCATCAATATGGAAGCGAAGACATCATTAATTTAACACGAGAAGAGATAATGAGACCCGTAAGTTATAAGCTGTTTCCAGACAACGTACTGTGGCTGTCGCTCTTGGCACACTACACTGAGCGTTATAAGTCGTCTCTGGGCACGCTATCGTATTACTGGCAGCGTGGGCGAGCAACACGGTATATCCAAAATACTGCTCGACGAAATCGTAACATGACTAATTACTACGAAAATTAACTATTGCGAATTTTATTTGCTAAGAATTTAATAATATCGCTACGGAAATTATATTGCTACGATTACAATTCTATTGCTAAGAATATAATTACATTGCAACGAATATAATTATATTGCCACGAATATAATTACATTGCTACGAAAATAATATTGTTATGAAAATTATATTGCTACAAATATAATTATGTTTCTACGAATATAATTATATTGCTTCGAATATAATTATATTGCTACGAATCTATTTGCTACGAATCTGAAATTCTACGAATATAATTACATTTCTACAAATATAATTATATTGCTACGAATATAATTAGGTTGCTACGAATAAATTTATATTACAACTAATATAATTATATCGCTACAGATATAATTACATTGCTCCGAATATAATTATATTGCTAAGAATATAATTACTTTGCAACGAATAAAATTATATTGCTACGAAAAATATATTGCTCCAAAATAATTATGTTGCTACGAATATAATTATATTGCTACGAATATAATTATATTGCTACGTATCTATTTGCTACTAATCGGAAATTCTACGAATATAATTACATTGCTACAGATATAATTATATTGCTACAAATATAATTGTATGGCAACGAATATAATTATATTGCCACTAATATAATTATATTGCCAGAAATATTATTATATTGCTAAGAATATAATTACATTGCAACGAATATAATTATATTGCCACGAATATAATTACATTGCTACGAAAATAATATTGTTATGAAAATTATATTGCTACAAATATAATTATGTTTCTACGAATATAATTATATTGCTTCGAATATAATTATATTGCTAAGAATATAATTACTTTGCAACGAATACAATTATATTGCTACGAATCTATTTGCTACGAATCTGAAATTCTACGAATATAATTACATTTCTACAAATATAATTATATTGCTACGAATATAATTATACGGCAACGAATATAATTACATTGCAACGAATATAATTATATTGCTTGGAATATAATTATGTATATTGCTAAGAATATAATTACATTGCTACGATAATAATTATACTGCCACGAATATAATTACGTTGCTACAAAAGTTATATTGCTACAAATATAATTATGTTGCTACGAATATAATTATATCACAACGAATATAATTATATCGCTATAGATATAATTATATTGCCACGAATATAATTAAATTGCTACAAATATTATATTGCTACAAATATAATTAGGTTGCTACGAATATAAGTATATCACAACTAATTAAATATATCGCTACAGAAATAATTATATTGCTACGAATATAATTAAATTGCTACGAATCTATTTGCTACGAATATAATTATATTGCTTCGAATATAATTATATTGCTAAGAATTTAATTACATTGCTACGAAAATAATATTGTTACGAATATAATTATATTGCTCTAAATATAATTATATTGCTAAGAATATAATTACATTGCTACTAAAATAATATTGTTATGAAAATTATATTGCTACAAATATAATTATGTTTCTACGAATATAATTATATTGCTAAGAATATAATTACTTTGCAATGAATACAATTATATTGCTACGTATCTATTTGCTACGAATAGGAAATTCTACGAATATAATTACATTGCTATAAATATAATTATATTGCTACGAATATAATGATACGGCAACAAATATAATTATATTGCCACGAATATAATTATATTGCCAGGAATATTATTATTTTGCTAAGAATATAAGTTTATTGCTACGAATATAATTACATTGCTACTAATATAATTATATTGCTACGTATCTATTTGCTACGAATCGGAAATTCTACGAATATAATTACATTGCTACAAATATAATTATATTGCTACGAATATAATTATACGGCAACAAATATAATTATATTACCACGTATATAATTATATTGCTAGGAATATTATTATATTGCTAAGAATATAATTACATTGCAACTTATATAATTTTATTGCTACGAATATAATTATATTGCAACGAATACAATTATATTGCTACGTATCTATTTGCTACGAATCGGAAATTCTACGAATACAATTACATTGCTACAAATATAACTATATTGCTATGAATTTAATTATTCGTTAAAAATATAATTATATTGCCAGGCATATCATTATATTACTTCGAATATAATTATATTGCTAAGAATACAATTACATTGCTACGAATATAATTATATTGCCACGAATATAATTACATTGCTACAAACATTATATTGCTACAAATATAATTATATTGCTACGAATATAATTATTTTGCTTCAAATATAATTATATTGCTTCAAATATAATTATATTGCTTCAAATATAATTATATTGCTAAGAATATAATTACATTGCTACGAAAATAATATTGTTACGAATATAATTATATTGCTTCAAATATAATTATGTGTCTACGAATATAATTATATTGCTTCGAATATAATTATTTTGCTAAGAATATAATTACTTTGCTTCGAATACAATTATATTGCTACGAATCTATTTGCTACGAATCTATTTGCTACGAATCTGAAATTCTACGAATATAATTACATTGCTACAAATATAATTATATTGCTACGAATATAATTATACGGCAAAGAATTTAATTACATTGCATTTAAGCCAACGGCAATAAGCACGACGGCGCTCATTTTCACCGGGTACCAAAGCTTCCACTTTATGTACCTTGTATGGGCGCATCCTATTTTTCCGCAACACCTTATGGATATACCAGTGCGACACAGTTATTCAGTCCCGCCGTCGCATTAATTTCGCAGCACTTCGCGTGCCGAGGCGTGGGTTTCGACGAATGACATTATTTACGCGTTGTTCCGTGTGCATATCTACTTGTCTGCCACCACCTGCCGCCGCTGGAGCTATCGGTCGATTCTCTAACACACGTTGAAACGCTGCCGTTATCATACGCGGATCAGAAGGATGCCGGGCGGTCGGATGTCTTTGGCGGTAAATCCTCAGAGCATGAGAAGCATTTCCTCGAGCTTCTCCCAAACACATCAACATATTCCCGTACTCACGAGCACTATACACATACGCCTCAGGCATTATTGTTAGCCAACGCCCACAAAACTAAAACGATTAGCAGTAATAAACTAACAACTAAGTAAATAACAAAAAACGTAACGAACTATAAAAAACTTAACAAGAAACCAAACAATAACAATTTTACAAGCAAAAACGTAATCTAACAAATGTTTCACTCCCGCGCGGCCAAATTGCAACGAAGGACTGAAAACAGTTCGGGAATTAAGTTACCATAGATCAACAAAATACATGTAGCATTGTACCTACGTTAGGTTAGCCGCTAGGTAGGCACCTACATTGTAAAAATATTTTGTACTCAGTTTAATAATTTAAAATAATAATTAGCAGTGTATGATAAATTTAAGACAGGTAGACAGTATGTTATGTATTATAAACTTTATGTAGACATTAATATGAATTACGCCGTAAAGGCTACTCGAAAGTAATAGTACCTAATAAATGGTTTTTAAGACTACATTATTAAATGATTTACAACAAATGATTACGGGCTAATTAAGAACCGATATTCTTCGAACTCTCTAAAATTTCGGTCTTTGTGAAAGAAGACTTAACAGCCGGAATAAAATAAATCTATTATTTAGAAGTCTGAATAAAAAGACGATGTGTCCTTATTAATAAGAGGTATTGAAAAGTTACATTAAAAATGTGGACATACATAACATTATTTTACGTACCTACTTATAACATGTATTGTAGGTAAAATACTGCTTTTTTTTACAGACACGTCTGTGCAAGGGCGCAGACGCAATCCGTTTTGCACATGCGCGATGTGACCGTGAGTCACCGCGTCACCATGGCACCGCGCCGCGGGCCGTTTGCAAGTAGCGAGTAGAAAAACAGTCGATAGGCATTGTAACTTCGATTATTAACACTATTTTAATAATCGCGTAGTGTTTAAAATCAGAGATGGTTTAATTTAATTAAAATGTGTCATCAATGTCATCATAAACAGTCCACATTTCTGGTAAAACTTGCAAAGTACCTAAACATAAATGTGTGAAGTTATTTGTGTGATTTTAGGTCTTGGCTTGCGCTCGTCGGCATCAAGTAGGTATTATTTGGAATTAATTAATAGAAGTACAAAATAATAAGCGCGATAATAAGTTTTAATGTCTCCGTGTCAAGGTTAGTTACGCTTATAATCAAAATTAAAATTGATTCTCAGAACCTGCCTAAATGTATGCCGCGGCAGGGTCGACTCCTATCTAGTAGTGGTGTTCCAATCCGCTATATTAAGATAGCACGCTACGGACTAGAAACTATATTTTTTTAGCGCGCTATTTTCTTATTATTATAAATGAGAAAGTACTCATAGTACTTTCTCATTTATAATAATAAGAAAAAGCTAGCTCAAATTTAGATACCTTGAAAGAATCCTTGTGATCCATAAAGGACCACCCGATAATTTTAGTTGTTCTAGACAATAAATTTTAATTCCTTGGCCGACTTGATGCAATATTCAGTAAAAGTTATTCTAGTTAGATCCCTAGATAGTAGTGGTGGTTAATATAGCACGTAGCGTCATAACGTAGCACGCTATATTTACTCAACGCATAGCGCGCGCTAAATCGTTTCAATCTCGGCGCTAGAAATAGCGTCGCGCTATAAATGCCTAGTCTGTTATGCATAGCGTGGTAAAACGACGAGCGCGCTGCGCGATGACTCGCCAGCGCGAGCGGCGAGCGACGTCTAGCCGTCTAGCGTCTAGCGCGCTAGATACGCTACGCTATTTAGTCGCCGCGTGCTACCGCTCGCTGTATGACGTATTATCGTTGTTTCCGTTACTGTACTATTCCGGCCGGCTCATGCGATTTATGTATTAATGAACTTTTAAATCGCCTATAATTGCTTTATTATTATAGAACATATCATTATTATTATTCAGTAGTCACAGTCAATAAATTATAGACGATCCTAAGTCTCAAAAGTATGAAGGCGAGTTCATGGAATTTATTTTGCCTATTACTTATTAGATTATATATTTTTACAAAACACGCTCCACAGTTAAAGTAGCGCATTTCAAGGTTATATTCTCCAAGGCTCCACGCTACCATATTCTGTGACGCTACTAGCGTGCTTACGCAGCGCGCTATAACATAGCGTATAAAATAGCGCGCTAAAAAAATGTAGTTTCTAGTCCGTAGCGTGCTATCTTAATATAGCGGATTGGAACACCACTACTAGATAGGAGTCGACCCTGCCGCGGCATACATTTAGGCAGGTTCTGAGAATCAATTTTAATTTTGATTATAAGCGTAACTAACCTTGACACGGAGACATTAAAGCTTTTTCTTATTATTATAAATGAGAAAGTACTCATATTAACATTATATTTATAACAAGTGACGTCGGAGGTGACATATAGGTACAGGTTGAAAAGGTAACTCGTTCGCTGAATGAAATCGAATGATTTGATTAGGTAATTAATCGAATAACAATTACAATTGGACATCTCTAAAAGGTCTATTGTCATGTCAATGAACCGTTTATTTACCTTTCTAGTAAATTGTATTTTTATTTTTAATATTATAAAAAAACAACTCCCGCTCTATGAATAATTCCTGTGTCGCGGGGGACTTTACAAACATTCAGACAACGGACAAAAAACACCCAGACTCTGAAGATCAATGAATGAATCACACAATTTTTTATACTGTTTGGGCATTGAACCCGTGGCGTGGCGACCATTTAAGCCACTACGCCATCCGCGCATCCTAAAAGTTGGATAGAATATTTAAAAATCCAACTCTGCATAAACAACAGTTGTTGGTCTTGGCTGTCATGAACTCTATGACAGACGGGACCAACGGCTTACAGAACTGTCAAAAACATGGTATCATTAAGGAAAGGTTAAGTAAAAGTACAGGGTTAATCCAAAAATACCTACCCTTTTACACGTGACCTATTAATACTGTTACGGCTAGTGCCATCTGACGCACTGTGGGGAAGACTCGGCAGTGCCTTTTAATAATTTATTACAGCACCATATATTGACATCTTACGGAACTACGTAGTTGTCGGTACGAGTCGAGTAGAGAGAACGCTGGCACATTCTCGAATCATCGTACTGTTACATACCGGGTATGCCTTTTCTTGAAATCCCCAGATACGCTTTACCCGCGTATAAATAGAGAGCACGCGCACCGCCGAGTTAGTTTACAATCGTAAGCGGTCAAGTATTCATCGAAGCGAACGGAAGCGAAAATACTACGGAGTTTGAAGCAGTTACAGTGTAAAAGTGTAGTATAATGTTTGTTGTGTTTTAAATTTAATTGTGTGCTAGATTAAAACGTTTTAGTCGGTAATATTGTTTTATAATCTTATCCGTCGAACCCAGCACGTAACAATACCTTACTTAACAACTGTTGTTCTACCACTTTTCATAATCCATTATATTTTGAATTTTTCATACCAAAATACAAATATTGAAGTGGTTGCTATAATCGCACGGCTAAGACTTATAACTTCACGTGGTCGTAAAAGAAAGCGGTGACGTAAATATATATTTTTAGCAAAAGTATAGGTATTTGTAAAAAGTGATATAGAACGAACGTTGTTAAGCATACCAAAAATCTTTTACCTGTCTTCTTAAAACATAATTTAAAGAAGACACAGGTAAAAGATTATTGGTATTTTTTATTGAACCATGTGTAAGCAGTATATGAATATAAATACATCAACACAGTACTGGTCGCTTTATATCTGTTTAACACCAAATTGTTCGGTATTTAAATCGGAGTAGAAATAAATTCAAATTTTAAAATATCTTTTGTTTCTGTGACTGAAATTGTTGAGCCATAGTCCACCACGCTAGCCCAGTGCGGGTTGGCAGACTTCACATATCTATAAGAACATTATGGAGAACTTTTAAACATGCAGGGTTCCTCTCGATATTTTCACCATTAAGCAGGCTATAATTAACTATTTAATACACACATAACTTAGAACAGTCAGAGACACGCGCCTTGGGATCAAACTTGAGGCCTCTGCGTGGCAGTTCAAAGGTTTCCCAGTAGGCTATCGCTTCATAGGCTTATGCAGTATAGTTGTAAAATTTATTTAACCTTGTGAATACATTGGTCAAAAACTTCATAACGTCATAAACCTCTCCAAAAATAAGAGGAAAATAAAAAACAATTATAAATAGTTATATAAAAATATTTATTTGGTTCATAATATTTATAAATCACATGGATATACATTTTATACACGAATAAAGACACATACTAATGTTGCCATTAAAATATTATTTGTACAATCAGTGTTGCTATAAATAAAATATTACACTTTGTTATCTATGTATTTGCCATAGAGTATATAGACTATCAGTAACATTGTATTTTTCATACAAACTACATATACATACAGCTTCTACCCTGAGGTAAAGCGAGAGAAACGATCGCTCTAGGCGCCAGATGACAAGAGGCGAAAATCGAATCCCAGCGCAAATTAATGCTAACCGTAGAGCAAGATTGAAAATTTGGGATTTATTATTTAATAGATATAGATTTTGTTTGCGTTAAAGTAAACCTTGATAATAATTTTCTCGGGAACAGCACTGTTTTTCTGGATGAATGATACCCGATGTCCTTTTCTGTTCCCTTGACAACATGTATGCGAAATCTCATGATGATCAGTCGAGCAGTTAAGGCGTGAAATTGTAACAAACAAAGTCACATTCGCATTTATAATAATGAGTAAGGACATAAAACTGAAGTATAAGCGTCTACAAAAGGGTACCGAAAGACAATCTCGCTCTACCATAATCAAGGCCGGCGTTGAACACACAGGGTTCCAAGACAGCTTTAAATATTTAATAATAATATCAGCTCTGCTATTAAACTGTCCCACTGCTGGGCAAGGGCCTCTTCTCAGTGTGAGAAAGGTTAGATCATAGTGACATATTAGTATCGCGTGTGCAGTTGTCACTCACACGCGCATACCGGTAGATTGGGGTGTATTGCAACTACTGGGGTGAAAAACAACACAATTAAATTCGCGCGAATTTGATCAAATGACGTAACTCAGTACTGCCAGGTTTAAAATTTGACATTAAAACTAAATATTGCCATATAAATTTTTACTATAGACACTGAAAATTTTGTCATAATAAAGATGAACTTTTTCAAAAAAATGTTGTTTGCCACCCCAGTAGTTGCAATACACCCCAATTTACGGTACTCTACCGTGTGACAAGCGACGCGCGTTTAGTAGCGAGCTAATGGATTCTGTGCTCTGTTGATACATAGATTTTACAATCGTTATATGGCAAGTAACTACAATATGTGGTTATAGTTAAAATGATGTAAATTTAGATAATTACAGGAAATTACTGGTACCATGTTGGTACTGCTTACGCGTACAACTAAACGTGAGATTGTGGCTTCGATACCTGATTTTGGAAATGCGTTACTGTGTTTTTCTGTTAGGTAATTCTAAGCATGCCTATTAATTTTAGAAGAGTATGGTAGTAAGGCGTAAGGTTTTAGAGTAGATTAACTGCGACTCGGCAAGTCAAAGTTTGTAGTGACACTACACAGACGAAGAAGTTTTGACAACAGATAACAGATGGCGCTGTATACATTAACGCATATAATCACGCTTGCCATACAATCCTGAATCGCGCAAGTGAAGTTTACACAGCGACTAAGTATATAAACAAGTTTCCAGCACCAACAGTCGGGCCGCGGCCTGGCACGATCACCCAGCCTGGTTGGAAGATACTCCCTTTGTGTTGGAGGGACATCAGACCATGTTCCTTCACAAGTTCCTCTATAGCATACCTACTTAAGAGATTATTTACCGACGACTTTATTAAAACCCGAGCCGCTACTGAAAATTTCCTACAAAAAATCCAACCACATTTTCCAACTCGGGAATCGATTCCGTAACCTCACGATTATTTAGCGTACAACTTGTGCCAAAAATAATCAAATTATTATTTTAATAATAGATATAAACTATTATTTATTCGATTTTACAATTAATCCAATATACAACATTAGGTTATAAAAAGACTTGCGTATATATAATAATAGTTTGATGGATTTTAAGGAAACAGTAAATTACGAAAATATCACTAAATATTATAATATTACTAGGTGTCCAACACGGCTTCACCCAAGTTTATGATTACTGAAGCGCGCGTTAATGTAGATTTTATCAATAAATTTCAGTCCCAGAAAATGAGTACTTTTCCAAGATGAAAGGTTGCTCCTTGTTCTTTTCTGTGTCCCTGACAACGTGTATGCGCAATTTCTTGATGATCGGTCGAGTAGTTACGGCGTGACAGCGTAACATACGAACAAACTCACATTTATAATGTTACTTGCCGATAAAGTAGCTTTCTAATGGTGAAAGGATTATTGCAATCGGTTCAATAGTTCCAGAACTTATCGATGACAAACAAATCTTTACTCTTTATAATCTATATCAAAAATCTCGTGTCACGATGTTTGTGGTCGCACTCCTCCGAAACGGCTCGACCGATATTTATGATTTTATTTTATGTATATTTGGTAGGTATGAGAATAAGTCGTTAAGTCATACCGTTAAGAAATAATTTATATGATAGAACTACGTTTACCGGGTCAGCTATTATTAGTCATTCTTATATACATATAACCATGTCTTTAAATAACTGTGTTTAAATATGTTATTTTCTTTCAAAATCTACAACAAATGTTTTAATCTCTTTCGCTCTCAATTTCACTTTAAGACCATCAGCCTGATTTACTCTTTCTATAGCATCATCATTCCACATCCATTTATTATACTCATCGGCCCAAACATTAGCTGCTAACAAAGTTTCTTTAGCTTTTTTAACATCAATATGCCTAAACATTGCACCTAAATCTATTTCTACATCAGAATTTTCACTTTTATCTAGATAATTTTCAAGCCTGATTAATATTTTATCATCCCATGGTTCCAAAGTCAACAAATGAACACCATTTGGTAACTCCCCATTGATGAAACTAAAACAATTAGTAAGTTTCATCCAGGCTTCAAAATTGAGGTTACTTGCATCTGATAAAAACACATCTGGAGATAAATGCATGCCTAGAACTTGCTTTTTGTTGTTATCATCGATTTTAGTTATCAATACCCTATGTTTGCCTCTAACTACTAAACCTCTGCCTTTCGCTGTTTCGTTTAAAGCCTCTCCTACTCCGAATGCATCATCATATAACAGCCGTCTATGTAACATTAGCTCAATATCTCCTTCAATCAAGGAAGTGCCACCTTCAGACCTATCAGTCAAAACACTCAATTTCAAATCATTATTTTGTATGAAAATTTCATTTGTTACTGGATAGTAATTACCGGCTATAGGTTCAGCTAGCGTGACATTCCACTGGGGCCTGTTATTCAGCTTTCTTTTAATAATCTGTCGACCATTAGAATCCGTGTAAAATTCACCATTATTCAAAATGTTCGTTTCATATTTGACTATATACTCTTTTCCGACCCCATCTTCAATTGGTATCGGACCTACAACGAATTCGTTTTCTATAAAGTTTAAACTGTCATATATTTTAGTACTTAAATAGCCGTTAGGTTTTAGGATAACGCGAAATTCTTTTACAACATCGCCGTTTACAATTTCTGTTTTTATGACATTAAGTTTGATAGGGTTGGTAGCGTTTGGTCTGAAGATGTAGGCGCCTGATGCCCGGTCATCAGGGCTCGTGTTATGACCTTTGGTGCCCGGATAATAGTACATGTTAATAGTAAAGTTGAAGAGAGATGCGTCGGGGAAGGTTATGTGTCGTATTTTTCCAGTTCCAATGTCAACGTTGAGTTTGAAGTGCTGAAATTAAGATATTAAATGTTACACATATTGAATAAAAAATTATACTCAACGGGTGCCAGTCTATGATTTTTATAAAAGTTTGTATGATCTACAAATTAAATTCAGTTATTTAAATGTTTCAAAGCTTTCTACGGCAACAAAATGGCAAAGTGTAAGTGCAAACAGTCAATACTGCCGGAGAGGTACCGAACGTAGAAGTCTTTGGGGTCAGAATTGTAACACTGTTCTTCTTTCTTTTAAAAAAGAGAACTCCCGCTCGAGGCAAAAATTCTAAGTCGCGAGGGACTTTACAAACATTCAAACGACGAACACAAAGCACACCTAGATTCGTCACAACCATTTGTGGACACAAAGTTTTGTCCCATGTGGGATTCGAACCCACAACGCAACGCTCGGCGCAGTGGCAGAAGCGAGGCGACCACATTAACCACAACGCCAACTTAAGAATTCCGTAGGTTCACATATTTCATTTCTATCATTTCGTTCCATTTCGATAACCTTTAACTAAATAAAAATAGATTTAATTAAAACGCTCACCTTATTCTCCAAATCAACAAAAATATCTTCAAACCTCTCAACAGTCTTGGGTTCATCCGAGAGCATCCTCATTTCTTCTTCATTTAATTTAGGAGACTCTATTTTCATCTTCTCCCGCCTATCCCCTTCATACATTTTCTTGTATCCATTCAAAAACTTCTCCAATTCACATAATTCGTCATCATTTGTGCCATCTTTTAGAATATCTATGTTAGCATCTTTGTATTCAACGTTCGCTGAAGGAACTGGCGCTTCAGGAATCAAATTATCTCTCTCTTTAATTCCGTCTTCAAATCTTTCTTTGATGGTATCGAAGTATTCGTTAATACTAGTAAAGTATTCGAAATTATTGTGCCTTTTCGTACGTGTGTCTTTTTTAACGAAAAATGATTTGTGGCCTAAAGGTTTGAGTTGAGCTATGAATACTATTTCTTGAGTGGCTATAGACCGACGTGTAGGTATGGTTAGTACAGATTTAGGTATGTCTACCATTTGTATTTTTATTTCTTTGCCTGGAATAAAAATAATTGTCAGTGCTTAAATAAATGGATTTGTAGTTAATTTTCTTATTTTGTAAACAAACATACCGTAACCTTACTAACATTACAATTAATTTAAGTTTTTCATTAAGTTTTTATTGTTTAATATCTTCTTAAAAACATTCCCAATGTGTAGCTCATTTTAATTAGGTTTTTTTTTATTTAATCTTTGTTATTATATGTATATGCATGCTGTGGTCTCCTATAACTGAAGGAGTACACTATACAAAATTATGTTTATATGTTTGTGCAATTTTGTTTATATTCTTTGTCGGAGATCCTTAATAAATTAAATAAAATAAACATTATAAATGTGAAATGTGTTCAGAGGAACAGCAAAAGGACATATATATACCGTATCAGGGATATAGAATAGGACATATGGTACCTTTCATCCAGGAAAAAATTTTGTTCAGAATTTTATTGATTAAATCTGGATTAACGCGAGCAAAATCTATTGCTAGGTAAAGGCAATAATATTGAGAGCGTTTTCTACGAATATAGTCATAATATTTTGTTCCAGCAGATTCACCGCTCGAAAACAGTACTTTTCCAGGATGAAAGGTACCCTTTATATTTGTTTATATCCTTGACATAGTGTATGCGAAATTTCATAATGATCGATAGAGTAGTTAACAAACTAACATTCGCATTTAAAAGATATACAGGGTGTCCAAGAACCTGGCGTCCAACTGGATTCCCACGATGCCCCAAGTTCTAACAGTACTCAGAAAAATATTTTAAAAAATCCACCCCATGTACTTACAGAATTATACTGATTTCAAAAAAAAAGGGGAAATGAGCACCCTGTGACATACTTTTGAATGCTGTGACTGCTAATGCTGATAATTTCGATATTTCTTGGAGGTTTTGTAATCTAGGGTATTGCTGTGTCTAAATAGAATGTAAAAATAAAGTACTTATTGTACCATTTTAAAATAAAATATTATTTTAACTAAAGGTGATATGGAAAACTATTGAATTTCGCAACTTTGACCGACTGTAGTGTAAAAAAAATGTACCAAAATAGTATGGCAAGTGACGTCAAATTTTGACGCGTTTATTCCTCTTTTTAAAAAGGTATAATACTTACACATTAATTTGAAAAAAAAAATTTTGATAATATTTTTACTCAACAACCCAATTTTTACGAAGTGCCTACCTACTAACGGTAACTGTCGGACCCTTTCTTATCTTAGAAACTGTTATGTTACTACTATTATTTACTTCGGTTCCAAGAGTGAGCAAGAAGGAAATACACACAGGTAGATGGGTTCCCAGTAGAATAAAAGCAAAGAATGTTAGTTTAAAGATATTTTATTACAATAAATGTTCAAAATGTTGACCACCCGCGGCAATACAAGCTCTCACTCTCCTTAAAAAGGACCGCTTTATGTTTCGCGAGTAACTTTTTTGACGTATCACCTGCACTGCTTGTGTTATCTTCTCACGAAGGTCAGCGATGTCATTAATGGGCTTCGCATAAACGAGCTCCTTCATAGTTCCCCAGAAAAAAAAATCCAGCGGATTTAAGTCAGGTGAGCGGGCTGGCCACGGGATTGTTCCTGATCGCCCAATCCACCTGTTCGGGTATTGCTCGTCCAAAAACTCTCTAACGGATACGCGAAAATGTGCTGGACAGCCGTCGTGTTGGAACCACATATCTGGTGGGGTCTCTTCTAGTAAGTTTGGCAAATCATTTTGAAGAAAATTTAAATATGATTCGCCAGTCAAATTCTCGGGCATCTCAAATGGACCAATAATATTCCCACAGAGAATACCGGTCCACATGTTCACTTTGAACCGGTACTGGGATCTATCTTCTCGCATCAAGTGCGGATTTTCCACATGCCACTCGTGCAAGTTGTGTAGGTTCATGTAGCCATCCTTCTTAAATGTAGATTCATCTGACCACAAAATTTTGTCGATAAAGTTTTCGTCTTCTCGATGTTTTTGCAGGATTGTTTCACAAAACGCGACTCGGCTCGGATAGTCTCGAGGTAAAAGACTTTGCACTCGCTGTACGTGGTACGGATGATATTCTTCTTTTTGGAGAATACTGTGTGCTGTGCTCTTCGGTATCCCCGTATCAGCTTCTATTCCTCGCACAGAGATGCTTGGATTTGCCGACACCGCCTCTAAAACTTCATCGCGTATGAAGTCATTTACGGGTCGTCCTTCACCAGCTACTTGATTGGGGAACCGCCCGTCACATAGTGATCTGTGCACATTAATGAAAACTCGATGGTCGGGATATCGCGTAGCCCTCGGATACCTTTCTCTGTAAAGTCTCGCTGCAGCTCGTCCATTACCTCTACATTCTCCATAAATGTAGTGCATATTTGCGTATTCTTGCGGAGTGTAGGTCGCCATGGTAGCACACACAAAACACAAACTGTCCAAACACAGGCAAAGGTCGTCGTAAAGAGTTCGTTTCAAAGTCCAGAGCACAAAGAGTAATCGAGTCCAATAAACAAAGCTTTAAATCGTAGTACGTGATCAATGGTAACAATAAGAGAGAGGTGCGTAGTAACGGCAGGAGGCAGTGACGCGTACTGACCGTACTGTTATCCTAAATAGCACGATCCCAGATAGCGTCACTATCTATCTCACTCGCACCTCTAACCTTTTTCTCCCTCACTCTTACCTGAATAATGGGGTACCATAAAGAAGAACCAGCAAATCGCAAAGATAGTTTCTGTCTTGCTCCCTCCTGTTGTAATAACGAATCACTATGGTGAGATGCATGCACATACCGTCCCTTACGGTCTAACCTGTTTTTTGAGAGGCCTGTTGTTATTTTTATGAGCATACAACAGTAATTCTTTAGAGGTTAGATTCAATTCGTCGTAAATTTTTCTTTCTAAGAATTCTGTAAGACATCGTAAAAATTGGGTTGTTGAGTAAAAATATTATCAAAATTTTTTTTTTTCAAATTAATGTGTAAGTATTATACCTTTTTAAAAAGAGGAATAAACGCGTCAAAATTTGACGTCACTTGCCATACTATTTTGGTACATTTTTTTTACACTACAGTCGGTCAAAGTTGCGAAATTCAATAGTTTTCCATATCACCTTTAGTTAAAATAATATTTTATTTTAAAATGGTACAATAAGTACTTTATTTTTACATTCTATTTAGACACAGCAATACCCTAGATTACAAAACCTCCAAGAAATATCGAAATTATCAGCATTAGCAGTCACAGCATTCAAAAGTATGTCACAGGGTGCTCATTTCCCCTTTTTTTTTGAAATCAGTATAATTCTGTAAGTACATGGGGTGGATTTTTTAAAATATTTTTCTGAGTACTGTTAGAACTTGGGGCATCGTGGGAATCCAGTTGGACGCCAGGTTCTTGGACACCCTGTATATTACTATCAAGTATATGAAAAATTATATTGCTGTATTATATTGTACTAGTTTTACCCCGCGGTTTCACACGCGTAAGTCCCGTTCCCATGGGAATATCGGGATAAAAAGCCTATGTGTGAATCCAGGTCTCCAGCTATCTACATACCAAGTTTCATCGCAATCGTTCCAGTAGTTTTTGCGTGAAAGAGTAACAAACATTCATACAAACTTTCGCTTTTATAATATTAATAAGGATTATGATATATTCATCAAAACAATGAAAATAAATGACAATGAAAAGAAACAAAAACTCTAACTAAATTTTTAATGGTTGTGAGAGATGCTTACCGTTAGGTGCAAAGACTTTGTAGGTACCATCCCCCACGGGGATCCTTATGGGTTCATTCAGTGCCCACCCCAGGGGATTATAGATTGTAACCTGAAAATTTATATTAGAATTGTAATTTGTTTTTATCTTTCAAGTGATAACTCCCGCACTAGAAATAATTCATATCGCTTGGGACTTTACAAACATTCAAACAACGGACAGAAAGAACATCCAGACTAGGACCAACCATTTATGAACCACACTAATTTTTGTCTCGTGTGGGCACCCACACGATGGTTGTGAATTTTGACAAAATGAGAATTGAATCCTTAGAGAATACTAAAACATCGTCTAGGCACACAAATTTTATATGAGTTGTGTCAATAAAGACACAGCCGTTAAAAAATTTTATGCATGGATGACGCAATGGTTGTTGTCGCCTTGCCACTGGTACTGCATCGAGTGTTGTAAGTTCGATGCCCACACGAAACAAAAACTGTGTGATCCACATACAGTTGTTACGAGTCTGGATGTTACCTGTGTCCGTTGTCTGAATGTTTGTAAAGTCCCCCGCGACATATAGCGGGCGTTATCTTATTTAAAATAAAATATATTTACCACAAACTGGTCACTGTTTTCGGAGACAGAACATCTAGACTCATTCAGGTGACATCTCTTGAAATCCAGTAAGGGTGGTTTTGAATTATCCTGCTGAATTACTTTACTGAAAATATAAAAGATTCTATTATAGATCAGTATACACAGTTGATGTCCTGAATAAAAGGTTAAGGTGCAAATTTTTACGTGCTTGCCAAAAAACCATCGCTAACTATCTCATAGCCAGTTGTACTCACTGATCGGTAAACGATTAGCGAGGTTAAGCAACGTTGGGTGCGGTCAGTCTATAGATGGGTGACCGCTTAGTGGTATTTCATCTGAGCGTCTCTGTGCTTCGGAGGGCACGTAAAAAGTCGGTACCGGTTGTTGCCAAATTGACAGCAGTCGTTAAGCCATGTCAGAGGCCTACGGGCGACTTGAACAACTCTTGACAACAGGTTGGCCACTAACCACAAGAAAAGAAAGAAAAGAAGACTATCTAAGTCCAGCGTGCTACTGAGAATACGTGGATGGAAGGCCCTGCCTGACACGATAGTCAAATTAAGGACCTGAACAGCTGTCGAATTCACTGCCTTCTCGACAAAAATATCCAATAATATTTTACTAGCCCGATTAGGAATTCGAATCCGAGATCCCGTCACCAAGACCTGCAGAGCAATCACGTTTACTAACTTCTAAACAAAAACTCCCAAAAATATTTATCAGCCCGACTAGGGATTCGAACCCGGGACCATGACCAAGATCTGCAGAGCAGTCGGATTCACTGCCTTCATAACAGAAACTCCCATAAATATTTATCAGCCTGACTGGGGATTCGAACCCGAGATCCCATTACCAAGACCTGCACAGCAGTCACGTTTACTAACATCTTAACCGACTCTCCCATAAATATTTATCAGCATGGCTGGGGTTTCAAATAACCGCAGCCATATAACCTATTGAATGTCATCGGTACACCGGTGGCCAGGCTCAATAGGTTTTCGATTATGACTGGCATTCCAACAATTGCAGATTATAAACATTTACGTAATGTAGCTAATTATGAATGGTAATATCACAATTATACTTAAGTAAAATGTTGATAAATCTGATTTTATTCCGATGTATTTTAATACATTCTAAATACTATCATAGACAACAAATAACGATATTTTAGATTAAAGGCGCGATTCCATTAAATAACTCTTGCATGCAAGTATAATATTAATAATATATATAGACTTAGCACACGAGGTCGTCGATATGTGGGATGTGGACTCGGCAATCATTGTACCGATAGTCGTTACGGTGAACGGTCTAATAGCCAAGAGCCTCGACCAACATCTTAAGAGGCTCGTGTTAGGTGCTTGGGTCAAGGGTCAGATGCAGAAGGCAGTCCTCCTCGATACAGCACGCATAGAGAGGAGGTTCCTCTCTCTGGACCCCTAACCACCGACAGCTTGGACCTTGTCTCGATGTCGGTGGGCATCCATAATTTTTATATTTTTAAATGTGTTTTTTTATAATTATATATTTAAAAATGTAATTTTTATTGATAAATAGTGAATAAATGTGAATAATAATAATAAAATAATAATATTCTACCATATACACACAACACTATCTAGCCCAAACTAAGCAGAGCTTGTACTATGGGTACTAGACAATGGATAAACATACATATATCCCTTTTTTTGTAAATACATATATATTATACATAGAAACACCCAGACCAAGACAAACATCCATGTTCATGCACACAAATAATTGTCTTGTGCGGGAATCGAACCCGCGACCTCAGGCGTGGCAGTATGACGTCATATATGCGTAACAGTTGCTTGCATTAGAAACATGTTTTCGAGAGTCTGCAAATTGCATGTAGGTTCCACTTGCATACAAGTAGAGATGTCCAATAACTGAGGCCATCATGGACGGAAAACGTGCTCCTCAATAAAAATTATTATATTCTCATGCGCCCATCTAACAAACATTATGTTTCGATAATTTGTACAGCGATAGATATCATGTTCACATTCACTCATTCGAAATCCGAAACGTGCAACTAATGTTTGCGCGTTTAATTTGCAGGTCACTTGAATAAAATATGTACAAGTTCAAACTACCCCATACAAGTTGTATCTTGTATGCAAGTTTGTACAAGTTGTATGCAATTTGCAACTTGCATGCAAGTAACTTGCCTAATGGAATCGCGCCTTTACTACGTAATTTTTTTTGTGCTACCAATGTGGCAAACAGGCATACGGCCCACCTGATGGTAAGTGATCACCGTGGCCTATGGACGCCTGCAACAGCAGAGGCAACCGGTTGCCGACCCTTTAGGAAAGGAAGTGGGAAGGAGAAGGAGCGGGAAGGGGGAAAAAGGGTGATTGGGCCTCCGGCAGTCTCATTTACGGAACGAAACACAACAGTAGGAATACTACTACTTCACGTCGATATTCTGTGAGAGGGTCCTTCCCCGGTCGAGCCGGCTTATTCATGCTGAAATCAGCGAGGCTCTACTACTCTAAAAATAATTTCTCGGCAACTTTCTTGCAAGATTTACATAGAAAAAGGACTACATATACAATTATATTCTATCTATGATACATTTTAAGTCTATAGAGTGTATTAAAAGAAAAGAAAAAGTAACATGGAACTACTGAACCATGTCCAAGAAGAACGCAACATTTTAACGACAAATGAAAACAGAAGAGGAAAGGTCACATTATAAGAAAGACCTGATGACTTCATAAAAAACATCATAGAAGGAAAAGTGGAAGGAAAGAGAGGAAGGGGCAGACTCAGAAGGACATTTACTGACCAAATAAAGGAAAAGGCGAAGGTCATGTCTTATAAGGAGGTCAAGGAAATGGCTGATAATCGAGAAAAATGGTGTATACTCCACCGACGAGAGCAAAGCTCTTAAATATGAAGAGGCGAGAGAATGTATTAAAGAACATTTTTATAATAAACCCTGTTATTTCGTATAATATTATAAAAGAGAACTAAGAATTATTTCTGTGTCGCGGGGAACAATACAAACATTAAAACAACGGGCAGAAAGAACACTCAGTCTAGAAACCACCATTTGTGGATCACATACCTTTGTTCCGTGTGGAAATCGAAATAAAGTACGTGAAAATAGTTTATTTTACCTGCTTCCTCTTCTCACTAGCCTTTATTATTCCCAAGTCACTTGGGGTCGGCTTTATCTGGTCTAACCGGATTTGACTGGATATCAGTTTTTACACGGAGCGGCTGCCACCTGATCTCCGCAACCCAAAGGCTAACGATACCCTAAGGCTAGACCACTGTTAGGATATTATAGGACACTGACTTCCCAATAACGACTGCCATAGATTGATGTTCATGGCAGCCGGGACCGACGGCTTAACGTACTCTCCGAGGCATGGAGCAGGCGATAATTGTCAATCAATACGCACATCATTTCGAAAAATCATATAACTACCGAAAGTCAGAGGTGCACGACGTGGATTTGAACCCGAGACCCTCTACATTGCAGTCTGTTGGTCTCCCCACTGAGCTATCGCTGCTCAACTTTTATCGGTTACGACGCTCCTTGATTATAAATATTTGTTAGATATCTCTAGGATTAACAAAAATATGGTAACAAAAAGGCAGGTTAAATAAATAATACTTTATTTTCAGATCTTGTACTTTATTTTTTTGATCTAAAATAGTAAATATACTAATAAAGGTGGCAACCCTAAATCGAACCCACAATACTCGGCGCACCAGCAAATAAATAAATTACATTTTAAAACCTCAAATTTGACACTTATTTGCGACATTGCCACTCAGAACAGGTCAGATGATATGTTTTTAACCTATACTTACTTCAAAGCTTGCTTCGCTATGATGAGAGCATCGTCAACAGCCTGGTTCAGCAATCTCTCATAGTCATGCGTTACATGTTGTTTCTCTGTGCCGGTTATAGCATCATGGTGCTGCATTACACCTACAAATAACATACATATTATATATACATACAGGGTGATTTTGAAATCGTGTAATGCCTTTTAACCACGCATTCTACTGGTGATATAGAATAACACTGACCATATTTTTATTTAATTATATATATATATATATATATTATATATATATAATATAT
The DNA here is from genome assembly GCA_963675205.1 of Catocala nupta. Taxonomy (NCBI): domain Eukaryota; kingdom Metazoa; phylum Arthropoda; class Insecta; order Lepidoptera; family Erebidae; genus Catocala; species Catocala nupta. The sequence continues at coordinate 5,313,961 of OY776108.1, read as the reverse complement.
AATATATATATATATAAAAAAAATCCACTTCAGGTTATCCTAACTAATCTAAAATAAATCTGAATTAAATATAATATAATTTATTTACTTTATGTAATGTAAATGTGCTAGATTTTGAAAAACGCGTAAATGTTGGTTAGTTTAGGTTAGTAAAATTTTTCTGGATTAAACTTTATGTCCTTTTCAGTACCCTTTGATAATGTGTATGCAAAACTTCATGATGATCGATCTAGTAGTGAAGGCGTGATAACGTAACAAACGAACAAACTCACTGTCGCATTTATAATATTATTTAACATTACAAAAAGGAAATGTAACTCACCCATAGCGCTTTTGAGTTCATTTAAAACAAATTGGTTGTGTTTATCTAAATCTGTGAGCACTTGTAACTGTTTGACCATCTGAAAATAATAAAAATAATCGTTATGTTACATTTTAGTATATTTTGAACGAATACCTCGATTACCATTTATTTTTATGGTATAAAAAGTATTCTATAACCAGCCCAGGATTAAGAACTATAAATATATCAAGTTTCATTAAAATCCCTTCAGTAGTTTTTGATCCATACGTGCACATACAGACAAACAGACAAAAATTTTACTGATTGCATTTTTGGCATCAGTATCGATCGCCAATCACCCCTCAATAGTTATTTTGTAAATATATTCAATGTACAAAATTAACCTTTGTACAATTTTATTATAAGTAGATATAGATGATTATCAACCCGACGAATAGATTCCTTCGGTTACCACGGGGTGGCTAGTGGTGATAATATACAATTCAACTTTACGTAAATAAATTTATGCTATAGAATGTTATGCTTAAACATTATTATATTTAAAGATATTAATGCTTAAAAAAATTATACGTGGTGTCATGTAAAAATATTGGGTGTAAAGGACGGCGTACCGAAAACTTTAGAAAGACGTATTTCTATAGATACTTATCTTGACGCAAACTTTTATCTTTATGCATATAAATCTTCTGTGCGTGCGTATGTAATTAAACTCCTCCTAAACGGCTGGACCGATTTTGATGAAATTTTTTGTGTGTGTTCAGGTGGATTCGAGAATGGTTTAGATATGATTTTTTTTTTATTTGTTTTTTCTTGTGTACATTACATTGATTAACATTATTACGTGGTACGCAATGGATTGGACTAACAATACAACGCACCGCTCGCGCCGGCGGAAATGACCTCTGCGTTCTGCGCGCGTAACAGCTGATCTGTTTAAATCACGACGATTTAATTACATTGCTATATTTAAGTAAAATGTGGTATTCTATGATTTTTATTTAATAAAATCATCCATTTTATTAGATAAAAATCATTTGTTTATGCATTATAATTTATAATGTTATGATATCAGTCATAAAAGTGAAAATGCAGACAAAAATGTAGCTTTTCCCGAAGAAAATTCTAACGATTTTAAACTCAGAATAATGGTCTAAATTTCTTATCTCAGTTTTCGGTACACCGTCCCTTACACCCAGTATAATAAGGATAAACAAAAATATACCATGTTATATTACTTATTATAAACACATTTTTCCAACTATGATTATAGGTTGAAGGAAAACATCGTACATAACTTCGAAAAGTCAGAGGGGAGCGTCTTGGGATCGAACTCTATACCTCTGCGTGGCCAGTCCAAAGATCTCCCACTAGACTATTTTTTTATTACTTACTTGTAAATAATTATTGGCTTCTCTTTCAAAGTATTTGGTTGTCGGTCTTGAAGTAAAGTACCCAGTCCAGTATGCGGTAGAATCGCTGGCGTATGGGAAGAAATCGTCCTCTTTTCTTGGTAGTGAAGGCCTGAAATAATCATATTTAAACATTGCAACAATCTTTATACATAACTGGGGAACAGTCATTTTGCGGCATGGTAAGTTGAAGTAAATTTTGTGTAAGTTCAGTATGCTGAATACGAGAAATATTTAAGATTTGTTAAATTGACTCTAGTTTATGAGATAAGACTTTATTATAACTATTTGACTGAAAGAAGGTCAACATTAAAATACAATTACATATTAATTACATATTAAATATATATTTTAGAAGCGGCTATATTATAAGGACAAGAGAACTTAATACATATGCTATTAATCTCTCGTGTGTCGTGTGAACACCAGGTGTTTATAACCGCCAAGGCCTTCCTTTCACTTTTTTAATCAGAAGCTCATTATTTTAATTTAAATAATTCATAACAAAAATACTTTTAGAAAAACTTTATCTGTAATCTTTTCTATTATGTTTATGTTCAGGATAATCCCTTATTAAACTCAATAATCTGAAATGGCTGTCCAATCCCTTTGGCACCCTTCTTTCATTGTTCTAATGTCCTGATGAAACCGTTCTATATGTTGAATATCTCAAGAACCAGAGTCAATCCATACAAAGTAAATACATTTTAGGTATGACTGATGAAGGTGTTTATTAAAAACAGTAACAAAATGAATGCCGCAGAATATACCTATACTTTTTTTTATTGCCCAATGTAATTAATCTATTGACATTAACAGGCGTTTTTGTGCACGTAAGAAAATGGAGGGATGCCGTAGTGGCTTAGATCTTTTTTTGGATGAAATGATAATGATTGTACCCTATGTCCTTTTCTGTACCCTTGACAACGCGTATGCCAAATTTCGATCGGTTAAGCAGTTAAGGCGTGAGAGCGTAACAAACAAACTTACATTCGCATTTATAATATTAATTAGAATTATATTATTCGAAGTAATTAGTGTACAGACATAATAGTTAGAGTATTGATAATTTATAAATGTGGAATAATAATTTAATTTGAAGGATTCATAAAGAGTCATGCATCGTGGGAGACTTTAAAAACATTTACACAAAGAGCACCCAGCCTTGGAACAAGGGTATTTGTAGACACGTATACTTTTTCCGTGTGGGGATTTGTCCCGTCATCGAATGACAACACTCGGCACAATGACAATGGCGAGACGATCAATTAAGTCACTACGCCATCCGTGCCGTCCTTAAATTAGCATATTTTAATTCATAAAATCGTAATCGATGTTTTTTTTACACTAGTAATGTTGTCTATATCGTGGGTAGGATTGCAACCTCTTTTTTTATCAAATTACGTACATTTACTTACTGAAGTTAAAAATAAAGTACGTTATCTGAAAATAACGTATTATTTATTCTGCTATTTTATTACCACGTTTACTTTTGCCTGTAGCAATATTTAACGATTATTAATTTTCAAGAAACGTCCTAATCAATTTTTTTATCTATGGCAATATTAAGACAGATAAATAACCATCTTATATATTATATTCTCAAATACTTTATTTTACCTATGTCGACTTTTACAAGAAACAAAATCAAATTTAATAAAAATCTAAATTTTTATTAAATTTGAAGAAGCTTTCATTTTTGTTTCTTGTAAAAGTCGACATAGGTAAAATAAAGTATTTTGACGTACTTTGTTGTCCTCATAAAGTATAAAGTACGTTGACCCGAAATAACGTACAATATTTTATAATAAAGTACGGTTGGCAACCCTAGTCGTGGGGGACTGTACAAATATTCAAACAACGGACTCAAAGAACACCCAAACTCGGAAAACCATTTGTGAACAACTCTTAAGCATCTTGGCAACATTTGGCGCACAACATGTTGCACAACATGTTGCTCAACGTGTTGAAAGTCAGCGCGGAACTTTTGTTTAGCAACGCTGTCTGTCTACATATGATTTCACTCGCATCAGTCGTCGACAACATGTTGCCAGAGGAACTAGTTTTAATTTCAGCGGCGGTGGTTATAATTTTATCGAAAAATGCATCAATAAGAAAAAAGCCATATCGGTGGGTTAGAAATTACTTAGAAAATAAAGAAAATGTATTCAGTGATCTCCGTGCGATTGATGGATCTTTTACAAATTTTACCCGAATGAGCAAAACAGACTTCGAGATACTGTTACAAAAAATTTAACCCATAATATCAATTAATTTGAGCACTCGTTTGTTACACCACACGGACATTTCTGCGCGTCACGTCTCCACTCGACAACATTTGATGCTCAACTGCATGTTGCACGAAAACAAACATCGCGCGATATTGTGCAACGCTGCCGAACATGTTGAGCGTCACGATTTGCGCGCCAAATGTTGCCTAGTGTATACGAGGCTTTAGTCAAAAGTGATACTTACATAGAATCTTTCACTGCTTTTAAATAACAGTTCGGTGTAGAATAAAACAAATTTATATTGAGTTCATCTCTCGCCGCAATTAAATTTGTATTTCTGTAAAATATTAATATATAATTAATTCCAGGAAACTCATTTTCACAAGTTATTTTAACATACATACATGCATAGTGTCATGCAGATTATTCCACATATCCCCAATGACTTTATACATCAATGTGGATCTGTGAACTATTCACACAAATCCCCATTGACAAAGTCAAAGTCAATATCAAAAAACATTCACACGGTCACAAAGTAACACTTATCAACGTCAAAATATATAGTACATTTAGGTTAGTTGCTAGGTTTAGGCAAAGGGTTGAGCTTATGAGAAGAAACCTGCAAGAAACTCACGTCCACTTTTAAATCGCCAATTAAATATAATTTCAGTATTTTACAACTCTATATATTACCGACTATAAAGAGAATACTAAAATTAATAACAATAATCTCTGGAGAATAGGTAGTGTCAATTGGGCACGAGGTAGCTCACTTACGAGAACCGGATCTCTGAGGTTAGGGTAAAGAAAGTCGAGATTTGGGGACAAGACCTATAACTGATCCCTGAAGAACCTCTCGGGCACTGGAAGGTACAATGGCTCCACCTAATATAACCTTGATGGGTGGTGTAGGGGAATGCTATATCATAAACTGGACTAGTCGTAGAGAGAGGGAATGACAGAACATCAACTACGTATTGGGGATTTATGGACTCGAAGTTCACAAATCCCCAATGACCGAACATCAACTACGTATTGGGAATTTATGGAAATGAAGTTCAGAAATCCCCATTGACCAATCATCAACTACGTAATGGGGATTTATGGTCATGAAGTTCACAAAGCCCCATTGATGCATATATACTAAGAAAAAGGTGGATTACACGCTCATTCCGACAAATATGTTTTTTGGGTCCATTATATTAGAAGGCAAGACTATTGCCGTTTATCCAACGCAGATCCAAGCACCATGCTACTATCAAGAATTTCTGGACAGAAAATCTCAATAACACTGCCCAGCTCGGTAATTCAACCTCATGACCTCCGAACAGACGAAGAAGTTCCGACTACATCCAACAGATGGCACTATATACAACAAGCGCACATGACGTCACACAATTCCGAATCGCACAAGTAAAATTTACACAGCGACTAAGTATATATACAAGCTCCCGACATCAACAGTCGCCAGGCACGATCAACATACAATACTTAAGCAGTGTGTAATTAATAAATTAACACTAAAATGGCTTAATTGGCAGTAAGACTGAGTTCAGTAAGTAATTTTAAGCCTAAGTTACTCCTTATAACATCAGCTATCTACCAGTGAAATCTCCGTCGAAATCGGTCCAGCCGTTTCAGAGATTAGCCGGAACAAACAATCGGACACAAAAAATTTAAAATACGTTTTTTATATTAGTGCCGTATACAGTCCATGTACATGTCCCAGAAGTCGACGTCAAGCCGGTGACTCCGGCTTGACGTCGACTTCAAGGACATCCTGTATATATATTGAATATTGTACACTATCGTTCTCTATCATGTAAATGTAATATGTGCGCTCACTATTCTTAGTATATGCAGATACTTGGTGCGATGTAAATACAGTGAAGGCACATCTATGATTTAAAATCTTTGTTAAAAACTAGCTAATTATAATTACCATACATGCACAAGCAACCCACTCACACATGCAAAATTTATCATTTGTACTTTTTATTATTATATCATATAAATAGTATTATATTATGTAAATTCAAAGCTACCCGCCCCGGTATAGCACGGGTAGTACAAAACCTTATCATATTATACACCTAAACCATTACCATAAACCACCTTTCCCATAAATCATTCTGTCTATTGATGAAAACTGCATCTAAATCCGTTCAGTAGTTTTTAAGTTTATCACAAACAGACAGACGTGGCCGGGGACTTTATTTTATAATATGTAGTGATAATTAATAAAGGGTTTTTCTTGACGATGTAAATAATAATAAATAAATATTTTCTTTAGAAACCATTTCTTGTAATTATAATATTAAGTATTTACTTTGTTTATCGAGCCCACAATACGACCCTTAAAATATATGACCGAGACCATTTTGTTACACACTGTACATCTTATGTTACAAACTGTTAATTTGTGTTACATCCTATGCACTATATTTTTGTTTAATAATTGATGTACTTAAATGTTATTTCTTGGCTTTACTATCAAAGACGCAGCAGGAGTAGGCTCCATAAATTAGGTAGGGGTCGCGGGAAGCGGTTGGATGCAGGTGGCCCACCGGTATGTGTGAAAAACCTTGGGGGAGGACTATGTCCAACAGTGGTTGTCTTTCGACTCATATGATGACTCATGCTCATATGATGACATCGCGTTAAGAATCTTATATTAAAATGTTGGTAGTAAGTTTAAACAAAAAACGATTGTCCCTACTTTATTTTTTAATATTACAGGGAGTACATTTATGTTACACCCTATGTTTTATTTAATAGTGTATGTACCTAATTGTGTACAATAAGGTACAATGTCTTGTAAAGGTATATTACACACTGTTTAAATTGTATATTACAAAATGTATATTTAAATGCTTCACCCTGTTTTATCATATATTTTAGTAATGTTTGAATGAAACCAATACAAGGAAGTAAACCTTTTGCAGATTTGTAAAAGTAACTTATTAATTTAACATACTGGTTATTAACATTTAACTGTTATTAACTATTACTACTATTAAACTAACATGTGTTATTACTTTAATAGACGTTGTCGAAATCACGTTATTAAATCTTAACACGTTAAGATACTTAAACGGTAAAGAGTGTGATAATTTTAAAAATAAACGAATGTTACACTCTGTAAATTTTATGTTACACATCATACATCTTATTAATTGGGATTAACACGAGTACTACTAAAACTACAAAACTATAATTTAATTAATAAAGTTAAATAAATATCGCGGCTTGATAGCAATTTTTTTTTTAAATTATATTTTTTAGTAGATAATTAATACTCACTTTATAAGTTTGTCTAAGTTAATGTACCACATGTTAGCATCTTGGTATGTGAAGTCACCACCCATCGTAATAATTATATTATCTGTACGATAATACTTGGCTTGATTCTTCACATATTCTATGAACTTATCTACCTGAAAAATGTTGCCGTTTTTAATACAGGCTTTATAAGATCCTTCAGACCTTAAAGGAGCAGAGAGAAAGAACAGAATGTTAATAGACTTCTTTAAGTAATGTCCTACAAACCAAATGACGACACAGCGGACAAACATTACGGAGACTGGCGCGGGAGATATTATAGCGCACAAGTGCACTCTCTGTTCCCTTACTTTGATAGTCCGATGGGACGTCACCGATACTACTGTAGAGACCAGCCGCATGAACAACGGCTTTACGTGTCTGACAAGGGACGGGGGTGTGCAGTATCGTCAACTGCATAACTAATGGATGCCTCTGAGAATTTCTTATCAGAAAAATCCAATAGCTTTTTGTTAGCCCGACCCGGGATTCATACTTGAGACCTTATGCACAGCAATTGCAAACATATTAGGTATGTGTTGTAAAACACATTATTTACAGTATTGCAATACAGACTTTAACAGACTTTATCATTGAATTTGCGGACAATGAGTTAAGAGTGCGTCGGGAATTTTCAGTGGCTATATGTTGCGTATTAGTTAAAATCTTAAAGACTCAGGTGTGTAACGAGACAGTGCTGAGATGCCTGAACCTCTGTGTGCCAGACCGTTATGTGTGGAGGAGTTGGAGTACACCCTGCTAGTAGTCCCTGTATCCTGTACTGGCAAAAACGCCACTCAACCGCGCAATCCGTGTAATTAACGAGGTCAGCACAAAAATTGATATCTTCTTCTCCCTAGCCTTTATTATTCCCAAGTCACTTGGGGTCAGCTTTTCTGGTCTAACCGGATTTGACTGGATATCAATTTTTACACGGAGCGGCTGCCACCTGACCTCCGCAACCTGAAGGCTAACGATACCCTAAGGCTAAATCAGTGTCAGGATATTATAGGGCACTGACTTCCCAATAACGACTGCCATAGATGTTCATGGCAGCCGGGACCGACGGCTAAACGTGCTCTCAACATACAACATCTCACATAATTTCGGAAAGTCATATAACTTCCGAAAGTCAGAGGTGCGCGACGTGGGTTCTATTAATATACTTTCATCTAATTCGAGTGAACTCGAAAAAGTCACTTCATGTATTGTATCTTAATAGTAATCTTGTAAGTATACTTATTGTGTAATGTGTGTATAATGCGTTATGTATTTTTAATTGAGTAACTTATGAGAACTCGAAGCCTAGTTTAATTTTTAGTTTCACGTATTTTATATTTTAATGTATGCATGTAGGTAATTTTATTTTTTTTAGATTTGTAATTTTACCCCACAATCGCATTGGGTTGCCCTGTAAGGATTGTGTGGGATATGTTTATAAATAAATAAATATTTATTATGTATCAATTTTTCGGGATGAAAGGTACCCTATGTCCTTTTCTGTACGCTTTATAACGTGTATGCGAAATTTCATGATGATCGGTCCAGTAATTAAGGCTTGAAAGCGTAACAAACAAACTCACAATCGAAAGTATAATATTAGTTAGGATGTAGTTTAATATAGACTAGACACTTATATTTTCTTCCATTTTTGTTTTTCATTTTTGCTCTTCAAAATGACCACACTCTGCTTGATGGTATGCAGTCGTGTGGTCTAAGAGCAGTGGCATCCACACCATCCTCATAGCAGCCGAGGCGATGTTGAGGTCTCTACTTTGACGGCCTGAGAAGGTGCTTTTTCACGCCCCGCTTAAAGGACCCAGGATTGAAGGAAGAAGGAAACACGTGCCTTGGCAGAGAATTCCATGCCTTGATCGTTCGGCAGAGAATTCCATGCCTTGATCGTTCGGCAGAGGTATGAGGACTCAAACTTGTTGGCACGCACTCTAGTCGACTCCACCGTGTAAGGATGGCATCTGAGCCCAGCACGCGTTGTTCTGGATAGGAAAGGAGAGGGCGGGATAAGGTGGTATAACTCTTTAGAGCACTTCCCGTGGTATATTCTGTAGAAACATGCCAATGAGGCAATGTTCCTACGGAGTTGCAGAGGTTCCAGTGAACTCGGGACCTCTGGATCTCCGATGATACTAATATAATAAGCAAGCCGACCGTCTGATGGTAAGCGACGACTGTAGGCAATGATTACTTGTAATACAAAGTGTGTCGCCTTGCGGGTTGCCTTTACTGGCTATAAATAGAATATGATATGGAATGAAAGGAAGGTAATAGAAAAACAAGTGTAGAACTCTGGAACTCTTACGGCCATATTCGTAAAACTAACAAGAGGTTATTAGTAGGGTTACTACCTTTATTTTGAACAAGTATAGTAGGTCAAAAAAATTAAGTACAATATCTGAAAATTAGGTATTATTTATGCCTGTCTTTTTGTTATCATATTTTTGTTGATGCTAGTGACATCTAACAAATATTTATTATCAAGGAACGTCGTAACCGGATCTTTACAATATATACTCTATACTAAGATAGATAAACAATTTAATTTAGGGAATCTCTGTAGCGTTGCTACGAAAACGTCTAAATAAAACCTGTAAAAGTTGACATAGGTAAAATTAAGTATTTTCACGTAGGTACTTTATTTTCGTAATAAACTATAAAGACGTTATGTACGTTGACCCGAAATAACGTAGAATACTTTATTATAAAGTACGGTTGGCAACCCTAGTTATAACGTCTTCATAAGTAACAATTCGAAAAACTATCGTTCATAATCCTTATACTTACTAATATGTATTATAAATGTGAAAGTTTGTATGGACGTATGGATGTTTGTGACTCTTTCACGCAAAAACTACTGGACTGATTACGATGAAACTTGGTATGTAGATAGCTGGAGACTTGGATTCACACATAGGCTACTTTTTATCCCGATTTTCCTAAGGGAACTGGACTTACGAGGGTGAAACCGCGGAAAAAACTAGTAATGCATAAGAATGCTTGTCTAATAACGATGCTGTATATAATGAAAGCTTACAGAAATTGTATGAATAGTATTTTACAATGCATTTATTAGACATACTAAGTATTTTAACTATCTTTATGAATTTTACTTATTGGGCGAAGTGTAGAGACAATGTTACAAATTTTATGCTAATTTATTTTTTGAGATTGAGTAAATTGACTTCCGAGTACTAGGACACAGCGTGTAACAGCAAGTTGCGGTCATACTAAAGGGTTGAAATGTACATACGATAAATATAACATCGTAACATCGTTTTAACCTTTTCACCGCCACAGTCAAGTCGCATTCTTAATAAAACAGAGACCTATCTGATTTTTTTGAGTCAAACTAATTTGAACTCTGTTGCAATAATTTAACACGAATATATTATTAGAATTTATAGTCACAAGATTAGAGTTCGAATTGCCATACTCCCAAATTTCGAGTTAAGTCGCTGTTTTATTAAGCATGCGATGTATATACGACAAAGCAAAATGTGTCCAGCACAGTGTGACAGACTTTTAAACGCAAAAAAATCTTATAAAAAAGCTTTTTTTCTCTTATTTGTTTTGTTAATTATGTCGCTAGAGTCATAGCAATTTATATTAAGTGAAATGCTTACTATTTATTTCGTCCATATTAGCATAAAATTACAAAAACGATGTTGGCATTAAAGCATGAAATCGTAGCTTGGCGCCTTTTTGACGTAGCGGTCCAAGCACGTGATAATTTGTACATTATGTACATAAAATGTATGTTATATACTTATCGAAATAAACTATACGCAGATATTCGAAATATACAACCGAATCATTCGAATAATATAATTGATCAATAACTCTAATGCATGCAAATTTGGTTGATTATTACCGAAAATAAAAATCAAATGCATCGACAAAGAGAAAATTCTAATTTAAAATATATACTTGTTGTTAGACCATTCTATTTATGGTTTATCCATAAATCTGTAATGTCTACATAATTCTATAAAATCCATAACTCGAATAGTCTATAAAATCTATAAAAAATGTACAATCCCGTATTTAAATGTTGATTTATTCGTTGACACCGCACAACAAATAAATTCGTCATTCGAATGAAACCACGCGTAGTATGATTCGATTATCTTTTGAATAATATAAAGTGTTAATATTGTTGCGTCATCACCGAAAATATAAACATTAGAATACAATTTTGCGATTCATTCGATAAATTATTCGATAATAATCACACACAGCTATTCAATCAATCACTTACTGTATCAATTTGTCTAGATTTATAAACCACATCGCAGCATCTTGATAGTTAAAGTCATCGCCCATTGTAATTAGGATGTTATTTGTTTTATACGCCTTTGAGTAATTTGTGCAGAGGTCCAAAAAAGTCGCGATCTTTAAGTTAAAGAAAACGCCTTATATGGATTTATATATAGACTAGTTTCTGACTTTAGCTTCGCTCGTGTGAATCTCGTGGGGATGATCTCACACGTGAGATTTAGAAGGAGAAGTAGAAAGAGAGAGAGAGGAAGAGATAATAATAATAATAATAATATTCTATCACATGTACACACAACACCATCTTGTACTATGGGTACTATACAATGGATAAACATACATACATACTTACTTTTTTTGTAAATACATACATATTATACATAGAAACACCCAGACCAAGACAAACATCCGTGTTCATGCACACAAATGTTTGACTTGTGCGGGAATCGAACCCGCGACCTCAGGCGTGGCAGTAGGTTACACTAACCACTACACCATCAAGGCCGAGAGGGAAAGAGTGAGGAGGGAGAGGGAATGGGAAAGAAACGAGGAGGGGGAAGGGTACAACGCGGGGATCAGTAACTCTTTAAACCTAGATAACCTAAGTCAGTAAATCTGTGAATAAATCACTGTGATCACCGGTAACTGATAAATACAGCGTGTAACAATTGTGTAATGGTCACATCAATGGGTTGAAACGCGCAAAAACAAATGACAAATGATATATGTAGCCCACTATTTATTTTAAACAGATAAAAGCATACGTGCAGTTCGAAAAGACATCCAAATAATCATTCGTATACCAATTCATGCATTTCATCGATTATTACCGAAAACAAATCGAATGTACAAAGACAAAATACTTATTTTAAAAAAATCTGTGCCATCAATAGAATTTCTTTTTAAAGGCATCTTTCTTTCTTTGAATAATTCCCGTGCCGCGGGACTTTACAAACATTCAAACAACGGATACAAAGAACACCCAGACTAGGAACAACCCTTTGTGGATCACACAAAGTTGTGTCCCGTGTGGAATTCGAACCCACGATTCTCGGCGCAGTGGCAGTGGCGAGGTGACCCTTTAAACCATTAACCCATTCAATTAGACAAGAACAGGTTCACGGATAAATAGTAAATCCTATATGTTTATCCAGGATATATTCTATCCATGCACCAAAGGTCATCCAAATCAGTTTACCGGTTTACGCGTTAATAAATAACAAACATGCAAACATCACATTCATAATATCAAACTATTGAATGGCAGCAGCACACCGGCAACCAAATATAATAGGTTTTTAATTATGTCTGGCATTGCAACAATTGACAGGTTAATAGGATTTTCTGTCATACTTGTCAACAATTTCGATTCTTATTCGAACGCAACAAATATATTCGTCGTTCGAATAAAAGAACACCTACATAACAGTCATTCGAATTGTATACATTATCAACAAAAAAAGAAATATTCGAATACCGAATTATAAAATTATGAAATTATTTTAATTATTATTATGTTTTATGACGCAGTAGGGATAGACTGCCCCGTAAGGTTGACCGACGACCTGGTAAGGGTCGGAGGAAGCGGGTGGACGCGGGTGGCCGAAGACCGGTATGTGTGGAAAATCTTGAGGCCTATGTCCAGCAGTGGACCTCTTTTGGCTGAGATGATGATGGTGATGACAGAATTATACAATTTTCCAACATCTAACGAAAAAACAATATTCGAATACGAAATTGAACAATTCGAATCAATCGGTAATGTTTTCGGTAATAATCACACATTGCTATTCCATATCTATTAATTAAACACTTACTGTATCAATTTGTCTAAATTTATAAACCACATGGCTGCGTCCTGATAATTAAAGTCTTCGCCCATTGTAATAAGGATGTTATTTGTTTGATACGCTTTTGAGTAATTTTTGCAGAGCTCCACAAACGTCGAAATCTTTAAGGCGAAGAAAATACCTAAGAATTTGTCTGTACTGCTAGAGATAGTCCTGGCATTGCAAACGATCAAAGGATACCATAATCACTTACCATGAGGCGGGTTTATGACACAATAAAAGTATAAATAACCATACTACTGATATTTACATTTAGTCCAGTAATTTGACAATTTGCCTTCATTTTCTGTACCCCTGACAACGTGTATGCAAAATTTCATGACAATCGGTCGAGTATTTAACACGTGAAAGCGTAACAAACGAACTCACATTCAAACGTTTGTCGGGAGATTTGCAAATTGATAACTTTATAAATTTGGATGTGTTGTTTTCGAATTTTTACCTAGCCACCCCGTATTGTTGCCGCTTGCGTCGCCATATTGGTAAAATGGCGCCCATAAATAGTATTTTTATCAATATCCCTTTTCTAACTTCTTTTACAATAAATATAGTTAAGTATATAATAAATTAAACTATACAACATTTTCTGTAAACTATCTTTGTATTTTTTTTATAGTACTAAGGTGACAAACAAGCATAGAGCCTACCTGATGGTAAGTGGTCACCGTAGGCTATAGACGCCTGCAACACCAGAGGCATTACTTGAGCTTTGCCGAACCTTTAGGAAAGGAAGTGGTAAGGAGAAGGAGCGGGAAGGGGGAAAGAGGGTGATTGGGCCTCCGTCACTCTCACTCACCGAACGAAACAACAGTAGGAATACTGGTATTTCACGTCGATATTCTGTGAGAGGGTTGCCCTTTCCCGGTCGAGCCGGCTTCATGCTGACATCAGCGAGGCTCTACTACTCAAATACAATTCAGTTTCAGTATATATATTAATATATTTCAGTTTCAGTGTTCAACATTATTATAAACTCCTTTTTGAAACCAAATGACTGTATGAATTTACACGACCATTTTCTGAACAAGATGGTGTCGTCGCGACGACACCATCTTGTTCAGAAAATGTTGAATTAAAAACCAACTATTTTTAGGCGACGTTTGTTGTTTGCCAACTTATTTTACGATAATAGTAATGTTCTAAAAATTAAAAATTGCTGTGACATACATATGTATGTAGTAAACTTTTTCACATGTACAAAATGGCGGAGGCAATATGTGTAGTGAATAAAATATTTTAGTAACTTTGCATCACACAGTATTTTTGTTATAAAACGCCAAAAAGGTCAAAGATGTTGACTTAGAATTGATAAGTTAATCTAAATATCATGTTTTGCTTTATGTCACAACTATTAACTTTGTTTCGTTTACATCTTTTTGAGGATGACCATTAATGAGTAGACTCGCATGAACTTCTGAAGTACCTCTTACAGGAAACCAGCGTAAGAGTAGGGACACTTTCTTTTTGCCTTCCATGTAAGGCATAAATTATACAAAAAAGGCGTAAGGTATAAATTATACATAATCGCCATAAGCTATAAATTATACAAAAAAGGCATAAGGCGAAGGAACGGCGCAGGCAAGAAACAGATAAGGCTTAGATGCGATTAAAATTATACAGAAGAGGCGAAGAAACGCAAGGTGTGTCATTATCCCAGGAATCGTAGCCCGCGAATTTGTTTTTAGACACTGCTGGACGGGTCGCTGATGTAGTCTCGTTTCCAGCGATCCACCCACTATACAAAGCAACGAGTTGACACACCAAGGGTTTTGGTCCGTAGACCTGAAGTACGGGAGAGCCGGACATAACCCTCTCACCTCCCTTTGTGGCGAAAGTGTATGCATCAGGTGCGTTTCATTATACAGTTCGGTTTTGTTGCAGTAACATGTCTTCTTCAGAAATAATGTATAACAAACGACGTGCTCCTTGCTTGCTCATGGTCATGCTGTTTAATTATAACTAGATTTTACACACGGCTTTGCTCGCGTAAATGCAGGTTAGGTTTGATTAGTAACAGTAGGTACTTTTTTCTAGATGCAAGGTGCTATATGTCATTCTCTGTTGCCCTGACAACAAGTCTGCAAAATTTCCTGATGATCGGTCGAGTAGTTAAGGCTTGAAATTTGAAAGCGTAACAAAGTCACATTCGCTTTTATAATAATATTATTATAGTTAAGACATGTATAATACACGACGCGTCGCTTTCTTACATTTTTTATAGAAAAGTTTTGCGCGAGACCATGTTTCTACTGCGTCATCGCTTTATGCCATTTCTGTATAATTTGTACTAGTACTGAAGGCTCAAATACTGTCCACTCCTATTGCTTTCCTTTCATCCTATAATATACTCTTTCCTCATCTTCTGATACCCCTGGCATTGCAAGCAATCATGAGTTACTGGGGCCAGATTTTACGAAGACGATAAGGCTTAACGTTTTCAGGTCGCCTCTGCTGAAACTCGTTATACAGGTGATACAGTGTAGGGAACATGGTTGGGACTAGACCCATACAAAAGGGAATTTGCCACGCCTTCCCTAAAAAAGAGCTTTAATAGGGAATTTCATGACAATTTATTTATTGAGGTATACTTTCGTATACGTTTGGTTTATAAGAATTTCGGAATTATTTTAATTTGAGCCTTGAAGATATTAAATCCGGCCTATACATACGCTGTATATATACAGCGTGTAACTGAAAACTATGGTCATTCTGGGGCCGTAATGCATATATAAGGGAATGTCTTCGAATAGAGTGGTTGAGAAGATAACAAAAGGCTAAGGAAAAGAAATGTATATTTATACTAATATTATACAGAGGAAAGAATAGATTTTTGTTTGTAAGAATTTAACTCAAAAACTACTAAACCAATTTAAAAATTATTTAATCATTAGAAAGCTATATTATCACCGAGTAACATAGACAATTTTTTTTTTTTTTAAATAATAATATTCTACCACAAACACACAACACCGTCTAGCCCAAACAAAGCAGAGCTTGTACTATGGGTACTAGACAATGGATAAACATACATATATACTATTTTTTTGTAAATACATATGTACATATTATACATAGAATAACCCAGACCAAGACAAACATCCATATTCATGCACACAAATGTTGAATTGTGCGAGAATCGAACCCGCGACCTCAGGCGTGGCAGTCGGTTACACTAACCACTAAGCCATTGAGGCCGACAAAATACTGTAACTATCACAACCGGACCTACTTTTCACGCGCAAAGCCGCGGGCAAAAGCTCGTCTCTAGATAAAGAAACTATGAGCTCTATTGGCAACCAAAAAATAATAATTTTATGACAACTTTAAACGTTTTATTTATTTATTATATAAACATTGAAACAAACGCATAACATCAGTATCAGAAAAAAAGAAAATGCTATATCTTAGTAAAAATAATGTATACAGATTTATTAACCTTCGAAGAGGTTAATGAAAACACTATGGGGGTCTGTGTCTGTCTGTTAGTGACAGGCATAGCTCCGGAACTACTGGACCGATTGACTTGTAACTTAGTGTGCAGACACCTTGGGGTCATCCTTCGGTCGAGTTTGAATATGGGCCTTGTGGGTCAAAAGACCCCTGAGATACAGGGCTCAAAAGTTCAGGGGATATCCATTAACTGAGTGATTTGGAAGTCCAAGAGAGAGGATATTGCTCAACATTACAAAAAGTGAATGAAAAAAAAAAGGTCACATGAAGACGAAGAGATTGAATCCTGGGTTTTTACACACTGGCTATATTATGTGACGCTTAAATATGACCACACCTTTCAGTTACACCCTGTATAAATGTGCTGAGTCAGCATTTTCACAGGTTCATACACGTTATCTATAATACTAACTTTCGCCCGCGGCTTCGCTCGAATAAAAGTAGATTAGGTAAGATTATGTTAGTAATAGTAGGTACTTTCTTATCAAATAAAATATACCCTATGTTACTCAGTCTTTTTTTCTTCTTTTTCTTTTCGTGTGGTTAGTGGCCAACCTGTTGTCAAGAGTTGTTCAAGCCGCCCGTAGGCCTCTGACATGGCTTAACGACTGCTGTCAATTTGGTAACAACCGGGACCGACGTTTTACGTGCCCTCCGAAGCACGGAGACGCTCAGATGAAATAGCGGGTCACCCATCTATAGACTGACCGCACCCAACGTTGCTTAACCTCGCTAATCGTTTACCGATCAGTGAGTGCAACTGGCTATAGTCAGTGATAATATAGCTTTATAATGGTAAAAGAATTTTGAAATCAGTCAAGTAGTTTTTGAGTTAGATCCTTACAAACGAAAAATTACATCTTTCCTCTTTATTATATTAGTTTAAATAGTATAGATTACTAAAATATATTGAGTTGTAACCTTTTGATCAAAAAGGAAAAGCGTGATCTCGTCACCAAGCTACGATTTCATCCTTTAATACCTACATAGTTTTTGTGATCTTAAACTAATATGGATGAAATAAATTGTAAGCAGATTACATAATATAAATTGGGATGAGTCTAGATAATTAACGATAAAAATTAAATAGATTTATTAGCGTTTAAAAGTCTGTCATGTAGTCGTGACCGTGGCGTTGCCTCATTTTGCTTCGTCGTATACATGACTGTGATAGCTCAGTGGGGTGACCAACAGACTGCAATGCAGAGGGTCTCGGGTTCGAACCTACGTCGCGCACCTCTGACTTTCGGAAGTTATATGACTTTTCGAAATGATGTGCGTATTGATTGACAATTATCGCCTGCTCCGTGCCTCGGAGAGCACGTTAAGCCGTCGGTCCCGGCTGCCATGAACATCTATGGCAGTCGTTATTGGGGAAGTCGACACAAAAGATCCCACTGGGTCGAAGTGTCGCCGGTCTGTACTGACTGGCCCCCACACAAGATAAGATAAGATACATGACTGTGGCGGGCAAAACCAAAAAGGTTAAGTTGCCCATTATATGACCACACTTTACAGTTACACGCTGTAAGTATATATACACATTTTTTAAATAATCTAAATACACAACTCTGTCTAGCCCAAACTAAGCAGAGCTTGTACACACAGTGACATATCAACCTAGACTGTTTGGACTTTGAACTATTAGAAGTTGAACGCTGCGCATCGTGCGAGAGAGTGCGTTATATTTTTGTTATGCTCTATCCTTACCATTACATCGACACCACTATGCAGTGTCCCTTTCCGACAATTCTCTATTTTGTATGTAGCGTAGTTATGCGTATATAGGGTGTCTAACTTGATGTGTAGCCGTGTGTACTATGGGTACTAGACAATGGATAAACATACACAATTACATTAGCATATACTTCTATTTTTGTAAATACATACATATTATACATAGAAACAGCCAGACCAAGACAAACATCCATGTTCATGCACACAAATGTTTGACTTCTGCGGGAATCGAACCCGCGACCTCAGGCACGGCAGTCGGTTATACTAACCACTATGCCACCGAGGTACCCATATGTTCTATGACCATAAATAGGTTACCTTGTGTTGAACATTGTAGATAGGTGACTCTGGTTCATCGATTATAGGCTCATCACTGCATAACACGTCGAAGCAGAAGCCGGGAGGCGGAGAATATGTATTGTGGAGGACCCCCGTGAAAATATCGGAAGCTTTACCTAAAAAAAAAAATTTGCCCTGTATTAAACTGTCCACTGCTGGGCACTGGCCTCTTTTCAGCTTTTGAAAAGGGTTAGGCCATAGTCCATGCATGGTTGTGTGCATATAGTGTTTTTTCATTAATTTAATGTATTTCTAAAGCATATTATATAAAAATATTAGGATTCGCCCCTCCTTCTCCATATAAACTTTAACTGTGCCAAATATCATACTCCTCCGTCCGCGCAATTTTCGTAAAAAGGGGTACAAAGTTTTTGCTTTACGTATTAATATGTAGATTAGGTATGGAGGGCTTAAATAAACAGTTTTACTTAATTTTATTTTTCTATTTCTAAAATCATATTTTTTACATCTTTCGCAATTTATTTGTCGTCATAGTTTAAATATTCATATATATTCCTATATAGTATATTATAACAAGCTTTTGACCGCAACTTCACTTGAGTACAGTACTTTGTTTCTGAATGAAATGTACCATACGTCCTTATCTGTTCCCCTGACGAAATTTCATAATGTTCGGTCGAGTAGTTAAGGCGTGAAAGCGTAACAAACAAACTCATACTCTCATTTGTAATATAAGTTAGGATTGTACACTATCGTTATCTATCTAATATGTGAGCTCACTCTTCTCAGTGTGGACACTTTTTCGTGAAACCTAAGCCTAGGCCAAGAAAGTGGTCTACCAGTTTTGACAAAACTTTCTGTGAGATCTAATTATCGCTAAATTTGACTTTTCTAAATTGACACAATGACATGGCATGACGTAAATATAATCTATACTAATATTATAAAGCTGAAAAGTTTTTTTGTTTGCTTGAACGCGCTTATCTCAGAAACTACTGGTTCGAATTGAAAATACTTTTAGTGTTGGATAGCTCGTTTCGTTTTATCTCGTTCAAATGAACATCAATCGTAGGGTGGTAGACCACAGTTTTTAACCCCTGACGCAAAAACGACTGGGTGTTATAAGTTTGACATGTGCGTGTGCGTGTGCGTGTGCGTGTGCGTGTGCGTGTGCGTGTGCGTGTGCGTGTGCGTGTGCGTGTGCGTGTACGTGTGCGTGTGCGTGTGCGTGTGCGTGTGCGTGTGCGTGTGCGTGTGCGTGTGTGTGTGTGTGTGTGTGTTATGAGTATTAAATAAAAGGGCTTGACTAGTAGAATACTATATGATAAATTTCAAATCCTAGACGGCCGCCACCACAAAACAGCGAATAAATTTTTTTTCCACAACTCCCTCAAAATGGGTATCAAATTAATTATGTGTCAGGGGTTTTTTAAATCATACATTTATAGTTATGGCCGATTGTACATTGAGGGTAAATCTATGAATCTTATTCATAAGGACTTACCTAAGTCATCGTCACCACGCCATATCATCTCCATGCTTTTACTCTTCAGCCTATTCATTTTGTCCTGATAATCAATTCGGCCTAGGAAAAGCCCGTCATATCCCATCATGGAAAGAAGAGAGGCGAATTCCCGGGAATGACCGAACGGATCTATCTGCCACCCCACTCTAGGAAGACCGCAGTAACCAAAAGTTTGGTTGAGTTTACTGTGAAAAAGAAATTACGTATTAAAAGATAATACAAAAAATAGGCATTGACTAAATACCAGGCAAGCCTGTATTTTGGTACCAAGTAAAACAAGTAACAAATTGAAATTAAACGACTTATACGGATTTAGTCGCGTTGTTTATTTTAAAACACTTTTATTACATAATTTTCAAACTCTAAGACTACTATTATTGAACTTTACTACTATTTAAACTATTTAAATTAATTAAAGCTTTTTATATTTAAGTTTACACTTTGCCCCGACCTTTCGGTTGCTTTACAGCAGCCATCACGTCACATCCGTATAAGGTAGTGGAAGTGTCATTTTCAAGGGCATAACTACGGGGAAACCCGCTCCGGATCTCCGTTGTCACGAGACCCGTGATGGTGAAACCGGCGCCGCACCGCTCGACACCCCATTTCAATGTATAACATTCGCGTAAACATAAGACAATGCAAGTAACAAAGTTAAAGAAAGAAATGCAGAAATGAAAGTTTCATCCTAATATGTTCAGTGGTTTAGGCGTGCTTGAGTAACATTCAAGCCTCTTAACAAACTTGCATATTTATAATATTATTAGGAAAAGCTGTCGTCACTCATATATGATGCTAAAAAGAAACTGTAATATCCAAATTATTCATATCAATTGTATCCATCACATACAAAACTGTAGCCATAATATTAACATTATATCCATAACATCCGAAATCTTACCCATAAATCCAAAAGTGTATTAATAACATCTCCAATTACACCCTTAACATCCATAATTATATCCATTACATCCAAAATTGTATCCGTTACTTATTATTAAAACTGAAGCCATAACATCAATTTTGTATCCATTATATCCAAAATTATATCAATGGCATCTAAAATTGTGGCTATCACATCAACATTAAAAATTTAACCCAAAACGTCGAAATGTTTATCACACTAAACATCAAATTTTCATTCAAAAATATCCGAACACAATCTCAAAAACTTCAGATTTAATATCAAAAACACCCAAAAACATAGAAAATCTTACCTTAGACCCCACGTGAACTGATCGATAGTACTCTGATAATGAGCAGCCGCCTCATCGTTCATACTCCAGGCACCTCCCACAAACTGCAGCCTGCCTTGCCTGACCAGGGTATGAACCTTCTGCTGTATGGCATCCGGCTGACGGACCCACCACTTCCAGAAGAAAGCAGTTTCCACGTAGATGAATCTGCAGAAGAGAAAATTTATCATATACTAAATGTTGCATGGACATGTGGAAAGAATGGGAGAGGCTCGAGCTGCCAAAAGTGCATATCTAGGGCAAACCCAGCGTTATCCGGTGGGTCACCCAAGATACCGCTGGAACGATAATATTCTATCACATACACACAACACCACCTAGCCCAAACTAAGCAGAGCTTGTACTACGGGTACTAGACAATGGATAAACATACATATATACGTTTTTTTTGTAAATACATACATATTATACATAGAAACACCCAGACCAAGACAAACATCCATATTCATGAACACAAATGTTTGACTTGTGCGGGAATCGAACACACGACATCAGGCGTGGCAGTCGGCTACACAAACCACTACGCCATCGAGAGCGTCAAAAGATG
The DNA here is from genome assembly GCA_963675205.1 of Catocala nupta. Taxonomy (NCBI): domain Eukaryota; kingdom Metazoa; phylum Arthropoda; class Insecta; order Lepidoptera; family Erebidae; genus Catocala; species Catocala nupta. The sequence continues at coordinate 5,291,735 of OY776108.1, read as the reverse complement.
AAATAGCTAAAGACCTGAAAGAGATGACTGTACTCGATTGGTCTGACTTGGCACAAAATAGGAAAGAATGGCGCACTTTAATGTCGGAGGCTAAGATCCAATTTGAGTCGCTAAGCCAGCGAAGTAAGTATGTACGATGTTGCCCGCGGCTTTGCTTGTAAATGTAGGTTAATATGTCTATTTTCTTTACGTCGAGAACAGTATTTTATCTCGATAAAATGTACCTTATGTCCTTTTCTGTTCCCCCAAAAACATGTATGCAAAATTTCATGATAATTCGCCGAGTAGTTTAGGCGTGAAAACGTATCAAATAAACAAACTCACATTCGTATTTATAATACCTTCCATCCAAAAAAAAAACATGCGGTGCAGTCTTTGGGGACTGCCGATAGAAGTGAAAATTAAGTAACTAGCGTGCGGTGACGATGACGCGAGTTTCACGCTTTTTGTTCACCCAAAAAGTACACATATATACACAGTATACATATAGCTCATGGAAAGCGTTCGGTGACGATGACGGGAGTTCCATGATTTTTGTTCACCCAAAAAGTGCTCAACGCGCCTAAAGAAGTTTTCACTTCAAAAAGGACTCTAGCCGGGAGCGGAATCTTATATTAAATTATATGTATATGTTTGTTAGCGAACATATCTCGCCAACAAGCTAGGTATGTAGCTTAGCGAGAAGTTTCTATGTTGTACTATTATAAACTTTACACTAAATAATATGATTTTGATTTATGATTGATTGACAATTATCGCCTGCATTATCACACTTAATCATATTAAAAATTGTACACTATCGTTTTTTATTATATGTAATGAGTGAGCTCACTCTTCTTACTCTGGACAATTACTTAGCAAAAAAATGCAAGAACACTATGTCCGATCCGCGAATTGAACCCGAGTAGAACTCGGTAGACGCCAAAAGTCCCTATCAGACTTTTGGCTTGTACCGAGCAAAGTTACACACGCCGGGCTGCTGTTTAGGATTGGTCAGAAAAATCTGTCGCGACTGTTAGCAGCGGTAGCTCAGTGGGGAGACCAACAGATTGCAATGCAGAGGGTTTCGGGTTCGAACCCACGTCGCGCACCTCTGACTTTCGGAAGTTAAGTATATGACTTTTCGAAATTATGTGCGCATTGATTGACAATTATCGCCTGCTCCGTACCTCGGAGAGCACGTTAAGCCGTCGGTCTCGGCTGCCATGAATATCTATGGCAGTCGTTATTAGGAAGTCAGTGCCGTATAATATCCTGTCACTGGTCTAGCCTTAGGGTATCGTTAGACTTCCGGTTACGGAGGTCAGGTGGCAGCCGCTCCGTGTAAAAACTGATATCCAGTCAAATCCGGTTAGACCAGAAAAGCCGACCCCAAGTGACTTGAGAATAATGAAGGCTAGAGAGAAGACCTTAAATAATATGATTTCAAAGAATATTGCATCTAGTAATAATGCTAAGGAGGGAGCTTTTTTACCCGGATACGGCAAAGCCAAATGGAAGGGTAATGATTTTGGCAGTCTGTGTATGTATGTTTGTATGTTCCGCCGTAGCGCCGAAACTACTGAACCGATTTTAATGAATGAAGTGTCAATAGATTCGTAATAATAGCCCGGGTGACATAGACTATATATTTTTTTTACGTAGTCGGGTTATAGTATTGTAAACTTTATGTAAATTTTTATGCCTCGGAAACAGTACTTTCTTCACTATTCTTTTTTAAAAAGCCTCCCCCGGCGCTTTCAATAAGTCTGTGTCGCAGAAGACTTTACAAACATCCAAACAACGGTCACAAAAAACATCCAGACTCGGAACAATCATTTGTGGATCACACAAAGTTTTGTCCCATGTGGGATTCGAACCCACAACAGTTGACGCTGAGGCAGTGGCGAGGCAACTTAAAACACTACGCCATCCTGGACGGATCTCAAGTTGACTCCAATACTCATGTGAGAAACAAAGCTAGGATAAAAAGTCTTCTTATAATATCTTCTTACCTTCTCTGAGGGTCCTCCCATAATTCCTTGATGACAGAATCCAGTATGTATTGCACTCCAGCCTTCTGGATATTGTTGCGACCTGGAAAAAAAAACATACAACCATAAATACCCTGTACATCCAAAAAGAGGTATTTTATACCCCAGGGCACTAAAATACAGCCCTTCTACTAGAGACTGGAGTAATACCAGCGCGTGTGTGGTGGACCTAGGCGAACGTTTCTCGATCAGATCTCGGAGGTGTTCTGGACAAAGGCCATGGTTAAGAGCACCTTAAACCGGAGAGCGTGGAAGGAATGTGATAAAAGTGAACGAAGCGTGTCAGATCGTACTTGCATACGTACGTATTGACTAATATGAGTCGCTGATGGACTGATATGAGTTGCTGATTGATTGATATGAGTCGCTGATTGACTGATATGAGTCGTTTATGGAATGATATGAGTCACTGATTGACTGATATGAGTCGCTGATGGACTGATATGAGTCACTGATTGATTGATATGAGTCGCTGATGGACTGATATGAGTCACTGATTGACTGATATGAGTCGCTGATTAACAGATATGAGTCGCTGATGGAGTGATATGAGTTGCTGATTGACCGATATGATCGCTGACGGATTGATATGAGTCGCTGATTGACAGATATGAGTCGCTGACGGATTAATATAAGGCGCTGAGTGACGGATATGAGTCGCTGATGGACTGATATAAGTCACTAATTGACTGATATAAATTGCTGATGGGCTAGATATGGCTATATAACTAACGGCTACATTCGTCACTTCCTCTGTATTCATACCAGGATTCTCAAAGATCCGATTAATCTACCTACCGTTGGTCCTACCACATTATGTATAGATAGATAAATATTATGTATTTATTTATTTATTTATTTAATAATTGGACAACTTACAAAACATACACTTAGGAAAGTATTTTAACAAGTTTTGTTGAGTGGCTCAAGCAATAGTGCTGTTTCAATTACAAGTTGCCACGGCATGCATTACAATTCAGAAGGCAATAGAGCAAACAAGGTTATTGGAAGTTTTTATATGACAAACTTTAACTAATTTAATTTTAAATTTTAAGTACTTAAGACTAAGGCTGAGAAATAAAAAAGAAAAAAAAAGCATCCGTACATTGTCAAACATTTTGTGCCGGTTGTATACGATAATAGTGCATACTTATAATTATACGATGTGTCGCGGAAACAACATAACAGTAGATAAATTTTGTATTATGTAGTAGGTATATTTAGTAAAAAAAATATAATCTATATCAATGTTAACTATACTAGTATTATAAAGCTGAAGAGTTTGCTTGTTTGTTAGAACGCGCCAATCTCAGGATCCACTGGACCGATTTCAAAAATGCCTTCACAACTTGATGGCTGAGGTGTCCCTGAGTGCCATGTATGCGCCACGGGCGAAGCCGGGGGGGACCGCTAGTAATATTATGTTTTATGATTAATTTAGAGAATTGTTTTTAATACTGTTTTATATTTTACAAGATTGTGCGTAAATAAGTCACAGTCTGTGTTAATCGAGATGGTGTTGTAAGCTTTTTGTAGTCGGTTTATAGGAGAATTAAGGCCCAGGTTGCTATGTGCCCGTTGAGAGGAGAAGAGATGAAAACGATTTTTTCGGGGCAATTTAAGAGGAGTATTAAAACGTAATTTTGATACTAATTGTGGGCAGTCAACTACATTATTAGCTATTTTATACAGCAATATTTGATCAAAAAATTTTCTTCTATTTTTAAGACTGTTCATTTGATAAAATTTTAGGCGGTCATTGTAAGATGAGAGTTGTTTTGCCTTTTGACTATTACTTACTGCCGTAATAATACTGATCGACGGTCTTCAGCCATCCTACATCGTCATGTGTATGAGGCACTATATGCACATTCAAAACGCCTGGCTTCGGTTGCGGACAGCTCTGGAAATGAAATTTCGTTTTAAAAACACACGTCGAGAACAAAACACAAATCACATAAACACCTCCAGATCACTGAAATTAAACTACTAGTTAATTTCAATCTTTAGCATGCTTTCATTATGTAAATCCTTCAGATCACACACACATACATACTACATTACGTTTTTACTTAACATCATATATTTAATTATAAATCTATGTAATGATAATATCAGCTCTGTTCATATCCCACTGCTGGGCACCTTTTTTCGATGTGAAAAGGGTTAGACAGTCCACCACGCTGGCCCAGTGCGGGTTGGCAGACTTCACATATCTGCGAGAACATTATGTAGAACTCTTAGACATGCAAGTTTCCTCGCGATGTTTTCCTTCGCCGCACAATGTTTTAAGAAACCTATTTACCAACCACTACCTACGATTTGACAAACCACATATACTCGTAAAAGAACACCGATTCCTACCAAGGATCCTTCGCGAGGCTATTGAAATTAAAAAACATCCTAATTTCAATAGAGAGGATGGTTGGAATGTACCACCAGCTTGGGATCCAGTCATTCAAATAGTCAAACCCAAGAAGAAGCAAAACACAGCTAGACTTCATGATACTTTGAGCTCATTCTGCGTAAATAGGAACACCAAAGATTAAATTATATTCGGGTACTTTGAAATAATTAGGTACACTTGAGAACGTTGGGACAACTACCATCTTAGTCTCCCCGTGAACATGGCTGCTGTAAAGCAACCGAAACGTCGGGGCAAAGTGTAAACTCAAACATAAATAGTTTTAATTAAAAATATATAGCTTAAATAGTAGTAAAGTTCAATAATAGTAGTGATAGAGTTTTCAAAATTATGTAATAACAGTGTTATAAAGTAAAATAAACAACGCGACAAAATCCGTATAAAGTGTTTAATTTCAATGTATAATATTCGCGTAAACATAAACAATATTATTCAAAAATCTGCTAGATAATAATCATTTAAATGCTATATTTCGTATGCCCATTTAGTATGTGTAATTTATGTAGTTGTTTGGGGAAGCAAAAACAATAATTTCGGTGTCAATAACTTTTCCCAATACGGCAGAGAAAGAAAAATATCTAAAAACAAGAAAACGCGTATGAATGTATGAATCTAATAAAGCTACGAGATTCGTTTATGCTCTAAAAGACAACATGAAAGACGCCATCAATGTCCTTAACATTGCTTTTGTGTATATTGCTAAGTTACCGGATAATTAGAAAAAAAAAAAATCTTTTCTAATTATCCGGCTGAAAATATTATGATTATAATATTGACTTCTGTTTACGCGAATGTTATTCATTGAAATTAAACTACTATATACGGATTTTACCGCGTTGTTTATTTATCACTGTATTACAAAATTTTGAAACAATTACACTACTACTACTATTGATTTTATTTTACTAATTTATAAGCCACTAAAATTATTTAAAATATTAAATTATTTATATTTAGGTTTACACTTTCCCCGACGTTTCGGTTGCTTTTTTTATTAGCTTATAAATTAGTAAAATAGAATCAATAGTAGTAGTAGTGTTAATAGTTTCAAAATTTTGTAATACAGTGATAAATAAACAACGCGATAAAATCCGTATATAGTAGTTTAATTTTAATGAATATTATGATTTTCATATATTTTACTCAAAAATTAATCACACTATCTAAATGGGAAAAATTGGTTTCTTAAAACACCGTGCGCTGTAAAAGCGAGCTAGATTAACTATTACGCACATAACTTTGGAAAGTCAGAGGAGAGACTCGGGGTCGAACTCGAGACATCTGGCTATCCAACAGTATACCACTAGGCTATCGCTGCTTTAGAATTTACATATGTAAATATCTATAATTTTACAACCTCACTATAATATTATAAATGCGAACGTGAGTTGGTTTGTTACGCTTTCACGCCCTAACTACTCGACCGATCATCATAAAATTTTGCATACACGTTGTCAGGGGTACAGAAAAGACAATAGGGTACCTTTCATCCAGAAAAAAATACTGAGTGAAGCCGTGGACAAAGACTAGTAAATATTAATACTTTCCAAAGACCTCGTTTATAAATGATATCTGTGCGCGAAGTTCAAAGTTTATCAACTACTATTAATAATACAGGCAAGCAATTATTAATTGTTTGTTTTGAAAATAATATACATGTCACTTCTTTATATAACAAGTTATTAAAAATTATTGAGAAGAGAGGAACCCGCCACGCACCCTCGCATTGCCCACCACAATTATTGCAATAGAAAAAGGTATTTTTGTTTGTGCTCGTCAACATAACCACTCTCCGCCTGATGGTAAGCAGTCGTGTGGTCTAAGAGCAGTGGCCTCCACATCGTCCTCATAGCAGCCGAGGCGATGTTGAGGTCTCTAATTTGACGGCCTGAGAAGGTGCTTTTTCACGCCTCGCTTAAAGGACCCAGGATTGAAGAAAGAAGGAAACACGTGCCTTGGCAGAAAATTCCATGCCTTGATCGTTCGGCAGAGGTATGAGGACCCAAACTTGTTGGTACGCACTTTAGTCGACTCTACCGTGTAAGGATGGCATCTGAGCCCAGCACGCGTTGTTCTGGATAGGAAAGGAGAGGGCGAGATAAGGTGGAATAACTCTTCAGAGCAGTTGACAATACCGAACTCCTGTGGATGAGGGAGAGCCACGACGTGGGACCCGGGCGTACTCCAACTTGCAGTATGCCATAGGTGTGGTGTATATTGCAATAGGTGTGGTGGGTAATCCGAGGGTAGGTACGTGGGGTGTTTCTCTCTTCCCTATAATTTTAATACAATGGACTGCCGCCAAGTAACGTCTACTTCGATTCAACATAGCAAGTTATTAACCTCTGAGTCTTCTTCGAAGAGGTTAATGAAAAGACTATGTGGGTCTGTGTGTCTGTCTGTTAGTGACAGGCATAACTCCGGAACTACAGGACCGATTGACTTGTAACTTGGTGTGCAGACACCTTGGGGTCATACCTCGGTCGAGTTTGAATATGGGCCCTGTGGGTCAAAAGACCTCCGAGAAATGACCCCTATGTCATTTCTATTCATTACTTTTACATTTAAGACGAAGAGGTTGAATCCTGGGTTTTTACACCCATATCGTTATCATTGAGTACTTTATTTCTGAAACTAGCTTTTGCCCGCGTCTTCACTTCCCTCAAAGTAGGTTAGGTTATGATAGTAACAGATTATTTTTGAATATGAAATATAGCATAAGTTACTCGGTGATAATATAGTTTACCAAAAGTAAAGAATTTTTAAAATCGGTAGAGCAGTTTTTGAGTTGAACCCCTTACAAACAAACAAATAAAAAATCGAACCTTTCCTCTTTATAATATAAGTATAGATTAAACTATTAAATAATTAGATACTATTCTAGATTTCCGCTTTAACGGTGATGGAAAACATCGTGAGAAAATCTGCATATCTGAGAGTTCTACATAATGTTCTCGAAGATATGTGAAGTCTGCCAACCCACACTGGGCCAGCGTGATGGACTATGCCTATACCCTTCTCTCACTAGGAACAGGCCCGAGATCAGCAGCGAGACTGTCTATATACAGCGAATTCCTTAACCGGAAATCCCAATAATACATAGATCGACTCAGGCGTCGAACCCCTAAACTCACTTTGATTAGCAGAGCCTCGATGATCTCAGCATAAATAGGTCGGCTCGAAAGGACTCGGGAAAGGACTACCCTCTCACAGGTGAAATACCAGTATTCCTACTGTTGTGTTTCGTTCTGTGAGTGAGAATGCCGGAGGCCCAATCACCCTCTTTCCCCCTTCCCGCTCATTCTCCTTTCCACTTCATTTCCTAAAGGGTTGGCAACGCGCAAGTGATGCCCCTGGTGTTGCAGGCGTCCATAGGCTACGGCAGGCTAGGCACTTACCATCAGGTGGGCCGTATACTTGTTTGCCAAAATAGTTGTATAAAAATAAATCTTTCACATTAACTACCGCTGCCAAAGCAAAAATGCCTTACCTCATATCCACAAGTTTCCTTTACTTTAGGAGTGCTGTCATCGAAGATTGGCACGGAGTGAGCGCCAAACACTCCAAGAAGGAGTAGCAGAAAAGCCTGCATAACTATCTGCAACAAAACAATATGATTTTATTTAAACATTAGTTGTCGTCTGCAGCTTCGCTCGCGTAAAAATAGATTACTTTATGTTAGTAATAGTTAATTTTAACACGCTATTATTAACTTGGTATATATGTATCTATGAATATATGTAACGGAATCTTTGAACATGATTTTCATCCCTTTCAAACCGACGGATTGATTTAAAACTTTGCACACTTATCGAGGACCGATGACAATACTATAATTTAGAAAAATAAATAAAAGAAACATGCTGTGCAGTCTTTGGGTACTACCGATAGAAATGAAGACTAAGTAACTACCATTAATAATTTTAATGTAAAAAAGCGTGCGTTGCTTTCTAAGATATTTTAATAAAACCGACACCACGATATTTTTGATTAAAATTTTTAAATTTCTTTCTCCTTCTTAGATTGGTTGTATTTTTTCATAGAGCGTGTTTTTTAGTATTTTTAACTATAATTTTAAATAAAATATAGCCCATGTTACTCATTGATACTTACAGCTTTCTAAGTATGACGATAGAATTTTTAAAATCGGTGTAGTATTTCTTGAGTTGAATCCTTATAAAAAAATTTACAAAAATCAAATCTTTATAATATTAGTGTGGACTAACTGTAGCCAGCGGTTTCGCTCGGATAAAATTCGGTTTTATCGCCAACCCCGTTTTAAACATTTAGGGATGATATTTTGAAAATCGTTTTTAACTTATTCGAGTTTCTAAGTTACTTAATACATTCGAATGAAAATACCTTAGTAGAGTTAATCTTTTCAATTATTACTTAATCATTCGAATGACATTTTCGAATTCCTAAGTTATTCAACATATTTCGACTGCACGGATGGCGCAGTGGTCTAAATGATCGTCTCACCACTGCCAATGCACCGATTTTTGTGGATTAGTTGTTCCGAGATTGGATGATTTGTGTCCGTTGTTTGAATGCTAGCCTTTTAGAAAGAAAGATAGAAAACTAATTCAGGTCTTAAATTCGATTCCCGAGTCGGGCATTATTACCATTTCTATCAATCAGATTATTATTAAGCATAAATGAATATTACATTATATATTCGGCGGCCTCGATGGCGTAGTGGTTAGTGTAAGCGACTGCTACGCCTGAGATCGGGTTCGATTCCCGCACAAGTCAAACATTTGTGTGCATGAACATGGATGTTTGACTTGGTCTGGGTGTTTCTATGTATAACATGTATGTATTTACAAAAATAGTATATATATATGTTTATCCATTGTCTAGTACTCATAGTACAAGCTCTGCTTAGTTTGGGTTAGATGATGTTGTGTGTATGTGATAGAATATTACATTATATTATTATATATTATATTATATTATACACCAAATTGTTGTACAGTAAAATCTAATATCTAAAATTATGTTACATAAATATTTCCACTGATAATATACTAGATATTTATAAATAACTAGATTTTTCCAAACGGCTTTGTTCGAATTAAAGTAGATTTTATCAATAAATTTCTTTTCCGGGGTCAGTACTTTTTCTTGGATGAAAACTACCCTATATCCTTGTCTGTACCACTGACAACGTCTATACGAAATTTAATGAAAATCGGTCGTGTACTTAAGGCGTGAAAGAAGAACAAACAAACAAACTCAAATTTACATTTATAATTCTAGTTAGGATTAACTAAAACTTGAACTTAGAATATCAAACAACAACACACATCCATCTCAAGGCAAACGGATCACACTCTGATTCTGAGTGCCTAGTGTGAGTTTCTTTTACGTTAACGCGATCAACACGTTTATGACGTTCGGCGCTTCGATTGGCTCCAAGCTCTACTAACTAGGGTTGCCAACCGTACTTTATAATAATAATAATAATAATATTCTACACATATACACAACACCATCTAGCCCAAACTAAGCAGAGCTTGTGCTATGGGTTCTAGACAATGGATAAACATACATATATACTATTTTTTTTTTTGTAAATACATACATATTATACATAGAAACACCCAGACCAAGTCAAACATCCATGTTCATGCACACAAATGTTTGACTTGTGCGGGAATCGAACCCGCGACCTCAGTCGTAACAGTCAGTTACACTAACCACTACGCCATCGATACGTTATTTCGGGTAAACGTACTTTATACTTTATAAGGAAAATAAGTGAAACTTCTTTATTTTACCTATGTCAACATTTACAGGTTTTATTTAAATGTTTATTTAAACCAACGCTATAGAGATTTTCTAAATCGAATAAAAACAGTGGGGAGACCAACGGATTGCAATCCAGAGAGTTCGAACCCACGCCGCGCACTTCTTATTTTCGGAAGTAATATGACTTTTTGAAATTATGTGCGTATTGATTGACAATTATCGCCTGCTCCGTACCTCGGAGAGCACGTTAAGACGTCGGTCCCGGCTGCCATGAACATCTATGGCAGTCTTTATTGGGAAGTCAGTGCCCTATAATATCCTGACACTGGTCTAGCCTTAGGGTATCGTAAGCCTTCGGGTTGCGGAGATCAGGTGGCAGCCGCTCCGTGTAAAATCTGATATCCAGTCAAATTCGGTTGGACCAGAAAAGCCGACCCCAAGTGACTTGGGAATAATAAAGGTTAGGGAGAAGAAGCAAATATACTTTATTTGTTCAAAATAAAGGCGCCAACCCTACTCTTAAACAATCAAAGACAAACGCGGTAAACTTTTCGATCGCGTTGTCCCAAACCCCTGATGTCAGGAGCATATGCTAATGTACAAGTCATTCACTTCGTTATAGTTCAATAACTTTTAAGTTAATATGTCAACTTTCCTTGATAATCAGTTATCGTTCCAACGTTACACTCCAATTAACTGCTACTGGCCATTAAAACCATTAGTTATGATGGCGGGAGACCGTTGGACTGCCATGAAGTCTCAAATTCAATCCCAAGACGCGAATCTCTGAGTTTGCGAAGTTACGTGCGTGTTAAATAGTTAAATTAGCACTCGCTTTAATGATAAAGGAAACCATCTTGAGGAAACGTGCATGTCAGAGAGTTCTCTATAATGTTCTCACAGATATGTGAAGTCTGCCAACCCGCATTGGGCCAGCGTGGTGAACTATGACTTAATTCCACTCCATTTTACACTGAGAAGAGCCCCAGTAGGTTATAGCAAAGGAAAATAAAGTTTAAAAACTATAATCCGACTACGTAAAAAAGGTCTTAAAAGGACGAAACAAGAAAATAATTCAGGTAGAAATCCAAAAATGCATAGGTACAAAAATGGTCAAGGTAGAGCCGTGCTCGCACCCACTGTATACCTTTTTTTTTTTTTTTTATACCCAGGAAAAAATGCTTGATGCACTACCCGCCGGCTAGGGGACGGCAACCCACTGTATACCTACCCTGTCTGTTTAATGGAGGTGTTCCTGGCACCCACATAATCATAGCAGGTATTATTAAATTTTTTTACGTAGTCAGGTTACAGTTTTTTTAACTTTATTTTTTTATTTAATACTTTTCGTAAAATTCATATAGCCTATGTCACTCGGGCCATTATTACGAATCTATTGACACCTCATTCATTAAAATCGGTTTAGTAGTTTAGACGCTAGGGTGGAACATACAAACATACATACAGAGACTGTCAAAATCATTACCCTTGTCAAAAAGGTAGATCAAACTAGGTCAATGGTATACCTCATTGGTTCTGAATCCCTTGAGAGTATCAAAACATGCTGTATTTATACCGCATATTTTGACACTCGCATCATTGATTTTATAACAGCTCCAAGGTATTGCAGACCTGAGTATTACAAATCACTAACTAATATTATAAATGTGAATGTGAGTATGTTTGTAACGCTTTTACCCGTAACTACTCGACTGACCATCATGATATTTCGCATAGGTACACCTTGTCAGAGGAATAGAAAAGGAGATGGGCTGTGTTTCATCCAGATAAAAGCACTGTTACTCAACTCACCTACATTTAGACGATCGAAGCCGCGGGCAAAATCTAGTTTGATATGAATTTCAACTTGCTACCTTCACGCGTCTTAGAAAAATGGTATTAACAGACAGAGAGAGAGAGGTGATTCTCTAAGGCAGGGTTCCGTAGAAATGACACTAGAGTACCGCGAAATTATTAATTTTGGCTGTTAAATAATACCACAGATTAATAAAAATATTATTTTGAAATAGCGCAAAATATGACGAGAACTACCTAAAGCTTTTGTTCTTATTTAAATTACAGTCTGATTTGTAATCATTTGATAAGGGGTTCCATAAACTAAAAGGTATTTGGTGACTGTTCCGTAAACAAAATTTTTTTTTTACTTTCTTGAATGGTTTGATGCTTACCTCTCCGCGAGGCGACGGAAAGGTTATGTCGGACTCACAGGGAGAAAGATATCCCGGTAATACCGACTAAACGTGCCACGATGTTCCTCGACATAACCATAGACGGCGGGGCCGCGCGAATCGCTTTCACATGCAATCGCGACCCCACCGAGAACTTTAGAAGTCCCGGCTCTAAGGGTACCTTTTCTCCTTTTGGAGTACGAAACCTTTAAAATGGACTATTGGGTCGCATAACCTCTAAGCCACTCATACTATTATATCAATACAAGGTCTGTTTATTGAAACATGTTGCAACAATTATCGAATAGCAATCATATGAATGTTATATAAATAAATAACAATTACATTATACCAATGTTGTAATAACACTCGAAGGATAGATGTAAATATTATTTATTACAATGTCTGCGCATAGGTTTGCGATCGAAGTCCTCTTTTGATCTCCGAGTCGAGTAAAAAGTTTTGGAATTTTTGTCTTCAGCAAATTGCCAGTAGCAACTTTTTAGGATATTTTTTAATGTTGCTTGCCAAATAAGCCGAGGAGAACGTTGGACTGCGACGCAGAAGTCTCGAGTTCGACTCTAAGGCGCGCATCTCTGACTTCGAAGTTATGTGCGTGTGAAATAGTTAATTATCGCTCGATTTAGTGGTGAAGGATAATATCTATATGTCTGAGAGTCAATGGCGTAGCGTGGGGGTAGGGAGCAGAGGGGCCCGGAGCGTAATTTTTCTTGCCGCTCTCTTAATTAGGTATTTCAAATTAAGACTATAATTTTAGTAATTCTAAGGAACTTATCGGCAAGAACTGTCATCATTATTGTGTATTGTAGTTACTGTTCAAATATTTACAAGACATTATTATTATTATTTATTGTGAAATTCCACCGCCACCTAAAAGTGCCGCCACTACGCTACGCTAGTGCTCACTGAGAGTTCTCCATAATGGTCTCTAAGATATGTGAAGCCTGCTAACCCGCACTGGGCTAGCGTGGTCGACAATCGCCTAACCCGTCTTCACCAAGACAGCCGTTAGTGTTATTTAGGTATCGACTAGAATGTGCTGATTTTGATAAGTCTATAAAAAGAAATTGCTATATCTTTCTTAGTGAAAATAATGTATACGGATTGATTTGTCGCGGTTTTCAATTGTACATGCTATTATGTGACACTTTAATATGACCACGCCTTTTAGTTACACTATATATACCTAATATACGAGTATAACATTACTAAGTAGCACTATGGAAGTACCAGGGCACCATATCTAGCAAAGACATGAACAGTTGAATGACACACATTTTTTCTTTTAATTCCTGTTGGCAATGGTCGCAGCATAAATACCATAGACACACGTATCACTTTGAAACTCCTTTTTATTTATCTATGAGGCCCGGTTTAGATCTATGGCCTATTATATATTTTTTATGGCTTTCTCACGCGGGTTTGAGCTTTAGTTTTAGTGATGATAGCACGAAAGGCTGTGACCAGAGTACCGAGTGTTGTGGGTTTGATTCTCATTCGAGTTTGTGTTTTGTTGTGTTTTATGTTTGTTATTTTAATGTAATAACACACTCTTGATATAGATTTTATTCCTATGCAACAGCTGCCTTTTTAACTGACGCCTTTTGGAATGTTAGTTTATTCATAACTTCCTCATATATAAACCAATTTAAAGAGTCTTTTGGGATGTCCCATTTTAGTTTTATGGGCAGATCTTGGATTTCCAATATACATTAGGAAACTCCTAATTACCTATAAAGAAATTAAACTACTATATACGGCTTTTATCGCGTTGTTTATTTAACACTATACCTATTACATAATTTTGAAAACTGTTACACTACTAATACTATTGAATTTTACTAATTAATAAGCTAATAAAATTATTAAAACTATTTATATTTACGTTTACACTTTCCCCGACATTTCGGTTGGTTTTCAGCAGCCATGGTCACGGGGAGACTAAAATGGTAGTTGTCTCAATGTTCCAGTGTAGTTATTTAAAAAGTACCTGAACGTAATTTAATCATTGGTGTTTCTATTTACGCAGAATGAGCTCAAAGTATCATGCTACACTGCCTTATGTAAGGGGTGTCACTGACAAGATTGGCTACATCTTGAAGCGAGCTTCAATCAACACATACTACAAGCCGCCTTAATAATTTTATTAACTTATAAATTAGTAAAATTCAATAGTAGTAGTAGTGTAACAGTTTTCAAAATTATGTACTTAATAGGTGTTAAATAAACAAGGAAATAAAATCCGTATATAGTAGTTTAATTTCAATGAATAAAATTCGCGTAAACAGAAGACAATATTACTTATAAAGAGTTTTCTGATGGAACTTCAATAAACTAACTAAAAGTAAGAGTAAGGGGTAAGTACCACTGGGTTACCCATCTGGATTTGAACCTAAGGTTTTCCCTAGCCTTTATTATTCCCAATTCACTTGGGGTCAGCTTTTCTAGTCTAACCGAATTTGACTGGTTATCAGTTTTTACACGGAGCGGCTGCCACCTGACCTCTGCAATCCAAAGGCTAACGATACCCTAAGGCTAGACCAGTGACAGGATATTATAGAGCACTGTCTTCCCAATAACGAGTGCCATAGATGTTCATGGCAGCCGGGACCGACGGCTTAACGTGCTCTCCGAGGCACGGAGCATCCGATAATAATTATTACAATTATTGTCAATCAATACGCACATAATTTCGAAAAGTCATATAACTTCCGAAAGTCAGAGGTGCGCGACGTGGGTTCGAACCCGAGACTCTCTGCATTGCAGTCTGTTGGTCTCCCCACTGAGCTGTCGCTGCTCTATCGGATTTGAACCTAAGTAAACGTCAATAAACAATGTAAAATAATAAATGCACGAATGACGTAGTGGTTAATTTAAGCCCTTAGTTCCCAAAGTGGTCCAGATGAACACCCAGAGGTCCACGGGAGACTCGAAAGGGGTCTACGCGTTGGCGTGACAAAAGAAATAGGGGTTCACAATTCGTAAGCGGGGGTCCACGAAAATTTATTTGCTTTCGATAGTGAAGAACTAAAATGTTGCCTTGACTTCACCTATCAATGTAGGCAGATAATGACGGATATTGTGAGGAATACCACTCGCTGGAGACCAGAGAATTAAAAAAGAAAATGGTCTGCCCGTTCAGATATGATCAAATTTTTTTATTTAAACTTTTTGTCTTTTTGGTTCGGATATACCGATTTTACTTGGCGGATAAGATTTTTAGCTGCAGAGGCCCATCGTAACCAGCTAAATTTTGAAAGTGGTCTATGAGAAAATAGTCTGGGCTCTTCTGATTTGAGCAGTCGTCTGGCTACTGACCTGCACCTGTTGTAGGTTCTGTCCCCAGGTAACAAAAATGTGTGTGATCCACAAATGGTTGTTCCGAGCCTGGATGTTCTTTGTGTCCGTTGTTTAAATGTTTATAAAATCCCCTGCGACATAGGATAACTGCCGTGCGGAAGATTCCTTTAAAAAAAAAACATGCGGGGCAGTCTGTGGGGACTGCCGATAGAAGTGAAAACTAAGTAACCGCACGTGACGATGACGCGAGTTTCACGCTTTTTGTTCACCCAAAAAGTACACATATATACACAGTATACATATAGCTCATGGCAAGCGTTCGGTGACGATGATGCGAGTTCCATGATTTTTGTTCACCCAAAAAGTGCTCAACGCGCCTAAAGAAGTTTTCACTTCAAAAATACTTATGCTTCTGTCTAGGATACCCAACCATACTGTTAAAAGCAGTGTTTTACTTTTTCTCTCGCTAGTAATTTTTACTGTTCTATCAAAAAAATGTATACAAAATACTTTTTTCATGACCGTATATTTATATTTTAAAATAATAATAAATTGGGCAAGACGCTCCAAAAATGATGTTATTAAGCCGTCAAAAATAACATACCGTTAACTTTTCAAAAATATAACAAAATGGCGCTCGCAAATTCCTATATCAATGGGTTACTTATAAACAATGTCGCGAACAGCGACTGTTATTATAAATATTGTGTAATCATTCCGAAACATATTTGTTTATAAGTATTCAATATGGTTTATGTTGCACCTGAGATAATGCCTGAGTCATATCTTATGAAGTAATTAGTTCATTGTTTGACTTAGTTATATACACAAACGTTTGCCAGAGAGTAATTTTTGTAAACAATTTTGAAAAAGGTGGATGTTCTCAATATGTTTGTCTTTTTATGTTTGTTTAGAACTTCGTCAAGTATAACGCAATGTTATAAATTATTTTTTGTTGGAAAGGAGACATTTTAGTTTTATTGGCCTTGAACTTGACCTTAGATTAACAGGAAACTTAAAATTGGTGCCAAGCAAATACCTAGTACCCATTTCATTTTCTTTTAAAAAATACAACTTCCGCTCTATGAATAATTCCTATATCGCGGAGGCTTTACAAACATTCCTACCACGGCAACAACGAACATCCAGACTTGGAACAATCATTTGTGGATCACACAAAATTTTGTCCCGTGTGGGACTCGAACCCACAGCACTCGACGTAGAGGCAGTGGCGAGGCGACCACCTACACCACTAAGCCATCACAAACATCAGCACAGTCATAAGTATGTAAGGACATAAAGTATTTTAGCAGTAGGGTAGAGCAGCGATAGCTCAGTAGGGAGACCAACAGACTGCAATGCAGAGGGTCTCGGGTTCGAACCCACATCCTCTGAGTTTCGGAAGTTATATGACCTTTCGAAATTATGTGGTATTGATTGACAATTATCGCCTGCTCCGTGCCTCGGAGAACACGTTAAGCCGTCGGTCCCGGCTACCATGAACATCTATTGCAGTCGTTATTGGGGAAGTCGACACAAAAGATCCCACTGGATCGAAGTGTCGCCGGCCTGTGCTGACTGGCCCCCACACAAGATAAGATAAGATAGTAGTAGGGTAGTTTGATTTTGTACAATATTTTACACACAAGAGCAAAAAGCAATCTTTTTTTACAAAGATTACCATAACACTGCACAACAGCATGTCTGATGATTGGGTTATGTTACATAATGTTAATCCAACTTTCAATGACAATTTCAAATCTGTGTCTGAAATTTCTCTATCAGGTCTAGTTAAAAAAATATGGCACATGGGTCTTTTTATAATAAAACACTGTATATTTAAAGATTATCTTATTTTATTTAGTTCTTAAGTTGAAAGATCTTTCTTTTATTTGACTTCCTTGCGGTAGTAGAAAGTAGAGAGCTGTTCTGAAAGCTCCAACAATAGTCAGCCATCATGTGTCCCTTCCAGATTGACGATGCCATATCAAATTATATTAAGAAAATTTAATATTGTTCTAGCTATTGCTGATAACTAAATTATATAATAATATTCTACCACATACACACAACACCATCCAGCCCAAACTAAGCAGAGCTTGTACTATGGGTACTAGACAATGGATAAACATACATAATTATATACTTTTTTTTGTAAATACATACATATTATACATAGAAACACCCAGACCAAGACAAACATTCATGTTCATGCACACAACTGTTTGACTTGTGCGGGAATCGAACCCGCGACCTTAGGCGTGGCAGTCGGTTACACTAACCACTACGCCACCGAGGCCGACAAATAACACTAACACAGCGAATTTTAAGTGGAAGCTACAACTCGTATACAATGTATATGTCGAATTCGATCTGGTTATTTAAAATGATTTATGTTGGTACGTATTATGTAATAGTCTTACGTCTACACGAATGTTATACATAGAAATTTAACTATATAATAAGAATACATAATATTCTATCACATACACATAACACCTTCTATCCGAAATTAAGCAGAGCTTGTACTATGGGTACGGCAGAATACATAATATTCTATCACATACACATAACACCTTCTATCCGAAATTAAGCAGAGCTTGTACTATGGGTACGGCATGGCAGCTAACATAAATGTAAATTCAGTAAATGTAATAAACTAACTAACCCCTTTTTTAGTTTTTCCTGTATTATAATTATATCAACATTATATATAATTATATCACTTAGAAAACTCAGAGATGCGCGCCCTGGGATCGAACTCAAGATCTCTGCGTGGCAGTCCAACGGCCACCCACTAGACTATCATTGATATAATTTACTAAACCTATAATTAAAAAGAAACAGCGAAGAGTTCGAAGATATGTGTGCATTAATTAGGTAATAATAATTATTGCTCGCTTTAACGGTGAAGGAAAAAATACTGAAGAAACCTGCATGTCTGAGAGTTCTGCATAATGTTCTCGATGAAATGTATAGTTTCTCAACCCGCACTCGGCCAGCGTGATGGCCTTACCCTTCTCATTGAGACGAGGCCCGTGCCCAGCAGTGGGACAGTTTATATACAGAGATGATATTATCATTCAACAAACAGTTTATCTAACGTAAAAAGAATTTACTAATCGGTCGAGTAATTTCAGAGATTATCTCACTCAAACACAAAAACTCTTTAACTTTACAATCAGTTCATTCCACTCTCTAATATCCTTCCTAATAACATCCTTTATCTACTAATTACAAACAAAATAGAACACAAGGATCTTATCTAAACTATTTCCTTAATTATTCTTAATGAGTTTAAAACTATTCGAAAACTTCTTACGATAATGCCATACTTACCGTATCAAATGCAGTTATCTTAACTATGTCACATAAAAAAACATATTGAACTAAAAGTAGTTGAATATGCTTTTATATATATATATATATATACTAGCTGTCCCGACAGACGTTGTCCTGCACCGGCGAAAAAAAAACCCAATTCTAAACCATCCTCGAATCCACTTGAACACACACAAAAAAATACATTCAATTCGGTCCAGCCGTTTAGGAGGAGTTCACTGTCAACACACGTATAGAATAATTATATATATAAAAGAAGATAATGTCAGTTTGTTTGTTTACACTTTCACGCCTTAACTACTCGACCGACCGTGAAATTGCGAATACACGCAGTCGGCGTTACAGATTAGGACATGGGCTATCTTTTATCCGAAAAAGGACTAACTAACGTATACTAAGGCGCGAGCAAAATTAAGTTTTTAAGACTAATAAGGCCTATTCCAGTTCTGTATTATTTTCATGTATAGTTGCTTGTATTTAGGCCATTATGATTTGTCTTTAATTAACAAAAACATCAACCGTCATGTAAGTATGGCGAATTGAAACAAACACGAAATTAGGTGTAGGACATAAATGGCTTATAAGAGACGTAAGTATATACTTTCATATGCATTTCGTGAAAAGCTGTTATTTAGACATTACAAACAGACACTTCAGTTTTATTTATTTGTACCGGTTTTTTTTTTTTTATTATTAGATTAAGGTAAAGTGTATCATAAATGAAATACTAATGCTAAGGAATATTATAAATGTGAATGTAAGTATGTATAATTTCAATTTTAACTTTACTAGATTTTACCCGTGGCCTCGCTCGCATTAATATACATTTCGTCAAACAAATTCTATCCTTTGGGAACAGCAATTTTGGTCCCGATAGAAGACCCTATGTCCTTCTCAGTACCTCTGACAACGTGTATAATGCGAAATTGCATGATGATCGGTTCGGAAACAAACTTACATTTGTATTTATAACATTAGTTAGCATTAGGATCATTTGATATGGGATTTCATTAACGAAAAGGTATTTGGTGAGAGGTCCGTTATCTTAAAAGTTTAGGAACCCCTGCACTATAGACTAAGGTAAAAGTTTACCATAGCTCATCTATGGTAAAAAGATTGGACTGGACTGTCTGTGGTGCGGTGCGGTGGTGTCGCGTATCGAGCGCACTGTACCAGTCCGTTGGTTCGGTCGCACAAGTTCGATCGTCTATTAATAATTTAACGCGGGACCAGAGTAAAGCATAATCTCACGCTTATAAAGTAGGTGGGTAGGCAGATATTAAAGTCAATTGGTATGGGAACATATTTAATGGTTTTCTGACACGCGATATCAGAACAATGTCCCATAATTACAGCTTAGCTTTATAACACTAACTAATACTAGCAATCGCCCGGAGGTCGAAATTCGACCATAATTCATAAGTTTGATCGTTATTAAGGTTTCATTGTCTATAACTATTAACTTATAATCACATTTCGGGCAATACAGGTTAAATAAAAGAAAAAAATCAGCCAAATTATTATTTACTTAACTATACTCTTTCATTGAGGATATTCCTAAGCTTGCTACTTTGTTTTCTTTTTTCTTTTTTACATATAAATAAGATATGTAACCATAGTTTCGAAGAATTGTACGACATCAGCCGAACAATGCCGAAATACTACGAACGCGATTCGATTGCGTGTGTCAAATGCATGGTTGTGTGCGTGTAGTGTTTTTTCATTAATTTAATGTATTTCTAATGCATATTTTATAAAAATATTTGGATTCGCCCTTCCTTCTCCATATAAACTTTAACTGTGCCAAATTTCATACTCCTCCGTCCGCGCAATTTCCGTGAAAAGGGGTGCATAGTTTTTGCTTCACGTATTGATAGCAGTAGGAGTCAAATAAACAACGCGATAAAATCCGTATATAGTAGTTTAATTTCAATATGTGTCAAAAATTAACTGTCGGTAGGTAAAACGACTTTTCTTAGGATATTAAAACTTGGCGATAAGGTATAAGTCAGCCAATCACAGCATTTGACTGTCTGTTAACAGATGTTTATATTGACCTACCTTACAGAAACAGATTCTTAGTATTGGGTTCGATTACCGGGCGAGACAAATATTTACATAAACTATTGATAAATGTACAACGTCATTACAATCACTACATTTTATAAAACAAAGTCCCCGCCGCGTCTGTCTGTTCGCAACAAACTCAAAAACTACTGAACGGCTTTTCATGCGGTTTAGACCAACACACAGTTATTCATGAGGAAGGTTTAAGTGTGTAATTCGTTAAGCTTTTGTACTACCCGGACGAAGCCGGGGCGGGTCGCTAGTTATAAATATAGTATTGTCACGCTCTCTATCATGTAAATGTAATTTGTGAGCTCACTACATATTCTTAGTGTGGACACTTTTTCGTGATATCGAAGTACGTTGGGCTTATTTATCGTTTGGTAGGCCAAGTCGCGCTTGACCAATTTTTTATGTTTACCTGCCTTACAGAAACCGATTCTTAGTATTGGGTTCGATGACCGGGCGAGACAAATATTTACATAAACTATTGATAATTGTATCACGTTATTACAATGAATATGATAAGAGACCATACTACCATCTGTTTTAGCAGTATTATAGTAATCTTATTATACAACAGAACGAGACAGATTGACGGCACGGATGACGTAGTGATTTAAGTGGCCTCCTCGCCGGGTGTTGTGGGTTTAAATCCCAAACGTGACAAAAAATTGTGTGATCCAGAAATGGTTGTTTCAAGTCTGAATATTCTTTATGTCCGTTGTTTGAATGTTTCTAAAGTCCCCGCGACACAGGATTTTATACCTAGTGGGAGTCAATTATAAATAAAAATTAAATAGATTTATAAGTAATAATTCTAATAATGCATCCAGACTGAATTTCGGTCACGGCAGTCAATTTTAACGGAGACTGATTCTTCTTTAAGCTCTCTATATTTTTCAATTATTCAAGATTACATAAAAAAATAAAGTAATATAATAATAATATCTGTAGTAACAGGAGTAAAAAGGCCGTCATAGAGTGTAGATGTTTTTTAAATTGCCTATCATTTTTAAAATACGTAGCTTATTTTTATTTTATATTTTTCTGGTAGCTATCATAACTAAGCCTGTAACCTGATTTCGGCTTGACGTCGACTTCTGGGACAATCTGTATAATATATAGTTTAGTGAGTTTACTAAGTTACAGAAGCTACATTTAGGTTAGTTGCTAGGTTCAGGCAAAGGGTTGAGAAGAAACCTGCAAGAAACTTACGGCCACTGTTTTAAATCGCAAATTAAATATAATTTTAGCTTTTACAAATTACAACTCATATCAACAAGGTGTTGCATAAGTCCACAAAGTATAATATCGCTTCTTTTTCTCTGCCTATTGCTAACCGAGCACCTTTCGAGACATCTGCTCACCTGCACCTGCAGAATAACCTATCAGAAAAACCTAAAAACAAATTGATCGAGCCGAGAAACGAACCCCGATAGCACACAAACATCGCGACAACAACAAACGCCAAGGGAATACCGAGTCAACAGGATATAAAGATGTTTAATTTGACTATTTATTTAATACTAGATTCTCGCCGCGGCATCGCTCGCGTAGATGCAGGTTAAGTTAGGTTAGTTACAGTACTTTTTATGGATGAAAGGCACTCTATGTTCTTCTGTTCCCCTTCTTCTTTTTTTCGCGTGGTTAGTGGCCAATCTGTTGTCAAGAGTTGTTCAAGGCACCCTCAATGGCTTAGAATGAAAAGCTCGGGTATGCAATTTTAGGTTAATTTATTTTATTATATTTCTGGAAAGAAAATCTCTTAACGCACAACCTTGTTTCATGCAAAATTTGATTCGATACTTGTAGCGTCATCTATTATCTTGAATGCATACCTTGTAACTACTCGCTCGTGTCAGTTTGGTGTGATAACCTAGCGACGGCGCAAAAAACTTAAAACTTGTCCAAAAAATTCAAAAACAAAACTAATAACAATATTAATTTTTTTTAAATATTTGAGTAAAACACGTAGAAGCACAATTTAATTACATGATAATAAAGGTCTGATTTGGTTTTTAGTTTATGGAACAAAATTTTAAAGGGCGCTGTTTTTTGTGCCTCCTGAAAAGTTACTTATTTCGCAGTTACGAGGTTTTCACTATAAACCATCGCTATGTCCTTTTCTGTTCCCCTGACAATTTGTATGCGAAATTTCACGATGTTCGGTCGAGTATTTAAGGCGTGGAAGCGTAACACGACATTCGCATTTATAATAGTTAGGATTAAAGTTTTAACCTTCATTTAATAGAATAATCACGTTTATTTAGTTTCTTTAATAATTAGCCGTGACCGCAGATGTATTCTAAGCACGCGAACGATTATAATAAACTCTAAGAACAATAACTAAAACAGTTATAGCACTTCAAAATTGACTTAGTTATCTTTTTTGTTCTTCAAACGATTTGTCAAATAAGTAGTGTTTTGGCGAGCTATTATTTTACGTCATATGGGAGTCATCAATCAAGGATCAATAGGAGACCAATATATTGCAGATTCATAAACGTATAACATGCCTTAAATAATAATAATATTCTATCACATACACACAACACCATCTAACCCAAACTAAGCAGAGCTTGTACTAGGAGTACTAGACAATGGATAAACATAGAAACATGTATATACAGAGTGTCCGGTAGTTAATGGATAACCTTGAAATGTCTTATAGTAGAACTGAAGGCCGTTCAGAAAAAATGAAAAAAAAATAAAAGAAAAAATAATAAAAATATATATATTAAAAAGTGCAAGCTATATTAGCATAGCATACTTTTGACTGTCTATCTATTAGCATAATTAATGTTTAATAATAAAACAACAAAATACCGATGGATTTCATTCATTTATGGTCGTAGTATACAAGAAAGTTACACATGGTAATTAAAAAAAAACACATCTCAGGTAGTAGTATGGCCATCAGTTCCACTATAAGACATTTCCAGGTTATCCATTAATTACCGGACACCCTGTATAATATTGTCTTCTGTTTACGCGAATGTTATTCATTGAAATTAAACTCATTTATACGGATTTTATTGCGTTGTTAATTTAAGACTATTACATAATTTATAAACTGTTACACTACTACTATCTACTATTGAATTTTCCTAATTTTTAAGCTAATTAAATTATTAAAACTATTTATATTTATGTTTACACTTTCTCCGACGTTTCGGTTGCTTTTCAGCAGCCATGGTCACGGGGAGACTAAGATGGTAGTTGTCTCAATGTTCCAGTGTAGTTATTTTAAAGTACCCGAACATAATTTAATTATTGATGTTTCTATTTACGCAGAATAAGCTCAAAGTATCATGAAGTCTAGCTGTGGTTTGTGGTTACGTCGAGGAAAGTGTAAACCTATACAGGGTGATTTTGAAATCGTGTAATTCCCTTTAACCATGCATTCTACTGGTGATATAGAATAATCCTGACCATATTTTTTCTTAATTAGAATAATGGTTTCGGCAAAATTAGAGTACAGATTTTTTTCATGAAATGATTTCAAATAGTCATATTTTAACCACCTGACACAATCTTAATATTTTACTAATTTAAAAATAATAACATAACAATAACTGATATCGTAAAAAATAAGGGGCAATAAAAAGGACCGCCCGTTATTATTTACGACATTAATTATTAATATGATTTTTCATTTTAATTAGTAAAAAATTAAAATTGCCTCGGTTGGTTAACATATGACTATCTGACACCATTTCACGAAAAAAACGGAATAATAATTTTTCAAAAAAAATTTATCTAATTAAATAAAAATATGGTCAGGGTTATTCTATATCACCAGTAGAATGCGTGGTTAAAAGGAATTACACGATTTCAAAATCACCCTGTATATAAATAGTTTTAATAATTTTATTAGCTTATAAATTAGTAAAGTTCAATAGTAGTAATAGTGTAACAGTTTCTAAATTATGTAATACAGTGATAAATAAACAACGCGATAAAATCCGTATAAATGAGTTTAATTTCAATACATTTATTTTTGTAAAAACAAACACATTATACATAGAAACACCCAGACCAAGACAAATATCATGATAAACTACATAAGTGTTTAGTTTTGATAATATAATATATGTTTATGTTCCAGTACATAACACACCTCACACAACTCTTAATTACTTGGTGATCTTAAGATCTTTGAGACTTTTAAATACATGTGTATGTGTATATCATTTTTATTTGACAGTAAATACATATCTCCCATTGAGCAGCTCGATGAATATTTTAGTTTTGAAATGTTAATAATATATCTATAAAATAAAGCAAAAATCGTATTAGTAACATTAAGCCCAGAGATATATGAAAACTTGCCGGTCTACTTTAGAAGTTTATTTTTTATGTGAAAGAGCTGGCATTGACTGAAAATCTTTTGGAAATGCAATTTGAGAGGAATAAAAAGAAATATATATTGTGATTCTGTAGACAAGCCTGCGTTTGTTCGCCAGCTCCTCAAATAAAAGCGATAGGTCACTAAACTGAATAAACACGAAATTTACAAAACTAAGACAGATTAAAAGCTATATAACATCACGCCACAAGCCATGGGAGCGGAGCAGTAATCATTAACATGAGGGCAACCGGAGGGCACGCCTAGTATCCTCACTAATATTATAAATGCGAATATGAGTTTTATTGTTACGCTTTCACGCCTTAACTACTTGATCGATCATCATGAAATTTCGTATAAACGTTGTCAGGGGTACAGAAAAGGACATAGGATACCGTACTGTCCAAGAAAGATTTATACTAATTTTATAAAGCTTAAGAGTTTGTTTGTTAGGTGCGCGCTAATCACAGGAACTACTGGTTCGAATTGAATACATATTTGTGTGTTGGATAGCCCATTTATCGAGGACGGCTATAGGCTACATAACATCACGCTACGACCCACGAGGGCGGCGCAGTAATCATAAATGCGGGTAAAACCGCGGGGGCATTTAGTCAATGCTAATTATATAAATCTAAAGAGTTTGTTTGTTTGTTTGAACGCGCTTATCTCAGGAACTACTGGTTCGAATTGAATATATATTTGTGTGTTGTATAGCCCATTTATCGAGGAGCGCAATAGGCTATATAACATCACGCTACGACCAATAGGAGCAGAGCATTAATGAAAAATGTTTCAAAAACGGGAAAGATCTTTTATGTGAAGCAGACAAAATATATATAATCATTGATAAAAACATAATGTTCATATTCAAAACAATATTATAAATTATTATTCATAGACTTTTAACCTCTGCACAGTATTATCTAAATATTATTGTGTATATAAACACAAGTTTGTCATATAAATATCTTCGTATCGGTACCCAATTAGGTAATCGGCGACTTATATTTTATTTGCCTAAGAGGAAAACACAGCCAATTAGTACAATTTAAAAAAATAATAACCATACCTACGCTATGCACCTAGCAAATCAAATAAACAAATTGCAAAATTGCAATAATTATAATACAACCGATTCTTGTATTATAAATGCAAATATAACTAAATATATTGTTAATTAGAACTTACCTTAATTCCCTGTGCACTTCTACATGTAACTACGGCTGAATATAAACTTTGATATAGAAATATTGTTGTATTTTCAAATATAAATGTAATAAAGTATCACACACCCACTGCGGAACGATGACAGAGTCAAACTGACTGTGGTATGGCTGGAGCCTCGTAAGAAAAATCGGTAGAGCTCGCCGCTCGCTAATGCTTTTAAAATTGGTAGGATTTTCAACCAATTTGGTTGATTTTGAAAAATATTTTAGTAATTTAACCTAATAATTGTTTTGTGTAGTAATTGGGTAAAATATTATTAATAAGCATGGGATTGCTTATTATTGTCGAAGCTTATTAATATTAATATTGCCATACATTCTAATGTCAGCCGACGTTCCGTTTTGCAGTACAGAAATTTATAATGTAATCCCTGGATTGTGTATTTTATTTTTACGCTTCACGGGATTTATTAATAAAGAAAATATAAAAGACAAGTACGCGTTGGATCGCGTTCAGTAAATAATTTCAGATTTAGCATAGAATAAAATATTTACGCATAAATAATAACTATTATTATTTATTTATTTATTTTTAGCCTTTACCGTTTCACTGCAGGGCAAAAACCTCAGACCAAAGGCCTCCCGTTGATCTTTCCCACAGATTAATATATGTAGCAAATTTTCACTCCTTTCTGTCCAGTGCCAATAACGAGAACGCATCCAATTCATACCGCCATCTCATTCTGGGCCTGCCGCGAGGCCATTTGTTATTTGGTGTTATGATTATATTCTTAAATATAATGATTGTTTTATAGTATTTCTCAGTCACTGTGAAAAACACAAATACATATATCTTTATTAATATCCGGAAATATCTCGTATTTTAAAAACTTTAAAACATGTCCAGAGAACAAGAGCTTTTTTCATATTTTACTTTGAGATTGTCACATAGAAACTAGAGAGTCGATCCCATAAAATTGGCGACTATAAGGCCACGCCGACCAAATACTTTAATGATTAAAAAATTTATAAAAGTGTAACGTTAATAACATTATTTAAGATGTTCATCTACATTAGTGCCCTATTTAAAAACACTCCTTAAAACATACTGTACTTCTCATATCATAATATCAGGCCCGTATTAAACTGTCCTGTGTGAGAAGGGTAAGGTTATGGCTCCATCACGCTGGCCCAGTGCGGGTTGGCAGACTTCACATATCTTCGAGAACATCATGTAGAATTCTCCGACATGCAGGTTTCCCTACGATGTTTTCTTTCACTATTAAAACAAGCGATAATTAATTATTTAATACGCACATAACTTCGAAAAGTCAGAGATATGCGCCTTGGTATCGAGGTCGAGACCTCTGCGTGGCAGTCCATGTGTCACACAGCGCGCACCACACCACATAATCAACTTGTATGCAGCTATTCTCCAACAACCGTCGTCGGATATATAATAGCAAGGAGTACAGTGTACTGTGCATTCGAACCTTTTTTCTATTTACTGTCTAAAAGATTAATTGAAGGTATAAGTAATAATTAAATGTAGAACCTTACAAATATTATAAATTCGCATATAGCTTTTTTTATTTGTGTGTTTGTTAAGCTTTCAATTCTTAACTACTCTACCGATCATCATGACTTTCCGCATACACTTTGTCAGAGGTACAGAAAAGGACATAGGAATCTTTGATCCAGAAAAAGGGGTATATTCTCGAGTGTTGGAAATATACAAGTTTTACGTAAACCGAGCATAGCCGCAGGCAAAATCTAGTAGGTAATAATTAAATGTAGATTTTGTATAAATATGCCTGTTAATATAAGTAACCAAAATTATTCGAGATTGCAGAAAGAATGCTGATCAATTATTAACCTCTGAGTCTTCTTCGAAGAGGTTAATGAAAACACTATGTGGGTCTGTGTGTCTGTCTGTAATGTTCCACTGCTGGGCAAAAGCCTCTCCCTTGGACTTCCAAATCACTCTATTGGTGGATATCCCCTGACCTTATGACCCCTATATCTCGGGGGTCTGTTGACCCACAGGGCCCATATTCGCCAAACTCGACTGAGGGA
Source organism: Catocala nupta (assembly GCA_963675205.1). NCBI lineage: Eukaryota > Metazoa > Arthropoda > Insecta > Lepidoptera > Erebidae > Catocala > Catocala nupta. Next base: position 5,263,008 of record OY776108.1, on the reverse strand, counting down.
TGACCCGAAGTTGTCTGCACATCAAGATACAAGTCAATCGATCCAGTGGTTCCGGAGCTATGCCTGTCACTAACAGACAGACACACAGACCCACATAGTGTTTTCATTAACCTCTTCGAAGAAGACTCAGAGGTTAATAAAGAACTCTCGACTATTCAGGCGTAGATTCGTTATCAAGCAGGTCAAATATTTTATTTTACTTTTACAGACAGATGCGCTGCATCATAATAGCACTACCGATCTTTTATAATGCACGCACACGCAGACGCACACGCACACATGCACGCACGCACGCACGCACGCACGCAGGTACGCACGCACGCACGCACGCACGCACGTTACTCTATTTTGAAGTTTATATATACAATATAAACGTTTATATTTTATAAATGTTTGTTATATGTGTATGTTCATCTTTACGTGAATGCAGTAATTAATATTATCATAAATAATAGAGCATTCTAATGGAGAAAGACTTTTTAAATCAGTTGAGTAGTTTTGAGTTAAATTCTTCCAAACAAACATGCGAACAAAAAATCAAAGCTTTCTTCTTTATAATGTTTGTATATAATCTAATCTGATTAGGAATACCAATAGCATTCATGTTGCGGGCAAATCAATATATCATTCTATCCATAGAGACGTATCGAGTACATTGCGTATCAAAATGACAAAAAAAATTTGGCAAGTTCGTATCATTGAAATTAAACTACTATATACGGATTTTATCGCGTTGTTTATTTAACACTGTATTACATAATTTAGAAACTGTTACACTACTATACTATACTATTAAACTTTACTAATTTTAAGCTAATTAAATTATTAAAACTATCAAATCTATTTGTTTTTAAGTTTACACTTTCCCCGACGTTTTAGTTGCTTTTCAGCAGCCATAAAATCCGTATATAGTAGTTTAATTTCAATGAATAACATTCGCGTAAACAGAAGACAATATTAAGTTCGTACCAGTGATGTTGCGAATATTCGCATTCGCATCCGCAATCGCGGAGCTTCCGCATCGATTTGGACATCTGCATCCGCAATAATCAACGCGGATGTTAATGCGGATCCAGATATAGCGTAAGTTACGATAAGAAAGAAATCAGTTGTTCAGTAGTACGTGTTTAATTTATGAACCTTTGCAAAACAGACTTGAACCTGCGAAGGCGGTGATATTAGATACTTTTTATTAAATAAGATGAACAATTTTCATCAACATCCGCATCCGCAATTGCGATGCTTCCACATCGATTTGGACATCCGCATCCGTATCCGCATCCGCGGATTTGAGATTTCAAATAATCGTATCCGCATCCGCGGATGTCAACAAATCTGTATCCCTAAAGTCTCTGGTCCGTATATGCATGCCTATTATAGATACACATAGAATTCAAATGTTCATGATATTCCGAAATAGGCTACTAAGTATAGAAATATTACTAGGTAACTAGAATAAGGTAAATTCAGGAAAAATTATAATCATTTATTCCATACTACCACGAACTATTGAATTTTAGACAGGACATCGTCTGTGCGCCAGAATTTATATGTATGAAAACAATATTATATTTACAACTAGATAGAAATAAAAAACAATTAACAACTTTTACAATATCTGCAAAACTAATTCAATATTTTTATTAGTTTTCCAGGTTTCTTTTGTCATCCAATTGGTTGTTCCAAAGTCAACTATAACTTATACCAAACATAACTCTTTAACAGATAAATGTTTCACATTAAAGCAAGGCTTAAAAAACAATTCAAAAAGAAATCGGTGCTACCGAACTGTCTTTGAAAACCTCAACCAAGAAACTGAAATCCGTTCAGTAGTTATTATATGAATCTGGAACATACAACCAGATAAATTGATTAATTTAGTTAATACAGCGATTGTTTCTATAGTCTTATGACAGAGAATAATCGAAATAATAAACAAGTGCTAAGCAAATTATAATCGTCTTTACACAATAAATAATAATAATAATATTCTATCACATACACACAACACCATCTAGCCCTACTAAGCAGAGCTTGTACTATGGGTACTAGACAATGGATAAACATATATACCTTTTTTTTTTGTAAATACGTACATATTATACATAGAAACACCCAGACCAACACAAACATCCATGTTCATGCACACAAATGTTTGACTTGTGCGGGAATCGAACCCGCGACCTCAGGCGTGGCAGTCGGTTATACTAACCATTACGCCATCTAAAAACGATTAGAGATTGATCAAAAAATATTTATCAACAAAAAGTTGTTTTAAGTCTGGGTGTTATGTGTCAGTTGTTTAGATGTTCGTAAAGTTCCCGGCGACACAAAAGTTAAGCCTAGTGCAAGAGTTAAAAAGTACAAATATACTCTCTGACCAGAACGTAAAGTAAGAACATTTTATTCTCACAGATACCTCTTTTTTAATTCGTAATAGAAGTAATCTGTACAAAAATATTTAAAAATAAAGATGTTTATGGTATTTTCCTTCGAAGGTTCAATATAATCGAATTGTTCCAATCTATTAAGATGCTTAAATGCTCATTATAATAAGTATAATTAAGTATACAGTTTATTACACCTTACAGATACGAATTGATAAATACAAAATTGTGATTAAATGGCGATTGAAACAGGCTCCGTGCGGACTTTAAGTAATAATTATAATATCACCTCTGGTTGTAAACCGATTTTCTACTATGGATAGACCATCTCGAAGAAAACAGAGTAAACGTAAAGAAACATTACAAATAACACTGAAAATACTTATTATGGGAACTTATTTAAAATTGATTAGATACCTGCACCGGTAAATCAATAAATTAGTAATTTTGTTTTTATAAAATGACAATTATCGCACTAGGAATAACTCTTGTGTCGCGGAGATCTATAAAAACATTCAAAGACACCCAGTCTTGTAACAACTATTTGCAGATTATACAAAATATGTTTGTCCCGCCTACAACACTTGGCGCAGCAATGAGTTACGACAAATTGAACCACTGTCCTTGAAAAGTTAGTGTTGTGTAGATTTCAATTCGAGATGTTTTAAATCATCATTGAAAGATTTTGACACAGCTACAAATTAAAATATATAACAAAAAATATCTAAATGTAATTTAATAATATTTGTAGATTAAGCATCGAAATTTTTCGATTTAATATTTACATAGTAAAAGAACTACAGTAATAATTATATTCTATCTATGATACACTTTTACCTTAGTCTATAGATTGTATTATTAACATATTGACAAAAAGCCCAAATAAATAAATTTAATTTAAAATCTTTAATTACGTCTCGTATATGCTAATTTGCCGTTCAGAGCAGGCCAAAATAAACACTTTTAAACTATTTTAGTTTTTAATACATAATGTACAAAACAAGAAACGAAATATTAACAACCTCTTTCTAAAAGAAAGTCTAATGTACTAAGTCCTTCTAAGATGACATACCAACAATCGACGATTGTAGTAGTGAGTTTGTCTCACTACTACAATCGTCGATTGTTGGTATACCTCAAACATTATTGGAAACTTATTGTGTATCCGCCGCTATGCCGCTGCGACTTCCAATTATATCATCCATCACCTGACGTGGCAGTATTAAATACACTCAGAATCATCGCTCAAACTCTATACGACGTTCTTATTGCACTCTCTTTTCTAGCCTTTCAACAATCCAGCGACAAGTCAATTGTAGCTCCCTTACAGTTGAAATAATTCCAAAGGCCTTGGAATAAATATTCTTGGTCCTTCTTCCGCGAGGTTTGCCTGTAGAGCGATTACCTGATCGATATATCTATCCAATGCAGCCAAACACAGATTTTTATAAGGCGTGCAGTGACGTTCTACCATCATTTTCAGATCCTTAAAGATTATATCCCGTCCAGATATGTTTTGGACGAAGTACAGTGTGAGTCTGCCGAAGTTCTGGTTATGTGCTGAAGTGTGACTGCACAATTCCAGTTTGGAGAGCATGAATCTGAATATACTGTCCGTTTTGTCACACTTCTTGTACATAATATACATAACTGGTGCTGCATGATCGAACTCTTCTGCAGTGAATTCCGTTTCGACAGCAAGCTTCATCAATGATGTGCAGTCTTCTTCATTTAATCGTGACACATAATCTTGTAGCACAGTGCTTTTGATATATCTGTCTCTTAATATACTCCTCATGGTACTTCTGAAGTATGTAGGGTATGCTTTGCTGGCTCTAATAAGCAGATGAAGAGAGTACCATGTATAAGTTCTTGTCAAGAAGAACGAGAAGAAACGCTCGTAAAACAACCGCACAAAGTCATCATTTACATCCTTCTTGGAAAATATCTTTGTACAAATCACTTCTATAGCTGTTCCAGATAGGAAAATAGCCATTCTTGAGAATAGGATGTATGATTTCACAGACTCTCTTTGAATGTAGTTGAAGCTTCGTAAAGGATCTTCTTCAATAATCGCATACAAACTTTTCTCTGTCGCGTCGATAGCGTAGAAATTGTATGTTTCATCGATCTCCATTTGATTGCAGAATTCAGATACTTTTCTATTCCACATGTCGTCGTTTCTTAAGTAATTCAAATTCATGTAATTACGTCCGATTTTTAATAACCAATCACGGTTCTCAGCACATCGAGGTTTAGAAACACCATTTTGGTGACGTGACATGTTAATAGATATTATGATTTATCACTTCTTAATTCCAAGTATAATTTAATATTAAGAACACTGACAATAAAAGTTTGGAAATCATCGTTTCACATCACAAACGCCATATTGTCAACAGTCAATTATAAATTCACATTATCAATTATCAATGCACGTAGGAAGTTTTAAAAAATACGTGTTCACTCTTCGAGAGCTCTGAGTATACTGAATGATTTTTTGTGATTTCAGGTAAAAATACGCTCAGCTAGATTCATTACTCTAAGCATTATGAATACAGAGTATTTTAAAATTAGGTTATTAACTAATGTAAAGTACAGAAATAGAATAACAATGCTCTTTTATTATTATGCCTAAAATGTTGTTCGGCTTAATCCTTTCGGCCTAATCCTATAGTTTCTAAGAACAATAAACTAATTTAGTGAGAGTTTTGAAGCAAACGTGTTTTTAGGTTATATTATTAAATTAGGTCATTATCATTTTGTAATGAATTATAATGAAATAGGTGTTATTAGCTTAAGCTTAGCTTAAGATGCCGCGAATAATATTTTTTCAAAATCAATTGTTAAATTATTATGTTCAAAATATAATCGTTTTTGCTTAGTTTGTGAACTTTGAGGTATTAATATCAACAAATCAAATCAAATCAAATCAAATCATTTATTCATTCAATCCATTTTGGGTATTACATGATTACAAAAGGTTATTAAATTAGTACCACCAAAATCTGCCTGTGGAGGCGTATGAACGGGTCGAGTATAAAAAAAAAATTATAAAAACATTAAATTATCAAATTACATATTTAGATAATAAATCAATAAAATGTAAGCAATTAAGTTAAAATCTCATGCCTAACTAACTAAAAATACATTTAGATAAATACATTTGTATGTCAAAAGAAAAACTTAAAATAAATTATAAAAATAAATTAAAAATGTCATTGGGTAAGAGTCAAAATAAATTAAATGTCAAAATGTAAATGTTAATACAAATTTAAAAAATCAAAGGTACATTTATTTAAGATTATTGTCATTCAAAAAATCATTAATACTATAATAGCACTTCTCCGTCAAGATCTTTTTTAATTTATTTTTAAATATTTCTATATTATACAGCTTTATGTTACATGGTATTTTATTATAAATTTTTGGCGCCATACATAACAGGCTTTTGGCCATCAGACTTGTTTTTGCGCTATGTAAACATAATCTGTTATTGTTGCGCCTGTTTCGCTTCACAACATCTGATATGCGCTGAAATAATTGAGGATTTTTATGGACAAACAAAGCTACCTCCAGTATGTATAGAGACGGAAGTGTCAGGATGTTGTTTCTGATAAAATAAGTCTTACAACTATCTGATGACTTCAGACCATACATGGCTCGTACGCACCGCTTCTGGATTTTAAAAACCATTATGCTGTTTGTGGAATTGCCCCAAAAAATTATACCATATCGTAATATTGAGGCCACAAGACCATGATAAGCAGTAAGGACAGCATCAGTATTAACAATTGAAGATAATTTGTAGAGAGCGTAAGCAGAACTGCTAACCTTTTTGCATAGCTCAGCTACATGGTCTTTCCAATTCAGCTGGCTATCAATGACTAAGCCTAAAAATTTAGCCGAGACTACTTCACTTATATATTGATTATCATAGCGGACATCAATAGAATTATACAGCTTGGGTCTTTGATTGAAATGCATGACTTGGGATTTTGTTAAATTTATTTTTAAGTTATTATTGTCTAGCCAACGAATAATTGAAGCCAGACAATCATTTATATCGGCTTGATATTTGTCAGTTGCTCTACACTGAATTGAAACGGTACTATCATCCGCAAACAAGGACATTGGATGGCTCGTACATTTAGGCAGGTCATTTATGTAAAGAAGAAACAATAGTGGACCGAGAACGCTGCCCTGAGGTACACCATACCTAACTAACCGCGATTCTGAATAATATTTTTCTTCGTGCTTAGTTCGTGAATTTATTCTAGAAATGCTAGTCATTTGTAATCTATTTGAAAGATATGATTGAATTAAACTTAAAATATTACCGCGTATACCATAGAATTCCAGTTTAGTTAGCAATATACCGTGATCCACATAATCAAAGGCTTGCGTCATATCACAGTATATAGCGCAAATAGGAGACCTTTTATCGACATTTGTTATTATTGTTTTGTAGAAATCGTACACAGCTAAGTTAATACCCTTATTTTGTCTAAATCCTTTTTGTTCTTGGCAAAGTAATTTATTAATTTCTAAGTAGGTATACAATTTACTATGAATATATTTCTCAAAAATTTTTGAAATAATTGAAACTAAAGCTATTGGTCTATAAAACTCCATCGACTCTTTGTCCTCCTTTTTAAACAACGGTTTTATTATTGACGTTTTCAAATTGTCCGGAAATATACCACTGCTTATGCATAAATTTAAAATATAACTTAAATGTCTACAAATATTTTGATTAACAAATTTAATTACTTTGGTTGATATGTCATCAAAACCTACACTATTGGTATTCTTCAGTCCATTTATAATATTTTGTATGTCATTTGGTATGCTTGGAGTCATAAAAATAGAGTGTGTCATGCTTTTAATTTTTGATGTCACATTGTTGCCACTATGCAATATGGGCTTTATTCTGTCAATAAAATAATTATTGAAGGCATTAGCAATTTCAATTGGCTCTGTAATAACGTTACCATCTACTTTAATTTTAGTGATATTATCACGAGGAAGATTAAACCGAGAATTATTTATTATATTCCATGTAGCCTTTGATTTATTTACCGAAGTCTTTATTTTATAATTATTTTGTGCACGTTGCGTCAGAATGATTACCTTTTTAAACAACTTTGTATAGGTTTGGTAAATATCTTTATTTTTCTTTGATGGCTTTAATCGAAAATTCCACAATAGTTGTTTTTTCTTTGCACTACATCTCTTTAATCCCCGTGATATCCATTTTATTTTTCTATTAACATGGATATTAATAATTTTAAAAGGAAAGCACAGATCATAGAACAGTTTAAAGTGCTCTATAAAATAGTTATATGCTCTATTAGGGTCGCTTTCATCATACAACTCGGAAAAAGATAAATTACTAAGGCATTCGTTAAATTTCTGAATATTTGTAGCACAAAAATCACGACTTTTTTTTCGCCATAGTTTTAATAAAGATTTCTTTATTCTAAATTGTATTAGCTGTGCTGTATGGTCTGACAAAGCAAATTCTAACACTTCCGTCTTACATGATTTCGATAAATTGTGAGCAAAATTGTCAATACAAGATTTACTTATTAATCTAGTAGGTTCTTTTAAAGCTAAAGTCATATTATAATTTATCAGTAAAGTTTCAAAATCCAAAGTTACATTATTTTGTTTCAACAAATCAATGTTAAAATCACCTGCGATTATAACGTTTTTATAACATCTCTTATTTAACAATTGTAACATGGTTTCTAACCTACTAAAAAAAGTGTTTAAATTTTCTACTTTAGGCACTCTGTAAACACATACAATAACAATCCTATAAACAGTAAGCTCTATTGCGCAACATTCACAAAGCCCTGAAATTGAGAGTCTTTTTATTTCCAGTAACTCCTTGCACTGATTACCATTTTTCACGAGAATGCACGCACCTCCCCGTCTGCTGTGGCTTCTGCTATAACATGCAGCTAGTGAATAGTTTGGCATATCTAAATAAGCTTCATAACCAGCCATCATAAAGTGCTCAGTAATACATAATACTTCAACGTTTATGTCTCTTTCAACAAGTTCATCCAGACAAATTGACAATGCATTTGATTTATTTAATAAGCCAGCAATATTTTGATGCAGGACATAAAAATTATTGTACACGAAAAAAGTCCGAAGTCTGCATGTGACTAGCGTTTTCTATGTGCGGGTCAGAAATAAAGTATTGTGAATTCTTGTTAATGTGTCCTGTATCGGTCTGATCAAATAAATTTATATCTACTAATATATTTTTCATTATTCCCTTGTATATATTATGCATTCCGTGTTTATTTATTATGCCAGTCACGTTGGAAAACATATTGGGAGACAGGTCACTATTGCAGTCAAATATATACGCGTAGTCATTATTTTGTAAGTCCAAATGAAGTAGATTATTAAACATTTCTACTTTAAAATTATATATTGGAGCTCCCATTATGTATGTAGGGACACAAATAACTACATTAGTATGCGTAACTTTCTGTAAAGACTTTTTTAATGTCGTAATTAGGTTTATGTAGTTGCTCTCTTCTCTGATATCGTTTCGCCCTATAAAAAGTATACAGTAGTCCTTAAGTGTGAAGTCTTTTAATTTCTGTTCGATGTTCCTCAATATATCCACTATAGTAGAATTAAACGTTATATAGTGACAATAATCAACAGAAAGAACAGAACAGAACAATGTATTGAAAATTCAAGGTTGCTTAGGTACCTACTATATTCATACTAATAATAGTCGAAAATGTCATAACTATATATCTCGTTTGTATTTAAAATGAAAATACATGTTGACTTTAACTATTTAATACACAACACTAAATATTAAATTATTTTTAAATGATCTTAAATTGTAATTAAGTATACATATTTATTTTCATTGACATAACCTTTATTTTTTACTTTGAGTTGAATTTAGTTTTTGTTTATTCTCTTAATATATTGTTAATTTGATCGTCGTCACCCGGTAAAATGAGCCTGGCACCATTTTACAAAATGTAACAACTTATGTAACCTACATTTTATGCAAGTAAATTATTATCATTTAAAGAACTCACCGCGCTTTTTGTTTTATTATACAACTGAGAAGGACGCCTTCATATAACATCCTGTACTGTATCCTGAATCACATACGTAAAGTTTGCAGTATGAGTTACTACTTATATAGGTATTTAAAACAAATTGCCAACATCAATCGCCCCATCGACTGTTGCCAATCTAGAGAAACATTAAAAGACCTGATCTTATTAATAGTTAGACCAATCACGATCACTTAGCCCGGTCAGAGGATCCTCTCTTGGGGTTAGAGAAGCAACATATCTCGTGCCTCCATATACCAAAGTTGTAACTTGTACGCAAAAAATGCCTATGGTATGATATTCCCGCTACATATGATTCGACTTCAAGAAACAAGATATCATAGTGTCCTTTACATACAAAATCCTTAGTGAAATCCCGAAACTAGCTTCCCAGGCCTCGTAAAGCACTCAAAGTCATAAGTCCACAACAATGTATTCTTTATTTATAAAGTAACTAAAGCTTTAATCAATACGTAGAATTGGTATATTGTCTATTAACAGCTATGAATTAAAACAATTAAATGGCTTAAGAGAAGACAAAAGAGTTCAGATGTAAGCGTTTAAGCCTTGTGGCCAATTCCGAACGGAAACGTTGCAAATGAGTGTCATATTTCGAATGTTATAAATATTGGTTCAATGATTTTCGTTACGTTAATGTGCTTGATAAAATGGCTACAAATATAATTATATGCCATCTATGATACACTTTTACCTCATTCTATAGATTGTATTAAAAACATTTTGAAAATAAAGCCTATTAAAGTTACATTTAGAAACCACAGAATATGACATTTATTTGCGACGTTGTCATTCAGCACAAACCGCGTAGATAGAATGATACGAAAAAGTTTAGTTCCATTTAGGTTTAATGTGCCTTTTATGGTATAACCTCAGAACAATGACTGCTAAGTATCACTAAAGAATATACAAAAGAACGTTATTACTTAGGTAGTTTATGTCGGTTTCAATGAACTGGCTTGCCATATTACTATAATTTTTGTAAGGTAGTACATCCTCGCTCGTTTCAGCATGAATGGGCCGGATCGACCGGGGTAGTACTACCCTCTCACAGAATACCAGCGTGAAGTAACGGTACCCGTACTGTTGCGTTTCATATCGGTGAGTGAGAGAGCCGGAGGCCCAGTTACCCGATCCTTTTCCTATCCTTTCCTTTGTCCTTTCCCTCCTTCATTCCTTTTTAAAGGGCTGGCAACGCACTTGTAAATCCTTTGGGATTGCGGGTGTCCATGGGCGACGGTAATCGCTTACCATCAGGCGATCCGTCTGCTCGATTGCAAACATACACCAAAAAAAAAAAATATATAGAAATCAGTCTTAAGACAGCGTCGAGCGTAAAACGCGGTTGGACTGAATGACAGAGCTCGATATTCAAATCCGCGGGCAGCCGTGATAGCGCCATAGTAAAATTGTATGGAAGATTTGAAATGCTTTTTTGATACATATGTATCTTTATTGTCAACCAATAACTTAAATATAACAATTTATGTTTCATTTAAGCTGTAAAATCTATCCTAGATTTCTACTGTTATAAACTAAAAATCACGTAACACGAGCTTACATTTTTGCATATTTCGTGCAAAGGAGATGTTTCATTTTCGGCTATGAATTGTACTATCAGCCATAAAATAGCATTAAATACCAGGAATCGGGGCAAATATTACTTCCTGAATTTAAGTCGAATTACGTTTAGGCTTAAAAATAATAGTTTTTATATTATTGCCATTATATATATGGCGATGGTTCTCGGTAATATAATTTTGTATGCGTTCATAAATCATATCGATGTCGGCCTCGATGGCGTAGTAGTTAGTGTAACCGACTGCCACGCCTGAGGTCGCGGGTTCGATTCCCGCACAAGTCAAATATTTGTGTGCATGAACATGGATGTTTGTCTTGGTCTGGGTGTTTCTATGTATAATATGTATGTATTTACAAAAAAAAAAAAGTATATATGTATGTTTATCCATTGTCTAGTATCCATAGTACAAGCTCTGCTTAGTTTGGGCTAGATAGTGTTGTGTGTATGTGGTAGAATATTATATATTATTATATTATTATATTATCGAAAGTACAAAAGTACTATATAATAATATTAATAATGTAAATAATATATAAATATATATGTCAACAATAAATAGGTATGTTTTAGAATATTATTTATTCATTTCAACTATCATACACATCTTTTCAACAAACAATCAACATAAAAAATATATTCATTTATTATAATACTGATATTGGAGGGTGCTCCGGAACGAATCATTTTGTTTATGTTTGACATTAACTGTCAATGTCATATTGACTGATAATAATGTGTTTATGTGTGTGATAATGGTGCTTCATATTACACTTTCCTGAATTCATACGCTTTCCTTTCATTTTTACAAGAATTATCAATTCTTTGGTGAATATTATTCCAGCAAGAGTTCTTTTACTTTTGACAATTCTAGCATTCTAGGTTATGTATAAATGTCGTCTACCAACTTGTCATAGATAGTCTGCACGACAAACGCCAAACATTTTATATTTTATTTTGCGCAACGAAAATACTAGAAATTAATAAAGAATTGCATAACTAAATGTATTTAGGGGTACATTTCCCAGGTTTCCTGAGGATGTACAAATTATAGCCGGAGTCCTATACAAAAGTGAAACATCTCCTTTACGTAATTTTGTTGGCGAAAATATTAATTATTTTAAGTTTTTTACACAGAGTAATTGTAAACACATTCATTGTAATGGTAAATGTATATTTTATATTTGTATTAAATAAAAAGTGTAGATTTTATCAACTTAACTGTGACCCACTGTTTTGGCACATTTCGCTCGGCGCAGTCTTAAGAATAGACATACATTTACTCTCTTGTCTTCCCTTTTTCAAAACATTTTCTTTTTATTTTAATAATCTTCTTTTTGTTTATTGCATATTTTCATAGTCTACGGTGACCACTTGCAGCCTTTGTTGTGTAAAAAAGATAGTTACTATTAACTATCTTACGTAATAAGTGATATATTTATTATATTCAACAAATAATATTCCCACAGTCATTAGTTACTTTGTTTAGACATAGTAGGTGATAACTTCACGGCGTGAATTTAACGACTGTAAATAATGCGAGAAACTCCCAAAATTACTGTTGTTATTGTAATTTGCATAATCTACAAATACAATTAAATTAATTGAATGTCTAAATTAAGTCGATCGATTAGGAACTAAAAGGAATTTTAGTACATCACTAAAGACACCAAATATTGACATTTGTTTGTTATGATTTCTTGGATGTTATTTGATATTTCGCGCCAGTGAAACTTAATTTCGCTGAATTAACTCAATATAAAAGCAATGTCTCATATATGGACATTTTCACCAAAATCCCAAGTACTGCTACAACAGTGTCTCAACGCGGCTGCAACAATAGACGAAACGAACGAATGGTTGAAACAGTTCGGTCCGAAAAACGTTAACCTAATAAAAAAATTGGACAATACTGTTCTAATACCAGACTCCAAATTGGACAATACTGTTCTAATACCAGACTCCCCGGATACTGAAGTAAAAGTTAAACAGGAAAATCAAGATCAAGAGATACTGAGCGCTTTAGAAGAGCTCATGGACCAAGAATTTGACTTAATATCTAACTTCAATATACTTCAAGAAAAATGTTTGTTTATGCCAAAGATTTTCACTAAGCTTGCAGAAAATTTAGCTAAAGATATTTCAGAGAAAATGATTTGCCATGTTCTTGACTCAAAAGACATAGACAATAAGTTCTTAGATAACTTTTTTGAATATTTCCTGCCTATTTTTATTAAAAGAGATAACTCCAGAACATCTACAAATTTGTTGTTAAAAATATATAAAGAGTATGCACAGTACTTCATAGTTTTGGTAAACTTTATATTAAAAGAAATAGAAATACAAAATAATATATTAAATGACTTTATTTTAACTTTGAGTAATGATGAACAAACGGTATTTCTTAATAAAATCAGCAGTATAGAATTAACCAGGGAACAATTTACACATAACCTATTCAATATTTACACAGCTTATAAATGTTGTAATAAAACAGATAGCATACAAAACTATATATTTTTTGTGTTAAATAGGCATTCACAGTTTTGTTGTACAGATAAAAATTATGGCAAGCTTCTATTAGCTTACCTGCAACAAGAGAAGAATTTGAAAAATGTTAGGAACAAATTAATGATTGAAACAATTGTAGAAATTCATAAATCTCCATTTAAAAGACCCTGTCTTACTGTTTTAAAAGAAATAAATTGTACCTAGTTAAAATTATTTGTGGTGTTTTTATTTGATTTACTTTGTCATATATTGCACAGATATGTGGTTTCATTCCATAATCATGTACGGTGAAGCAGGATTTAAACCAGTTAGGGATAAAATAATAATAGTTAAATATTAGTATTTTATCGCTTACTGTACAGTCGGCCAAAAATGTGGTCTACCTCCTACAGTTGAGGTTCATTTGAACATCATGACACAACAAGTTAGATTTCCCCTTGCAATAATATTATGACAGTGACCATTGCTATGTATCAAGATAGAAAAGTCAACCTTAGCAATAATTAGATCTCACAGGAACTTTTGTTACAATTGGTAGACCACTTTCTTGGCCGACTGTACATTAACTCTTGTTGTTGGGTAGTCTTATCGGTCATTCTTTAATCAGTCGATTAAGAACTAAGTCTAGTAAACAATAGATTCAACCTGTTTTAAGACCATAAAACCAAATGTAGAGAAATGTGAATGTTCTAAGTCTCTGGTTTCCCTTTCAGGTACATAGATATTTAAATGCATTACCAGCCAGCGGGCAGAAGCCAGGTCCGTAGCTGGTAACTGTTAGGGTTATATTGAAACTCGTAGACTGATTCAACTGAGAATATATTTACAATTTTTAACCTATATTATATCCCATTTATTAGTCATGCAAGTAACATGCTAGCGTTGTGTACAATAATCATTTACACCAATCAGCGACAAGTAAACAAAAATCTAACATTTACGAATAAATTCTTGGAAATCCTTATGCGTGTGTGCGTCCAGCGCGGCGGTCTTTACGCGAATGTCCGCGAGTATAAAAATAGTGCCACGTATAAAACCAGAGGGAAGTTTCGCGCGTCGCCAGTTCGTTTGTTGGTATCGTCGCAGCTAGACGTATGATGCTCCGTTTGATCGCCTTCGCGCGTCGCTTGGTTTTGGCGTGGCTACTTGTATGATGCTCCGTTCGATTCCAGGTCCTCGTAAAATTATATGTTGCCTGTGCGTATATACATACGCCACAATATGAAATTTTAAAAGTATCTTAGTCTGCCATGTAGGGCTCGCATTATATACGCCAAATCACGCCCATATAACTGCAAATTGGTTGACAGAGGAGTCATCACATTTATTTGCACCTCAGGCCTATGCTGCTACTAAAAATTTCCAACAGAATAATAATATTCTACCACACACACACAACACCATCTGGCCCAATCTAAACAGAGCTTGTACTATGGGTACTAGACAATGGATAAACATACATATACAGGGTGATTTTGAAATCGTGTAATTCCTTTTAACCACGCATTCTACTGGTGATATAGAATAACCCTGACCATATTTTTATTTATTTAGATTTATTTTTTTTGAAAAATTATTATTCCGTTTTTTTCGTGAAATGGTGTCAGATAGTCATATGTTAACCAACCGAGGCAATTTTAATTTTTTACTAATTAAAATAAAAAATCATATTAATAATTAATGTCGTAACTAATAACGGGCGGTCCTTTTTATTGCCCCTTATTATTTACGACACCAGTTATTGTTATGTTATTATTTTTAAATTAAAAAAATATTAAGATTGTGTCAGGTGGTTAAAATATGACTATATGAAATCATTTCATGAAAAAAATCTGTACTCTAATTTTGCCGAAACCATTATTCTAATTAAGAAAAAATATGGTCAGGGTTATTCTATATCACCAGTAGAATGCGTGGTTAAAAGGAATTACACGATTTCAAAATCACCCTGTATACCTTTTTTTTGTAAATACATACATATTATACATAGAAACACTCAGACCAAGACAAACATCAACAAGAAAAATAACATCCATGCTCATGCACACAAATGTTTGACTTGTGCGGGAATCGAACCCACGACCTCGGGAATCGAATCCACGACCTCGGGAATCGCAGTCGGATACACTAACGCTAGATTCTTGAACCAAACCTACGAACTTACACTTACTCACAAACCTTATACCATGAGACGGAGCTAGTTCTTATAGAAATTACACTTATCCAAATTAACAATGACTAATAGTATTCAGAAAATATTTGAATAGTTATTTGCGAATATTCATTGGGCCTTTTACGTCTGTTCCAGACAATTTACTCATTGCCCCGTTGACATGCACTTAGTTTCGTGGCTATGTAGACCAATTCTAGAGCGGCAGATTCTACCACATACTCTGCAAGAGAAACTGCCAGCTGGTGGGTTGTTATCAGCTTGGTGACGTTTCGCTCTCTTTGCCACCAGTTTTTTGGTTTCAAATGACTAGTATTCTTGTTAACCCCGCCACCTAAGCTAGAATGCTTGTATTAGGAGTGATTTCATGTCAGTAGTGAAGTGGGTGGAATTCGAAGCCGCGATCTCTCGATTGCAAGTCCAATACCTTATCCATTGCGGTACCGCCGCGCTTCAAGCAGTGAATTCCGGCGTAGTAGCCCTCATTGTGCATATCCTACTATACAAAAGAGCCGCAGCCAGCCAATGGTCTAGCAGAGGCTAGTAAGCTCTAATAAACAATAGTTTAAAAAAATAAAAATCACGCGTGATTAAAAAGACCAAACTAAAAAAAGTAGAAAATAATTTAATAATTTTAATGTAAAAAAGAGACCAAATATCTTAGAAAGCATTAAAATTTTTAGTTTATTATTTTCTACGTTTTTAGTTTGTTTTTTTTTTAATTAAGCGTGTTTTTTTAGTTTTAACTACAATTTAATTAAATTTAAATATAATATATTTTTAATTTTTTCTAAATTATTGTATTGTCATATGTCTTCAATAAGTGTGCAAAGTTTCAAATCAATCCGTCTGTTTGAAAGGGGTGAAAATCACGTTCAGATCCCGTTACATAGATATACAGGGTGTCCAAGAACCTGGCGTCCAACTGGATTCCCACGATGCCCCAAGTTCTAACAGTACTCAGAAAAATATTTTAAAAAATCCACCCCATGTACTTACAGAATTATACTGATTTCAAAAAAAAAGGGGAAATGAGCACCCTGTGACATACTTTTGAATGCTGTGACTGCTAATGCTGATAATTTCGATATTTCTTGGAGGTTTTGTAATCTAGGGTATTGCTGTGTCTAAATAGAATGTAAAAATAAAGTACTTATTGTACCATTTTAAAATAAAATATTATTTTAACTAAAGGTGATATGGAAAACTATTGAATTTCGCAACTTTGACCGACTGTAGTGTAAAAAAAATGTACCAAAATAGTATGGCAAGTGACGTCAAATTTTGACGCGTTTATTCCTCTTTTTAAAAAGGTATAATACTTACACATTAATTTGAAAAAAAAAAATTTTGATAATATTTTTACTCAACAACCCAATTTTTACGATGTCTTACAGAATTCTTAGAAAGAAAAATTTACGACGAATTGAATCTAACCTCTAAAGAATTACTGTTGTATGCTCATAAAAATAACAACAGGCCTCTCAAAAAACAGGTTAGACCGTAAGGGACGGTATGTGCATGCATCTCACCATAGTGATTCGTTATTACAACAGGAGGGAGCAAGACAGAAACTATCTTTGCGATTTGCTGGTTCTTCTTTATGGTACCCCATTATTCAGGTAAGAGTGAGGGAGAAAAAGGTTAGAGGTGCGAGTGAGATAGATAGTGACGCTATCTGGGATCGTGCTATTTAGGATAACAGTACGGTCAGTACGCGTCACTGCCTCCTGCCGTTACTACGCACCTCTCTCTTATTGTTACCATTGATCACGTACTACGATTTAAAGCTTTGTTTATTGGACTCGATTACTCTTTGTGCTCTGGACTTTGAAACGAACTCTTTACGACGACCTTTGCCTGTGTTTGGACAGTTTGTGTTTTGTGTGTGCTACCATGGCGACCTACACTCCGCAAGAATACGCAAATATGCACTACATTTATGGAGAATGTAGAGGTAATGGACGAGCTGCAGCGAGACTTTACAGAGAAAGGTATCCGAGGGCTACGCGATATCCCGACCATCGAGTTTTCATTAATGTGCACAGATCACTATGTGACGGGCGGTTCCCCAATCAAGTAGCTGGTGAAGGACGACCCGTAAATGACTTCATACGCGATGAAGTTTTAGAGGCGGTGTCGGCAAATCCAAGCATCTCTGTGCGAGGAATAGAAGCTGATACGGGGATACCGAAGAGCACAGCACACAGTATTCTCCAAAAAGAAGAATATCATCCGTACCACGTACAGCGAGTGCAAAGTCTTTTACCTCGAGACTATCCGAGCCGAGTCGCGTTTTGTGAAACAATCCTGCAAAAACATCGAGAAGACGAAAACTTTATCGACAAAATTTTGTGGTCAGATGAATCTACATTTAAGAAGGATGGCTACATGAACCTACACAACTTGCACGAGTGGCATGTGGAAAATCCGCACTTGATGCGAGAAGATAGATCCCAGTACCGGTTCAAAGTGAACATGTGGACCGGTATTCTCTGTGGGAATATTATTGGTCCATTTGAGATGCCCGAGAATTTGACTGGCGAATCATATTTAAATTTTCTTCAAAATGATTTGCCAAACTTACTAGAAGAGACCCCACCAGATATGTGGTTCCAACACGACGGCTGTCCAGCACATTTTCGCGTATCCGTTAGAGAGTTTTTGGACGAGCAATACCCGAACAGGTGGATTGGGCGATCAGGAACAATCCCGTGGCCAGCCCGCTCACCTGACTTAAATCCGCTGGATTTTTTTTTCTGGGGAACTATGAAGGAGCTCGTTTATGCGAAGCCCATTAATGACATCGCTGACCTTCGTGAGAAGATAACACAAGCAGTGCAGGTGATACGTCAAAAAAGTTACTCGCGAAACATAAAGCGGTCCTTTTTAAGGAGAGTGAGAGCTTGTATTGCCGCGGGTGGTCAACATTTTGAACATTTATTGTAATAAAATATCTTTAAACTAACATTCTTTGCTTTTATTCTACTGGGAACCCATCTACCTGTGTGTATTTCCTTCTTGCTCACTCTTGGAACCGAAGTAAATAATAGTAGTAACATAACAGTTTCTAAGATAAGAAAGGGTCCGACAGTTACCGTTAGTAGGTAGGCACTTCGTAAAAATTGGGTTGTTGAGTAAAAATATTATCAAAATTTTTTTTTTCAAATTAATGTGTAAGTATTATACCTTTTTAAAAAGAGGAATAAACGCGTCAAAATTTGACGTCACTTGCCATACTATTTTGGTACATTTTTTTTACACTACACGGTCAAAGTTGCGAAATTCAATAGTTTTCCATATCACCTTTAGTTAAAATAATATTTTATTTTAAAATGGTACAATAAGTACTTTATTTTTACATTCTATTTAGACACAGCAATACCCTAGATTACAAAACCTCCAAGAAATATCGAAATTATCAGCATTAGCAGTCACAGCATTCAAAAGTATGTCACAGGGTGCTCATTTCCCCTTTTTTTTTGAAATCAGTATAATTCTGTAAGTACATGGGGTGGATTTTTTAAAATATTTTTCTGAGTACTGTTAGAACTTGGGGCATCGTGGGAATCCAGTTGGACGCCAGGTTCTTGGACACTCTGTATACATACCAAGCTATTAAAAGCGTGTTAAATAATAGATAAAAAAATAAAAAGCACATTATTAAAAAAAGTAGACAATAATTTAATAATTTTAATGTAAACACTGTGGGTTGGATGTTCAATCAATCAATCAATCAATCATCAAATTGATTGATTGATTGATTGATTGGATGTTATCAAAATATCTTAGAAAGCACCCCACGCTTTTTTACATTAAAATTATTAAATTATTTTCCACTTCTTTTTAATACAGCGTGTTTTAGTTTTTTTAAATATTATTTATTTTTATTTTATTTAACTATTTTATATTGAAAATCACGTTCAAAGGTTCCGTTACATAGATACATACATACCAAGTTATTAAAAGCGTGTTAAAAAATAATAGTGGCCAAGTTATTAATCAGCTGTTTAACCCTGTGCAAAACTTGGCACTGTTTTGTCAGTTGTTTTACTGCACACTGATAACGTAGCATAGTAGTTTAAATGATCGATTCGCCACTGCCATTAAGTACGCCAATTGTTGCGAATTCAAACCTCATCCGGGAAAATTTGTGTGATAACAAATGGCTGTACAGCAGCGATAGCTCAGTCGGGAGACCAACAGACTGCAATGTAGAGGGTCTCGGGTTCGAACCTACATCGTGCACCTCTGACTTTCGGAAGGTATATGACTTTTCGAAATTATGTGCGTATTGATTGACAATTATCGCCTGCTCCGTGCCTCGGAGAGCACGTTAAGCCGTCGGTCCCGGCCGCCATGAACATCTATGGCAGTCGTTATTGGGAAGTCAGTGCCCTATAATATCCTGACACTAGTCTAGCCTTAGGGTATCGTTAGCCTTCGGGTTGCGGAGGTCAGGTGGCAGCCGCTCCCTGTAAAAACTGATATCCAGTCTAATCCGGTTTAACCAGAAAAGCCGACCCCAAGTGACTTGGGAATAATAAAGGCTAGGGAGAAGACAAATGGCTGTACCAGCGATAGTTACAAGACTACTTATAAAGGCCAGAAATAGTAGTAATACTATTTGCCGCGTGCCGCGTTATACACATTTTTTCGGAAGAATGCCTTTATTTGCTTAAATATATATAACTAGCTTCTACCCACGGATTCGCTCGCGTAAAAGTAGCTTACGTTAAGTCATATTATGCTCGTGCACGCCACGATCCTGGCGTTAAGTAAGGATAAGTTGATCGCGGCAGTCAGAATGGTTGCCCTTTCGTTACCGGCTATGGTTCAGTCTATGGTTCGGATCGAGAGGTCGTGAAGCGCTGTCGTCTCCTTCTGTGAGGAAGTAATTTCCATCAAGGAGGCAGCGGAGCGGGATAGGGAGCGCTTGAACCCTCCCCCTAATCGCAGAACCGGGCGCTGGAGGGCGGTACGGCGCCAGGTGGTCGGCTTTGTGAGCCTGCCTACCACCCGATCAGTTGCAGGTCCGAGAGGCGGCGTGCGTGTTCCTACGCGCGCCTCTCAGTTGTGTTGTCTTGCTTGCTATAATGCAAACCGTAGGAATTAAATTTATTTCCTAATAAGGATGAAATTCCTATGAAACGGAAGGCCAATGTCGCGATGGCATGTGAAAGTGATTTGCCCGGCCCCGCTGTCTCTGATTATATTTAGGAACAACGTAGTAGGTTTAGTCGGTATGAATGGGATATCGCCTTGCTAAAAACAAAGAAGATAATGAATCTGCATATAAAGTAGTGACGTTGTCTAAAGCGTTTGAATGATAGACACTATTGTAATTATGAACATTAAAACCTAAATATTATTAAGGTTATAAGCATTGCCATTTAACGCAATGCTGCCTGCTGTTTTCTGGGCACCGTACCAACTGTCTATAACTGCGGAGGAAAGCTATGTCGCCTATTAAATTGAATTTTATTTCTTCAACCCATTTTTATATTTAGTATTCTAGTAAGTAGGTTATGTTGAATTATGTTAGTTAAAGGACCTTTTTTAAAATAATATGTAACCTATGTTACTCGGTGATAATACTAATGGAGAAAGAATTGTAAATATCGGTTCAGTAGTTTTTGAGTTAAATCCTTACAAACAAAAATCAAATCTTTCCTCTTTATAAAATTAGTATAGAAGTATAGATAGTACAGATAAAAGGATCATAATCAAATGCAGATTTATTAAATACGGATTAACTGTTATGTATAAAAGCTCGGCTTGCATTTCTGCATGAACGATTCTTCTCATCAGCGACTGTTCTGGAGATTCTGCCACTCTAATAGCTGCCTGCCGCTGGGCTTGTTTTTCTTAATGAAACTGCGTTTGAAGGGGCGTTTGTAGCTGTTAAAGCTCTCTAGGGTTGAGTTTGTTCATTCAAACGACGTTACGTTTAATGAGATGTCTCAGTTGCTCTTAAAGCTGCTTGGCATTCTGCTTATTACATCTAAAGAATCTGCGTCTGAAGAAGCGTCTCATTAGCTCTCAAGGCTATCTGGTGTTCGGCTTGTTCCTCCAACCACAATTTTATTGTGTTTGAATGGGCGTTTCACCAGCTCTATAGAAGCCTGGCGGGTGGCTTGGTCCTCCAGTCTATGCTGACTTTGAGCAAGTGTCTCAACAGCTCTTAAAGTAGCTTGTCGCTGCCTGCTTAATTTGGCATGAACGGAAGATTCTTGGGATCGAGCACTTTTTGCTGGTCGTGCCCGCGTTGAGCTCCTAGATAAGTTAGATTTACGTTTGCGAGGCATGCCGAAAAAAGTAATAAACACTTAACGAAATGAATACAGTAAACAAAAAAAAACAGTAATACAGGTTAGGTAGTAACCTAAGAATTAAAACAGAAACTATTGCTTAAAGATAAAAATAAACTGAAAATAAAAATGAATTGTGAAAAATAGAATTAAAAGTGATAAACTATCGCTTAAAGAAAAAAGAACAATATAAATTGCAAACGTAAAACAATTAGGTACAATATTGGTAGGAATTAGAAGTGAAACAGCCTAAAAGAATAAAAATGAAAATGCTCTTAGACCACACGACTGCTTACCATCAGGCGGAGTGTGGTCATTTTGACGAGCAAAATAAAAAAAAAAAAAAAAAAACAGGTACGTATTTTCATTGTTAAATAAAATCATTCAATTTTGCAGTATGGTTATTGTAACCGTTAATTAAAGAAATACATTAGCAAATAAAGTTAAACATAATAATTGATATCACCCAACAACGATCACACAGCACGTGCCCGTTCCGTCCGCCGCTCGCTGTTATAGTAACTCGTTGCGCGCTGACGGCTGAACAGGCTTTTATAACCCGCGCCTCAATCAGGTGATTCGTGACGTCACTTGTTTACGACGCCTTTCATAACCAACAATATTATTAGAATGGTAGTAACAGGTACATAAACGGTTACAAACAATATTTATAAACAAATGAATCGAATTAATAGGTAGTAGTAGGTCGAAATTTCAAAAACGCTGTATCAAATGTTTATTTACTTCTTACCAAGCGCCTAAATACAAAGTCTAGTCTATAAATACAAAGGTTTATCTCCGATAATAACGAATTTCCATACAAACTTTCATCCCTTATTTCAACCCTTTCATGGCCTTCATTACAACAAAAATGTAGCCTATATCCTTTCTCAAGGTCTACTCTACCTCTATACCAAATTTCATCAAAATCGGTTCAGTGGTTGAAAGCGTAAGACAGACAGATAGTAACTTTCGCATTAAATTTATAATATTAAGTAGGGATAATATCAAACCTGTATTGAATTGTCCCGCGGCTGAGCTACTCTTCTCAGTTTGAGAAGGATTAGGCCATACTGCACCACGCTAGCAGAGTGCGGGTTGCCAGACTTCACATATCTTTGAGAACATTATGGAGAACTCTCAGACATGCAGGTTCCCTCAGGATTTTTTTCCTTCGCCGTTAAAGAAAGCGATAATTAAGTATTTAATACGCACATAACTTGGAAATGTCCGAGATCCGCGCCTTGGGATGGAACTCGAGACCTCTACGAGGCAGTCCAACGGTCTCCCACTAGGCTTTTTTATTTACATGGCCCAGTAGAAGGAATCTGACCCAATTTTGATGGATATATATATATCCTAAAACCTGGTTAATGAGGAAGTCTCTTAGGTAGATTAAAATAAAACGAATCAACTCCAAAACGGTATATTTAATCAGTCGAAAATGGTTCGTTACGTACCCGAGAGAGATAACAGTCAAGATTTTTAACAGGAAACGCACAACAGTTATAGATCACAGAATACAGAAATATCATCATTAAAATAATACAAAAAACGTTAGTAAAAATAAAACACAGATACCTAACATAAAAAAGATCATAAGTAAAAAATTGGCGCGAAGTTTTGACAGCTTAATTTTTTACGAGAACTTCTTGTGTTGATGGAACAAATAAAAATGAGAATCTATTATTTTTTAATGACTAATGAGTATATAACAAAATAATTTAGAAAATCATATTGTGCTTTGACTTAAATAAATAACAATGAATGTATATTTGCTAACCTATATAATTAATTAAAATTTGATTTAAGATTACTTTGACTTTAAGAATCAAATCTGAAATGCTTCATGCGATGAATATTATTTAATTTCATATTTATTTCGATTTTGCCTGTAATAAGTATATGGTATAATGACTGCACTTGCTTCTTGTACTTACCTACACATGAGTTGTAAACTAATATAATTTAAAATGGCAATTTCGAAGAGGCTGTGATCTCATTGCATGTAAGGTTAGCCAGAACCTAGCCACATACAATACAAAAAACGATAAATGTTAAATCAGTAAATTTTGTAAACTCACTAACCAATAACCTTAGACTTTTAAAAGTATTAGATTGTGACCTAAACAAATAAATGATCTTTGACTATCTATGTATTTAGACTTTATAATTATGAACATGGGTACAAATACAGCTGGTAGTGGCGTAACTCATTATATTAAAAAACAATGATTAACAATAAAAAATAGCAATAAATAGTAGGTATTTTCAGAAAACATTAAGTAGGATTTATAGTAAAAACGGTCTGCATTCTACAACTGTTGTCAAATGATATGAACACGATTTAGTGGATCACAGATGATCAGAAGGCTATGAGATGTATTGACTTTTGAAAAATAATTGTTCACAACCAATGAGAGAACATACCTTTACAGAATGGCGGTTCAATATTATAATAATAATTTTCGAATTTCGCGAATATCTTAGCGTCCTAGAATGGGGAGTGAATAATAATAAACCCGATTATCACAACACAATTCGGGAATTCAACGTAAGAAACCTTACCTATTATGTATTATGAATAACTCCAAGTATATTTATGAAAGTCATGAAATGAACGAACTATAAAAAACAACAAATATCAATTGCTTAATTTTTATACAACAAATGCAATTTTAAACCAGATATGTTGCTTTTATAGTAATGAAAATTCAAAATTTGGTGCCTAATCTATTTTGTAATTAATAACTGCACTTATGTTAACTATTTAAATAAATAAGTAGAGTAAAAGGTCTAGTTATGATTCAAACAACTGCGCTTTAAATAAAATTTTAGTCAATCGATTTAGTTTCAAGACCAATAAAAAGCTTCCCAAATATGATGTTAATTTACTTTACATGAGTTGTTAGTAACATCTTCTATCCACAACCTATTATCAAATAAAACTAAAAAACATTGAATCTTAATTTAATGTTCGTTCCATTCCATGGTGTGTTTCCATAATAAAAAATTCCATAGATATTATTTTTCAAAAGTCAATACTCAATTAATTACAACAACTATTTTTCAACAAGGTCCTAATAACAGTTTGATCACAGTAGTGTTATTTTGAATTTAATTTTAATTTTCAGCTCTTATTACAAACACATTTTAGCCTCATAAGATTTCGGTGTCTTAAATTTACTTACTTTAAAATGATCATAATGCGTGATTGGCCAATCGATGAAAGAAAAACTAGAAAACTGTTTAGCTTATATTCATACAACCTTCAGCTTACTTAGTTACTAGACTCCTATAGGCATATTGCAATGAGTTAAAATCAATAAAACTTTGTTAGTTCAGTAAAATTAAGAAATTTAAATTATTTTTCTCTAAAGTTCGTACTTAGAAATTGTGTAAAACCAAATTAATTTCATAAGTTGCCGAACAATCAAAAATTAGATATGTTACGTATGATTTGAAAAATATTGTAATTATGACCAATCACACATTTTGCACATTCACATTACACATTTTAATAAGTAAAAATTACAATCTAAGTGTAATTGTAACGTCGGTTTACAATGGCTTACTTAGCTAGAAATCTAGGAAAGATATGCCTTACATTAATATTTTTATCAATTTTTTTATTTATTTTATTCTTAAATTACTAAGTTATACATTTCCTTTTCTAAATTGATAATAATTGAAATGGAATGGCTTGTGTAGGTTTCTTTTCTTTATCTTTTTTTCATATTTTTGGTATATTTTGTTAAAACATGTGCCTTGAATAATTTCTGTAAGTTTTGTGTCTAATAGTGTAATTCTTTAAATATTATCGAAATGTGTAAAACTGTGTATATCGTATATTTTTGTGTTTTCTAATAAGCTAAAATAGCACGCTAATTACGTAAAGTATTTTTAATTCAACATTTAATTAGCAGGCGGTTGCGGAATGGCGAACAATCTAATAAAAAAATCAGTAAAAATAAGAAAATTCTTAACATTTCACCAAATCCCTTCGCAATACAAGGAAAAGTTATCTAAAAAAATTGAGAAATTTTATCACAGTTTAGTATTTTTAATCAAAATAAGAACAATACCGAATAAAATGGTGAAAAATGTATCTATTAATGTCTATCACAGTTTTTTTACGATTTTCTCGTTTTTACTGATTTGTTTTCACACTTTTTCAGAATAACAACGTTTCGTTTGAATAAAAATGGCATCAAAAATCAGTCTTTTGAGATTTCCTTTTCTATATTGAGGCATCTTGAGATCAGTATATTAGCTATTGACTAAAATACACTAGCTTATAGGCCAAACTGGGACTTAAAAATAGTATCGTCGACTTTTTTAAAGGTAATTGACATTTATACTTATTCTTCCAAATTCTGTGCTATTAGAATTTCAGCTGAAACAGTTTTATTTCAAAACATAAGCTAATTTTGAGTGTAAAAATAAAGCTACTTACTTAAGCAGCATTGCTCTGCAACTTTCTAGAATATTGCTTAGTTAGGAATTTTGTTAATTAACAAGTAATACGACCCAAAGGACCACAGTGTCGAGGTAATAATAGCAGGCTTTTTTCTACTAAATATATAACAGAAATCAATATTATTGTTAGATAAATGATATGCAATTATTCTCCTCAATATATAATATTTAGATAAATTTTCAGGTCCCAAATCGGCCCAAATAATTATGTAAGTTACACAACAATTACTTACTTAAATTAATTGAGTTACATTTTTAAAGTTAAATTTATTACGAAGTATTATTTTAAAATTTAACAAAATGTTAGAATATGTTTTCCATGGTTCAAGTGTTTTGTGATAAATTTCGTATACTTCATAATTATTTTGTAAAAAGAACATGGAACCTTTTTATTTTAATATCTACTGAAGCTCGACTGAATGATTTAACTAATAAACATCCACAATAGGGTTGTAACTGATATAATCGAGGATTATGGACTTTTAAGAAGCAGCATTTTGAATGCAATATACATACTGGAAATATATATTATGTAATTGCTTTACAATTTGTGCGATATTAGTTATATAGTCTACAAACTGTCTATTTATAAGAATCCTAGGTGATAGAATAAAAGCATGCCGATGCAACCTCATAATTAAAAAGAAATTGATATTTAAAATTATAAGGATGTGTATCGAATTGTATGTCGAATGCTGTGAATCCATTACAATCCTAGTGCAGATATTTAAAACAATAAAATAAATTCAATAACGTTAGAAATATAATTGATTGTTACGACCTACTTACACACTTTTTTTTACATTTTTTATGTTTTTACTAAATTACGATTACATAGAGGCGCATGTGATAAATGTGCTTAGCCTACTTATTTTACAAGAGCTAGACGCTAAAAAAAGTAAAATAATGGTCAAGTCTTCTAGTAACACCCTGTGTGCGAGATGTACAACGGAATTTTTCGCTTTCCGAAATTCAAAAATATATATATAAATGTAATGTAATATAAATGTTCGATTTAAATTGATTTTGAATTGAGTGTTCCAATTTTGAAATGTAGTATTCCGAATACATCAGCGGTGGATTTCAGTCATAGGTAACTAGAGATCGCGACCCAAATGTGCCCAGTAGACGACGATTCATTTACCGGTTACAGTTCAAGTCTACGGCCAGCTATGAAGAATTATCTCTGCACCGCTGTTACGTCGAGAGCTATGTCGCTTAGGCGTTAATTGCGAAATCGGCAGTGAATAAGATAGTGAGGTTTTATAGAATAGCACTAAAAACGCGAAATGTTAGTTACATTTTGTAACGAAAAGCGAAAAAATACGCGACATCAACTGTTTTTATTTTATTTGACTAAAAATTTAAAATGGACAGACATAGTATGAACACCTAACTCGAAACGGATAAAAAAGTTTCAATATTTCAGCACCTTTTCATTTATTATTTCACCTAATTTAATTAACAAAGTGTCGCTTTTTGGTAGAAAAAAAAGGACAATTAATAACTTATTATATACATACGTGAGAAGGAGAGATCTTCATTTTATAATTCAGTAAGAAAGTAGAGCTAGGAAAAGAATCGATAATGTCATTGTTTAATTAAATTTGTAAAAAGGCTGATGTATTGTGAGCAAATATAGCAAAAATTATAATCCATTTTATAATTAATCAGCTCTTTTACAATATTATTGAGTATATTTCATGCAAGCGTGCTTTGCAAACATCTGCACACTAGATAATTTGTTATTGATTTAAATGTAGCATTTGCGACAGCCAAATTCAATCTAGGTTTATGTATTTCATTTCGATATGGGGCAGAAGCAATCAGCTTGACAAATAAATAGTCTGTTTTCCAACTCCGTTACATAAAATTAAAGATTTCATATGATTTTCTTTATTAGAATAAGCTTGGTTAAAATTAGACTTTGGGCTTTTCTTTGTCGAATTTTCACCATGCTTACTTGGCTGCTTCAATGCCAGGACTAGCCCAGGAGTAGAATGAATTAATACAACATAACAAGAGGCATTACTATTACAAAATCTAACCTTAAGTCATTTGTGGCTACATATCTATGATCTGTAAAAGCTACGCCAGCTTTTACAGATCATAGATATGTAGCCAGCATGCGAACGCCTGTCGTATTATGGTGGCTTCCAATAATTGAGCTATCCAATGTTTTTAGAGATAAATTAATTTGACATAGACTGTATATAGAGCTTGTCATATATTCCAGCTCAAATAGATTAATCAAGAATTATTGGAAACCACCATTAAAATGCGATATGTGAAGATATACAATTTCGAAAAGTGCGCATGTGTTTAACTAATTGTAAATCTATGAGATGTGCCTTTTGCGTATGGGTAACTTGGAAAATTTGGCAGCTTGTATTGGCATATTAAGTTGGAAACATTTAGCAAAGAGTCGCTCAGCCTCAGCCTTAAACAAGAAACTCCACGTATGTAATTGCTATAGCATGATATCCTTGTCACTCTTATTCTGGTTATGGTAAGAGGGAGTGAGACTAAAGTATTTCTTAATATTTATGGGAATATTGCTTTTGACAGAGAATACTACATTGAATGTATATCTAATAGAACTCATACTGAAATTGGATATTTTCACTCAAATATTTCAGACAACTTATCTTTACGTTCCAAGTGTGTTTCTTCTGCGCAATGAGCCATTAGGATAGACTCTCCCACAATCAGATTCTCAAAGCATAGTGAACAAGCGTACATAGCATCTCCAAAACATACAATTTTGTTATCATCACGGTATAACCTCATTGGATTTAACACTGTACTGGGCTGAATCTCCTTGCCGGATGCTACACATTTTTTAATATATGCAGTCTTGTATAAGAAATGGACTTTCTCACAGTGTTTTTGACTTAAAATATGTCTCAGCAACCCGTCTTCTTCGGTTTCAGTTATTTTACATGCAGGACAATAGAAAGAAATTCCATGTTTGGATTCATAACTATCTGTTTGCTCACACTTAAGCTGAATGCTGTGGACTTGAACGTAGAAGGTAATGCGTTCAATAGCTGGCTTTTGCAGAAGCGTGTTGAAAAGACTTGAGTCTTGGAAGCTGTTGTAGCTGATCACCTGGTCTAAGGACTCGGAGTAAGCTGATAATGTGGTAGAATCTAAACTGAAGTTTCCAATTGAAGAAGTGATGGACTGATTAGAAAGGTTATCTGTTTTTGTAGTAAGACCCGAGTCTGATTGGTTCAAAGATTGATTATGACAAGAACAAGAACATTTCTGTAGACATTCCTCATCAGATTGAAGTAACTGCATATCAGTTTCATCAGTTTCAATATCCGAATTGAACAAATTGAGGAATGCTTCCCTGTAATCGGGGAAATCAAAATGTTTGATACGTTTCTTAGTTGAGATTCTCATATTCTTATGCATTCTCTTCCCTTTGTGTAGATCGAAAGTGATGCTTCTCTTAAGTCTTTTTTTAACTGTTTTCACTTCCATGTTCTGTAAGTAATTAGAGGCAAAGTTTTCTAAGCAATGTTTTAAAGAAAGGAGTTGCTTTCTGAACTTTAATTTTGTTGTTGTATCTTCTTTTTCCATTATAATGTTCCAAGAATTAGTAGGACTTTCGCGGTTCATATTGTCCACGTAAGTGACTTGTCCAAGCATCTTTGGAATATTTGAAACATTAGTGCCAGGTAAAGCGGTAACTATAGACCGTCCATTAAAAATTTTGGAGACTTCAATGTGGAATTGGAATTCAGATAGCAGCTTCTTTACAAGGCACTCAATCTTTTCAAACTTCATTTGATAGTTCAGCAGTAATGAAATTCTTTCATCTTCATTTCTATCAATTTCAACATCACCAAATGATTCAGGTGTAACTGACGGTACTAACTGGTTCTCACAATTCAACTCAACTTTTCTACACATTTTAATTTCAGCTTTTTCTTCTTCCTTCACTGAGATATCAGTACCTGAACATTCATCAGTATCTGAACATTCAGACAGCGATTCAATATTTAAATTCTCCTCGGACGATTCTGACGTTATATCAAACTCAAATGATCTACTGAAATTTAATTTCTTGAATTTCTCACTGAATAAATCGGCACTTCTACAATCAAGCAAGATATGTTTTGGTGTATTCTCAATGCATGTATCGGTTAGTGATAAATTATCCGACATGGACTGGCTGGCTTTCTTTATATCTAGTTTTAAGCTCTTCTTTGCTCTACGGTTTTTTGAGACATCGTTTATAGTAAGGAGATCAGTATCTGATAACGAACCTTTTTTTGCAGCAAACTTTTGAATGGACTGTGGTAGTTTTAAGCTGGTTACTGTGTGTTTTGATGTTGAATCAGGCTCTATTTCTGGAAAATCGATGCTTTGCGATGTTTTACTCACAATGTAACGTCGATGGGAGTCTCCTTGTGGGTATTCTCCCGTTCCATCTTGCTCTGTAGACTTCGAGAAGTAGGATATATTTGAAAACATCTTTCGTATAGAAAACGCCATTTTAGCGGCTATAAACTACGACGCCCGCCTCGATAATACCGTTTATCTCTTGTTTACAGTTATTCCAATTATCTGTTAGACAATTACACACGATAATTTGAATTAATTGCAACAAAGAATGGCACTGTAACGATAAAATCACTTATTTATTTTTACCTGCACCGCTGCCTATCCGATGGATGCACCACTATTTTATATGTCATATCATTTTGGCAAAAATATTATATTATACACATTTACCCTCGATATATAATGGAAAAATTATTGTTTTGGTTTAACAAAATCTTTGATTTGTCAACATGAAAAACTACTTTGCATATTAGGTGGCATAATTTAGAAGTAAATGTTATATTTATAGATGGCACCACTTGTCAAAAAAGTTTCATTTATTATATAATTGAACAGTTTTTACCGCAGCGTTTGTATTTGTTCAGATAATACGTCAATATTATGTTGCCATATAAGATTCTATCACAAAGCAATTTATTTGATCTATTTGTTGCTGCAATCAGAAAATCTGAAATAATTATACAAACTTACATAAATATAATTTATATAGCAGCTTAAGCCGTTAAATAGTATGGCTTTTCATATAATATTTATAAAACAATATCAATAACAATGTAAAAAGAAAATGAATACCTAAAAATGGGCAACATTTAACCATGCATTTCAATTCACAAAGTAGTTAATAGCTAAGTAGTAAATAGCTTGGTGAGATATTTTCCATTACGTCTTTATCAACATAAAACGTATTTTCAAGCAACAGCATTATCAAATACTTATAATAATTTTATAAATAGTTATTTACACTAGATATTGGCGTTATTATTTGTTTAGTTTAACTTAGTTAAATAAAAAAGTCATACAGAAGTAGAAGATAATCTCACAAAGATATTCTACATCGTCTTTCTGCTGAAATGACGAATAACTGCTATTTAAACGTAATTTTTCCTTCGAGAGCACAATAATTTAATTTTGGTTTCATGTTGTGTGTGCCTATTGCTGTTTTAATAAATGTATCGTGGTTAGAGGTACCTTGATTGAAATTTGAAATTAATATTTCAAAACGTTTCGTATAAAGAAACGTCGAAATTGCAAATTCATTTGTCAAAAGCTGTCAAGTGTCAACAAATCTGTGGTCCTCTTCCTCATTTGTTTGTATTTTCGTTTCAAACCATCTTCTGTAACATTGTAAAGCATGAAACCAGCAATAGATATTGATTCGCTGCGTACAGAGCATGAGTCCGACGAACAATGGGAAGTAAGACGGAGTTTCATGGAGGAACACAAAGAAGACTTTGAAGAACGGGAATTAATTGTTCTAGCGCAATTGTTCACAAATATTGAGTTTTTGGGATGTCGGTACGTAAACTCTTAGTAAGACACAGCTGGGATGAACTCTAATTACCATAACTATTATTGAAAAGCTTAAATTGTAAGGTTTAAGGCAAAATTTAAGAAAACAATAATATAATATAATAGCTACCTTTTTAAATCTGGTAGTAGGGTTAAATGGTAATTAAATGGTGGGTAAAGAATGCACAATACAAACTTTGCCATAACCATTATTTAAATGCTGCTGTTCAAGGAAGATAGCGATATTTTTCTTACATCCAAGCCAATATTAACCTTTCTTATATCCAAGTCCATATTAACCTTTCTTACTTCCAAGTCAGTATGAATAACTACTTATTTTGCAAACAATTTTGACACTGTTTACACAAAGTTGAAAAATGAACAAATTCAAACAAAGGCAACTACCCTATTTGTATGTTATGTTTTTCTAGTTACCCAGCTGTAACAATGAAGAGAATAGCCACACTATCAGAGAAGGTAGCCGCTAAATACAGAGAGAGCAGGAGAAATAAACTAAAAAGAACATTTGTAGAAGCCAGTGATGCAGCTGAACAAAAAGCTAAGAGAACTTTTATAAAATAAAATAGCAAATTTAATTTAATAAATAAATGTCTACTCTGAATTTTCATTTATTTTTTGGGCCCAATAGTTCTTGAATCAGCCTGATTACGGTATCTGCTTACTGCTGATATCTGTTTTAAACTAATCAATCTAATTTTGTGATGTGCCTGCACAAAATGCAATGACTATCTCAAATATATATATATATATATGTACAGAAAAGACTATTACCTATATTATTAATAACATTTAGATCCAAAGTAAAGTTTGTTTAACCATTCAAACCGTGGTAGCACACCAGTGCTTGTAGTCAATAGATTTTCAATTGTATAATTTTCTAATACTTGACAGATTAAGAGCCATGAGTTGTAACATTAATTCAACTGAATTTAAAGATGGTTTTGATAATAAAAGACATGCTATTTTTTTACGTGGTGGAATGCATTGTCGCGTGCCCCGCCGCAGGGTCAGGCGGAAGGGTTATGTCGGACTCACCGGGGTAAAAGAAAGATGGTAATGATGACAATGGACCTTCCGGTAATACCGACTAAACCTACCACAGTGTTCCTCGACAAAACTGCAATCGGCAGGGCCGCGCGAATCACTTTCACATGCGGTCGCGATCCCGCCGAGGTTTCGGCTCGCCATAAGTAACGGCAGGCCACTACACAAAGTGACCTACCCTTTAGGCACTACTCACGTTAATAAACCCCTACGTGTCCCTCTCCCCCCTTGAGGGAAGACGGACACGACACAGGCAAAACGCACGCTGCCTCTGATGCAAACCTCAGGGTGGCTGGAGGTCATCTCGCACCTTCCGGCGCCCGGCTCTACGGTTCGGGAGAGAGTTAAAGCGCTCCCGCTCCGCAAGATAAAGCATACTTTTTTTTTTCTTTTTTGATACCCAGGAAAAAATGCTTGATACACTACCCGCCGGCTAGGGTACAGCACCGGCGGGGCGTGTGGGACTCACCAGCCGAGTGCTGGTATACCCACTAAAAAAACTTGGGGTGTTCCCTCTGTCACCCAATGGAGGGGCCAGTTGGGAGTCTAAAAAGATTCATCCATAGCAGGCCCCCCCGTGTGGGTGGCGGCCGGGTCAATGGGACCCGACCTCCTCTCGTCCCCGGGGGAGAGCATTTCACTGCTCTCCCCTTTCGACGTAAGAAGGCGCGCGGGAACACCGCGCGCGCCCTCTATGGGTTCTTACTCACGGGTGGCAGGGTCCCCTGAGGCCTTGCCACCCAGAACCCTTAGGTGGGGGGCGCAGGAGAGCGACATAAGCGCGTCTCCTGCGCCCCCTCCTCCGGCGGCGGATGTCCGGGGCGTAAGGATCTTCCTCACGCCCCCGCTTCGCCGCCTCCTTCTGCGAGATGACAGCCTCGCAGAAGGACCTCATTGCGCCCCAGCACCTGTCGTCGCCGACCATCATGGATACGACGGTCGACAACGAGAGGTCGGGGCCAATCACGGCGACCAGGGCACAGCGCTCCTCGGCCCACGCCGGACACTCCTCCAGCGTGTGCTGCGCCGTGTCCCGGTCGCACTCCTCGCAGTGGTGACACCTGGTTGTCGGCTCCCTACCGGCTATTTTGCACAGGTACTCTCCGAAACAACCGTGTCCGGAGAGCACCTGTGTAAGCCGGTAGGTGACCGGTCCGCGCCGTCTGTCCGTCCATTGCCTTAGCACCGGACGGACAGCCTCGACTGTCCTCACCCCGTAGCGGGGCTGGGCCAGTCGCTCCTCCCACTTGGCCTCGAGGATCAGTCGAGCCTGGGACCTTCGCGTCTCCACTGCCCCGTGAGTGGGTTCCTCACCATGGAGCCGGAGGTCCACGCGCCAGTGATACACCGACGCTTGGACCTCCGCCTCCAAATTCCAGGGCGGCGACGCCGCCCGGACGCACGCCGCCTCAAAGGAGACGGTGCGGTACGCCCGCGACACCCTGATCGCCATCGCCCTCTGAGGTTTCCTCAGAAGGGCGATGTTTTGGCGATCGAGGGCGCCGGCCCAAATGGGCGACCCGTAGAGGGCCATCGACCGCACCACCCCCAAATAGAGGCGGCGGCAGACGACACTCGGCCCCCGGATATTCGGCAGCAGAGAGCTAAGCTAAGCTTAAGCTAAGCATACTTAGCTTAACTTATCATTAATTGGAAACAAGACTATCAGAAAAGCAATGGCTGTGGAGGGTGGGAACATTTCATGGGATGGAGGTATGCCTAAGTTCAAGCAACAAATCAATCATTTCTTGCACTGGGAATCTCACAAATTACCACCAATAATAGCAATTTTATGTCATAGGATCAATAAAACAGTAAAAATACACAAAGCAAAGTGACAACTGTGATAAAAACAAATAATTTAATAAAAAAAGATTTAATTAAAAAATCTTAAAGAATAATAATTACAATTTTCTTATGCTATAAACTATAAACGATTTATTCTAACGATCAATATAATAAAGATAAGATAAAGAACATTTATTGTGTATAAAATAACTGCAATACTTGTCAATTATATCTTTAAGTCTGCCACGAGTTGACTGATTGTCGTCATATCCATATCCTACTACTATAAATATAAAAGATTGTGAAGATGTTTATTAATCAATAGCTTATAAACTGCTGAACAGATTTACAACTGTACCCTCACTCACTCAACGAAACACAACGCGTGCTATTTCACGCTGGTTTTCTGTGAAGCCGTGGTATCACTCCGGTCGAGCCGGCCCATTTCTGCTGAAGCGTGGCTCTCACTGTTTGTCTTCGTCTGGGTGTTTCTATGTATAATATTTAAGTATTTACAAAAAAAAAAGTATATATGTATGTTTATCTATTGTCTAGTACTTATAGTACAAGCTCTGCTTAGTTTGGGCTAGATGGTGTTGTGTGTATGTGATAGAATATTATATTATTATTAACCTCTGAGTCTTCTTCGAAGAGGTTAATGAAAATATATGTGGGTCTGTGTGTCTGTCTATTAGTGACAGGCATAGCTCCGGAACCACTGGACTGATTGACTTGTAACTTGGTGTGCAGATACCTTGGGGTCATCCCTCGGTCGAGTTTGAATATGGCCCCTGGGGGTCAAAAGACCCCTGAGATATAGTGGTCACAGGGTCATAGGATATCCACCAACAGAGTGATTTGGAAGTCCAAGGGAGAGGCTTTTGCCCAGCAGCGGGACATTACAAAAAGATGACGGAAAAAAAAAGTTACATGGAGATGAAGAGGTTGAATACTGCGTTTTTACACCCATTTCGTTATATTATATTTTAGTTTTAATAGCCTTTGTTTATTTTTAAAACAGGAAAATTGAAGTAGCCAGTATGTTTCAACTGTTATAGATTTATAGCTTGGCGCTGGAGGACACATCGCGTTCGGCATAGGTTGGCGCTCAAAAGATTAAAACCCATGTTGGTGGCCTATTGCCGTGTAAAAAGCACATAGGCCAGTCTTCATTAGGCCATAGTTTAGCCATGCCGTCACACAACACTTGTAAAATAAATATAACATGGAATAACAGCATTGGATTAAATACTTATCGAGCACTTTTTTAAAATCACTACTATATTTTACGTCTCTCATTTTAATAAGAGCGGCCTCAGAGGCGCAGAGATAGAGTGCGACCTGTGCTTGGTTCGATTCCCGTGTGAGGCCAACAAGAAGCTGTTGAGTTTTTGTATATTTATAATTCAGCTGTCATGTTGACATTGTGTGTGAGATGTCAACTTAAAGTCCAGAAAGGTGTTATTAAATGTATAATTAAACCTTTGGGTGGATATATAAATAGGTATATCTGTATCTCTTAATTTCAACGTAACAGTAAATTCGATATTTACAAATAACGTTCACTAAGTTGTTATAAATATTATATACAATGTGTCAATGAAATAACGCAAAATGAATAATTAATCAAAAATCAAAATCAAATAAAATCATAATAATTAATGATTTCTTACAATGTAAATTAGCAAGACTTGAACCTGCGACCGTGACATACCATGTTGTCTCTTTACCAACTGAGCCATTCATGGTCCTACGTGAGTAATTGAAATTTTGTCATCTATCGTATAGTTCTAAAACAATGCGACCAAAAAGTACAGACGGCTACACATCAAGTTAGACACCCTATATACGCATAACTACGCTACATACAAAATAGAGAATTGTCAAAAAGGAATAGTGCATAGTGGTGTCAATGTAATGGTAGAGCTTCACGTCCCATTCAGCGTGAATGAGACAAAATAACAAAAATATAACGCACTTTCTCGCACGATTTGCAGCGTTCAACTTCTAATAGTTCAAAGTCCAACCAGTCTAGGTTGATGTGTCGCTGTGTGTACATATTATAACAAATGTAACCATTGCTGTTAAATATGAACAAAAGTCATTGAAAGCTTAAATATAATTAATATAAAATATTGATAAGTGAAAATAAATATTTGTACCTCTTTTTAAGAATATTTGCGCATGTGGAAGAGTGTGATTTGATATAGTTAGATATTACATAGAAAAGAAATGCAGAAAGTTAAAAGTAATAAAAAAAAATTCTTCATGAATAACGATCGAATTTCAATCACTGGACGGACGACCACGAACATTTCGAAAAAATTCATTTGTGAAATAAACCGCTTTAAAATCCGTGATTCATGTTGTAAACTGTGTACCTTCTGAAATACAGGCTTTTATTATTAACTATATATTAATACGAGAAGCAAAAACTATGTACCACTTTTACGAAAATTGCGCGCATTTGAAATTTAGTACAGTTAAAGTTTATATGGAGAAAGAGGGGTGAATACTAACATTTTAAAAAAATATGCATCAGAAATACATTAAATTAATGAAAAAACGCTACACGCACACAACCATGCATTTGACACATGCAGTCGAATCGCGTTCGTAGTATTTCGGCATTGTTCGTCTGACGTCGTACAATTCTTCGTAACTATGGTTACATATACTTTATTTATACGTAATAAATAAAACAGAAAACAAAGTAGCAAGCTTAGGAATATCGTCAATGAAAGAGTAGAGTTAAATAAATAATAATTTGTTTGAAAAATATAGGTAAATTAACCTGTATAGCCTTGGCGAAATCTAAATAAAATGTGATTATAAGGGTAAAGTTATAGACAATAATACCTTAATAACGATCAAACTTAAAATTTAAATCAATTATGGTCGAATTTTGACTGCTAGGTGACCGCTAGTTATTATTAAAATCCGTCTATAGTAACTCAATAACATATATTGAAATTAAACACTTTATACGGATTTTGTCGCGTTGTTTATTTTACTTTATAACACTGTTATTACATAATTTTGAAAAACTCTAACACTACTATTATTGAACTTTACTACTATTTAAGCTATATATTTTTAATTAAAACTATTTATATTTGAGTTTTGAGTTTACACTTTGCCCCGACGTTTCGGTTGCTTTACAGCAGCCATGTTCACGGGGAGAAACGTCGGGGCAAAGTGTAAACTCAAAACTCAAATATAAATAGTTTTAATTAAAAATATATAGCTTAAATAGTAGTAAAGTTCAATAATAGTAGTGTTAGAGTTTTTCAAAATTATGTAATAACAGTGTTATAAAGTAAAATAAACAACGCGACAAAATCCGTATAAAGTGTTTAATTTCAATGTATAACATTCGCGTAAACATAAGACAATATCAATAACATATATCGATCAGTTGGTAATTGAGTTCTTATAACATTCAGAAACTTACTGAAGTTCAAATTAATACGATTTTGTGTTATTTCATTAACATTGTATATTAATTAGTATATAAATTATGTGTTTAATCAGTCTCTGGTGCGCAGGCCCCATATTGATGTTCTTCTAGGTCCCACTGTTGGTCTTGCTATCGCACTGTGGACAAAATATAACAATATTATATACATACATACATGTGTAGATTATGTTTACATTTTTAGCTTCTGCAAAACGTGTCACGCACGCGGTCACGACTGCATGACTGACTAAAGACTGCGCCGAGCGAAATGTACCAAAACAGGCGGTCACAGTTAAGTGGATAAATCTGCACTTTTTGTTTAATACATATATAAAATATACATTTACCATAACAATGAATGTGTTTAAAATTACTCCGTGTAAAAAACTTAAAATAATTAATATTTTCGCCTACAAAATCACGTAAATTTGCAAAAACGTAAGCTCGTGTTACGAGGTTTTTAGATTATAACAGTAGAAATCTATCTTATTTTACAGCTTAAACGAAACATAAATAGTTATATTACAATTTGTCCGTCTCAAATATTTAAGTTATTGGTTGACAATAAAGATTTATTTTTTATTTATTTATTTATTTATTTATAACATACTTACATATACCATTTACCAGATACATATTTATCAAAAAAGCACTTAAAATCCTCCATACAATTTGACTATGGCGGCCGCGCGCCGATTTGAATATCGAGCTCTGTCATTCAGTCCAACCGCGTCTTACGCTCGGCGCAGTCTTAAGTGCGTTTACATCATATTTTAAAATATAATTAATTATTTCTGTTTAATATACAAAATGTTTGCTGTTTCTACTGTGCATATTATAATCTGAGATTTCCGTTTGGATTTACATAGTAAATCGGTCTATATAATAAGACTGATTATAGCAAAATTCCCCAAATGAGCCAAATATATTTATATATGCAGTCAAAACCGGATATCAACGACATTGAAGGGAATATATAACTTCGGACGTTATATCCAATAGTTGTTATATGCAATATACACAGTATACAGTATGTAGTTATATTAATTGTCATATTTGTTTAGAATGTTTGTTTAGTATTGTTACGTGCTGGGCTCGACGGATAAGAATATAAAACAATATTACCGACTAAAACACGTTTTATTCTAGTACACAATTAACTTTAACACACAACAAACACTATACTACACTTTGCCACTGTAATTGCTTCAAACTCCGTAGTATTGTCGCTTCCGTTCGCTTCGATGAACACTTGACCGCTTACGATAGTAAACTGACTCGGCGGTGCGCGTGCGCTCTATTTATACGCGGGTAAAGCGCTTCTGGAGTTTTCCAGAAAACGTCACACACGGCACGCAATAGCGCGATGATTCGAGAATGTGCCAGCGCTTTCTCCACTGAACTCGTACCGACAAATACGTAGTTCCGTAAGATATCAATAGATGGTGCTGTAATAAATTATTATTAGAAACCGAAACTGTTTATTTTTAAATATGTACAATTATGTAGTATGGGGCATAGGTTTATGCTCAAGAACATGTTTTCACATAAAATGCCGAAAAAAGAAAGGTTTATTCTGAAAAAAATTATATATTACGAGGGGTGTTCAATGTATTCTCGGTATAGGCATGAAAGAATAAGCTGAAAATTCTGAAAAAATATATTTTTCATGTAGTCCCCCATAACCATAATACACTTATTAGAGCGGGAAAGTAACATTTCAAAACATCCAAAAATATATTTTTCTTCCTTGTCTGAAAAATGTTCATCAATTGCCTAATCCTGCAACTCTTTATCGTCGGAAAAACGTTTACTTGGAACATCTTTCTTAAGGTTTAGGAACAGAAAGTAATCACTAGGAGTCAGATCTGAGCTGTAGGGTGGATGATTGATTTCTTCAAATCCGCATTCCCGCACAGCAGCCTTAGCAACGCGCCCTGTGTGATGCGGCGCGTTGTCTTGAAGAAGCAAGACACCTGCGGTCAATTATCGAAGTCTTTTCTCTTTTACTGCCTCCTTTAAATTACGTAGGGTGTTTGCGTAAGATGCGGCTGTAATACTTTAACCCTTTTTTGTGTACTTAATCAGTAAGATACCCTTAGAATCTCAAAACACATTGGCCATGAGTTCAATACTTCCTCTACCCCGTCTAAATTCACTAAATCACTTTTGAATAGTAGATAATCAAGGAGCAGAATCTTGGTAAACAGCCACCATTTCTTTGTGAATAACTTTTTGAGTCTTTCATTGTTTTGTAAGGAATTTTATCACAGCGCGATGCTCGATTTTTTTACCATTGTCGCATCTGTCATCGTAGTTGCCTTTTCGTAATGATATCTTGAATACTAATGGTGACAATTAAATAAAATTTTATACTTATAGGTACCCTCAAAGAGTGTCTTTAATTAATGAGATAATTTAATTACCCTCATCATTAGTATATCACCTCGATACCGAGAATACATTGAACGTCTCTCATATATACTGTGTAGTCTATAAGATGTACTCAGCTTAAAATATTCCTTCATAGATTGGAATAAGTTATGTTTTTATAATTAATTTGTTCGTATTGTTTTGTTTTGCTGGAACAAGTAAATCGGTTGGTCGCTAAAGCCGATGAATATCGATAAAGTGTCGTCGTTTTAAGCGATATGTTGCTGTATCCGATGTTGTTATAGGCGGTATGATTACTTAATTGTTTATATAGGTTTCGGCCGGGATCTTGCCATTCGGTCGTAATAACCGATCCGTCGTTATAAACGATGTCGTTATATTGGGTTTTGACTGAATATCTTATATACAAAATTCTCGTGTCACAATGTTAATAATAATAATAATAATAATAATAATCTTTATTGATTCCAAACAGTTGACAATACATACAATTTCTTAACCTATAATACAATATCTGGATGTTTACAATATTCTATGAACCCTAACGTCTAAACTAGGCCGAGCCTGTGTCTTAGACGTTAGTTTCGTTCCGTTAAGTTATACATTTAACATACATGACTGTGTACTATTAATATTAAAATTTACAAGGTACAGAATAAAAATGAGGGTAAACTATATAATATATATATATATATAGTTACCATACTCCTCCGAAACGGCTTGACCGATTTTTATGAAATTCTATATGCATATTTAGTAGGTCTGAGAATCGGCTACTATCTATTTATTATATTTTCATACCCCTAAGTGATAAGGGTTGTCCACACCTAACATTTTTTTAAATCTTTTGGTCAAAACATTTTTTTATGGCCAAACAACGTTTGCCGGTTCAGGTAGTAAAAAATATAAATATTTGACAATAATTAACTGTCCGTAGTTAAAACTTTGCCTTAGCTGTTAGCAGTTACATATAAAAATAGTCTATAGGCTCACCTGAACATGAACTGGTTGACCTGCACATGCGGTAGCGCAGTCCTGAGCGTGGACAGAGCCTGAGTGTGCAGCATACCCCACACGTCCAGGTACTGTAGCGATGCTGTGCTGCCCAGCTTACTGGAAACGAACAACATAATTTACCCTTAGGGGGGGAGGCAGAGGTCTGTGTGGCCAGAGAACCATCTAGTACGCCTGACGGCTGCTGGTCCCTTCTACACTTCTCGTGGGATGGAACAGCAAACGTTGGGCCGGTACACACCATTTTATACGCATAAGGAACCCGAGGCATTCTGTCTCGGGGTTATCGACCTGCGATAGCCGCAATTGGAGTCTCCCCACGTGTTCCTCTGATTAGCAGAGGACACGTGGATGTGACACGAGGGGATAGAGGACGAAAACTTCTTTAAAAAATCAACAGTCGTGGCATTTGTCGGCCTCGATGGCGTAGTGGTTAGTGTAACCGACTGCCACGCCTGAGATCGCGGGTTCAGTTCCTACACAAGTCAAACATTTGTGTGCATGAACATGGATGTTTGTCTTGGTCTGGGTGTTTCTATGTATAATATGTAAGTAGTTACAAAAAAAAAGTATTTATGTATGTTTATCCATTGCTCTGCTTAGTTTGGGCTAGATGTTGTTGTGTGTATGTGATAGAATATTATTATTCTTCATAATGCTTCTTTATAACGGTGTATCAACCGTTCGGATACATATAGTTTTTAAATGTGTGTTTAACATTCAAAAAACCTTTACTTATCCCACCGGTTGAACAAACCCAAGATCTTGCCACTTAGGCCAGAGTCCACCACACTGCACTGGGCCAGCGTGGTGAACTATGGCCTAACCTTCACACTGAGAAACCCGAGCTCAGCAGTGGAACAGTTGATTATGTCGCTAGATTTTCCCGCGGCTTCGCTCGTGTTAATGTAGATTTTTGGGACTCGAGACTTCTCCGCGGCAGTCCAACGGTCTCCCACCATCTCGCTATCAATATAATTATTTATAAATCTTGAAAATAAATTAATGATTTATTTTCTGTCAATTAATTTTTTTTTCGTCCGTCTTCGTTCCGGCTAATCTCTGAAGCGGATATACCGATTTTGATAGAACTTTCACTGACAGATAGCTGATGTTATAAGGAGAAACTGAGGCATTCTGATCTCATACTAACTCGTGACCAGCA
This sequence comes from Catocala nupta, assembly GCA_963675205.1. Taxonomy (NCBI): domain Eukaryota; kingdom Metazoa; phylum Arthropoda; class Insecta; order Lepidoptera; family Erebidae; genus Catocala; species Catocala nupta. The sequence continues at coordinate 5,219,693 of OY776108.1, read as the reverse complement.
GTGGGACAGTTTATTACTTAGCTGATATTATATACGTACTATAAAGCATGTGCAGGTAATAAATAGCATCTGCTGGTGGCGAGATGTTCGAGACGCTGCAGTGTGGCCAGCGCCAGCGCGCACCGCGCCGTCACGCGCCCGCAGTCCGATATGTCCAGTTCTACGAGTCGCGGGCACCGGGTGGCTAGCCGTTCGATTACTGGAACATTACATCAAAATATATCATTAAATGGATATATAAAAAATACTAATTGCACAGCAAAATCTATATATTAATACGTGAAGCAAAAACTTTGTACCCCTTTTTACGAAAATTACGCGGACGGAGGAGTATGAAGTTTGGCACAGTTAAAGTTTATATGGAGAAGGAGGGGCGAACCTAATATTTTTATAAAATATGCATTAGAAATACATTAAATTAACGGGAAAACACTACACGCACACAACCATGCATTTGACACACGCAGTCCAATCGCATTCGTAATATTCCGACATTGTTCGTCTGACGTCGTACAATTCTTTGTAACTACGGTTACCTATACCTTATTTATATGTAATAGAGAAAAACAGAAAACAAAGTAGCAAGCTTAGGAATATTGGTCGAATTTAGACGGCTAGTATATTTAAAGAGATCAAACTAAGTCGACGGAGCATTACTAGGCTTCTATTTTTAGGTGGATTAAGAAGGAACCTAACATAATCTATCTCTTCCGAGACGGAATGCAGTGATTTGAGGCTTATAGGTGCTCGTTATGCTGTGCAATATTTGCTGTGCAATTAGTATTTTTGATGGTCATTATATTTCATTCCAAATTAAATTATTTTGTACCTACGGCTTCTATCGCGTTATTTGACACTTTATTACATAATTTTGAAGCTTACACTACTATTCTTCCTAGCCTTTATAATTCCCAAGTTACTTGGGGTCGGCTTTTCTAGTCTAACCGGATTTGACTGGATATCAGTTTTTACATGGAGCGGCTGCCACTTGACCTCCGCAACCTGAAGGCTAACGATACCCTAAGGCTAGACCAGTGTCAGGATATTATAGGGCACTGACTTCCCAATAACGACTGCCATAGATGTTCATGGCAGCCGGGACCGACGGCTTAACGTGCTCGCCGAGGCACGGAGCAGGCGATAATTATCAATCAATACGCACATCATTTCGAAAAGTCATATAACTACCGAAAGTCAGAGGATGTGGGTTCGAACCCGAGACCCTCTGCATTGCAGTCTGTTGGTCTCCCCACTGAGCTATCGCTGCTCTATAATATTAGTAAGGATGTTGTGTGTGTTAAATGGTACTTACTCTGATCAGTAATGATTCTGGCACCGCTCATGTTGAGTCGTTGTAACCGCTGAGGCAGCATGGTCACCAACACTTCTAAACACCCCTCGTCCAGGTTGCACCAAGATACGTTTAATGACTGCAGACTGTAAATTAAATACATCTATTATTTTTTTATACAACTACTGCCCACCTGATGGTAAGTGGTCACCGTAGCCTATGGACGCCTGCAACACCAGGGGCATCACTTGCGCGTTGCCGACGCTTTAAGAAAGTAAGTGGGAAGGAGAAGGAGCGGGAAGGGGGAAAGAGGGAATAATAATATTATATGGGCCTTCGGCATTCTCACTCACCGAATGAAACACAACAGTAGGAATATTGCTATTTCATAGTTTAAGACCTAATAATATAAGTATAGTATATCATTATTTAAAAAACCGGCCAAGTGCGAGTCGGACTTGCGCACGAAGGGTTCCGTACCATTATCTATAAAAATGGCAAAAAAATCATGTCTGTTGTGTGGGAGCCCCCCTTAAATATTTGATTTATTTTATTTTAATTATTTATTTTAAAGTGAATATATAACTAAATATTCTGTGAATATTTCAAGCGTCTACCTGTTGCCTTTATCAATATCGAGCGAAAAATCACGTATGTTGTACGTATTATTTATTTTAATAAAAATTTAAGGGGGCTCCCATAACAGCGGAGTCTTAGTAATAGGGTCCCGTTTTAGTTTTACCCTTTGGGTGCGGAACCCTAAAAATGTATTGTATCTATTAAATGTAATTTAATGGTCTCTTCGGACTTTCCCTCCGGACCACACTCCACCTGATGATAAGCGATTATGTGGTCTAAGAGCAGTGGGGCCGTCCTTTGTTTCACAAAATGAAACAAAATATTATAAAAGTGCTTTATATCTATACTAATATTATAAAGCTGAAAAGTTTGTTTGTTTGGTTAAACGCGCTAATCTCAGAACCTTCTGGTTCAAATTGAAAAATTATTTTAATGTTGGATAGCCCATTTATCGATGAACGCTATAGGCTATATAACATCACGCTACAACTAATAGAAGCGGAGCATAAATGAAAAATGTCAAAACGGGACAAATTCTCTTATGTGAAGCAGACGAAGTTGCGCGGCTTAGCTAGTAATAAATACATGTTTCACTAAATGAATCAAATCTATACTAATATAATAAAGCCGAAGAGTTTGTTTGTTTGTTTGCTTGAACGCGCTAATCTCAGGAACTACTGATCCGAATTGAAAATTCTTTTAGTGTTGGATAGCTCATTTATCGAGGAAGACTATAGGCTATATAACATCACGCTACGACCAATAGGAGCGGTGCATCAATAAAAATGTTTTAAAAAAGTAAATTAAATAAAGTGAATGAAACAAATGTTTATATAAGTACTTCCTATAAATATATCAGATCAAGCAGATTTTTGTTCTTCTCTAAATTTAGCATATTCTTCTAACACTTTTATTCCACTGGGGGTGCGATATATTGTGTAAGAACTTACCTCGTACACCCAGCCAGTATGAACGTTAGACCCTCCGCTGATATGCCTTGAGCCATTGTCAAGTTTAAAGTTTCTAGTTTGTTACATTTACCTGAAACGAATCAAATTATGATAATAATAATGTCCATTTAAATATTAAATCAAAAATTAATTTATTCAAGTTAGGTTACATGGTAACACTTATGAATGTCAAAGTTAAGGTATGAGATATCTTTATTTCTCATAAGAATTTACAATAATTCACTTACATGAGACAGTTTTCAAAGTTTTAAAGTTACACTAAATTTGCCTGTGAATTTACATTTAATGCCATGTTCAGCAAAGCAAGGGTGTAGGGCTGATGAGAAGAACAGGCAAGTATTATAGTGCACAAGTGTGTGCGCAAACACAAGTACACTCTCAAAATTGTCTGGTGCCCACCACAAAATTCTCTGGTGCACACCCTAGTATTATCTGGTGTCGGCCCCAGAATTATCTGCTGCCTACATTAGAACTGTCTAGAGCCCACACCAGAAAAGTCTGAAACTGACTCTAGTATTATCTGTTGCCCACACCAGAATTGACTGGAGCCCGCACCAGATAGAATACCCATAGCAGAATTGTCTTCTTGCCCACCACAGAATTGTCTGGTGCTCTCCCTTGTATTGTTTGGTACCCAAGCTTGCCCCAGAATTGTCTGGTGCCCACACTAGAACTGTCTGGTGCTCTTTCTAGTATTATCTAGTGCCCACATTAGAATTGTCTGTTGACCAACCTAGAATTGTTTGGTATATGGCTACAGATATGCAAAGCTAACTCACCTACAAATTCACAAGTACTATCCGCCAGCTGAACACTCTTTAAGTATTTTAATGGAAAAGCTGCTATGCACTCAAGTATTATCTGAATAGTCTAGTCTCCACCCTAGAACTGCCTAGTGCCCACCCAGAACTGTCTGGTGTCCAAACCAGAATTTTCTGGTCCCTACACCACAATTGTCAGGTGATCAACCCAAAATCGTTTGGTACCCATTTTTTGAATTGTCTGGTGCCACACCAGAATTTTTTGATATCCTTTCCAGAATTGTCTGGTGCGCACCCTGCGCTATGTGTTTTTAACAGCCGGGCTACATATATAACTATAGATATGCAAAGTTAACTCACCTATTAATTCACAAGTACTATCCGCCAGCTGAACACTCTCAACACTAAGCTTGCTGAGATGTGGACACGTTTGTAGAAGATTGTTGAGCGTCAGAGTATCTATGGTCGACATACTTAGGTCCAGGTATTGGATGCGGGACGGGGCTGGTACTGTAGTGGGGTGCCATTCGCCTATCTATAACAAATACAAGATATAATATAAAGGTATTTACAAAAAAAAAGTATATATGTGAAATATGTTGCGATATAATTAAAAACACATGCTCTTTGTTGAGTCCTCGTTTATTGAATAAACCACGGTCTGATGCCACGGATAGCGCACTGGTCGAAGTGGTCGCCTCGCTACTACCACTTTGCCGAGTGTTGTGGGTTCGAATCCCCCACGGGACAAAAACTTATCCGTTGTTTGGACCTTTGTAAACTTCCCCGTGACACAGGAATTATTCCTAGTACGGGAGTTATATCACATAAAACAATACAGGTAAGTTAGGTATGTGCTGTCTTAGCATATGCGATTGACATCATAGGTAATATTATATGAAATTGGAACATATTAGTGTTGCACAATAGTTGCAAAGATTATAAAATAATAAGAACATTATTTTAAGTTTAATGCCTATACTTCATATGTATGTTTATCCATTGTCTAGTACTCATAGTACAAGCTCTGCTTAGTTTGGGCTAGATGGTGTTGTGTGTATGTGATAGAATATTATTATTATTATTATTAAATATTAAATCGCCATGGCTACCACGCTAAATATTGTGGAATCGATTGATCGAATGTTCGAATCCCATACGGGACAAATATTTGTGTGATCCACAAATGGTTGTTTCGAGTCTGGGTGTCCTTTGTGTCCGTTGTTTTAACGTTTGTGAAGTCCCCCGCGATACAGGTTTTATACCCAGTGTGGAGTTGTCTTAAAAACCGTGAGTTTGTCAACTTGTTACGCTTTCATGTCTTAACTACTTGACCGATGATCATGAAATTTCGCATATATATACATTGTCAGAGGTACAGAAAAGGACCCTTTGTTTTATTAACCTCTGAGTCTTCTTCGAAGAGGTTAATGAAAACACTTTGTCGGTCTGTGTGTTTGTCTGTTAGTGACAGGCATAGCTTCGGAACCACTGGACCGATTGATTTTTAACTTGGTGTGCAGACACCTTGGGGTCATCCCTCGGTCGAGTTTGAATATGGACCCGATATAGAGGCCACAAGGTCATAAGGTCAGAGGATATCCACCAACAGAGTGATTTGGAAGTCCAAGAGAGACCCTATTGCCCAGCAGTAAGACATTACAAATAGCTGATGAAAAAAAAAAGGTCACATGAAAACAAACAGGTTGAATCCTGGGTTTTTACACCCATCTCTTTATTTTACAATATTTTGTGTCGCCATGGACTTTATATATGTACATTCATCAATGTACACAAAGAACATCCAGACGTGGAACAACCATTTGCGGAGCCATAAAAGTACTGATTCCAAGGGATATAAATAAATTGACATCTACATTAAAACGAGTGAAGCCGCGGGCAAAAGCCAGTCTACATCTATACTAATATTATAAAGCTGAAGAGTTTATTTGTTTTTTTGTTTGATTGAACGCGCTAATCTATTGGTTCGAATTGAAACATTATTTTAGTATTGGATAGCATATCATATATCGATAAACAGTATCGAGGAAGGCTTTAGGCTATATATTATGATATCACGCTACGACCCAAGGGGGCAGTAGCCATAATCGTGAGTGGAGCCGCGGGCAAAACCTAATTCTAACTAATATTATAAACGCGAAAGTTTGTATGGATGTATGTAAAAACTACAGGACCGATTGCGATGAAACTTGTTATGTAGATAGCTGGAGACCTGGATTCACACATAGGTATTTTATCCCGATATTCCCACGGGCACGGGACTTACGCGGGTGAAATCGCAGGGAAAACTAGTATATAATAAAAACAAACTATTTCTCACCTCAGAGCTAGCAAGTCGTATAATATAAGGCTTCCTCGCCAATATACGTCCTATAGCATCCTTGGCTAACGTTTTGTTCCCTAAGTCTAAACGTTGCCATAGAGTTTCGTCACACGCCAAACTATGCCACCTGAAAAAAAAATACATCTTATATATAAAATTCTCGTGTCACAATGTTCGTTCCCGTACTCCTCCGAAACGGCTTGACCGATTCTCATGAAATTTTGTGAGCATATTGAGTAGGTCTGAGAATCGGCCAACATCTATTTTTCATACCCCTTAGTGATAAGGGTTGTCCACCCCTAAAAATTTTTTTAAATCTTTTGATCAAAACATTTTTTTATGGCAAAACAACGTTTGCCGGGACAGCTAGTCTTATATATAAAATTCTCGTGTCACAATGTTAGTTACCATACTCCTCCGAAACGGCTTGACCGATTTTATGAAATTTTATATGCATATTTAGTAGGTCTGAGAATCGGCTACTATCTATTTTTCATACCCCTTAGTGATAAGGGTTGTCCAACACCAACATTTTATTTTATCTTTTGGGCAAAACTTTTTTTTATGGCAAGACTACGTTTGCCGGGTCAGCTACTTTTAAAAATATCAGCCCTGTTTTAAACTGTACCACTGCTGGGCACGTGGCTCTTCTCAGTGTGAAGGTTAGGTCATAGTCCACCACACAGGCCAAGTGCGGGTTCTTAGACTTCACATATCTTCGAGAACATTATGTAGAACTCCCAGACATGCAGGTTTCCTCACGATGTTTTCCTTCACCGTTAAAAAGCAAGCGATAAAAAAGTATTTGATACGAATATAACTTTGAAAAGTTAGAGATGCGTGTTATGGGATCGAATATGAGACATTTGCGTGCCAGCGCAAGTCTCCCATTAAGGTATATATATAATTATTTTGTACATATATATGTCACTGAACGCCTCCTAAAAGTCTAGACCAATTTGGACGGCATTTTGTGTGTTTAAGTGGGTTCCCAGATGATATAAATTCACAATTGGACTCTGAAGATGGCGCTGGCACTGGATCTTTCGGCTATATTGACAATAATTGGGCTATTTGATGTCTAAAATATAAGTACAAAGACATGTTATTTCATAATTTTATTGTTTCTATCTAAGTTGACAATTGGATTCAATTGTTCTATTTAAATTTAATTTACGTTTCTCATTGTGTCATTTGAAATTACATAAATTTTTTGTTAAGTGTAAAATAATTACTGATAAAGTGTTAGAGTATAAATTATTATGTTTTAAAAATTACAATGAACACAACACTTAAATTAAATAAATAATAATTATTGAAAAAGATTTTTAGACCTTAGAGTACATACCTCTTGCAGACTAGCATGCAGTGAGCTAGTGTCCGTTTGGGCAGCCATCTGAACACACTCAGGATCATCTCATCTGAGAGGATGTTGAAGGAATCCGTGCCTCCAGCCTCCGGCTTGTGACGGCGGCTTAGTATTAATTCCTCTTCTATACCTAAGGCTGGGGATAAAGAAAAATGAATGAATGAATCAACTGTTTGTTTGTATGTATGGCTGGGATAGCGTCTTAACGTTCGCCTCGTCTAGGCTCAAACATAAAGCACCGCACGCGTTTTTACATTAAAATTATTAAATTATTTTCTACTTTTTAGTTTGGTTTTTTAATAAAGCGTGTAATTTAGTTTGTTTAAGCTATTATTCACTTTTATTTTTTCAATTTTTTTTAATTATTGTATTGTCCACGGTCCTCGATAGTGCAAAGTTTCAAATCGATCCGTCGGTTTGAATGGGGTGAAATCACGTTATAGTAACTTACGTGTAAAGTCATGTTGTTTCCTCCCACTACTGCTGGAACTGCTCGGGGCTGGCGGAAGGTACTGCGCACTCACTGACTGCGCTAGGGGAGTCTCTTCATCTATCAGGTACTCGTTAAACATCAGGGTCGTCTCCAGGAGTTGCTGGTCTGTTGGCTGTAGAGGATCTGGTGGCAAAGATACATTGGAAGTTAGTACATAGTGTATTTCAGAACGAATTTCGCATATATCTGCGCAGGAGATATTGCACGAACACAAGTGCACCCTCTGTTCCCTAACTTTCATAGTAAGTTGGGACGTTACCGACATGACCGGAGAGAGATCAGGCGCAGACCAATAGCTTCAAGTGAGAAGGCTTACTTAGGCTTACTGACAGACTTCCAACATTGTGGAGAACATTATAGAACTCTCAGACATGCAGGTTTCATCACGAAGTTTTTCTTCACCGTTAAAGCGAGCGATACATAACTTTATGATAAAAATAATGTCCTCCAGACCAAATTTCGGCCACAGCGGTCAATCTTAACGGAGACTAGCCATCTGCGCAGGAGATATTATAGTGCACAAACACAAGTGCACTCTCTGTTCCCTAACCCTCATGATCCGATGGGACGGATAATCCAACAAGATCGGAGAGAGATCAGGCGCAGCATCAACGGCTTTGCGTGCTTTCCGAGGCACCCCCGTGTCTAACACCGTCAACTTCCTAACTCCGGGCTCGTATTGAGATTTCCAAACAGAATAACCCAATATCATTTTGTTGGCCCGACCCGGGATTCAAACCCGAAACCTCATGCACAGCAGTCGCATTCACTACCGCTGCGCCACTTTATAATACGCACATAACATCGAAAAGAAAGATATGCGCGCCTTGAGATCGAGTTCGATACCTCTGCGTGGCAGTCCAACCGTCTCCCACTAGACCAGTAGTTCCCAAAGTGGTCCAGGTGGACCCTCAGGGGTCCACAGAAGACTCGAAAGGGGTCTACGTTGGCGTGACAAAAAAAATGAGGTTCACAATTCGTAAGCGAAAATTATTGTGAGGAATACCAAGATCCGAGACTTTCTATAAAAAAAAATGTAAACCCGTCTACCGTGGTAGGTATAGATTTGAGAATTTCTAAAAAAAATAATCAACCCATAGAGATTTGATCAAATATGGTAGAAATGTAACTGCACTACCGGAACCAGCTAAATTTTGATATCGTTATCTACTGCCTTATTTTATTTTATTAATCAAACTAAACGAGATGGGTGTAAATACCCAGGATTCAACCTCTTCGTCTTCACGTGACCATTACTTTTTTTTCATCGGCTTCAAATCACTGTTGCTGGATATCCCGACTTTATGACCCTTGTGACCCCTATATCTCGGGGGTCTTTTTACATAGGGTCCATATTCAAACTGGACCGACGGATAACTCCAAAGTGTCTGCACACCAAGTTACAAGTCAATCGGTCTAGTGGTTTCGGAGCTATGCCTGTCACTAACAGACACAGATCCACATAGCGTTTTCATTAACTCATCGAAGAAGACTCAGAGGTTAATAAATTTTACTTATCTACGTTTATATACTATTAATTATTAATATTTGAATGCACGGATGTCGTAGTAATTTCAGTGTTTACCTCGCCACCCACATTGGCTAAAACTATTTACTATTTGGAGATCATACAAATTTTTGTCTCGTGCAGGTATCGAACCACACTTGGTGCAGTGACTGGTGAAACGACCACCTAAACAACTACATTATTCGTGCAGTCAGCAGCAAGGTTGTTGACACATGACTACAAAAAAAACTCTGAGTGTACTACGCACCAGAACACGCAGCAGAGGTAAGCCCTCCACAAGGTGGACCGACGACCTGGTAAGGGTTGGGGGAAGCGGGTTGCGGGTGGCTCAAGACCGGTCTGAGTGGAAAACCTTGGGGGAAGCCTATGTGCAGCAGTGGACGTGTTTCGGCTGAAATGATGATGATACTACTCACGTTTCTCGGCGCTTCTTGGGCTCTTGACTCTAGAAGGTCCAGGGTTAGGACTGCTGGTCTTTGGTCGCACACCTTTGGGACTGAACTTGGAATGTGGTGACGTCACTATATTTATATTAGGATTCACGTTCTCAATGTCCCGCTTGCGTTTTAGAGATTTGTGCATCTGAAAATAAAAAAGCATGTTATTGAATTATAATAATAACTACCTGTTGCCCTCGATTTCGATCGCGTGGAATTTAACAAAAGTGTTTGTTCAGTTAGCAGAGATTGTTTTCTAAAATTAAAGCCTTTCAAAGTTAGTCCTTATAACATCATCTATCTGCCAGAGAAAGTCCCGTCAAAATCGGTCCAGCTGATGTAGAAATTGGCCGGATTAAACAGAGATAGCCAACATTTTTAAATATGGTTTTTTGATTCTTTATATACTTCCATATGCATTTAGGTAAAAGCTATTATTATGACATAAAAACAGACACTTCTGATTTATTTATTTGCATTGATGTGATCAATGTCTTCTGAATTTCAGTCACGGCTGCCAGGCTTAATGGAGACTGACCGTCTGCGCAGGAGATATTATAGTACACAAGTGTGTGCGTAACAAGTGCACTCTCTGTTACCTCACTCTCACAGTGCGATGTGACGTCATCGACACGACCAAAGAGAGATCAGACACAGGAGCAACGGCTTTACGTACTAGCCGAGGCACAGTGTCTTACACCGCCAACTTATTATCTCCGGGTTGCTATAGAAGGAATGTATGTACTTATATTTGAAGTCCTTTTACCATGCATATTACGCGCACCAAAAACTTTCGACCGAATAGTTATGAACGTCAAGATGGCGGGACCACGCCAGGTTTTTCGAATATCATGTGAATAGGATTTAATAAAATATTTCTACTATTTTATACTTTCATAGAAAATTTCTACTCATAAAATTTCAAAATATTCTACAATTCATGAATATTTACATAGTAAAGGTACTGCAAATATAATTATACTACATTTTGTTCGCGTAAATGTAGGTCAGTTTAGATCAGAGGTTCTCAGCCTTTTTTTCTCATTCAAAGTTTAGCTGGTTCCGGTGGACCCCTGCAGCTAGAAATTTAATCCGCCAAGTAAAATCGGTATATCCGGAGCAAAAAGTTAAAATAGGTTAATATATTTTTTTTTATCAAATCTCTACGGGCTGCCATTTTTTTAGACTTTCTTTATTCGATTGGTGTTCCTTAAAATATACGTTTAAACAGGTAAAAGTCGCTTCTCAAAATATTATTTGCCTACTTGATAGGTGAAGTCAAGCCAACATTTTAGTTCTTCACTATCGAAAGCAAATAAATTTTCGTGGAGCCCCGCTTACGAATTGTGGACCCCTATTTCTTCGTCATGCCAACGTAGACCCCCGTCGAGATTCCCGTGGTCCCCTGGGGCTCCACCTGGACCACTTTGGGAAATAAGGGTTTAGATAGTACAAGTGTTTTTTCTGGTAGTTGGTGGTTTAAGGTATCCTATGTGTATGCGAAATGTCATAATGGTTGGTCAAGTAGTTAAGGCGTGAAAGCGTAACAAATAAACAAAGTCACATTCGCATTTATGATACCTATTAAGTTATGATTAGGTTAGGTAGAATAGTTAGATAGAATGGTTAAATAGTTAGGATTATATCTGTATTTTGGTAAATAAATGATTATTATTTAACAAAATAGCTGACCCGGCAAACCTTGTTCTGCTATATAAATTATTTCTTAACGGTATTATATACATATACTTTACAACCTACTCTCATACCTACCAAATATATATAAAAAATATAAAATTTGTCGAGCCATTTTGGAGTGCGACCACAAACACCGTGATATGAGATTTTTATACATATATAGATAGACACTAGGTTTGCTAGGCAAGGAGAAGTGCTTACCAGTCCAGAAGTGCCGAGGTCACAGAGAACCTCACAGTCATCGGGTTCCAGAAGGCTCACACCCATCTCTTGTAGCACCTGGGACCAAATATTTAATTAAACTCTAAGTCCTAAGATACTGGTCTGTGTACCTAGTCTAGCTGTAGCCACGGGAATGTAGCAGAACTTAATTATAAATGTGGATGAAACTGAGACTCACACTATTCCCTAAAACCTATTTCTAATCTAATGGGTTATTCTGTTAGCATTCAGAAGCTGACAGCACAGATAGTGTAGTGGTGTTAATGGTAGTTTTAGAGCAGTGATAGCTCAGTGGGGAGACCAACAGACTGCAATGCAGAAGGTCTCGGGTTCGAACCCACGTCGCGCACCTCTGACTTTCGGAAGTTATATGACTTTTCGAAAGTATATGCGTATTGATTGACAATTATCGCCTGCTGCGTGTCTCGGAGAGCACGTTAAGCCATCGGTCCCGACTGCTATGAAGATCTATGGCAGTCGTTATTGGGGAAGTCGACACAAAAGATCCCACTGGGTCGAAGTGTCGCCGGTCTGTACTGACTAGCTCCCACACAAGATAAGATAAGATAATGGTAGTCTTGTCAGTGCCACATTGCTGATTTGCATTTGATCCCCACACAAGACAAACATTTGTGTGATCTAGTCCCCGTGAGTATACCCCGGAATGACTATGACCTTTGACCTCTAACCTCAAGGTCATGTGATACAATTTTCCGAACTCTAAGATTTACGGTAATTTCCTTTTCTCACTTGTTTTTAGAAAGAAAGAGCTATGGTACAACTTACCATTAGCTGGGCTGTTTATTTGTTTTCCATATTAGCAGTGTGAAAAAAAGATTATTTATATATATTTTCCTTCAAATAAAACAGAGTATTTCAATTACATTAAATAAAGGACAAAAACGATAAGGGAATGAAAAGCCTTTAAAAAGATTATCATGCATATGTTAACCAGTACAAAATAATGATGGTACAGAGGTGATACAAATAAACTAAAATATAGATAAAAACCATTTGGGTGAATACCCACACAGTGCCCTGATTAGGCATCACAATAACTCCAAATGGCTATCACCTTCACTTTAGGAAACAACTCTTTAGGAAAATTAAGTTGACCTACATGTTTGAATCTTCTCTATAATATTCTCAAAGGTGTGTGATGTCTAATGATCTGTACCAAGCCAGCTAAACCTTACCACATTAAGAAGTGACCTGTCCCTAGGCATGCCATGGTACAAGCTAAACAGTAACTTTCTTGAATAAATATATAAATAGTTATGCAAGTCCTAACACTCCAAAATAATATGGAGACCAATAATAATAATAATATTCTATCACATACACACAACACCATCTAGCCCAAACTAAGCAGAGCTTGTACTATGAGTACTAGACAATACAACATACATATATATTTTTATTTTTTGTAAATACATACATATTATACATAGAAACACCCAGACCAAGACAAACATCCATATTCATGCTCACAAATGTTTGACTTGTCCGGTAATAGAACCCGCAACCTCAGGCGTGGCAGTCAGTTACACTAACCACTACACCATTGAGGCCGACATTAAAACTGCTTCCCACAAATGTTAGATGATACATATGTCATCAACATAAAATCTATTATGTTTGGCCACCGGTGTAATGATAGATTAATACACAATTAAGCCAACAACTAAAGTCTGCCTCCTGGTGTTTGAGAGTTGACCAAGAGGTTAATGAAACAGTATTATAAAAAGTTTATTGTCAAGTGAAACTCTAATAAACTCAACGAATATGTTTGTGTGATAGTTTGTCTATCTTACAATAGTGTAAAGCAATGGTCTGTCTTACATTATGTATAGCTAAATTTTATTGTATGATTGGAAAGTGAAATAGGTTACTTTTAATACCACATAAATTCATGGTATCTGTAAATGTTAATACAAATCACAAGAATAAATCCACATGTTAAAGTGGATTTGTTTTTGTGCTAGTATTATATACACGAAAGTAACTGTCTGTTTATTACTTCTCACAGCTAATACCTCTGAACAGATTTCAATGAATTTGAGTATAGGGATAGCTCGAACCCTGAGCATGAACATACGCATCTTTACTAAACCGTGATAGAACTACGGAGTTCGCGGTTAACAGCTCACAGGCAATTATAGATGACCATAGCATAAATAACCGTATACACACCAAAAATGATAGGTCAATGAACTTGATACGCAGACCGTGACAAATAGTATAAACCGATTAATGTAATTGCATATTCAGCCTACTTAATATACGATGATAAGCAATATTTGATAAACTGATTACTACGACAAGTTTATTGCATAAAACAATGCCGATAAATTGATACTAAACATGGGTGTCTCCAACCACGTAAATAACCGCAATTCAGCGGATTTTCCTGCGATATTAACACACTGAAGGCCCGGTTAGCAACAATTATCGATGCTAAACACACTTTGGCCTATGCTTCTGCGGAATTTTTGGCAAAGAAGTGCAGTCATAACCAAAAAATGTGATGACAAAACTTACAAAAAAGCGGGAATCGTTACATCCATACCTCGTGATCCGTCTTCCGGTCCATTAAACTCCAGCTTTTACGGCTCGAATTATCCAAGCGCATCCTTTTCCTGCGAAATATGCACTATTTTAGATACACCGTACGGTGTTTCATCGAAAATACCACACAAAATGCCCTTATCGTTTCGCGCCTTTCAACTTTCCCGCGAAACGGATCAGCTGTCAGACAGCAACATTGAATTGTACATATTTGACTAGTTATAGAGCTATTTACCGAGGACTTTCAGCGTCGTCTAGGTTTCTAGAAGAAGGATGTTCATCTTCTGTTTTATTTGCACTCATAATTATAATTTTAATAAATAATTTGTAAGATAGCGGTTTATGAACTTATGTCATCACACGAATTTACGAAGTCGGTGATTTTAGAGAAATATGAATGAAAAATGAAGTGAGTAGCGCAGTATTGCCATAAAACTGTATTAATTTTTTTAGGGTTATTAACCTCAAAGCAATATTTTTCTTTCTATTGTAGTACATGCATGTTAAATTATAGCCGTTTTAAATAATGAAATAAAAATTACAATAGGATATAAAACTTCGAAAGGAAGTATAGTTTAGCCAGCATGCCTTACTCAAAACCATAGACAAAAACTAACAACTGAAGTTTTATATTAATGAATTCAGAGTAAGGTTGTGAAAATCTGTTGATTATATTTATCTTATCGTGAGGTTAACTTATACTATCAAATAAGGATAAACAACAACTGATATATAAAAATAGTGAAAGCATGTCCTTGAATGTGTAAAAACTGGCAACATCGTTTCTTGTTTACAAAATTTCAACGAATCACTGCCATTGATCCTGACGTTATAACCACTGATTGGCTTAAAAAGGGCCAATCAAAAGCATTTGCGATTTGCACGCCTTCTGTCATTGCGGAACAAAATCAAAACACCACACAAAAAGAAAACAAAGACAGTCTGGAAAGGTTGTAGTACTCTTTGTAAAAACTTGAAATATTCTCGAAAGAATTTCATTCAAAGTGCGTTATTACTTCGAAATAACAAATTTATCGTGTTGTGCATCTTTATAACGCGAAAATGACGACGCGAAAGCTGAATACCATCGAAGATTTGAGCGGTGAGTCCATCCTAGACATAAATAAATAAAGACCAAATGTCAACAAAACTTGTTTTTGTTCATGAAGAAACGTGTATATCTTGTTATAAAACGCTCTAATAACTTTTGTAACAAAAGGAACGACGACTAATCAACAAGTTTATCGCATAAAATATTTTTTTGAAATAAGATGTAGATAATAAAATACCATGTTCAATGTTTACGTTTATATGTACGTATGATTCAAAATATTCAATATGGCGGCTATATGAACTCTCGAGGTCAGTAATTTTAATCTGCGTCATAATAGTGCGTACGTGATACGGTGATGATTACCCACACACATTAATAAGCAGAACATCTTTAACGGAAGCTGATTGCTGTAAGACATCCGTATTTGGTCGGGTTATACCTGTAGGTTCGAACTCGATCGTTTCTACCATCTTCGTTCGTTTCATGTTTGCCTAGTATTTGTATATATTGACTGCAATGGTATTTGTTTAAGAAATGATTTGTCTCAATGAGGGTAAGCAGAATTCATGGTGTAACGATGCTTTAATTATTCAGGCTGCTCTTCACTATTAGACGTTTGGATAGTCTGAGGACAAAGCAATTTTTCTTAAAGTTCTTGCCCGCTCTGGTGATAATTCCTTGTGTCACAAATATTCAAACAACGGACACAAAGTACACCCAGACGCAGAACAACTATATGTGGATCACATAAACTCTTGTCTCGTGTGAGGATCAAACGCACAACACTTGCTGCCGAGGCAGTGCCGAGGTGACCACTGCGCCATCCAAGCAGTCAAATTATTTTTAAGAACCTTGCTATACAACTGTCGCAAAGAGCTATTTATCTCCTTGCTATTAACACAGGGTCTCTATCCATTTTTAGAAACCACACTGAACCCACTGAACCGGTGGTCGGCCACCTGCGGCTCATGAGTCGCATGCGGCTTTTTGCCTCCTCGGCTGCGGCTCATCCACAAAATGTTAACAGCAGGCACGGAGTATTACTTATATTATCTTGCTTTATAAGTATGATACATACTTAATGTTATTCAATTTACTGTTAGTTAAACTAAGACATATTCGAAAAAGCAAGCTCGAGAGTGTTCGTTTAACCTCTCAGAAGCTGGGGTTCAGTTGGAGTCGTACAGTCGAGTTCTTAGTCTATCTTCTATACCAGGGGTTCTTAAACTTTTTAGATAACGGACCTCTCACCAAATACCTTTTAGTTAATGGAACTATATCAAATGATTACAAATCAAAGACACTGTAAATTAAATAAGAACAAAAGCTACTTTTAAAATTATAAATACGAAAGTAACTCTGTCTGTTACCCTTTCACGGCTAAACCACTCAATCGATTTGGATGAAATTTAGTACAAAGATAGTTTAAAACCTGGTGAAGGAAATAGGCTGCTTTTTATTGATGTAAGTACCATGCGGACGGAGATGCGCGCATAAGCTAGTATTTTATAAGTGAAACACTCATTCTTTACTTTATCTTTTATTGTGAAGAATGAAATTGTTTCACTGTTTTATCAATGATTGGTTTATAGTTCGGTATTTTGTCTTTTATTGTATGCGCATATCCGGGGAAGCATCCTATCTCGACCTGAATTTGTTATTTGTATAAGTATAAGCTGGAAAACCTGTTCAACAACACCGATACGTTGAGACAAATGGGAGCAAAGTTGACTGAAAATTGTGGTATTATTTAACAGCCAAATAAAAATAATTTCGCGGAACCCTGGTGCCTTTTCTACGGAACCCACTTTAGGAATCGCTGTTCTATACTAATATTGTAAAAAAAAAAGATTCGATGTTTTTGTTTGATCTGTAAGGATTTAACTCAAAAATTATGCAACCGATATTGAAAATGATTTTACCATAAGTACCTAAAGCTATATTATCACCGAGAGGCTGTATTTTATTTTTTCAATGCTCAGATAAACAGGCAGGTCGTGTTTATTCCATGGATAGCGTAATTTTGCATGTTTCAATAGCCAGATAGTCTTTATTCGGTGAGTAACTACTCTAACTGGGGAATAAACTTATCGGCTCATTCGACGAGCAGACAAAGACTTATTCGATTGTTTATTGACGTCGATGCTGTGGTTAGGTGAGATTAAATTAAAAAGTATTCAACTGATTTTAAAATTACTCTTACCATTACAAAGCTATTTTATCACTGAGTTACATAGGCAACATCTTATTTTCAAAAATATAGTGTTTTTTAAATAAATTACACGAATGTAACCCAAGGTATCGAAATGTTCCCTATAAAAGTCATTTTATTGCGTGCGCTGCGAAAACTATTGATCTATACTTCTAAATTAATATTATAAAGAGGTAAAGTTTGTAACTTTGATTGTTTGTTTGTAAGGGCTAATCTCAGGAACTACTGGTTCGAATTGAAAAATTCTTTTGGTGTTGGATAGCCCATTTATCGAGAAAGGCTATAGGCTATATAACATCACGCTACGTCCAATAGGAGCGGAGCAGTAATGAAAAATGTTGCAAAAACGGAGTAAATTCTCTTGTCTTATATAAAGCAGACGAAGATGCGCGGGTCAGCTAGTTATAAATAAAATAGTATACCATATGTTTATAGTGCTCATCATCACTCTCAAAAAAACTTTTATAGTTAAGTCACAATAACCATTTGTGTTCAAATTATTAAGTTCAAACACAGGCGGAATGTATCAGTAGTGATATTGGTGACATGATATTAATATTTATCCATTTAAATGATTCGGTAATTAAGATTAATTATATACACACGGCTACACATCAAGTCACCCTATATACGCATAACTACGCTGCATACAAAATAGAGAATTGTTGGAAAGAGGCAGTGCATAGTGGTGCCGATATAATTGTAAGGATGCAGCGTAACAAAAATATAACGCTCTCTCTCGCACGATTCGCAGCGTTCAACTTCTAATAGTTCAAAGTCCAAACAGTCTAGGTTGATGCGTCGCTGTATGTACATCTAAATTCCACTTTAAATTCGAATCGGATCTTTCTTTTAGAAATTATGACTGGTATAAAAATGTTCTCAGTAAGAAACATCTCGCGGTTTGAGCGAACTGCCCTGCGTTTAGTCTACTTATAAGTAATATAAACATTTACGTTTTTGTAAACTAAAAATCAAATTGAATAGTAGTTTTAAATTTGAAACTTTAGAAATTTACATAATCAACCCGCCTTCGCGAGGAATTACAACCGTGCGATACTGACGCGGGTTGCTAGTGAATATATAAAATCATCAGAAAGGAAAGCTACAATAATTGTTAAATCGAGATCTGATCACAATATTATAGTGTAAGATTAAAATGATCATGGTATATAAGACCTAAAATTTTATCTTTCCTAACCAAACTAAAATTATACTAGCATTTGTTTCAAAAACCCGTCCATGCTACAACTTTTAATTTTACATTTTTCGCAATTGGTATATTTAGTGGCATTTAGACTATAATAAAAAACTATATAATATGCTATGGCACCTTTGCCTACATTCATAAAATTGCCTAGAAACCGTAACGAAATACAAAGTACTCAGAAAAAAACACAAGAACGATATAAAAACGAAAATCGTGCACAAAATCCCCACAAAATTAAAAAAAGACCACGTTCTACTAACAAACAGATGCGAGAATACTACGAGTGACAACAACGACACTCGTTTGACAGAATTAAATATTCTGTCCTCTTCTAACGTTCGTTTAACCGATATATTTGTTTCACCTCTCTGAAGCTAGTGACGATCTGAAGTTAGTCACTATTCGGCCGTATAGCTAACCAGGGTATAAATTACTATTGAAGAATCCGGGAACCTTTATCAGAGTAATAAACAGCCGAATAAATTTATTCGTGGGGTAGATATTCGTCTGTTTATCTGGTGATTGAAAAATCGGCACTTAAACAAAGAAATTACTTTAGTTAACATGATTGATAAGCTATATAGGCAAGGCCTTTGTCATAACAGACCATTTTTAGTATTTTAAACTCATTACATGATATTATGTATATAATTTGCGTAAATATGACAATATTATTTATTTATCCTCTTTAACATTATGTGTGGCGGCGCTAAATAAATGGATGAAATAACTATAGATGGAAAAATGTAGATATAATACTACTCTGATTAATCCATTGGGAATTTTATTTTTATAAAAAACTAACTGACCCGCGGAATTTCGTTGGCTTCATATAAGAAAACTTGTCCCGTTTTTGCAAAAATTTTCATTGATGCTCCGCTCCTATTCGTCGTAGCGTGATGTTATATAGGCTATAGCCTTCCTTGATAAATGGGCCATCCAACACTAAACTATTTTTCAATTCGTTCCAGTAGTTCCTGAGATTAGCGCGTTCAAACAAACAAACTCTTCAGCTTTATAACATTAGTTTAAATGTATTTTTTGTTTAATACAAATATAAAATATACATTTACCATAACAATGAATGTTTATTGTAAACAATTACTCCGAGTAAAAAACTTAAATTAATTAATATTTTCGTCTACAAAATTACGTAAATATGCACGAAAAATGCAAAAACGTAAGCTCGTGTTACGTGATTTTTAGATTATAACAGTAGAAATCTATCCTATTTTACAGCTTAAACGAAACAAATAGTTATATTACAATTTGTCAGTTCCAAATATTTAAGTTATTGGTTGACAATAAAGATACATATTTATCAAAAAAGCACTTCAAATCCTCCATACAATTTGACTATGGCGGCCGCGCGCCGATTTGAATATCGTGCTCTGTCATTCAGTCCAACCGCGTCTTACGCTCGGCGCAGTCTTAAAACCTCTACGCCATCCGTGCAGGCGTAAATAAAACTGCACATAAATAATAATAATATTAATATTAGCCTTGTTGATGAATTGTCACGGGCCACCCCTGGTCACGGGTCTCTTCTCAGTATGAAAAGAGTTAGACCATAGTCCGCCACGCTGGCCCAGTGTGTCTTGACAGACTTCACACACTTTTTCAGGAACACTATGAAAAGCTCTCAGATACGCAGGTTTCCTCACGATGTTTTCCTTCACCGCTTAAACGAGCGATAATTAACTATTTATTAAGAAAATATACTAAATGTAGCAAAGGTGTGCTAAAATCAAAGCTGAAGGACTTGCTTCTTAGTGACATACAATGTCTGTTTGTCATTGATAAATAAGTGCTAAGCAATACTTTGTCTCTCTTCTGTTATTTGTCAACAATAATGTGTATCTTGTAATGCTTATCTTATCTTGGGGGCCATCCCCTTCCTCTACGACTATCCCAGTTTATGATATAGCGTTCCCCTACACCAACCGTTAGGTTATAATAGAGGAGCCGCTGTACCTTCCAGTGCCCGAGAGCACCTTCCGGGACCAGTAATAAACAGGTCTTGTCCCCAAATCCCGACTCTCCACCCTAACCTCAGAGATCCGGTTCTCGTAAGCGAGCTACCTCGTGCCCAAGTGACACTACCTATTCTCCAGATAGGTACCGGAGCAATAAAGCCGCTCACTACTCGCAACTCAAGGAGTTGCTAACGATAACCTCGCTGAAGCCGACGGAGAAGCCGCCTCCCATATCTCCAGTATGGTACCGGAGCTGTGTAAGGCACGCTCACTTCCCGACATACATCCGTATGCCTACCCAAATAGGCCTACAAGCCGGGTGTGGCCCGAGTCACTCCAGCTATGACTCTTACTTGCTGAGCAGGCAAGCTCCCGAGATGCGTTGCGGCAGTGAAACCACACTGCCACTTCGCTAAAGGCAACTCCGTGCCTCATGCGACCGACTGGTTCGCACTGGCCCCGTCTGAGTCCGACGCTCGAACGCAACGTGCTTGCCGAGCAAACGAACGTGTCGTCCTCAGCGGCCAACCACATACCCCTGCGAGTCCAACACCAATGTCAGGCACCGCGCACTCTAGTCAGCGGTCGATAGAACACGCCTTTCGAGGCGCAGTGGGCTTCCTGACCCCGCAGTACCCTGGTCCAAAGGGGGAGACCCGTAGTTCTGCCCCCGAAACCCTATCTACTCGGGTCCTGAAGATAGGGACATCTTGACCCAGTGGGATCTTTTGTGTCGACTTCTCCAATAACGACTGCCATAGATGTTCATGGCAGCCGGGACCGACGGCTTAACGTGCTCTCCGATGCATGGAGCAGGCGATAATTGTCAATCAATACACACATAATTTCGAAAAGTCATATGATTTCCGAAAGTCAGAGGTGCGCGACGTGGGTTCAAACCCTAGATCCTCTGCATTGCAGTCTGTTGGTGTCCCCACTGAGCTATCGCTGCTCTTTTGTAAAGCTTAAATAGTGTAAGATTTAAGAAATATGAACGTATCTATCTCTCAAACTTAAGTTGAGCCAGAATATTATTGTACTTATTTTAACATTATATTGGAAAATAATATGCACATAACTTGGAAAAGTCGGAGGTGCGTATCTTTGGTATCATTGTTGTAATAAACGTGTCATTATATAAACATATCTTAAGCCACTTGACCTAGGAAGTGATTATATCTAATCACTTTAATTTGAATGTCACTGCAATAAATGTTTTTAATTATTTCACATTGATAACGACGTCATTTATATATTTCTCAAGGAGGCATACAGTCCTTGAAACACAAAGAAAGAAAGAAAGAAAGCAAGCTTATAATAGGCTTCTCCTCAGTGTGAGAAGGTTTAGCCCATAGTCTATCACGCTGGCCCAGTTGGTAGATTTCACATATCTTCGAAAACATTGTAAAGAACTGTCAGAAATCGTTGGATTGCTACGTAGAGGTCTTAATGCACAAACCTCTGACTGTTCGAAGTTATGTGTATTAAACACTTATTTATCGCTCGCTTTAACGTAGAAAACATCCTTAAAATATCTGCATGTCTGAGAAGTCTCCAGAACCTAGGTATAATCCCTGTATCCCGAGCATAAAGACGTAAAAGATCCCTGCACCAATCCCTGTATCCTGAGTATAAAGACGTAAAAGATCTCTGCACCAATCCCTGTATACCGAGCATAAAGACGTAAAAGATCCCAGCACAAAGCCCTCTATCCTACCACAAGTTCAAAAGATCCCAGCTGCAATTGCCAAACAATAAACGAGAATATTGTTTAGCGATATCATAACTTAGTGCATTTAATGCAAGGTATAATATAGAAAACATAATTTTTGTTTACACCACTTATAACGTTATTCTTCGTATATTAGTAACTAGCTGTAACCCACGACCTCGCCTGCGTGGTATTTAACATAAAAGTTAAAAAAATCAGCGTGTCCCTAATTTTATTTTATAATAAAAGTTGCCTAAGGTACTTCTTATAACATCAGCTGACCCGTGCCAGTGAAAGTCCCGTCGAAATAGGTCCAGCCGTTTCTGAGATTAGCCGGAACAAACAGATAGACAGACAAAAAATTAAGAATTAAAAATGTTATACATGTAGGTACCGTATATACTGTCATATGCATTTAGTAAAAAGCTGTTATTTTGACATTACAAACAAACACTTAAATTTTATTTATTTGTATAGATAGGAACAGCTTGGCAACAATTCGTGTATCCTAGCACAAAAAAGCAGCCATAATTCTGGAATATACTCATCTGAGATATACCCAGCAAAGCGCCAAACATCTTAGCAACAAAATCAGTCGCGTGTGAATTTAGATTCGTCTCTCCTAACAAACCGTCTATAGACGTAAGGACGTTACAGAAAGGTCACCCTTAGCCAGACACCTATCTACACAAAGGAGCCACGCTGGGTTCAACAGACCCCTCGCTTTGACCTCAAGGTCAACAGACTAACAGCAGTCTACGAAGTTCACTTGTATTAGGGAGTAAGTAGGAACGTGCCTGGGATTTTAATATAACAGATTTGAAATCTTTCTTGTGGCCGTTCTCTATATTCTTCAACTAGCGTTATGCCTGCTGCTTTGCTGGCGTAAAAGGAGGTTAGATTATGTTAGTAATTTCCGATCAGCACCAGGTCCGAGAGGCCTCTTTGTCGTGTCCGTCTCCCCTCTAGGGAGGGGACAGTATGGATTTTAAAAGTAAAATACCTATTTTTTCAATTCTCTCGTCCTTAGTATTTCCTCTTAAGACTGCGCCAAGCGTAAGAGGCAGTTGGACTGAATGACAGAGCTCGATATTCAAATCGGCGCGCGGCTGCCATAGTCACATTGTATGGAGGATTTGAAGTGCTTTTTTTTGATAAATATGTATCTTTATTATCAACCAATAACTTAAATATTTGGAACGGTCAAATTGTAATATAACTATTTATGTTTCGTTTAAGCTGTAAAATTTGATAGATTTCTACTATTATAATCTGAAAATCACTTAACACGAGCTTACGTTTTTGCATTTTCCGTACAAATTTACTTAATTTTGTAGGCGAAAAAATTTATTATTTAAGTTTTTTACATAGAGTAATTGTAAACACATTATTGTTATGGTAAATGTATATTTCATATTTGTATTAAACAAAAAGTGTTGATTTTATCAACTTAACTGTGACCGCCTATTTTGGCACATTTCGCTCGGCGCAGTCTTATGGCGAGAAAGCGTAAAAATAAACAAGCGCATATTCAAATTTATAATATTACTAGCTGACTCGGAAAACGTTGTACTGCCATATGAATTATCTAGCGATATGAAATATACTTTACGACCTATTCTCATCCCAACATTCTTCTCCCTAGGCGCTCATAGCCAATTGCACTCGCTGATCGGTAAACGATTAGCGAGGTTAAGCAACGTTGGGTGCGGTCAGTCTACAGATAGGTGACCGCTTAGTGGTATTTCATCTGAGCGTCTCCGTGCTTCAGAGGGCACGTAAAATGTCGATCCCGATTGTTGCCAAATTGACAGCAGTCGTTAAGCCATGTCAGAGGCCTACGGGCGGCTTGAACAACTCTTGATAACAAGTTAACCACTGACCACACGAAAAGAAGAAGATTATTACCAAGTCACTTGGGGTCAGCTTTTCTAGTCTAACCGGATTTGACTGGATATCAGTTTCTGCCATAGATGTTCATGGCAGCCGGGTCTGACGGCTTAACGTGCTCTCCGAGGCACGGAGCAGGCGATAATTGTCAATCAATACGCACATAATTTCGAAAAGTCATATAACTTCCGAAAGTCAGAGGTGTGCGACGTGGGTTCAAACCCGAGACTCTCTGCATTGCAGTCTATTAGTCTCCCCACTGAGCTATCGCTGCTCTGTCCATAATCAATACGATTCCCACTAAACAATTATATACGTAACAAAATATCGTACGACAATGATTATTAACTTATTTACCAAACATATGACGATACGGACAAGTAACTGCGCACGCGGTAGATATGACTCAGACTGATTTTGCATAAGTCTTTGTTTACAACGCAATCGAAAGAGTATTGTGATTTACGTGATACAAACAACGACGCAACGTTTTGCAAACATTCATTTTGCAAACTACAGACACAAAGAACCAGAGAACTATACAACTGCTAGATTTAGCTCGCGGCATCGCTCGCGTAAATGTAGGTCAGGTTGTATTTTTTTCTGGGTGAAAGGTACTCTGTCATTTTATGTACCCCTGACAACATGTATTCGAAATTTCATGATGTTCGGTCGAGTAGTTTAGGCGTGAAAGCGTAACAAACAAACAAACAAGGAAACTCACATTCACATTTATAATACAGTTAGGATACTTCGTAAAACGGAATCTGAGTCATCAAATTCCGTCAAACAACGGTATAAAATGTCTAAAAACAATATCATACTTATTAAGTTCATCAAAAGCGTAGTTGCCTTTGTTTGAATTTTGTGCATTATTTTATTACAGACAACAGCAGCGATAGCTCAGTGGGGAGACCAACAGACTGCAATGCAGAGAGTCTCGGGTTAGAACCCACGTCGCGCACCTCTGATTTTCGGAAGTTGTAGGACTTTTCGAAATTATGTGCGTATTATTTGACAATTATCGCCTGCTCCGTGCCTCGGAGAGCACGTTAAGCCATCGGTCCCGGCTGCCATGAACATCTATGGCAGTCGTTATTGGGAAGTCAGTGCCCTATAATATTCTGACACTGGTCTAGCCTTAGGGTACCATTAGCCTTCGGGTTGCGGTAGTCACAGTCAGGTGGCAGCCACTCCGTGTAAAAACTGATATCCAGTCAAATCCGGTTAGACCAGAAAAGCCGACCCCAAGTGACTAGGGAATAATAAAGGTTAGGAAGAAGGGAGAAGATTGCATTGTTCCGACTTTATTTATTTATTTTCTATACAAATCGTTTGTTAGTACCCCGAACTAGAACATTGTTTCTGATGGGATTGATATAACGGTCTCGATAAATCTCATGTTTACTAATGGCGACGTTTTTCAATGTCTAATTATTTACCATATAGTTTAATAGTAGATTTTGTCCCGCGGCGTCGCTCGCGTTTATATAAATTGCTATCCATCGGGAATATTACTATGTTCTGGATGAAATGTGCCATCCTATGTCCTTTTCTGTATTCCCAAAATTTCACGATGATCGGTTGAGTAGTTACGGCATGCAAGCGTAACAAACGAAGAGAAAGATTATTGAGTCGGCGATCTGTATAAATAATTTGTGCCACAGCCGACTAGTTTACAATTGTAACTAGGGTTGCCACCTTTATTTTGATGAAATGTTTATATATATAAGTCTTCTGTGTGTGTGTTTGTAATTAAACTCCTGCTAAACGGCTGGACCGACTTTGATGATTTTTTTGTGTGTTCAAGTGGATTCGAGAATGATTTAGATTTGGTTCTTTTTTGAAGTAAAAACTTCTTTAGGCGCGTTGAGCACTTTTTGGGTGAACAAAAATGATGGAACTCGCGTCATCGTCACCGAACGCTTTCCATGAGCTATATGTATACTGTGTATATATGTGTGCTTCTTGAGTGAACAAAAAGCGTGAAACTCGCGTCAGCGTCACAGCACACTAGTTACTTAGTTTTCACTTCTATCGGCAGTCCCCAACGACTGCGCCGTATGTTTCGTTTTTAAATTCTTTTTTCGTGTGTGCATGACTTTAGCTGTCGGGTCCGCTAGTATAGTATATAAGTACAACATCTTAAATAAAGTATTTTTTAATATTATTATATTATTATTATTATTTATTCTGATATTTTGTAACTACGTTCGTTGTTGCTTCTAGTAAAATCTAACGAATATTTATTATCAAGGAATGTCTTGAACAAATCTTTAGAATCTATGGCAATATTTAAGACAGATAAATAACATACTTTTTTATAAAATTAGGCGAAGTGTCCATTATTGTTTCTTGTAAAAATCGAAATAGGTATGATAAAGTATTTTGACGTATTTTATTGCCTTCATAAAATATAAAGTACGTTTGCCCGAAATAACTTACAATACTTTATTATAAAGAACGGTTGGCAACCCTAATTGTAACACATTGGCAATGTTTGTAATTATGTTTAGCAAATAGGTGAAATTTATAAGAAATTATAATCTCAACCGAAAAGACACTCGAACACAGGGACAGAATAATCTCTAAAATAAACTACTCACTATAAATTTATAAAATTATTTATAATTCTTTGCTTCTTATTTACCCTGAAATGTGTTCTTTTTTTAAAATAAACTATTGTAAACAGAGATAAAAAATTGTTTATATATTTTTTTTATCAGAATTGAGCTATTAAGAAATCTATTTTTATTTTATTTATAGTAGTGTACAGTCATAGACCAAAAAGGGGTCAAACTCGGAATCTAACGGAATAAGCTGAATTTTTGTACTTAACGCAAATAAAACACAAATTAGCCGTAGCCTATAAAATTTTACGTCCGTCTTTCCTAAGATACACTTTAAAACTGATAAATGAACTTGTTCGATAGGTAGTCGTCCCTTGAGAAAGAAACAGGTTGCCTTTATATAATATACTAGCTGTCCCGACAGACGGTTGTCCTGTATAGACAAAAACCAAATCTAAACCATCCTCGAATCCACTTAAACACACACAAAAAAATTCATTAAAATCGGTCCAGTCGTTTTGGAGGAGTTCACTGTCAACACACGTACAGAAGAATTATATATATAAAGATATATAATAGAACATCTGTCCCAACTTGCTATAACTAGAAAGGTTGGGTAGTGGAGTTAGTATTTCCAGGTCTGTAATTTTAAAAGCAATACCTGGATACATGAGATGACATTTTTAATCTCTCGTGTGTCGTGTGAACACCAGGTGTTCATAACCGCCAAGTACCTTCCTTTCACTTTTTAAATCAGACGCTCGACGGGTAGACAAATTCATTTAATGTCTTTTCTACTTAAAATACACTTATCCTTAATTAAAATTTATTTAGAATTAATTAATTTATATATCAAACGTAAGTGAAATATGATGACTATTTGATTTAAAAAATATATAATTATCAGTAGCTATAAGGTATTAAATTGTTATTTAAGTAATATTTTAATAAATAATTAAGTAAAAAAACGGTAAAAAGCGGTATAATTGATTGAGATTCAGGATTTACCTTGCGCTAAGGTATGTATGGGTGAGCGCTTCACACTCTGCGCCCTCTATATCAAAACCGGTTCGTAGTATAAAAAAAGGTCAAAAATGAAATTTGTAGTAATTTTATTCTCTACAACTTTCATAATAAATGCAAACATGATAGGAGACAGAGAAAACGAAATATTCTCAAAAAACTAATTTTTTAACCTCGAATATCTAAGGACGCTCACACGTTGGCATATGTGACTTTTGAGGCAACATTTGTAATATATACTAATATTATAAAGCTGAAGAGTTTCTTTGTTTGTTTGTTTGGTTGGTTGAACGCGCTAATCTCAAGAACTACTGGACCGAATTGAAAAATTCTTTTAGTGTTGGATAGCT
Organism: Catocala nupta; assembly: GCA_963675205.1. Taxonomy (NCBI): domain Eukaryota; kingdom Metazoa; phylum Arthropoda; class Insecta; order Lepidoptera; family Erebidae; genus Catocala; species Catocala nupta. The sequence continues at coordinate 5,191,436 of OY776108.1, read as the reverse complement.
CATTTATCGAGGAATAATATATATAGGCTATATAACATCACGCTACGACGCAGTAATATAAACGCGGGTGAAACCGCGGGCACATCTAATGCTAAAATAAAAGTCTATACAAAAATTCAGCTTATTCTGTTATATTCCGAGGTGTCATGCCTAAATGACTGGACTACGCCATCTATTGCCATATAAATAAAGTACTTAACAGATCTTGTATCGATTTTCGACGGCCTCGATGGCGTAGTGGTTAGTGTAACCGACTGCCACGCCTGAGGTCGCGGGTTCGATTCCCGCACAAGACAAATATTTGTGTGCATGAACGTGGATGTTTGTCTTGGTCTGGGTGTTTCTATGTATAATATGTATGTATTTACAAAAAAAAAAAGTATATATGTATGTTTATCCATTGTCTAGTATCCATAGTACAAGCTCTGCTTAGTTTGGGCTAGATAGTGTTGTGTGTATGTGGTAGAATATTATTATATATTATATTATATATATATATATTAAATGTCAATAAGTTTCTATCCCTCAGGAACAATACTTTTTTCTGAAATGTACTCTATGTCCCTGACAACGTGACACGTGTATGTGAAATTTCATGATAATCGGTCGACTAGTTAAGGCGTGCAAGGATAATAAATAAGGGATTAAATATAATGACCATAAAAAATACTAATTGCACAGCGCGTAACGAGCACCTATAAGTACGCCTCAAATCACTGCATTCCGTCTCGGAAGGGTTAGGTTATGTTAGGTTCCTTCTTAAACCCACCCAAAAATAGGAGCCCGTCAACTTTGTTTGATCTCTTCAAATATATTTTGCTGTGCAATTAGTATTTTTTTTTGCTGTGCAGTTAAATACTACCCAATAAAAATCTCACATTCGCATTTATAATATTAGTTTGGATGTCCACAGTGGCCAATATTAACGGACACTCTCAGCTTCAAAGTAAATATTATAGTGCACAAGTGTGTGTGCAAACATAAGTGCACTCTCTGTTCCTTCGCTCTCATAGTCCGATGGGAATAGAACGAGAAAAATGGACTGAACTGTTTTGTCTTTAACTCTTGACCTATTGCACTAATGGCTTAGTGGTTTATGTGGTTGCTTCGCCTTTGCCACTGCGACGGGTATTGTGGATTCCATCCCCATACCGGACAAACATTTGTGTGTTCCACAAATAGTTGTGTCGTATCAATGTATCTTTCTTCTTTTCGTGTGGTTAGTGGCCAACCTGATGTCAAGTGTTATTCAAGACCCGTAGGCCTCTGATATGGCTTAACGACTGCTGTCAATTTGGCAACAGCCGAGACCGACTTTTTACGTGCCCTCCGAAGCACGGAGATGCTCAGATGAAATACCATTAAGCGGTCACCCATCTATAGACTGACCGCACCCAACGTTGCTTAACCTCGCTAATCGTTTACCGTTCAGTGAGTGCAACTGGCTATGAGCGCTATGGCTATGCTATGGATATGTATCAGTTATATTAATGTTTCTCGTATTTATGTATCATATTGCAAGTACGGATGTAAAAAGAAATAAAAGAAATGTTTATATATACAGGCTGTCCGGTAATTAATGGATAACCTTGAAATGTCTTATAGTAGAATTGAAGGCCGTTCAGAAAAAAAAAATGAAAATTAATAAAAATATATATTAAAAAGTGCAAGCTATATTAGAATATCATACTTTTGTCTGTCTATCTATTAGCATAATTAGTGTTTAATAATAAAACAACAAAAAACCGATGGATTTCATTAATTTATGGTCGTAGTATACAAGAAAGTTATACATGGTAATTATAAAAAAAAACACATCTCAGGTAGTAGTTAGGATAGATTTTTTTCATAATTTTTTCTGAATGGCTCTCAGTTCCACTATAAAACATTTTCAGGTTATCCATTAATTACCAGACACCCTATATATAAATCATGATATTTATTTATATAAAAGCAGGTCTCAAGTGGTCTCAGCAACAAATGTCTTTGTATCGACCTCTGGAGGGTCCGACGAGCGATGTGACCTCAATTGGACAATCATATCATCAAGCCAATTGTCGTTACGGTCGTTCGTAGACCTCTATAGCTAAATATAGACGCTGTGTGCTGACTTAAGAATTCAGTATTGTTATGTATAGTCTATAATAAGAGCAGCGATAGCTCAGTGGGAAGACCAACAGACTGCAATGCAGCTAGAGGTTCTCGTGTTCGAACCCACGTCGCGCACCTCTGACTTTCGGAAGTTAAATTACTTTTCGAAATTATGTGCTTATTGATTGATAATTATCGCCTGCTCCGCGCCTCGGAGAGCACGTTAAGCGTCGGTCCCGGCTGCCATGACCATTCATGGCAGTCGTTATTGGGGAAGTCGACACAAAAGATCCCACTGGGTCGAAGTGTCGCCGGTTTGAACTGACTGGCCCCCATACAAGATAAGATAAGATAAGATAGTCTATAATAATATCAGCGCTGTACATATATAATGTGCCCCACTACTGGGCACAAGCCTTTTCTCTGGGTGAGAATGTTAAGGCCGCAGTCCTCTCGAGATGAGAACGGTTATGCCACAGTCCTCTTAGGGTGAGAAGTGTTAGGCAATAGTCCACCACGCTGGCCCAGTGCAGGCTACACACAAGTTGTCTCAGAAGATGTGAATCAAATTGTAACTGGAGATTCCTTAGGTAAGGATCTTTCAAATGGGCTAAATAAAAGAAATAAAAATTATGATCTTCGGTTAAAATGAAAAATCAAAGTTTTTAAAAAGTACGTCTTTTTCACACTTGTAATTACATGTGCTTCGTTTATATATAGCAAATTTTCATCTTTTTCACTATTATTATTTGTAAAGGATTGATTCGTCAAATAACAAACGACTTTTTAAAAACTGACTTCATTTTGAAATCGCAGCTTTATTTAGATGAATATTTTTTGCACCAAAAAATATTTTGTACGTTTGACCAAGAACACAACATATTTTTTTGTCTTAAGGAATCTCCCGTTACAATTTGATTCACATCTTCTGGGACAACCTGTATATTCGAGAACATTGTGGAATACTTTCAGACATGCAGTTTTCCTTCACCGTTACCAACGTTTCAGCGATAGCCTAGTCCAAGTGGGTGGGAGACCATTGAATTGCCATATCTGATTTTTCGAAGATATGTGCGTATCAAATAGTTAATTATCGCTTGCTTTAACGGTGAAGGAAAACAACGTGAGGAAACCTGCATGTCTGAGAGTTCTGCATAATATTCTCAAAAATATGTAAAGTCTTATAACTCGCACTGGGCCCAGGCGCGTGCGCTTCATACAAGCAAATAAGCACTGCATACCCTAGTCCGCTGGCTTATGTAAATCTATATAATCGAAATCTATTTATTAAATACTACAATATAATATATAGAAATGTAGCGCCCTCGCAGAGGTTTCGGGTAGGGCGTGCATACCCTACCAGAAATCTTTGTGCACGCCCCTGACTGGGCCAGGTAGACTCTTTTCACAGTGTCAAGAGGCTCGTGTCCAGCAATGAGACAGTTTAATACAGGGTTCATATCACTTCTTCTTCTCCCTAGCCTTTATTATTTCCAAGTCACTTGGGGTCGGCTTTTCTAGTCTAACCGGATTTGACTGGATATCAGTTTTTACACGGAGCGGCTGCCGCCTGACCTCCGCAACCCGAAGGCTAACGATACCCTAAGGCTAGACCAGTGTCAGGATATTATAGGGCACTGACTTCCCAATAACGACTGCCATAGATGTTCATGGCAGCCGAGACCGACGGCTTAACGTGCTCTTCGAGGCACGGAGCAGGCGATAATTGTCAATTAATACGCGCATAATTTCGAAAAGTCATATAACTTCCGAAAGTCAGAGGTGCGCGAAGTGGGTTCTAACCCGAGATCCTCTGCATTGCAGTCTGTTGGTCTCCCCACTGAGCTATCGCTGCTCTCACAGGGTTCATATCACTATCACTACATATTATAAAACAAAGTCCCCCGCCGCATCTGTCTGTCTGTTCGCGATAAACTCGAAAACTACTAAACTGATTTTCATGCGACTTTCACCAATATAATTATAGAGAGATACATGAGGAAGGTTTAGGTGTATAATTTGTTAAGGTTTTGTACACGTGCAAAGCCGGGACGGGTCGCTAGTTATTATGTGTACTTTATTTCTGCTATGAGTGTGTAATGCTATTGATTAGTTTAAAATACTTGTTAGTAGTTATGTATATGTGACGTTCAACGACGTACATAACTCGCCAGTTACATAAAGTAATACATTTGGTGGCGATAAGAGAATATTGCAAGGACGATGTTGATAACAGTAGTAAAACGTGGAACGTACAATCAATACCTACTATAACATTTATATTTCTATTTGTTGTGTAATAAAATCTATAATATTTTAATTTTTTTTGCTCTTTATAATGACCACACTCCGCCTGATGGTAAGCAGTCGTGTGGTCTAAGAGCAGTGGCTTCCATATCGTTCTTATAGCAGCCGAGGCGATGTTTAGGTCTCTACTTTGACGGCCTGAGAAGGTGCTTTTTCACGCCCCGCTTAAAGGACCCAGGATTGAAGGAAGAAGGAAACACGTACCTTGGCAGAGAATTCCATGGCGTGATCGTTCGGCAGATGTATGAGGACCCAAACTTGTTGGTACGCACTCTAGTCGACTCCACAGTTTGTACCATACAACTTTGGAACAGTCTTCCAGCACATGTGTTCCCTCCCTTCTATGACATTGGATCCTTCAAACGTAGTGTGAAGAAGCATCTGGTCAGACAGGCCTGACATTGACGACAACTAGAAGACATCTATCTTCTCCTCGTCGTCACTGTCTCTGGTCTGTAATTGGGCTTACCATCAGGTCCGTTACAATCACTTTGCCGTGTCAAGAAAAAAAAAATAGCTTGAGAGAGAGCTTGAGAGATCAGGGACTATATATATACTAGCTGACCCGCGCGACTTCGCTTCTGCTTCACATAAGAGATTTTTCCCCGGTTTGGCAACATTTCTATAATGCGTGGAGCATTATAGAAATGTTGCAAAAACGGGCAATATTCTATTAGCCGTAGTGTATAGTTATATAGCTTTCCTCGATAAATGGGCTATCCAACACTAAAATATTTTTCTCCCAAGTGACTTGGGAATAATAAATAAGATGGTCGAATTTCGACCACTTGGCGACCGCTAGTTAGTTATTATAGACTACTCAATATTTTGGCTAGACTTAGTAATAGCGAGTCTTTAACTAAATATCTGCTGAGCTTATCAAAATACGAATATAATTATTTGTTATTTATTTAATTGGTTAATTACTATGGCGCGCAATATTTAAATTAATCTGAACACATGTGCGTTCTTGGCAAACTTTCATATTACGTATGTAGTATATTATTAAGTTAGCGATGGCTAAGCATGCGTTATGTAGGTACGGCGTAAATACAACGACTGTTTATTTACATGTATCAACATTCAATTAGAAAATGAATAGGGCAGTTGCTTGCCTAAGGTTTACACAAGAGCAAATTGTTTTTGTTTTTATGGTATAGGAGGCAAACTAGCGGACGGATTGCCTGATGGTATGCGATTACCGTCGCCCATGGACACCCGCAACACCAGAGAAGTCATAAATTGGTTGCCGGCATTTTAAATTTGCCCGGCCCATTCGTGCCGAAGCGTGGCTCTCCTACTGAAAAATCAAAAGAAACCCTATTTTGCAAACAGTGTCCAAGTTCGTTGCAAAATAAGAGAATAATTAATATTTTAAATGTGGATATAAGCGTATATTTTTTTACCTTTTTTTTAAATTCCTTTTTTTTTAATCTTTTATTTCCATTGCTATGACAGTAACTTAGATGTATATATGTAAACTCGCCAAACGTAATTGTTAAACGACGAGAAGCGCTCTTAATTATATTACTTAACCTACGTTATACACATAAAACAAAGAAATAAAAACAATAAAATATAAACGAAAAACAAAAGGTAACTAAAAATAAAAGGTAACTAAAAATAAATATTATTATTCTAATTTAAGTCAGTGGTATATAAGTACATATTGCATTGATATACCACTAATTCAAATTTCATTTAACAATGTGTTCTTTAATCGGCGGTACGTCATAGTTGTATCGTGCATCCTTTTTTGTCATTTGACATTTATTCCTACTACCATATTTGAAACTATTTTATCTTACTTGTGTAAATTTCAAAAATATTAGAATTTGTGTAAACAGCAGCGATCGCCTATTGGGAGACCGTTGAACTGCCACTCAGAAGTCGCGAGTTCGATCCCAAGGCGCGCAGCTCTGTCTTTTCGAAGTTTCGAGAGGTTTCCATAATTTTCTCGAATATATGTGAAGTCTGCCAACCCGTATTGGACTATCGTGGACTATGGCCTAACCCTTCTCACAGTGAGAATATGTCCGTGCCCATCAGTGGGACTGTTTAATACACTGATATTATTGTTATTGTGCAATATAGCTAATTGACTCAGATAATAAAAAAAACGAGTCACATATTCTATTCTATATTAACACTCGGTTTTATAAGGCTAATTGACTACGTGTCAAAATCAAACGTATGTCAAATTATTTAATTGGGTAACGCTAATTGAGTAAGTCATTATATTGTTCTCCATGCATCATTTAGGCCATGGCGGCAGATCTTAACGATGACTGGCCATTTCCGCAGCAGACATTATTGTGCACAATGTGCGTAACAAGTGCACTCCATCACAGTCCGCATGAAATTTAACATAAATAAAAGTAGCCTAAGTTAATCCTTATAACGCTAGCTATCTGCCAGTGAAATTCTCGTCAAAATCGGTCCAACCGTATCAGAGATTAACTGGAACAAACAGACAGACGACAAAGAATTTAAAAGTAGATTTTTTTGTTATGCATAGGTATCGTATATACTTTTATAATATGCATTTAGTAAAAAGCTGTTATTTTAACATTACAAACAGATACTTCAATTTTATTTATTTGTATAGATAAACAATGGATTGCCGCCAAGTAACACCTAATTTGATTCAATATACTAGCTCAGTGGGGTGACCAAGAGACTGCAATGCAGAGGGTCTTTGGTTCGAATCCACGTCGCGCACCTCTGACTTTCAGAAGTTATATGACTTTTCGAAATTATGTGCGTGTTAATTGACAATTATCGTCTGCTCCGTGCCTCGGAGAGCACGTTAAGCCGTTGGTCCTGGCTGCCATGAACATCTATGGCAGTCGTTATTGGGAAGTCAGTGCCCTATAATATCCTGACACTGGTCTAGCCTTAGGGTATCGTTAGCCTTCGGATTGCGGAGCTCAGGTGGCAGCCGCTCCGTGTCAAAACTGATATCCAGTCAAATCCGGTTAGACTAGAAAAGCCGACTCCAAGTGCTAAATAGTAAACTAGGAAGAAGAAGATAGGTACTTATATTGTATAGGGTTTATGCGTCGTATTATTTCAAAATCATTTACTTCCTGTCAATGCGTCATATTATTCCAAAATCATTGACTTTTCTTAGAATAAACGGGTAATTTAATTTCTGTTTTATATCCTTAGTTGGTGACGTCACTGGAACGGTGCCAAAACGTGATTCGTGGAAATTAATGTCTGAAAAGCCACTGAACTGACTTTTCCGGGTGCATCTATTAACAGATCTTTGAAATATTATTGAGAGTTTTGCATTTATTCCCATTAAATTATAAAAGTGCTACATTCTAAAGGAGACATCTCATGTAATTATTTTTTGTAACTCGGTTCAGATTGAAAGAAATAAAGAAAACAAATTTTTATTTCTAAAAAGCATGGAAGCTTTCAAATACAATATTATACATAGAAAAGAATACATATTTAATAAATATTAATTAATACTGTTACGTGCTGGGTTCGACGGATAAGAATATAAAACAATATTACCGATTACAACACGTTTTATTCTAGCACTATTAAATTTAAAACACAACAAACACTATACTACACTTTTCCACTGTAACTGCTTCAAACTTCGTAGTAGTTTCGCTTCCGTTCGCTTCGATGAACACTTGACCGCTTACGATTGTAAACTGACTCGGCGGTGCGCGTGCGCTCTATTTATACGCGGGTAAAGCGTTTCTGGAGTTTTCCAGAAAATGTCACACACGGCACGCAACAGCGCGATGATTCAAGAATGTGCCAACGCTCTCTCCACTCAACTCCTACCGACAAATACGTAGTTCCGTAAGATGTCAATAGATGGTGCTGTAATAAATTATTATTAGATACCGCCGACTCTTCCCCACAGTGCCGACAGAGGGCACTAGCCGTAACAATACAAGTGACAGCCCTGCGCTACAAATGTCACGTTTCAAATGTGCCACCAGTACATATTAATAATCTGTGATCTATGCCTAACTTTTAAGTTTATTTTTAATCTGTGCCTGGCAGGCAGACGTGGCAGGCAACGTGTACCTACGTGGCGTTTACCACGTGTCAACATTCAAATGCATGGTTTAGCAGCAGGTTATGTTCAAGACTTATTTATACCAATATTATATGAATAGTTACAATAATACTTAATCAAAGTTATTAGCGAAAGATACGTTGTGTTAAAGAAATCTGGATGGACACTCAGCATACACTGAGATGGGCATAACCCGTTCTGATTTTCAGTGCCCACCACAAGTGTCGTGTCACTTGACGTCGTCGGCGACGTCTACAAATATAAAACATAACAGATGAGAAAAAGAAAGGACAACAAAACAGTACAAACTGGTGCTTGGCGATAACTGGAACGACACGTTTGAGTGCAATATAAAAAAAAATAAGCAGTCGCACATGATAGCATATTTTAAATATTAAAATTTTGCACTCAAACGTGTCGGTGCAGTACATACACTTAGACTCGGGACAACCATTTGTGGATCACATAAAGGGAACTGTGCATCATTGGCTTAGCGTGAACATAACTCATACATAAAAACAATTAACGACGATCCTACGGTCGACGGACATTAGGTTGCTGCTTCCATATAATGACAATTATTTGGTTTTAAAGTTGGGCAAGATATCAAAACAATTTAAATCTACCAGCCCAGTTCCTAGATAACATTTTAGTAACATATGAATCAGAATAATAAAAAGAATAATATAAAAACAATTTTTATTTTAGATAACTTTATTTATACCACCACAACAAACGAATTAGGCCCGGCGCACATTAGCGGCACGGCACGGCAGGGGATCCTTCGGCATCCCTACATGTAAGCGCACACTGGCGGTAACTATGCCGTGCCGTCCTTAAGCATACCGAAGCGTCCTTAGGCATGCCGTGGCGGCATGAACGACGCTAAGCTAATGAAGCTACGCGCGGAACCGCGGGGTACGGGCGGGCGCTGTCTTGCCGCCGTATCCCGAGGACTGCCAAAGCGTTCCGAGGGATGCCGAAGCGTTCCGAAGGCTGCCGATACGGCAAGCATACCGCGGTATTGTTTTTGTACTTAACATTGAAATTTCAACTTTATTTTCATACGATTAGTAGTTATACTTTTATTCGTTGCCTAAAAATACCTTGCCATGCCGTGCCGCCAATAGGCGCCGGGCCTTAGGGACACCTGGACACAAAACTTTGTTATTTTTGTAATTCCTACTGGTTAATGCTTCTAAATTAATATATAATAGGCATGTTGACAGGGTTAAAAATAAGTGATTCGAATTATTTCATCTTTTAGATTAACAAAAAATATTGGACACCTATTTTTTGTTTTAATAAAATATCAAATATTTACTAAGATATATCGCATTAGAGTTCTGGAGTGGGGGCTTATGACGTAACACGGAATTTAAACCCGTTGTATCTTCGTTATTATTAGTTTGTGTGACAAAAGAAAAAAACAAAAAAAGTGTGTCTATTATTTTTTGCTAGTCTTAAAGACGGACTAAAATCTTTTTTTTATTTTACGTGCCTATTATTATTCTCAGTGTCTGTCCAATCCAAGCCAAAACCCGCATACAAAGTGGACAGTTACCTTTTTGTCCCGTGTGGAGATCAAACCCACAAGACACTTACCACATAAACCACTACGCCATACGTCCACAGACCGACGACAGAATCTATTTTAATTCAAAACTATTCTGTTTGTAGATAATACGAATATATGCAAAATTTTTATCCTTAGCGGAAAAGTGATGCAGGAAATGTATATCGCGTATTTTCCTTCGAATGACTGTACAGATGTCATGATATCCTGGTACATGAGTTATACATCAACTTGTAGTTTCACCTGTATATTAAATAGGGGTAGGCAGTGTCTTAATAATACCCACATTTCGTCAAATATATGTATGTATGTTACTGCCCGCGGCCTATTAAAAACAACGCGAGATTAAGATTTTATATTGATTAACATTATTACGCGGTACGCAATGGATTGCAAACAAAACAACGCAGCGGTCGCGCCAGCGCCGCGCGCCGGCGAGAATGACCTCTGCGTTCCGCGCGCATAAAAACAGCTGATCTGTTCAAATCACGACGATTAATAATTGTGGTATTCTTTGATTTAATCTTCTTATATATAAAATTCTCGTGTCACAATGTTAGTTACCATACTCCTCCAGTTTGACTGATTTTTATGAAATTTTATATGCATATTTAGTAGGTCTGAGAATCGGCTACTATCTATTTTTCATACCCTTTAGTGAAAAGGGTTATCCACCCTTAACATTTTTTTTAATCTTTTGGTCAAAACATTTTTTTATGGCAAAGCATCGTTTGCTGGGTAAAAAAATATGTTATGAATTTATGATTCACTTATAAAATCAAATAATATATTTATGTTATGACTCCCGGTCAGAAAAAAAAGATTGTGATTTTCCCTAAAGAAAATTTCAACGATTTTTATTTAACTCAGAATAATAGTCTGAATCTACTATTTCAGTTTTCGGTACACCGTCTCGTACACCCAGTACATAGATGTTTCAACCCTAAACGAAGCATCAAAAATATGTCACGCCGATCTCAATAATCTATCCGTCTCAATAAAATATCGATAGATAAGGATTACGTGACCTATTAGTTGATATACGTGAATTCTATCACGTGTGATAACGTCTATGCTTGATAATACGGCTCAGTGACCGTATGGCATGTGTTGTATTATCTATCGCGGGTTCAATGCTCGGATAGCGCAATAGCAAACGGTAGTATTGCAGGTTCAAAACCCATATAATATCAGCCCTGTATTAAACTGTCCCACTGTTGGCACGGGCCTCTTCTCAGCTTGAGAAGGATTAGGTCATAGTCCGCCACGCTGGCCCAGTGCAGGTTGGCAGACTTCACATATCTTCGAGAACGTTATGAAAAACTCTCAGATATGTGAGTTACCTCACGATGTTTTTCTTCAGCGTTAAAGCAAGCGGTAATTAACTATTTAATACGCACATAACTTCAAAAAGTCAGTAATGCTGCCTCTGTGGCGCAGCGGTAGTGAATGCGACTGCTGTGCATGAGGTCTCGGGTTCGAATCCCGGGTCGGGCCAACATAAAGGTATTGGATTTTTCTGTTAAGTAATCTTAATACGAGCCCGGAGTTAGGAAGTTGGCGATGTTAGACACCCCGTGCCTCGGAAAGCACGTAAAGCCGTTGGTCCTGCGCCTGATCTCTCTCCGGTCGTGTCGGATTATCCGTCCCATCGGATCATGAGGGTAAGGGAACAGAGAGTGCACTTGTGTTTGCGCATATACTTGTGCACTTTAATATATCATGCGCAGATGGCCAGTCTCCGTTAAGATTGGCCGCCGTGACCGAAAATCGGTCTGGAGGACATTATATCCTTAATGCGTGACTTGGGATTGAACTCGAGACCTCTGCCTGGCAGTCAAACAGATAGGGACAATTACTGTGTGACTGCACGGATGGTGAAGTGGTTCAAGTTTCCTCGACACTGCCGAGTGTTGTAGGTTCGATACCCGCATTCCTACATGGGACGACGTGATTAACTATTCTGGACGTGATAAACTAGCTGGAAATCGGCGCTGAGTAGTGCTTGCAGCAATGCGAGTGCCACAGCATTATGCTGAGCGCATCACCGATATTTTTGTGCCGTCAGGTGAGACATGCATCTGCACACAAATACCATTTTAATTGTTTAAAGATTCTTTGTGTTTTTATTTTGTATATTTTTGTTGTACCTACATTTTGATAATTGATGCATGTCATGATGGTGCAATAATAAAACCTTTCTTTCTTTTCTGTATAACTTCGAAAAGTAAGCGTGCCTTGGTACCGAATTTACAACCACTGCGTAATGTTAATGCACGGATGGTGTTTAAATGGCCGCCATATTACCACCGCTGCGTTGAGTGTTGTAGGTGCGGATCCCTACTCGGGACGATGTTTGATCCACAAATGGTTGTTTCGAGTCTGGGTGTTCTTCGTGTCCGACACAGGAATTAATATTGTTGCCTGTACTAAACAATGTGTCTTTCACAAAATATTGTTCTGAGTCTGGGTGTGCTTTGTGTCCGTTTATTAATAATAATAATGATTTATTTCTCACCACAAATTTTATGACAAATTATGTTGAAACAAAATACATAAGTTATTGTGGGAGACTGGTGCCTAAGCTAGGCTCAAAGCCTGTGTTTCAGGACACCAGGTCCCCACCCCCTATATAATAATATTAAATTGGACACGCAAAACATTATATGATTATTGAGTGTATCTGGCCCACAGGCTGCTTGTGTAAAGCGTCATGCAGTAAGCTCTGAATAATTTTCACTTGATGTGAACATCTAGCAAACCTGCGGGCAAGCATATTCGCTCTCACACACAACGGCCTACGCTCACGATCGAAATGGCCAAAAAACGCCAAAATGGTTTTAACAACATTTCATCCTCTAATAGCTGATGAAATGTGTGTAATACAGGATAATGGAACCACGGAAACTGTCTGTGCGCTCGATAGATGGCGTAAGGATCGAGTTAGATCGCACTATGATTTCGTTCATACGCTAGTTGTATTTTGTACAATTGTTCGTGAAACAGTGGCATAGCGTAGTGAGGGCGGCACTTTTAGGGGGCGGCAAAATTTTAAAACAAATAATATTAATATCCTGTAAATATTTTAACTGTATAAAACACAATATTGATTGACAGTTCTAGCCGAAACGTTCTTTAGAATGATTGAGAATTACATACATACATGCATAGATTCACGCCTGTTTCCCAGAGGGGTAGGCAGTGACTAAGGATTTCCATTTGCTACGATCCTGTCACACTTCTCTGGCTTCATTCACTTTCATAACATTCCTCATACACGCTCGCCGGTTTAAGGTGCTCATAACCTGGCCTTTATCCAGAACGTCTCCGATCTGATCAAGAAACGTTCGCCTAAGTCGACATTTCCATTCACACTAGCCTTATAAACTTTCTTAGTCAGTCTTTTCTCGTCCTTTCTTTCTACATGCCCAAACCAGATTGAGATTATAGTCTTTTAAATATACATTCTTAAATAAGAGGGCGGCAAAACCTTCTTCCGCCCCAGGTGGCTGACACCGACGCTAAGCCACTGTGGTATGAATAATGTTATACATTCAGACACCTCTGACTACCCTTGTGGGTATGCAGGCTTGATTACGTACGTATTGATATTCATTCAAGGCAGGAAGCACTTAAATTTGACTAACATCCAAATTATACACAAAGACAAGTCTTTGTTTCCTGCACGTCGACCTTCAAAGGACGGATTGCGTTTACGTCTGATAAGGTCAAACAGGGTTCAGACGTCTTGTGGTAGGACAATGACCTTAGGATTTTGTGATCTTGTATTATTGGTCTACAATATTCTCTCTACATTACCAATATTCATAACTGCCGAACAAATATTATAAATGCGAATGTGTGTTTGTTTATTTCTTATGCTTTCACGCTTTAACTGCTCGACCGATAATCATGAAATTTCGTATACACGTTTTTAGGGACACAGAAAATGACAGAGTACCTTTCACACAGAAAATAGTACTGTTACTAATCTAACCTAATTCGTCCTAAATTTACGCAAGCGAAGGCGCAAGCAAAATATAGTCTAAGAATCAAGATTTTTACGAAAATTTCTATCCCACGGAACAGCGCATTTTTCTTGATGAAAGGTGTGTCCTATTCTGTACCCCTGACAACGGGTATACGAAATTCCAAGATAATTCGTCAAGTAGTTGTTACTGGTTCTTTGTTACGATTTTATGCCTTATTGACGTAGGTACAGAAAAAGACAGAGGGCGCGTTATCAAAATATCTTAGAAAGCACCCACGCTTTTTTACATTAAAAGTAATAAATTATTTTCAACTTTTTAATTTGGTTTTTTTAATAAAGCGTCTTTTTGGTTTGTTTATCCATTTATTATTTTTTGTTTTTTAGACTATTATATATTATATTTTTGATTTATATTTTAATTTTTCTAAATTCTGTATTGTCATCGGTCCTCGATAAGTGTGCAAAGTTTCAAATCAATGCGTTGCACAGTGATTCGGCTAGAACATGCTAGCGGGACAATATTCATGACGTAATTTCCAGGATCCACTGATAACGACTTGTAAACAACTCCTCCTTCCCCCAGGTAACGAATTCCAAGAATTAATTTGTTAAAATGGAAATGGAAAATTGAGTTTTTGAAGCTTGGCTAAAACATGCACAAACAAAACTGAACGAAGCAGTAGCATTTTTTATTATATAGGTGACCTTTGTCATTGGGATATGACTTAAATTATATAGAATTCGAAAAGTTTTATGTTGATACTAGATAATTGTACCTTGATCTGTATTCGTAGTGTTCCATGGCCGTTACTGTGCATATAATTAAGTAGTGTCTTCTTCTCATTGGACAATTCTCCAAAGAAGCCCAGGAGGCAAGAAATAAAGACTGTCGTAGACTCCATGAACGGCACACCAGGAAGCGGTCATGTATTGCCACAAATACAGATCTGTTGAGAATGCTTTTAATTACGTCTGATCCTGTTATCAACTCGTATAGAGAATTACCGCGAAGAAAATTTACTTCTTTGCCATCGGAGGTTCTGCAGTTAATTATCACACCTTTATTGCCATCCGAAACACCATCAGTAAGTCATCATCACGAATTAAATGAGGAGGATTATTTACTCTATGAATATACTACTGAATGGGAGAGCGTTGATGACGACTCATCTGATGGTGGTTAGTAGGTTTAAGTATTTTTATTGTAATTATTATTCTAATTTTATTTTATATTTCTTTTACTTATACACCACACCTTGTTATTGATCTGCTATACTAGATCTGCTTGTGTCTTACATATCGAACAGAATACAGTGTACGGTCATAACACAGATAGATTTGGAAACAAAAAAAGAAACGACGTCTTACTCAAATAAGCGTGTCCCACAAGGAAGTGTCTTGGGCCCTTTACTCTTTAAATTATATACTTATCAATGACTTGCCCAAAACAACTGACCAACCTTTGACTCTCTTCGCAGATGACAGCACGCTCACATTAGCATGTAAAACATTGGACTTGTACGAAAATGACATTAATAAATCACTATCTGACATTATTTATTGGATGAATAATAATAATTTAAAAATGAATATTAACAAGACGCAAATTATGCATTTTGGCCAAAGGGCTACAGCTTTGCAAGACAATAAACCTTGCATAAAGTACAATGATGTAAATATACATGATGTTGATAATGCTAAGTTTTTTGGTCTAATTATAGACAACAAATTAAATTGGAAAGCGCATATCGCACACTTATCAACAAAAACAAGTACCCTATGCTCTATATAAGCTTGCTCCAGTAGTTAATACAACTGCATTACTTACAGCATATCATTGTTGAATCCATACTTAGATATGGGCTTATATTCTGGGGAAACTCAGTTGATAAGGATGTAACGTTCAAACTCCAAAATCGCTGCATTAGAGCAATGTTTAGTCTACAAGTCACAGACAGTTGCAGACCGTGTTTCGTAAAATATAAAATTTTAACGCTTACATCATTATATATCTACGAAACAGCTGTATTTGTGAAAACCCATCCACAACTATTTAATAAACTATCAGATGTCTCTATTCGCAATCGACGTGACAATCATAAACTGCATGCAAACTGCACAAACAGCGCTTTTGAGCAAGAGCATTTTCTGTATGGCACCCAAAATCTTAGATATAAAATTCTCGTGTCACAATGTTCGTTCCCGTACTCCTCCGAAACGGCTTGACCGATTCTCATGAAATTTTGTGTAGGTCTGAGAATCAGCCAACATTTTTTTTTTTCTTTAATCTTTTGGTCAAAACATTTTTTTATGGCAAAACAACGTTTGCCGGGTCAGCTAGGATACTATAAAGTACCAAATAAATTGAAGGACCATAATGTTAACGTATTTAAATGTAATTTAAGAAATCTTTTATTGCATAAATGCTACTATAATATCAATGATTTCCTATGTGATAATATTATAAACTTTGTTTTCTTTGTTTTAATAATCGTTTATCAGGATCTAATTTAATTTGATATGTTCTTAATTATTGACGTTTTATCTATTACTATTATATTATTGGAAATGACTTATTAATTATTTTTATATTTATTGTACGGATTTGAACTGACCAATTTATCATATATCTCACTTCATTGTTAAGAGACGCTTAATTGACTTGTTAATTATTATATTAGATACAGAATAATTTTAAAAATAGAAATTTCTTTGTAAGGGGGCGTCCATAAATTACGTGAGGTGTTTTTTTTAATTTTCTGCCCCTCCCTCCCCCCCTTGTGAGATGTCGTGAGATTTTATTCAACCCCCTCCCCCATCTCCCAATCTCACGTGAGATTTTTCAAAATGTGAGTTTCTTACGTAAACGCGTTGGATTGTTATTGTAAAAAGAAAAAAACAAATTTGCTTCGTGCTTTTATTTACGACTAGTTATGACTAGTAATCAATGTTGCTGAGAGTTTAATTATAAGTGTAATAAAAATTTAACAATAGAATACTTAAATCGTAACTACTTAGATTAAAAAAGAGTATCTACTCTAATTCAGTCCATGGAGAATCATGCACGGTCTCAAGAGAGACTATTGGAACCAACATGTCCAAAGCTATTTGGTATAAAACAAATATGGTGGTTTGACAGTAAGTAAATGTATAACGTCGAAGTATGAATGAAATTATTTTCTTTTGAACGAATTCGTGAATGATCTTTATCGTATTACGATTACGCTTAAGATTAAATCTTATGCATGTACAATCTGGATTAAATGGATCAAAATAGTATAATTTTTTTTTTGTTTCAATCAGAAAAAAAAAATTGCGTGATATTTGCCGACACCCCCCCTCTCTCCCAAGTAAGATTAGATGAGATTTGACTCGACCCCCTCCCCCCCTTAAACACCTCACGTAATTTATGGACGCCCCCTAAACAAACATGATTGTGCTTTACACACATAATGAGTAGATAGACGTAGCTAATTAAATAACAATTAACGATAATAGTGAACAAATGAGACATTAGTAAACCACTTCCGTCTTGCAGCTACATATTTCGATTAATACACATACAGTACACATTCTTTTTTAATTTTCTTTTTTTTTTCTTAAGACAGCTTATGGTACCTGGAATATACATAAACAATTGAAATAAGTGAAGAAATAATATTATCCCGCTAGCTTGTACTAGTCGAGACACTGTGCGTTGATTTGAAAGGGGTGAAAATCACGTTCAAAGATTCCGTTACTTAGATACATACCAAGTTAATAAAAGCGTGTTAAAAAGAACTGCTCCCGAGGGATAGTATCTAGATTAACGCGAGCAAAGTCGGAAATTTGATCGTTATTGGCCATAGACCCAGATCTGGACACATTCCATGCAACAACTTTCTTCACATGACGAATAGAACTGGTCCGCTGACTGTGATGTATGTGGAGTGGTGGAGGACTTACACCATTTGTTGATGGAGTGTGTCAGATATGACTCTAGCAGAAATAGTTTAGTGTCCGACTTGAATTTTAATAGAGTTGACACAGGAATGATGCATAAAATTTTATCGGATCCTAATAGCGATGACGCGAGAGTTCTGTTCAAATACATGTCGAATGTATTAAAATAGTTTGATATGTGGTTTGTATTATGTTTAAGTTATGATGGAACTGACATGCGCTGAGCGTTAAAGTTCCAAAAATGAAAAAGGATTTAAAAAAAAATCGCTAGTAGTCGCTGACAAAATCTAGAAGGCTATACATACCTTACCTTTAACATGATATGAGCGTAGTAATCTTAAAAGCGCAGGCGCAGGACTGCTAGTTATTTAATATGAGTAGTAGAGCCTCGCTGATTTCAGCATGAACGGACCGGGGAAGGACACCCTCTTACAAAATATCGACGTGAAATACCAGTATTCCTACTGTTGTGTTTCGTTCGGTTAGTGAGAGTGCCGGAGGCCCAATCGCCCTCTTTCCCCCTTCCCGCTCCTGCTCCTTCCCAATTCCTTTCCTAAAGGGTCGGCAACGCGCAAGTGATGCCTCTGGTGTTGCAGGCGTCCATAGGCTACGGTGACCACTTACCATCGGGTAAAAATTAAAAATAAAAATGCCTATTTCTATATTTTTCTATTTGCATGAAGGTCAACACATTCTTATCAAAAATATCTTGCAATAATATTTACATTCACTCGGATGTCTTATCAAAATTACTAGTATATTATAATACAAACAGATAGACAGACAGACCAAAATTTAAAAACATACATTTTTGTTATTAATGCCATATACTTTCATACGCATTTAATAAAAAGCCGTTATTTCGACTTCACAAACGGACACTTCAATTTCATTTATTCGTAAAGATATAGATGAAGGTCAATAGAAAATAAGTTGCAATAATATTTACGTCCACCGTCTTATCAAAAATACTATATTAAGATAAAACATGTTACAAATGCGCAGTAGAGTGTCGTGAGCGACCATTTCACGGTATCAATAATAATATATCTGTATAAGTCCTTGGAACTATAAACAAGAGGCTTACAGGGTGAGAGACGGCATAGCGATCCAATAATGGCATGCCTCGGAAGATATTCAATACAAAAAGTATAATAAACATAATACCAGCCCTGTGGCCTGTATATAATATTAGCTTTCTCTCGCGTAAAAGTAGGGTAGATTACGTTAGTAACAGTGCTCTTTAAAATAATAATAATAATATTCTATCACATACACACAACACTATCTAGCCCAAACTAAGCAGAGCTTGTACTATGGGTGCTAGACAATGGATAAACATACATATATACCTTTTCTTTTTTGTAAATACATACTTATTATACATAGACACACCCAGGCGATGATTAGCTTTTTAATACGCACATAACTTCGAAAAGTTAAAGGTGTGTCTCTTAATCGGACTCGAGACACAGACTCACCGCTGGCATTTCTAAAAATTAAAATTCTAGTTTAAGATAAAACGTGTTACAAATGCGCATTAGTGTGTCGTGAGCGACCATTTCACGGTATCAATAATAATATATATCTTTGTGGAAGTCCTTGGAACTATAAACAAGAGGCTTACACGGTGGGAGACGGCGTGGCGATTGAATAATGGCGATGATAGAAATCTATATATTAATACGTGAAGCAAAAACTTTGTAGCTACCTACCCCTTTTTGCAAAAATTACGCGGGCGGAGGAATATAAAATTTGGCACAGTTAAAGTTTATATGGAGAAGGAGTAGCGAATCCTGATATTTTTATAAAATATGCATTAGAAATACATTAAATTAATGAAAAAACACTACACGCACACAACCATCTATTTGACACACGTAGTCGAATCGCGTTCGAAGTATTTCGGCATTGTTCGTCTGACGTCGTACAATCCTTCGTAACTATGGTTATATATACCTTATTTATACATATTATGTAATAAATAAAAGAGAAAACAAAGTAGCAAGCTTAGAAATATCGTCAATGAAAGAGTATAGTCAAGTAGTTAATAATAATTTGTTTGAAAGAGATAGGTAAAATAAACCTGTATAGCGTTGGCGAAATCTAAATGAAATGAGATTATAAGGGTAAAGATACAGAAAACCTTACTAACGATTAAACTTAAAATTTGAAACTATTATGGTCGAATTTTGACTACTAGGCGACCGCTAGTTTATATAAACGTCCTTGTTTTTCTTGCCACGGAATGTATTCAATACAAAAAGTATGATAAATATACATGTAATATCAGCGCTGCATATAAACTGCCCGAATCTGTTCGCAGGAAATGTGTGAAACGACGCCTTTTAAAAGTAATTTTTTTAGATACTTATGTATAATCACATAAGTATCTAAAAAAATTACGGATGTGTCGACACGACATCTAAAATAGATATATTTTAAAAAGTGTCTTTTCGCACAATTCCTGCGAACTGCGAACAGAATCGTGCGGAACGACCAATAAACTTTTGAAAAGATCACTCTGACACAGGACTCTTAGTGGGGAGAGTTGTCTTTAAAAAAAATGTTTGTATTGATCTGCCTCTCAGAAACCCGGTGTTAGAAGCAGCCCAATCAAATGACTTGATATTAGTATGATTTTGACACGTCGTTATTTGATTTCGAGGGAGTCTGTAACGGCAGTATCGCAACTAATATAATTGCAAACAATCGTAGAGTACGATAAACAATTACTGAGCAATCGTTCATTGTACCCTATAATTACCTGCATACCATTTGCTGTAATATAAAAATGACTATCACTGATATGTTACCACATCTTACTGTTACAATTATAATATAACTAGCTAACCCGCGCAACTTCGTCTGCTTTATATAAGATAAGAGAATTTATTCCGTTTTTGCAACATTTTTCATTACTGCTCCGCTCCAATTGACCGTAGCGTGATGTTATATAGCCTATAGCATTTCTCGATAAATGGGCTATCCAACACTAAAATAATTTTTCAATTCGAACCAGTAGTTCCTGAGATTAGCCTTACAAACAAACAATCAAAGTAACAAACTTTACCTCTTTATAATATTAGTATAGATAATACCATAATATCAGTCCTATACATAAACTGTCCTACTGCTGGGCACGGGCCTCTGCTCAGTGTGAGAAGGGTGAGGCATACACCACCACGTTGACCCAGTGTAGGTTGGCAGACGTAACATATCTTCGAAAACATCATGGAAATCTCTCAGATATGCAGTTTTCCTCTCGATGTTTGCCTTCTCTTAGTTAGTAAACCTTAACTTAGTAAAACGCACATAATTTCGATTAGTCAGAAATGCGTGCCTTGTAATCGAACCAGAGACCTTTGGCAGTCTAACGGTCTCCCACTCGGCTATTGCTGCTCCTTACTTATTTACTGTTACACAATGAATAATGTGCGTATAAAAGTACAGCTACATATTTATTGATACACGCTTACTAGCGCGTATTAAAAAATATATCATATAATCATAACGAAACTTTCACCGAAGCAAAATAACTTCAATTTTATTACCAACCAGTTCCAACTTTAAATAATCAGTAGCCGTTAAGGTTAACGCTCTTCCATATTTGATTTGAAATCTCATTTTGTTTACGACCGTCGTCGCGTGCAGACGTCTTTGATTTGATTGTTTGTAAGATAAAACATATAAAAGTTTGTCGATAGTGGTAAAATGCATGTTTGTTTGAGCTGTAGACGAAATATTGATGTTTACACGAACAGACTTGTTTACAGATAATGTTTGCATTTGTTATTGTAACTAATTTGCATGCGAATTATTCACGACATGCCCCCTTCCTTGACCGAAAGGTTAGATATGTCTTTTCTACATTTTGCCGGAGAGATTACTAGCTGAATATTTTCTTTTGTTCTCTTAAAAGACAACTCCCGCACTAGATATCGACGATTTATGAATAAGGATAATTTTGTTGTTTGTTGGTTGTTCCCAGTCTGAATGTTGTTTGTGTCCGTTATTTGAATATTTGTAAAGTCCTTCGTCATACAGGAATTATTCCTAGATTTCAAGATTTTTCTAGACAGTGACAAATGCCTAGATCGAACCCACAACACACGACTGTGTCGCGATGACCATTTAAACCACTGGCGTGTAATTTAACCTTATTTTACTAATGATGCTATTTTCTTTATTTACAGGTAAGTACCACTAGCAAGCGTTAAACGTTTTAGAATTATTGAAGAATATCTGGATGGTAAGTACATTATTATAAGTAACTAACTGAATCTATACCAAAAACATTACACTACTCATTGGCCACGCTTCGATATGACTCAGTCTAATAATTATGTGTAATTCGTTCTTGTAGGCAATTCGAGGTTAAAAGTATAAAAAAGCAATATAAAAGTTTCAAGTCAATCCGCCGACTACTTTTGTGTTTTGCGGACACAAGCGAATACAGAAGTTGAATAGTATAATTAATTTAAGAATTGAAGCTACTTAACCTTTGATGGGTGGTTGTCGTCTTGTTGATACGTCCAGACATTGTGCGGCTACTGAAAGTTTACTGACAAGAAAACTGAACATTTTGCTCGATTGAGGAGTTGGCTGCATGCGCAAACGCAGACTGGTACAATCACCCTCAAAAAGATGTATACAGAACAAAGTTCAGTTAAAATGCCAGAATATTGTATACACCTATTACCTATATTTATTTTGTTATTTAGCAATAGTTGTATGCAATCTTTGAATTATTTTATGGGCGTACACACGGCTACACATCAAGTTAGACACCCTTTATACGCATAACTACGCTACATACAAAATAGAGAATTGTCGGTAAGGGACAGTGCATAGTGGTGTCGATGCAATGGTAAGGATGCAGCGTCACGTCCTGTTCAGCATGAGTGAGACAAAATATAACGCACTCTCTCGCACGATTCGCAGCGTTCAACTTCTAATAGTTCAAAGCCCTAACAGTCTAGGTTGATGTGTCGCTGTGTGTACAAACGTATAAAATATCCACGTCTGCAGATGTCTACCCACAATTGACAAGTAAATATTTTTCGTTTTGCCACAATAGATGAATACAATATTATGGCATATTCGATGTAGACATTTTAATGGAACTTCGTTCCGTATACATCTCATTGAAGGGCTCGGTTGCGCAGTGTATTCGACTGCTATGCACAAGGTCTCGGATTCGAATACCGGGACGGGCCAAAATCAAAAATCTAAATAAATTTATTCAAGTTAGGTTACAAGGTAACACTTATGAATGTCAAAGATACACGTAATTTTTTTCTGTGAATTTATATTTACTGCCACGTTCAGCAAAGCAAGGGTGTAGGGCTCATGAGAAGAACGGGCAAGAAACTCGTAGTCACTCTTTTTAATCGCCAAGTTTACAATAATATTTCGTTTACATATCATTACTGTAAGGTGCTGCAACCATTTCTCCATGAACTACTACTCAACATACAACAATGCAACATTAGGTTTTTGCATAAAACAGTTGATCCTTCGCCTGATCTCTCTCCGGTCGTGTGGAATTGCTGTTCTTTCAAGTTATGAGAGTTAAAGAACAACAAGCACAAGTGTGTTTACGCACACACTTGTGCATTATTATGTCAGGCCTAGTCTCCGTTAAGTAGAATTTCGGTCTGGACGGTCTTATTTAGGGCGACTGTACTCTGTGTTATATAACATTTATGTATGAGATACCATTTGATTCAGACAATATCGGAGGCGCTCTACCTACACGCATCCTTGTGCCTATATTCGATCGCTGCAAATATCAACGTTAATATTTTTGGATGCACATATGCCGGTAGTAGATAATAATTTGTACAATTTTATATACGAGTGGGCAACGGTATTTTATTATAACCTTGATTCGAAGATAATATAAATTCAAATGAATGCGAAAATTACTCACCATATTCACATAAAGACACACCTGTTTCTCGGCTTAAAGGGCAATAAGGGCAATGGAGGGAGCTGCGCTCGGAGTATTCTTGCGAGATCGAATTAGAAATAAGAAGATCTGCAGCAAAACCAAAGCTCTTTGGATAGCCAAGTTTAAGTGGCAGTGGGCAGGGCACATAGCTCGGATGATGCACGAGCGATCCCTGCCACCCTGTAATAGATCGTGAGAAGTAACACCGTAATAGATTTGTGGGTAAGACCCAGGACTTTCCATCTTTCCCCGGGTAAGCCCGACATAACCTCTCCGCCCGTCACGCGGTGGGGATAAGCATAAATACGTTCCCAACACGTAAAAAGACACATATTTTTCTATCCATCGGTTCTGCGAATAACTCACAGCTCGAGAAATATGTATGATCCACAAGAATTATCCCTAGTGCAGGCGTTGTCTTCTTAATAAAAAACATGCGGGGCAGTCTTTGAGGACTGCCGATAGAAGTGAAAACTAAGTAACTAGCGTGCTGACGATGACGCGAGTTTCACGCTTTTTGTTCACCCAAAAAGTACACATATATACACAGTATACATATAGCTCATGGAAAGCGTTCGGTGACTATGACGCGAGTTCCATGATTTTTGTTCACCCAAAAAGTGCTCAACGCGCCAAAAGAAGTATTCACTTAAAAAAAAAAACTCCTGCGCGTGGTATCCTCAGTATTGCAAGTGATCATAGGCCGTTAACCATCACATACCTCTTGGCCATTTTTGTTGTATACAAAGGACCTTGAATTTTCGACCTTATTGTCCAACTGTTAATAAATATCGGTTGGTAAACAATTGGTATTGACATTTGAACTGTTTTATACAGGCACAAGGGCACAGCCTGTTGTTTATACATTTGCATATTTAAAAAGAAAATACTGGTAAATATTATTGTACTGAAAATGATGTGAAAATACTTTATTATCAAAAGACTAGAGTAATACATACTGGGTGGAAGGGACGGTGTACCTAAAATGTAGTTAAAAATCTTTGGAATTTTCTTCTGGAAAATCACAATCTTTTCTGCATTTATACATTTTTCTGTCTGTGAATCATAACATAGTGCATAAACTATCATTTTATTAAATAAAAATCAAAGAATACCACATTTTACTAAAATACAGCAATGTTTTTAAATCGTCGTGATTTAAACAGATCCGCTGTTTTTATGCGCACGGATCGCAGAGTTCATGCCCGCCGGCGCGGGCGCGAGTGGTGCGTTGTTTTGGTTGCAATCCCTTGCGTACCGCGTAATAATGTTAATGTTAATCATTATAAAATCTTAATACTGCGTTTTTTTTTAATAATAATAATTGCATCGAGATAATTATGTACTTATAGAAAGACGTCTTGCTAAAGTTTTCGGTACGCCGCCGTCCCTTACATCCAGTATATGGCCTAACACTTCTCGCGCTGAGAAGAGGTCCCGTGCCCAGCAGTGGGACAGTTTAATACAGGGCTGATTATTAGAGTGTAATTTATATTTACCATAAACCAAAATCATTCATCAAAGACTCTTGTATGTCATGCATGAGCTCAACAGAGTATACCTACTAAGAGCAGTGTAGATTAAATAATATAACAAATGATTTTAGCAAGACAAACCACGATTGTCTGCTTATATGGAATTTCCGCCATTGTTTTTACTTAGTTTGTGTAAGTTATTTGTCTTTACTAATATTATTAAGAGGAAAGCTTTGATTTTTGTTAATAATTATATTTCCTATAAAGAACATGCACTGGAATCACAAAAATAGGTATTATTTCATGCCGAGCACGGTTAATTGACAGTTGAAATTAAACTACTCTATACGGCTTTTGTCGCATTGTTTATTTTAAAACACTGATGACATCATGTTGAAGTTTAACACTATTATTATTAAACTTCACTACAAAATAAGCTATTTAAATTAATTTAAACTATTTAAGTTTACACTTTTCCCCGACGTTTCAGTTGCTTTACAGCAGCCATGGTTACGGGGAGACTAAAATTATAGTTCAATATAAGCAAAATAGTACGACATGGAATATAAAAAATCATTAAAATGGCTTAACTGTAAATTTACAAAATGTTTATTGCACTTGTCTTACCGATGATGCGATTTATAGGCGTCCCTAAGGGCACATATTTGTTGAATATTAAAGCACTTTAAAAATTATTGGGTCGGAAACAGATTATTCGCTCTGGTGAGTGTAAATCTGATATACTTTGATACGATAGCGTGTGTTGTCGCGAGATGTTCGTGTACATTTTATTTAGCGACTAGCTGTGCCCGCGGTTTCAGACGCGCGTATGAATACTGCTCCGCTCCTGTGGGTCGTAGCGTGATGTTATATAGCCTATAACCTTCCTCGATAAATAGCCTATCTAACACTAAAAGAATTTAATGAAATTAAACTACTATATACTTTTATCGCGTTGTTTGTTTAACACTGTATTACATAATTTAGAAACTGTTACACTACTACTACTATTGAATTTACTAATTGTTAAGCTAATAAAATTATTAAAACTATTAAAGCTATTTATATTTAGGTTTACACTTTCCCCGACGTTTCGGTTGCTTTTCAGCAGCCATGGTCACGGGTAATTTTGCCAGAACAAACAGACATCTCGTCTGTTTGTTCTGGCAATATTTTAAAACGGCTAGACCGATTTTGACGGGACTTTCACTCGCAGATAGCAGATGTTATAAGCTGCAATGTTTTTCTAAAATAAAAGAAGACAGACATACAGACAAAAAGATTAAAATTGTTTTGTTATAAGTACCGTATATACTCTCATATGCATTTAATTAAAAGCTGTTATTTTGATATTACAAACAGACACTTCAATTGTGTTTATTACCCGACTGCGTCAGAAGGAGGGGGGTCTTGGTCTGGGTGTTTCTATGTATAATATGTAAGTATTTACAAAAAAGAAGTATATATGTATGTTTATCCATTGTCTAGTACCCATAGTACAAGCTCTGCTTACTTTGGGCTAGATGGTGTTGTGTGTATGTAATAGAATATAATATATATATATATATATATATATAAGGTTCACCAAAAGATTTAAAAAAAACCAAAAAAAATGTTTTGTATAGATAACATTGGTCGTTTATATCAGTAACAGGTATTTTTTATTATATTACAGCAAAGGCGGCAAAGGGTAAGCAGGCAAGCATAGGATAGACGTACAATTATTTATTTGTATAGATTTCTACTGTCTTATACCGTCTCATTGTCTTAATGTGTGGTTATTTCAAAGCACCCGAAGATCTTATCTTATCTTGTGTGGGGGCCAGTCAGTACAGACCGGCGACACTTCGACCCAGTGGGATCTTTTGTGTCGACTTCCCCAATAACGACTGCCATAGATGTTCATGGCAGCCGGGACCGATGGCTTAACGTGCTCTCCGAGGCATGGAGCAGGCGATAATTGTCAATCAATACGCACATAATTTCGAAAAGTCATATAACTTCCGAAAGTCAGAGGTGCGCAACGTGGGTTCGAACACGAGACCCTCTGCATTGCAGTCTGTTGGTCTCCCCACTGAGCTATCGCTGCTGTTGTACCCGAAGATAATCATTGGTGTTCCTATTGACAAAGAATGAGCTCAAAGTAACATGAAGTCTAGCTGTTTTGCTTCTTATGTTTGTCTATCTGAAATATCGGTGTGTCTATATACATATATATTATACATATATGTACTTACACATGTTTAAGTTTACAATATTGCACACACGTGTATCGATCGCGCGATATGACATCAGCAAACGAAACGAGCGATTGTATAGATGTATGTATCGGCAGATCTGTTTATAGAGATGCAGTGACGATGGTTCGGTTTATGGACGGTTATAACGGTGTGCGGTGATGCTTTATGGATTGTGTAATAAGTAGTTTTAGTGGGTTTTTTTACCTTTAACCGACGAGCGTGTATAAGGAATGTGATGAAAGGGAATAAAGCCAGAGAAGTGTGTCAGGATCGTTGCAAATGGAAATCCGTAGTCTCTGCCTACACCCCTTTGGGAAACAGGCGTGAATCTATATATTGTTCAGTGTTGTTAGGTTCGAGTTGATAATTTGTGTGATCTGTTTTGTATCGGGAGTTTTATTTGTTACACAGGAATTGTTCAAATTTAGAGGATAGTCTTAAAAAAATTGCTTTGGGTATTCCTTGTGGTTTGGTTTCGATCTCAGATCGTCGTTATAATAATAATGTCTTGTAAACTGAATTTTATGGTGGACTATTTTAACGTTTGAGACTGGTTGTTATTAGAGACACAGGCATTGATAGAGTAAGTAGTTTTAAAAAATTAGCAACGGTGATTTAATTGTGGCTTGGTTTCGATTGCATGTCGTGGTCATAATAATAATGTCCTGTAAACTGAATTTTATGAAGAAATATTTTGGAGAATAGCCAGCAGGAAATAATATAGCCTCTTTTTTTTTTCTTGTCAAAGTCAACGTCAAAGTCTAAAATCATTTATTCATTTAGGTCACAAAGTAACACTTATGAACGTCAAAATATATGGGTTAGTGAGTTTACTAAGTTACTGAAGCTACATTTAGGTTAGTTGCTAGGTTCAGGCAAAGGGTTGAGCCTATGAGAAGAAACCTGCAAGAAACTCACCGCCACTCTTTTAAATCGCCAATTAAATATAATTTCAGTATTTTACAACTCAGATTAACAAGGTGTTGCAGCCATTATGCCATATACTACAGACTATAAAAAAACTAAAGATAAAAACAGTAATAACTTAATAATATTATAGAGATTAAATAATTTGGGCTAAGGTATATGTTTTAATATAAATCTAAAATAGGCAGTAAGATGGCATGATGGCGCATACACTTGACGACTGGTCGGCCACTATCCACACGAAAATGAAAAATAAAAGAAAGAATAATATAGTGTGTGCGTAACAAGTGCACTGTAATATGGTTACCTCACTCTTAAAGTCTCAAATGACACGAGTGATTGTGTAGATGTGTCGGTAGATCTGTTTATAGAGATGCTGTGACGACGGTTCGGTTCATGGAAGGTTATAATGGTGTAGTGGTTTTAGTGGGAGACCAACAGACTGCAATGCAGAGAGTCTCGGGTTAGAACCCACGTCGCGCACCTCTGATTTTCGGAAGTTGTAGGACTTTTCGAAATTATGTGCGTATTATTTGACAATTATCGCCTGCTCCGTGCCTCGGAGAGCACGTTATGCCGTCGGTTCCGGCTGCCATGAACAACAATGGGAGTCGGTATTGGGAAGTCAGTGCACTATAATATCCTGACACTGGTCTAGCTTTAGGGTATCGTTAGCCTTCGGTTTGCGGAGGTCAGGTGGCAGCCGCTCCGTGTAAAAACTGATTTCCAGTCAAATCCGGTTAGACCAGGAAAGCCGACCCCAAGTAACTTGGGAATAATAAAGGCTAGGGAGGAGAAGTGGTTTTAGTGGGTATACCGCTGAGTATTGTTGGGTTCGATATCGGATTAAATTTGTGTGATAGCATGAAGAGCTAATAAACAATATTAAAATAAATGCCTATCCTAAAGAATGATGCTATTTTATAACAAACTAGATTCTGCCCGCGGCTTTGCTCGTGTAACTCGGTTAGGTTAGTAACAGTTGTTTTCTACAAATATTTGTTATGAGCCGGTGTGTTATTTGTGACACAGGAATTGTACTAAGTAGGGGGTTAAAGAAGAAAGAAAATTAAGTGGTGATTTCGTTGCTGCTTTTTGTATATAGGGTGTGTAACTTGATGTGTAGCCGTGTGTACGTCTTTTTTCCTTATGACGGTAGAATAGATGACAAGCAGCGCATGTCAAGTAGGGAGCTATCGTAGCCACTGGTATGTTGATGCCCGGCAGTCACTGTCCACACCGCTTATCTATGTAGCACAAGTGTGCTAGCATTGTGCTTAATGAGCACACATATCTCGTTAGTAGGTATTATTTAAATACTATATTTTGGGTTGTCAACATTGCTGATGATGGTTTAGGTGGTCGGTAAATATAGTATTATCACACTCACTCATATTTACAACTAACTGACCCGCGCACCTTGGTCTGCTTCATATAAGAGAACTTGTCCCGTTTTTGCAACATTTTTCGTTGATGCTACGCTCCTATTGGTCGTAGCGTGATGTTACGTAGTCTTTTATGTACGAGGAAAGCTAAAGAACGACTATATGTTATAAAGTCGTTTTTTAGGTTTCCTCGATAAATGGGCTATCCAACATTAAAAGCTTTTTTTCAATTCGTACCAGTAGTTCCTGAGATTAGCGCGTTCAACCAAACCAACAAACAAACTCTTCATCTTTATAATGCTAGTATAGATTGTATACTCTCAGACTATCCGTCATTAGCATGTAAATGTAATATGTGAGTTCACTCTTAGTGAAGACACGTCTTGGTGCGGTTTTTGCACAGTGAGGCTATGTTAGGGTACATATCTTTCGGGCACGCCACGATTGTGGTGGTAAGTCCCGTGTTTGAGGAGTGGCTGGAGAGGCGGCATAGCGCCCTCACTTTCCGGCTGACACAGGTAACGACTGGCCACGGTTATTTAGGCCAGTTCCTGTGTCGCATAGGCCGGCAAAAGACCGGTTGCCACCACTGCGGCGACTGCCGCGACGTTGTTGTAGACACGGCGCACTGTGGACTGAAAATCGAGTTCCATAAGCATTTAAATTTTTTACTCTTTTATTTTTTATTTATCTTGTTATTAGCTTCTCATGCCTTCAGCAGACATGGATATATATAAGGAATATTGTTTCATTGGTAAACAAAATTATCAAAAGAAATAATTAAAATTTTATATGGAGCCCAAGTAATAAATCCCGATATTTTCAAAGCAGCTGTCTAGCTTTACATAACCGTGACAAATGCGGATTTTTTTAAAAAATTGTGTATGTTATATAAAAAATGGTGAATAAAAATTTGTACTTACATTTGGACCAATAGGTTATATAAAACTTGAAATTTTGCAGAGAGGTGTCTGTATTTTAGAAAAACACTAATACATTAGCAAAATTAAGAAATATATTTAATGACATCAAGAAAAAATATTAAGTGATATTTAATTAGGCATTCTAAGAACTCGTTTTTAGCACCATTGTATGATCGTTAACTTATTAGGAATTATCTAATTACCCTAATTATAAAATTACCTTAATTTTGATGACATAAGATACTAAGTAATTAATACCTAATTATTATTTGTATTATGATATTAGGGTTGTTAAGCTAAATATTATAACATTAATGAGGCCTTAATCTTCTCCCTAACCTTTATTATTCCCAAGTCACTTGGGATCGGCTTTCTAGTCTAACCGGATTTGACTGGATATCAGTTTTTACACGGAGCAACTGCCACCTGACCTCCGCAACCCGAAGGCTAACGATACCCTAAGGCTAGACCAGTGTCAGGGCACTGACTTCCCAATAACGACTGCCATAGATGTTCATGGCAGCCGGGACCGACGACTTAACGTACTCTCCGAGGCACGGAGCAGGCGATAATTGTCAATCAATACGCACATAATTTTGAAAAGTCTTATAACTTCCGAAAGTCAGAGGTGCGCGACGTGGGTTCGAACCCGAGACCCTCTGCAACGCAGTTTGTTGGTCTCCCCACTGAGCTATTAAGCACAATATTGTATATTTAAATAGAAGTGCATTATAAATGCGAATTGCGTTTGTTTATTTGTTACGCTTTCACGCTTTAACTACTCGACCGATCATCATGAAAGGGGATTGCCCACTTTCTATAGACACTTTGGCCAATCATATACAGGTCATTTGGCTAATAATATGATATTAATTAAATACTTAACATCAGTAAAAAGGAGAATTTAAATCTAGTTTTGTATCAGACTTTATATTTAGATAGGTTTCTCTATATTATTGAAAAGGGTAATTAATCAAATAAAACAACATATTTTCCATAAATAATTTATTAATCAGACTCATATGTAAGTAGTATATGATCAAGAAACTGGGCAGGTGGATTAATGTGCTCTTGATACCTTGCCCAGTCTAAAAACCATATTATGGTCATTATGTGAGCGCAGCAACCCAATCAACACAACCAACAGCAATCAAATTAAATACTAAAAATGTTTTTTTTTTGTTGTGTTAACTTTAATAAAGATTTTAAATATAAAATATTCATGTGTTTATTTTTTCGTAACATCCTGTCCACGGACGGCCAAAAGTGGACAATGACATTTCGCATACACCTTATAGGTGTACAGAAAAGGACATTCATTCAAAAAAATACTGTTACCTAGGTATATAAATTTAATATATAATCTCACCTCTCAGTCTTATAAATGTGAGCGAAGCGGCGAGCAAAATCTAGTATTGAACAAATTCAGACATTTAGAAAAGCTACTTTGTTCATAAGTAACATGGCCTATAAGCATAACATCACACTACGAGTCTCAAGAGCGAAGAAGCAATCATAAACGTGGACGAAACCGCGAGATATAGTTAGCTACATTATAAATATGTAACAGTTATACAATAAGGGCATATTAAATAACGTAGACCGTTATCGCATTACATTTCCTGAACAGCCGAGATTAGAATTGTCGCTCAGACGAACAAAAACTATCAGCGAGCGGTCGTCACACTCAAATAAATACACTACAGATTAGATCCTTGAGGACATTTTAAGTGTGACCTACAAGATATTAGGACTGTTCATAAGAAATAAATAAATAGATAGTAAGGAAGTGCCTCGGAAAGCACGTAAAGCCGTTGGCCCCGCGCCCACACTGTCTCCGGTCGTGTTGGATTACCGTCACATCGGATCATGAGGGTTAGGGAACAGAGAGTGCACTTGTGCACTATAATTTCTCTTGCGTTTAGCAATTAAAAGAAAACCTTTTGTGAAAACAGCATTTAAAATTGGTTGCAAAATAAAAGATTAATTCATATTTTAAATATGGATTTAAGGAAAAATGAGAGTGTAGTGGGGATGTCTCGTCTGTCTATCTCTCTCGCTCTGCTGCGGTTAAATAGCAGTTACGTCACAGTTTGTATCGTGCATTCTTTTTGTCATTCGACAACTAACCCTATTACCAAATTTGAAACGCATGTATCTTAGTTATTTTTAATAGATTTTGTAATTCTTTATGTCTTAGATTGGGTAATGTAACTCTTTGATTTAAGTAATAAATTTTATGAATCAACTTTCCTATTGTCAGTCAGACGCATAAAAAACTATCAGAGTGTGGTCGTCACACTCAAATGCACAGTTAAATCCTTGAGGACATTTAAAGTGTGGCCAACAATTTATATTTCTATTGAAACTTTTTGAGGCGGAACTCATTTGACGAAATGCAGTAACAGTGCACACTGCACGGATGGCGTATAACAGAGGACAAAGACAATCGTTGACGCAGGACTTGAGCCTGCGACCTTGACAAACCGTGACATCGCTCTGCCAACTATTCATGGTACTATCGTCTCGTCTATTTATCAGTGACTACCCCCGCGTAAACTTTTTTACCAAAAAAAGAAAAAGAATAACGAGACGCGAAACATCCATTTGTGGATCGCACTAATTTTATCCTGTTTAGAATTCGAGCCCACAATTCTCAGCGTAGACGCAGGGGCGAGGCGACCACTTAAAAGACAAAAAGAAAGAAGATGTCATTTAATTGAGATCTTCCTTCTGATATCATATGTGCTAGGTACCAATGCCTACGTGCACTCAGTGAGGTAAGATTGAGCTGCCTACGTGACCAGTACCTCGTAAAACTAATATATTTACAAGCCATTATGTTGCGTGTGCCTTTATAGGGTCCGTACCCGAAGGATGCCAACGGGACCCAACCACTAAGCCATTGCTGGGCCCGGGCCTATTCTTAGTCCGAGAAGGGCTAGGCCATAGTCCACCACACTGGCCCAGTGCGGCTTGGCAGACTTCGTAAATTTTCGAGAACGTTATGTAGAATTCTTAGACATGAAGGATATAAAGGTTTTTTGCTTTAGTGCTAAATTGAGCGATAAATGACTATTTAATATGCACATAATTACGAAAAGTCAGAGGTGAAAACATAAATAGAGCTTCGTATAGAGAATCGTACAGAAGGCCCGAAAAAAGGCCTGATTTTCGGAAGGTCAGCTCTTGGTGGTGGTACCCCATCGGATCTCGGAAACGCTCATATCTACGGGAGTCGTTCTCGAACAAAATCTTCCTAAAACCCTGGCAATTTTTAGCAGGGGTGGGGCGGAAAAAACATGGCTTGCATACAAAAAAACATGGCCGCCAATGTAGACGAGATCTTTCCAGAAAAGGTCATTCATTACCAAGGTCACCGAGAGTCATCGGTGACTTTTTAGCTTCGGGGTTATCAAGGTCCCTGAATCCGAATCTAAGATTAGTTTTTTTTATTCCTACGCCCCTCGCTATACACCCCACCTCCATCTCTACCACCTCCTCGCAACCACGCGAAATACTAGTCTTGATAATAAAGCCCAAATAAAATAACTGATTTATTTAAAATTTCAAAATATGACTTATTTGCAACGTTGTCCATTCAAAGATTTGACATGTGAAGTCTGCCAACCCGCACTGGGCCAGCGTGGTGGACTATGGCCTAACCCTTCTCACCCTGAGAAGAGGCCCGTGCCAACAGTGGGATTTAATACATGGCTGATAATTTATTATAATCATTTTAGTAAGCGGCACGGGTGGGTACCTTGTTTCATGTCACTTATACCAACTGAGTTTTGTAAAGAACTTGATTGGAAATTAACTGATCGATCAGCTACGTGACTGTAGTCTCGTGGCACACACGTTATATTTGGTGTGTAATCTCGTGTAAACAGTTGCCCACTAGTGACCTAAATACGGCCCACTTGTAATGGTCCTCTGTGCGCATGTCGCGTATGTCAACTAAGACGCTGTTCGGTATTTTTAGATTGTCGCAACAAAAGGTGTACGACACAGCTGCTCTTTGTGGATATTCGTGGGTGTGTAAACATATCATAAGAACTTGTGGGGTCTTGTAAACGTATCATAAGAATTATGTAACAATTTTGGAAACCTAAGGTTATTGTAACAAACAATTATTAGTAAACACTGCACCGTGTTTAACAGACTAAAACATAATTCTTATTCTACTTAATATGATATTAAAATTAAATTGTTAACAAATTCAAATAATTACAGTTATAATTTAGTTGTTCCAATAAATGTGGCGATTGCTGTTTGCCTGTTGTAATTGCTGACAGACTGTATAGGTCCAACGTTGCAATTTCAACTGCAACATTAAACATCTTGAGACAACATGCATGTCTGAGAATTCTACATAATGTTCTCGAAGATATGTGAAGTCTGCCAACCCGCACTAGGCCAGCGTGGTGAACTATCGCCTCTTCTCACTCTGAGAAGACTCAGTGTGAGAAATGTTAGGCCATAGTCCACCAGCAGTGGAACAGTTTATATACAGGTCTGATATTATAATCAAGTATAGGTAAGGTATTATTTGTCGGCCTCAATGGCGTAGTAGTGTAACCAACTGCCACGCCTGAGGTCGCGGGTTCGATCCCGCACAAGTTAAACATTTGTGTGCATGAACATGGATGTTTGTCTTGGTCTGGGTGTTTCAATGTATAATATGTATGTATTTACAAAAAAAAAGTATATATGTATGTTTATCCATTGTCTAGTATCCATAGTTCAAGCTCTGCTTAGTTTGGGCTAGATGGTATTGTGTGTATGTGCTAGAATATTAATATTATTGCTATTATCTTACTACCAGACATATCTTTAACCCACAAACTCCTGATAAATAACATTTAATTGAATTTGTGTACTCATTAAGTGACATATACACCTGGACTTCATCTTGGCACGTCAATTAGCCAGCGACGATGCAGTCGTGCTGCTCATGCTACCGAAATACTTCTTTAATCATTCCGTAATACATCACGCTTATTATTATTATAGTGAGCTTATTAACAGGCATATCTTCAAGATATATACTCCTTTAAGAGTGTGTCCAGATCTGGCGAATGCGCCGCTTGCGAGCAGTGTGTGTGCGGCACGCAAGCAGTTAGCAGTAACTGCGCCAAAAAGGCGCACTAAAAAATTGCGGAATTGTTTGGTTCGCCTCTTTGGCGCAACTCAGGCGAGGCTTGCACAGTTGGCGTGCGTTTAACGCATGCAGTTCCGATCGCTTTCATACTGTAAATGTCAGTTGTAAATTTGCTTTCGAAGGTGGCGGAGTAACACGACTGCCGTTAGAATAATTACTGCAGCATCGGCTATTATAAGAAAATTTTGTACAGATGATACAGATGCAAACTCATGATTGACACACTGAGCGGGTGAGCGGGCGGGAGGTAGTACGCGTGGGGCGCACGCGCGAGGCTCTTGCGCCGTTCACGCACAGCGCGTAAATGGCGCGCAAACGGCGCGCGGGCAGCGCAGGAACGGTGCGCAAACTTGAAATGCACACATGCAGTTCGCGAACGGCGTATTCGTGTCGTATTCGCCAGATCTGGACACAGCCTTAGATTACGTTTCATAGAATTTGTGTTCTCATTAAGTGACGTATCCACCTGGACTTCATCTTGGCACGTCAATAAGCCAGCGATGATGCACAGAGGCGAACTGCTCACGCTACAGAAATACTCCTTAAATCATTCTGTAATACGTCACGTTTGAAAGTCATGTCGTGATCCGTTTTGAGCCAAGTAGTCATATTGAATGATGTTCTAATATCATAGCATTTATTTCTAAGTACTAGCGAACTGCCTGGCTTCGCACAGGTAGTACAAAACCTTAGCAAAATATACACCTAAATCTTTCTAATGTATCAGTCTGTCTATTGGTGAAAACCGCATGAAAATCCGTTCAGTAGTTTTTGAATTTATCCAGTGGGAACACCTCAGGTTTTTTAGTGGGTATACCAGCGCTCGGCTGGTGAATCCCACACGCCCCGCCGGTGCCGTTCCCTAGCCGGCGGGTAGTGCATCAAGCATTTTTCCTGGGTATCAAAAAAAAAAAAAAGGAAAGCGTAACAAACAAACATTTATAATATTAGTTAGTATACTCGATACCCTGTTTCTCTTCGACTGTAACTTATTTAGTATAAAAACCCAATAACCGTACTCAATCCGGGTATTAAACTCGAGACCTCGTCTATCTAGATTTATTAATATGTAAAGCTAAAGAGTTTGTTTGTTTATTTGGTTGAACGCGCTAATCTCAGGAACTACTGGTTCGAATTGAAAAATTATTTTTGTGTTGGATAGCCTATTTATCGAGGAAGGTTATAGGTTACATAACGTCACGCTACGACCCACAGGAGTAGTAATCATAAACGCGGGTGAAACCGCGGGTACAGTTAGTTCTCAATACAATTGCGCGAGTTTTACTTGCGCTTGACTGTATTATTCGTAGAAATATGAATTACCAGAAATGTATTGTTCGTTCTATTCGCAGGAAACCTGAGTTTCAAAGAAATCTGTTTTTTAATAACCAAAATGGCATTCAGTTGCCAACAAAGAGTTTCTGAGGTATTCTGTCAAGAAATCCTCAATAGCAGCCCGGAATTAAAAATTTGTCATATTGCACGTAAAGGAGTTGGTCCTGCGCCTGATCTCTTCGGTCGTGTCGGGTTGCCGTTCCATCGGACTATGATAGTGTGGGCGCAGAGAGAGCACTTGTGTTTGCGTATTTGTGTACTATGATATCTCTTGGAGATGTCCAGTCTCCGTTAAGATTGGCCGTGACCGAAATTGGTCTGGAGGACCTTAGTAAACGGTTAGCGTAGCCCAGTGGTCAGCAATCTTGTAGTCCAAAAAAGCTAAATATAAACAAACCACAAGTGAAATCTAGTCAAAAAGTAATTTTCTTAATCTTTTCTGTAGCAGGAGACATTATTACGGAAATTTGGATTGAAAGTACACTCTCGAGCTTGCCTTTGTCAAATAAGTAAATTAAACAAAATTTGGTATCATCTTGTCTTATCTTATGTGGGGGCCAGTCAGTACAGACCGGCGACACTTCGACCCAATGGGATCTCTTATGTCGACTTCCCCAATAACGACTGCCATAGATGTTCATGGCAGTCGGGACCGACGGCTTAAAGTGCTCTTCGAGGCACGAAGTAGGCGATAATTGTCAATCAATACGCACATAATTTTGAAAAGTCATATAGCTTCCGAAAGTCCGTGGTGCGCGACGTGGGTTCGAACCCGAGACCCTCTGCATTGCAGTCTGTTGGTCTCCACACTGAGTTATCGCTGCTCTAAATTTGGTATCATACTTATAAGGCAAGTTAATAAGTAATATTCCGTGTCTGCACTAAACATTCAAAGGAAGAGCTGCAGCCGAAGAGTCAAAGAGCCGCATGCGGCCCGCGAGCCGTGGGTTGCCGATGCCTGGCATAGCCTATAATTTTTTGTACTACAAGGGTATAGTTTATGCATTGCCGATCCGAGAAAAGCAATAAATATACATATTATATATGTACATTCATAGTCTTACGTCTCCATCCCCCGGAAGGGCAGCCAAAGATGTATCATAATTCCCCAGTTATGATTATCCAAGTCAAAATTCATTAAGTCTTAAAGCAACACCATGGACTTCAAAATCTATTGGTTAGTGAGTTTACTAAGTTACTGAAGCTACATTTAGGTTAGTTGCTTGGTTTAGACAAAGGGAAAAGACAACTCCTGCACTAGGAAAAATTCCTGTGTCATGAAGGACTTTGCAAACGTTCTAACAATAAACACAAAGACTCGGAAGAACAATTTGTGGATTACCCAAATTTTGGTCCTGTTTGAGGATCGAAATCTTAACCCGAGCCATCCGCGCAATTAAAAAAGTTAAGAAGAATTATAGCAGCAAGGAGTTTTGAACTGTGCCTACTATCGCGTTTGAGGCTTAAAAACATAGTTGCCAAAATATAGAAGTAAAATATAACACTACCTGTATAAACGTGACTCTATACACGTAAACCAAATAGCAAGTAAATGCGAAATATAAAAACGTATATATGTAGTTTCAAAACCAGTTTGAACTAATTAAATTGCACATTAGAATTCTGTTATGCTACTTAACGCTGCACGTAATCTCGACCGAGCACGTATTTCGCAATCTTCGATAGAATAGCTATTTAACTCGTAAACAACTCTCGCCTCTTGTTCCTCCTATTGGAAACATATTTAATTTTAGCAGCACGAGAATGACACTGTCCTATTATCGGGCTAATTCTAAAGAACAATCACCTATTGCAATAAAACGACGTAGACGTCTACATGCGCGGGCGTCGCTTTGTTTACACGCCGACGCGCGTTCTAAATTCGAATCTTTATATCAGTATTGCGTCGACCGTCGAGGAGGACGGTCGCTTTCGTTCTTTGTCCGACTTTTATACGCAGTTGTATTTTCAGTGTTCTTTTTTGTTTGTTGCTTCTATTTAAATATATTTTTTATTGTTTTGGTGCAGTGTTTTATGGTATTGTGGTGACAATGACGGCGCCTATGAGCCCGGTGCCTGTGGACGAACTAGGTAATTCTTTGTTTACGTTGTACGTTTGATATTGAAGTTGAAAGTATTCGAACGGGTATGGTAATACGATCGGATGTTGTGTATTTTTTTTTGTTTCGCCGCGTCTACATTTCGTTGATATTACGCAGTTGTAGTTATTGGTCTATGATTATGAGTGTGTGTGTATGAAACTTGTATTGTATTTTTAACTTTATCGTGAGATTAAGCATGCAGTGCGTATTTTCTCGTAAAGAAAATAATATGTTGCTACTTTGATATTACCTAGTAGATTTGCGTTGATTCTTTATATTATAAGACTTTTATTGCCGTATATTCGTGTACGCTAAACCTGAAAAGTACTCGATGGATTGACTTGAAATTTTTACACAATGTTGCATATCTATATAAAAGTGTTTTTATATAGATTTTATATCTATGTTACCACGGGAACGGGTAATTAAAATTATCAGACTGAGCCACAGCGAAGCATAGCCGGGTTTAGCTAGTCTACTCGTATAGACAAACACTCCACACGAGTTGACTCAGTCTAATATTTTTCATTGAATTAATTTTTTTTTCGATGGCGCAGCGTCTGTGAATCCTACAACAAGGATCTTAGGTGCGTTTTCTCAAGAAACTCCCAGAAGCAACACGGGTTCTAGAACTGTGCCGAGATGACGGCAACACTCTCTCCCTATTACATAGGATTTAAAACCATATTTAGCTAATGGGGTATAACATACCTCCAGCGATATAGGCTTGATACAAGACTTACTCCTCTTTCCCGGAGGGGTAGGGTCTTTCAATAATAATAATTATAGAAATGAATTTCTGATGTGTTGCTTCTCTTTTGCATTATCATACTCTTTGGTCGGTTTAGGGTATCCTTAACTTGGTCTTTATACAGAAAATTTATACTAATAATATTATACAACTAGCTGACTCCGGCAATTATGTTCTGCTTTATAAATTCACACTAATCACCTAGCGGTATGAAAAATACTTTACGATCTATTCTCACGCCTAACAAATAAACATGTATAAAAATTTCATAAAAATCGGTTAGCCGTTTCGCAGGAGTGCGACCACAAATACCGACACGAGATTTTTATATAATACTAGCGGACCCGACAGACGATGCCTGTAGACACGAAAAATAAATACCGAATCTAAACCATTCTCGAATCCACTAGAACACACACAAAAATTTCATCAAAATCGGTCCAGTCGTTTAGGAGGAGTTTAATTACAAATACACGCACAGAAGATGTACATATATAAAGATATAGATATAATAATGTCTTACTTTTACGCGAATGTTTTACATTGAAATTAAACTACTATATACGGATTTTATCGTGATCTTTTATTTTTCTAAACACTATTAATACATAATTTTGAAACTTTAAACTACTTGAACACTGTTACTAGTCACTGTTTACTTCTATTTAGACTATTTTAATTATAAAACTATTTTGATTTAATTTTAATTTTACACTTTTCCCGGACTTTTCCTTTGGTTTTCAGCAGCCATGTTCACGGGGAGACTAAGATGTCAACATCCAACTCCCCGTAACAAAGTTTAACAACAGTAGTTCAAAGATTCAAAGTTTTCAAAATAAATACACGTAAATTCCGTATAAATTAATTTAATCACTAAATATAAAAATTAAATAGAAGTGAAAACTAAGTAACTAGCGTGCGGTGACGATGACGCGAGTTCACGCTTTTTGTTCACCCAAAAAGTACACATATATACACAGTATACATATAGCTCATGGAAAGCGTTCGGTGACGATGACGCGAGTTCCATGATTTCTGTTCACCCAAAAAGTGCTCAATGCGCCTTCAGAAGATTCAAAACTTTTTTGACAGCACGGATGACGTCTTGGTTTAAGCGGTCGCCTCGCTACTGCCACCGCGTCGAGAGTTGTGGGTTCGAATCCCACACGAGATAAAAAATTGTATATGTATAATGTAAATTGTATCCAAATGATTGTTCTGAGTCTGGATGTTCTTTGTGTCCGTTGCTTGAATAATTGTAAAGTCTCCCGCGACACAGGCATTATTCCTAATGCGGGAGCTAACATTTAAAAAAATAAACGTTATTTCGGTCTTTATCGACTTATATCGCTGTTTGAATGTTTGTAAACGCCCCTGCGAATTATTTCTAGTGCAGCAGAAATCCTATATAATAGGTAGTAACCTAAATAAACAAAAACTTAGAGTTTATTTTGTTTGTTATCTCTAGAACTACGAGTAGGATTTGATAAATTATTTTTGCATGTGATAGTCCAATTCTTGAGGCATTTTATATCAGTTATTGTTATTGGACAATATTTTATTATGGACATACTGACGTGATGCCAAATGACCTAACGAAACACTCCTGAGATATATAAATTAAAAATAAATCAATTGATTTACCGTTTGCCTTCCTAGTTCAAACGCATATCCGGATTCCAAATACAGTTATGAAGAGAATGCTTTGAGAATACCAAGTGTGGCACCCGAATGATGCCTTGGGGAACGCCTTTAACTAAACAGACTATGAATTGAATGATAATTAATATAATTAAGTAGATTATAGCTTAATTATGACGCACGCCTGTTTATCGTTAAGGGGGTGAGCAGAGGTCTATGAAATTTACATATCGTTGATTGTTTTAAGGTATAAGGTATAAGGTATATGATGTGATTTTTAATGCCTTATTATAGCTAGCTGTGCCCGCGGTTTCACCCGCGTTTATATTTACTGCGGCACCCCCGTGGGTCGTAGCGTAATGTTATATAGCTTATAGCCTTCCTCGATAAAAAGGCTATTCAACATTAAAATAATTTTTCAATTCGAACCAGTAGTTCCTGAGATTAGCGCGTTCAACCAAACAACTTTGGGTCCGGCCGTTAGGGTCCCATTCCGGTACGACCCCGGCCGGGACGCACCCACAGTGAAAAATTCGATGTTCCGCTACGCCCCCGGCCGAGACGCTCCCATCGTAAAACAACCGGTGCAGAAATTTGAGCGAAGTGTTGAAAATAAGTGTTTTTGAATTTGGACGTAGGACCTTAATAGCTTGTGAAACTAAATGTATATTTTGATTTTTCCGTAATAACAGATACTATTACCGCCTTATGTGCTTTTGGGAATTTCCTAATTAAAAAGCTCAAAAACTGTTCCACTCGGACATCGAACCCAAGATCACACGCAAACATAACCGGTCAATTATGTCATTAAGACTGCGTCGAGCGAAATGTGCCAAAACAGGCGGTCACAGTTAAGTTGATAAAATCAACACTATTTGTTTAATACAAATATAAAATATACATTTACCATAACAAAGAATGTATTTACAATTACTCCGTGTAAAAAACTTAAAATTATTAATATTTTCGCCTACAAAATTACGTAAATTTGCACGAAAAATTCAAAATCGCAAGCTCGTGTTACGTGATTTTTAGATTATAACAGTAGAAATCTATCCTATTGTACAGCTTAAACAAAACATAAATAGTTATATTACAATTTGTCCGTCTCAAATATTTAATTACGGTTATTGGTTGACAATAAAGATTCATATTAAAAAGCACTTCAAATCCTCCATACAATTTAACTATGGCGGCCGCGCGCCGATCTGAATATCGAGCTCTGTCATTCAGTCCAATTTCAATTTCAATTTTTTCAATTTCAATGCTTTATTGCTCTCCATATGTATAATGTTGTTACAAGAAAATACAAAAGATCGAATATGGACCCTGTCGGGCACGGCAAGCAGATAGAAGAAAGGAGGAAGCCACTGAGTTAATATTGTATCATTACTAGTTAAAATAAACAATTAATCAAGAAGTCTGAAATAAATATATTCTAAATTTGCAAATTGTTTTGTTTATTACGCGTCTTGCGCTCGGCGCAGTCTTAAGTCATAAGTAGCTAATCATTAAATACATTTGTATCAGTATTTTTTATGAATGGAAGTGTAATAGGTATTATCGGAAGATTAGTTCGGCCTCGATGTCGTAGTGGTTGGTGTAACCGACTGCCACGCCTGAGGTCGCGAGTTCGATTCCCGCACAAGTCAAACATGTGTTGCATGAACATGGATGTTTGTCTTGTTCTGGGTGTTTCTATGTATAATATGTATGTACTTACAAAAAAGTATATATGTATGTTTATCCATTGTCTAGTACCCATAGTACAAGCTCTGCTTAGTTTGGGCTAGATGGTGTTGTGTGTATGTGATAGAATATATTTTATTGTGTATCTGCATGAGTTTGTCGTTAAATAAACTTATTTCCTTCTTTTTTTCTTTCTAATAATTGTTTCTTAAATTATAAATTGTGATTAAATAACAATCCTTTAACTATTACTGCTGCAAAAATCAATATTGTGTATGACTGCACGGACAAACATTTGTGTAACCCACAAATGGTTGTTCCGAGTCTGGATGTTCTTTGTGTCCGTTGTTTAAATGTTTGTAAAGTCCACAGACACAGGCATAATTCCTAGTGAAGGAGCTGACTCTTTTTTGAAGTGAATACTTCTTTAGGCGCATTGAGCACTTTTTGGGTGAACAAAAATCATAGAACTCGCGTCATCGTCACCGAACGCTTTCCATGAGCTATATGTATACTGTGTATATATGTGTACTTCTTGGGTGAACAAAATGCGTGAAACTCGCGTCAGCGTCACAGCACGCTAGTTACTTAGTTTTCACTTCTATCGGCAGTCCCTAAAGACTGCCTGCATTTATTTTTTAATTTAGAATATGTTTCCAAAATTTTAAAGTCTATCGACTTATATCTATCGCTGAATGTATCACCGAAACAATCTATGTATGTATGTTTTATCTTTTTTACTCAATTCCGCATATCACTATTTCGATACGGTTGTTTCTCCTTTTATCTAATGTCAA
Source organism: Catocala nupta (assembly GCA_963675205.1). Taxonomy (NCBI): domain Eukaryota; kingdom Metazoa; phylum Arthropoda; class Insecta; order Lepidoptera; family Erebidae; genus Catocala; species Catocala nupta. Next base: position 5,147,093 of record OY776108.1, on the reverse strand, counting down.
TGTACGCGACTATTGTTATCATTAAGCAGATGGTTATTAATACGACGTGGGTAGTGGCAGAGTGACTAGATAACAGATAATGTAGCTGATATATAACTAATAGCTCTTTCCCGCGGTTTCGCTCGCGTTAAAGATCAGGTCATGTTAGAAACAGTCTTTCCTAAATTAATATATAAACCTATGTTACTCGGTGATAATATAACTTTCTAAATGGTAAAATATTTTTTTAAATCGGTTAATTAGTTTTTGAGTTAAACTCTTATAAACAGACAAATCAAAAATTAAATGTTGCCTCGTTATTATAATATCTATATATTAATAAGTAAAGCAAAAACTTTGTTCCCCTTTTTACGAAAATTGCGCGGGCGGAGGAGTATGAAATTTGGCACAGTTAAAGTTTATATGGAGGAGGAGGGGCGAATCCTAATATTTTATAAAATATGCATTAGAAATACATTAAATTAATGAAAAAACACTACACGCACACAACCATGCATTTGACACACGCAGTCGAATCGCGTTCGTAGTATCTCGACATTGTTCGTCTGACGTCGTACAATTCTTTGTAACTTAGGTTATAAATACCTTATTTATATGTAATAGAGAAAAAAAGAAAACAAAGTAGCAAGCTTAGGAATTTTGGTCGAATTTTGACCATTAGGCGACCGCTAGTTAGTATAGACAGCTCGTGGATCGATCTGACTAGTCTTTGTGTTAACTCTTTGTCTACGTGATTTACATCACGCACTTTTCCAGCTCTCGAGTGGGTAGACAGAGAGTTCCTTAACACCAATGTCATTGTGAGTCACGCTCGTCGAAACGAAAATAGCATCGCTTGTTGCAGTTCAATGCACGCTATTAGCGTGATGCCGCTAAATACTATGTACTTTCGCTTTGGAAGGAAATTAGCGTCACATTAATCGTTTTAACATTATTAATGGTCGCTCAGCGGTCAAAATACGGTCGTAATTTACTTATAAACTCCTTCTCCATATATACTTTCTGTTTTAGTTTGATTAACACGTCTTTCGTACTAGATATAATATACTCTATACATGAAGTTACTCGACTAATTATTTTTAGGTTTTAAAGAAACAACTTACGGGAGTTGTTTCTAGGAATTATTCCTTTGTAGCTTTACAACCATTGACACAAAGAACTGAACCCAATTTTTTTATAAATAAAAGCGTGTTACATTGTGATTGCAAAAGAAAAATATTTTTCTTTTACACCTTTAAATTTTACACCTTGTATTAAAATACAAGGTGTAAAATTTTAGGGTTTAATAAAAATGTCTAATTGGTATGTACCTACTTACGATATGGGATTATTGTCACGTAGACGAATATGGTTAATTATCGTTAAAGGTTGCAACGTAGGTTCCTTTATAATGATTGACCTGGGGTTGGTGGGCTTTGTGGGCCTGCCCGCCATCTGTTCAGCATCAGGTCCGAGAGGCGGCGTGCGTGTTCCCACGCGCGCCTCTGTGTCGTGTCCGTCTCCCCTTTAGTGGGAGACAGTAGGGCTTTTAAATGAATAGAACCTATATTGGGAAGGTCTTATTGTGTAGTGGCCTGCCGTTTCACACGGCGGGCTGAATCCTCGGCGGGTTTGCGACCGTATGCAAAAGTGATTCGCGCGGCCCCGTCGAAAGTGGTTTTGTGGAGGAACACCGTGGTAGGTTTAGTCGGTATTCCGGGAGGTACATTATTCTTATTCCATCTTTCTTTTAATTTAAGTTATTTTTATTATTAACAAGAACATAATAAAAGCTTGATTTTAAAAAGTTGTTTTTTTTTCTTGTAATTTTGTTTGAATGCGCATAAAATTACAGAGCTCTGATTAGAGCGTTGGCTAAAATGATTGTCGTTTACGCCATCCGTGTCGTGATTTAGATTGCCGTGTAGTTTGATACGTAAAGATAGGTATTCGTATTATCACTAGTTGTTTACAATATAATATTGGAATGAGTGTGAAATACCTACGTTTTAGCAAAACATTTGTAACACATGGGCGTACACGTGTGTTTTATATTTACGTTTGGCGCCGACGACAGACGCTAACGAGTTCTGCAGTTTATTTTTTACATACATAGGATTGTAAACAAGTATGTACCTATATCATTCGACAGATATTGGTCATTTCGCACGAAACTGTCGCTCTAACTGTGCGACAAAACATAACAAAAATAATATGTTTTTAGGTGTCGTTTCGCACACCTTCTTTTCCAGATCGGTTCGTTTCACACTCAAATTATTTAGATGTGTGCATATTTATTATAAGATTGAATGCCTCTGTGGCGCAGCGGTAGTGAATGCGATTGCTGTGCATAAGGTCTAGGGTTCGAATCCCGGGTCGAGCCAAGAAAAAGTTATTGGGTTTTTCTGATAAGAAATCGCAATAGCAGCCCGGAGTTAGCAAGTTGGCGGTGTTCTGCGCCTGATCTCTCTCCGGTCGTGACGGATTACCGTCCCGACTGATCATGAGAGTTAGGGAACAAAGAGTTCACTTGTGTTTCCGCACGCACTTGTGCATTATAATCTTTCCTGCGTAGATGGCTAGTCTCCGTTAAGACTGGCCGCCGTGACCGAAATTTGGTCTGGAGGACATTATTATTATTAGATTATCCACCAATTCGATGACACAAATGTTTATTCTATGTGGGATTAGAACGGCTTATGTTTAACTTATCACCAGATATAGTCAAATATAACAGTCAAAAATAGTAAATGATCACCAAAATTAAAACCGCAATATATTTAAAGAGATGAAAGCAAGTCGACGGAGCTCCTATTTTTGGGTGGGTTTAAGAAGGAACCTAACATAACCTAACCCTTCCAAGACGGAATGCAGTGATTTGAGGCGTATAGTTGCTCGTTATGATATATTTTAATGAGCATATTTTGTTGCGCAATTAGTGGTTTTGGTGGTTATTATATTTAATCCCGATTAGAACCTACAATACTTCGCGTAAGGACAGAGGAGAGGCGATCTCTTAAACTTATACGTCATTTGTGCAGTCTAATGTATTTTCGAAGTCCTTTGCTACACATGGTTTGATACGTAAACAAGTAAGACGTTTTACCCGCGGTTTCACTCGCGTGAATGTAGGTTAGAATAGTAACAGTACTTTTCCCTGGATAAAAGAAAGAAAGAAAGAAGAAAAAAATCATGTTTATTTCGTACAGAATACACACAATTAATTAAAATAAAATAAACAAAAAAAAATATACATAATAAAATAAAAATGTGTATGCCCTCGCCGAAAAGGGTCACCACCTCAGCATTAGCTGGGCACCCAAGTTGAGTGCACCAGCGCTGGTTTTCAGTTGATCACCCGATACAAGTGATGCACGGACAGAGGCAAATGCTTAACATTACAACAAAAATACAATAAATGTGGTTCTGATACATACACATACAGAAGGAAAACATATAGGGCATATTAAATTATGTTTATAAATTAGTTACCTACATTTTAAAAATATGAGAACAGCTGTAGAAATAAAATACGTCACTATCAAATAAATAAATTTTTGGTACAAATAAAAAAAATGTCATTGCGTAATAGGCATTGATGACACAATATTATACGCAGAGTGAAACGTAAACAAAGTAAACGACCTCAGCGTTGTAGTTTATTTGTATTGTTTTGTTTGTTTTTGTTTTTTTGTCGGCCTCGATGGCGTAGTGGTTAGTGTAACCGACTGCCACGCCTGAGGTCGCGGGTTCGATTCCCGCACAAGTCAAACATTTGTGTGCATGAACATGGATGTTTGTCTTGGTCTGGGTGTTTCTATGTATAATATGTATTTACAAAAAAAAAGTATATATGTATGTTTATCCATTGTCTAGTACTCATAGTACAAGCTCTGCTTAGTTTGGGCTAGATGGTGTTGTGTGTATGTGGTAGAATATTATTTTATTAGTTAGACTATCTAATATAGCTAATTGTGGAGAATTATTACTTAAGTGTAACATATAAAACATAAAGCGGTCATATTATGTCCCTATGCCCTTTTCTTTACCCATAACAACGTGTATGCGAAAATTCATGACGATCGGTCGAATAGTTAAGGCGTGAAAGTGTAACAAACAAACTCATATTTGCATTTATAATTATAGTTAGGATTGTATAATCCTTACTAATATTATAAATGTGACAGTTTGTGAGGATGTAGGTATGGATGTACGGATGTTTGTTACTCTTTCACGCAAAAACTACTGGACCGATTGCGATGAAACTTGGTATGTAGATAACTGGAGACCTGGATTGACATATAGGTATTTTTATCCCGATATTCCCAAGGGAACGGGATTTACGCGAGTGGAACCGCGAGGAAAACTAGTTATAGAATAAAACTTGTAAGAATAATGGTCTAAATGAATGAACACTAGTATCCATACTTAAGTTAGAAGCCGCTCAGTTTCACAACGGGTTAGCCCCCTCTCCCCCTATTCCCGTGGGTTCAGCCGAGGGGGACAGCTAACAGATGTTCTTATAGTAACGTTAAGTCTTTACCTATGAAACTGCTGTATTTGCTAACATACTATATATTTTGTAATTTCTATACCTACACAGAACAGTACTTATTTCAAAAATAATCGTTATTTGACGTAATGGTAGTGTATGTATGCAACTGCTGTGCATGAGATCTAGAGTTCCATTCCCGTGTCGTGAAATGTAATTGAGTGTTTTCTCAAAAACTGCTCAAACGAATTTGGAATTCTATATTAAACATAATATTGTCTTCTGTTTACGCGAATGTTATTCATTAAAATTTATAATTCATTAAATTCATGATACTCTGAGCTCATTCTGCGTAAATAGAAACACCAATAACTAAATTATGTTCGGGTACTTTGAAATAACTACAATGGAACATTGAGACAACTACCATCTTAGTCTCCCCGTGACTATGGCTGCTGAAAAGCAACCGAAACGTCGGCGAAAGTGTAAACTTAAATAAAAGTAGTTTTAATAGTTTTAATAATTGAATTAGCTTCACAACTAGTAAAGTTTAATAGTTTTAGTATGTAGTGTAATAGTTTCTCAAGTGTCAAATAAACAACGCCATAAAATCCGTATATAGTATCTAGTTTAATTTCTTTATTAAACTTTGTTTTATTTTTTTATTAATAATATATACCTACTACTATTAATAAATATTTTTTTATAATTCTACTTATTTAAAAAAACACTGTCGCTATCATATCCTAACCTACTTTCCACGCAAGCGAAGCCGCGGGACAAAGCATGATTTATTAAAACACAAAGTTATCGATTTTCTTCACACAAAGGGGTGACTTCACAGGTGAAGTCCTTATAGCCACATATTATATACAACTGTCTAGACGAAGTGTTATACATATATATACCCTTGACTTTGTCCGTGCAACGAACCGGGCATCGAATAGACATTATACATTGTTTAATCCGGCGGTGGCACAATGGATAAGGGATTGGGTGCGGATTGAGTGGTCGTGAGTTCCAATCCGAGGTGCTACCGATGTGAAGCCACTTCTAATACAAGCATATTAGCTTGGTTTACGGTTAATAAGATTATTAGTAATTTTTGACACAAATAGCTATAACTGATCTTATAATGCGATAGCCTCGTGGGAGACCGTTGGACTGCCACACAGAGGTCTCAAGTTCGATCCCAAGGCGTGCATCTCTGACTTTTTGAAATTATATGCGTATAAAATAATTAATTATCGCTTGCTTTAACAGTAAAGGAAAACATCGTGAGGAAACCTGCATGTCTGAGGGTTAATAATAAATAATAATAATATTCTACCACATACACACAACACCATCTAGCCCAAACTAAGCAGAGCTTGTACTATGGGTACTAGACAATGGATAAACATACATATATACTTTTTTTTTTGTAAATACATATTATACATGGAAACACGCAGACCAAGACAAACATCCATGTTCATGCACACAAATGTTTAACTTGTGCGGGAATCGAACGCGCGACCTCAGGCGTGGCAGTCGGTCACACTAACCACTACGCCATCGAGGCCGCCAGTTCTCCATAATGTTCTCGAAGATATATGAAGTCTGCCAACCCACATTGGGTCAGCGTGGTGTATTATGACCTAACCCTTCTCACACTGAGAAGAGGCCCGTGCTCAGCAGTGGAACAGTTTAATACAGGGCTGATATTATACATAGATATCTAGAAGAGTCTAGACATTGGTAACATGTTACCCTTGACTTGTGAGTGCAATGAACTCTAACAGATAATGTTCGTTATTATTGTCTTTTGATAACAGAATTATGTATACAGTTACAACAATGCATACATCACCTTCACCTTGTAATATACACAAAAAATCACATGTGTAATTGAGCATAAACCGCAAGGTAACTTGTGATTGGTTGTACACACGGCTATATATCAAGTTAGACATCCTATATACGCATAACTACGCTACATACAAAATACAGAATTGTCGGAAAGGGATAGTGCATAGTGGTGTCGATGTAATGGTAAGGATCATGGTAAGGACGTAACAAAAATACAACGCACTCTCTCGCACGATTCGCAGCGTTCAACTTCTAATAGTTTAAAGTCCAAACAGTCTAGGTTGCGACCCCGAATGCTGCCGAGATTTACCGAATCAGAAACTTTTTTAATTCCGTCATTTTTAAACCTACTGTTTCTTATATTCAAATAGACTGCATGGATGGTGCAGTGTTTTAAGTGGCCTATCCACTGCCGTCGCGCCGAGTGTTGTGGGTTCAAATCCCAGACGAGACAAAAAATTGTGTGATACACAAATGATTGTTGGCTTAGTAGACGATTCCCCCGAATTTTGCCCGCCCTAATCGGGCGAATCGATACTTTTAAAATATTATTTTTCTGTAGGCGACTCGCACGAATTGTAATAAAAGTGTCGAAGCGCCCGATTCGGGCGAATCATCTACTAACCCTTACAAACATCAAACAGCAGACACAAAGAATACCCAGTTCTTAGTGTCTGCTGTTTGAATGTTTTTATTTAAGTGGTTTTTTTTGTATAGGTTGATATAGTTTTATCAAAAACGTTCAAAATATATATATGTTACATCTATACTAATACTTGCTGACACGGCAAATGTTGTCTTGCCATAAAAAATTATGTGAACAAAAGATTTTAAAAAATGTTAGCGTTGGATAACCCTTATCACTAAGGGGTATGAAAAATAGATAGTAGCCGATTCTCAGACCTACTAAATATGCATGGAAAATTTCATAAAAATCGGTCAAGCCGTTTCGGAGGAGTATGGTAACTAACATTGTGACACGAGAATTTTATATATAAGATTATAAAGAGAAAAGATTTGATATTTTGTTTGTAAGGATTTAACTCAAAAACTAATAAACCGATTTAAAAAATTATTTCATCATTGGAAAGTTATATTACCATTGAGTAACATAGGCCAGCGATTCCTAAAGTGGGTTCCGCGGAACTTAGGGGTTCCTTTGGAAAGTCACCGGGGTTCCACGAAATCATTTATTTTTGGCAGTTAAATAATACTAAATATTATTTTGAAATAGCGCAAAATATGTGAGGCGAAGTTAAGTTTTTGTTCTTATTTAAATTACAGTGTCTTTGATTTGTAATCATTTGATATGGGGTTCCATAAAATATAAGATGTTTGGTGGGGTTTCCGCTATCTTAAAAGTTTAGGAACCTCTAACATAGGCTGTAAATATTTTTTTTAATAACCTAATTTACTTTTTTGCGAGCGGAGCCGCGGGCAAAAGCTTGTCTATTATAAAAAGCAACAGTTTCGCTTGGAATGATGAGATATTTTGTTTTTTGTGTTCTTCGAATTTTCTTTCAAAATACACAAAGATGTTTGGAATGTTAGCAGATAGCATTGTTAGTTAACATGAATCATGTTAACTAACAATGCTATCTATCCATGGATACAGGAGGAACTTCGAAAACATCCATTTATCTGTGACAGGTAAACAAACATCTTGTTGCCTTGCTCTTAAAGTATTGCTGGTGCGTGTGCGAGAGTGAGACAAAGGTATCTCTCTCTGTTTGGTGATGTTGTAAGGACCGTAGTGTCAGTTCAGACAATGGTCAAGATAACATTGTATACGAGACTAGCTTTTGCTCGCGGCTCCGCCCGCGTAAAAGGTAGGTTCGGTAATGTTAGTAACAGTGCTTTTAAAAAATAAAGATTCGCCTACTAATATTTTAAAGAGGAAAGATTTGATTTTTGTTTGTTTGATTGTTAGGCTTTAACTAAAAAACAACTCAACCGACTTCAGAAATCTTTCAGCATTGGAAAGTCATATTACCATTGAGTAAAAACATCGGCTATATATATTTTATAAGTATCTATATATTAATTAGTGACGCAAAAACTTTGTACCCCTTTTTACGAAAATTGCGCGGACGGAGGAGTATGAAATTTGGCACAGTTAAAGTTTATATGGAGAAGGAGGGGCGAATCCTAATATTTATATAAAATATGCATTAGAAATACATTAAATTAATGAAAAAACACTACACGCACACAACCATGCATTTGAAACACGCAGTCGAAGCGCGTAACTATGGTTACATATATCAATTATAATGACATATATCAACAATATCTTACAGGCAAACTTTGGTCGAATTTCAAGCACTAGGTGACCGCAAGTTTAATTTAAAAGAAGGAACTGTTACTGTACTTACATAACCTAACCTAGTTTTACGCGAGCGGAGCCGAGGGCAAAAGCTTGTCTATTATACAAAGCAACAATTTCGCTTGGAATGAAGAGATATTTTGTTTTTTGTGTTCTTCGAATTTTCTTTTAAAATACAAAAAGACATGTTTGGAATGTGTGATGATTCATGTTAACTAACAATGCTATCTATCTATGGATACAGGAGGAACTTCGAAAACATCCATTTATCTGTGACAGGTAAACAAACATCTTGTTGCCTTGCTCTTAAAGTATTGCCGGTGCGTGTGCGAGAGTGAGACAAAGGTATCTCTCTCTGTTTGGCGATGTTGTAAGGACCGTAATGTCAGTTCAGACAATGGTCAAGATAATATTGTTTACTCGCGGCTTCGCCCGCGTTAAAGGTAGAGTTCGGTAATGTTAATAACAGTGCTTTTAAAAAAGCTTCGCCTACTAATATTTTAAAAGGGAAAGATTTTATTGTTTGTTTGAATGTAAGGGTTTAACTAAAAAACTACTCAACCGTTTTAAGAAATTCTTTCACCATTAGAAAGCTTTAGATATTATCACCGAGTAACATACTCGGTGATAATATAGTTTTCTAATTAAAATATCACATCTTTCCTCTTTATAATATTACTATAGAAATAGAAGAGCGACAAGACATTCAACGACATATAAACAAGTACTTGACTTGGGGTCTCGGATTCGATTCCTGGGGCGTGAAAAGTTGTTATTGAGTTTTACCCCTGGAAACAGAGGTAGGTACAAAAAAAGACATGGGGTAACTTTTACCCAGAAAAAAAGTACGGTTGCTGAAGGATTGAATAACATTTACGCAAGCGTAGCTGCGGGAAAAATCTAGTAAATTAGGTATACGGTAATTAATGGATAACCTTGAAATGTCTTATAATAGAACCGATGACCACTCAGAAAAAAAAGAAAAGCGAAATATAAAAAAGTATTTAAAATAGTGCAATAGCTAGACATACTTTTGACTGTCTATCTATTATCATAATTTGTGTTTTATAATAAAACAACAAAAAACCGATGGAATTCATTCATTTATGGTCGTAGTATACAAGAAAATTATACATGGTAATTAAAAAAAAAACACATATCTCAGGTAGTAGTTAGGATAGATTCTCTTTCATATTTTTTCTGAACGGCCATCTGTTCTACTATAAGACATTTCAAGGTTATCCATTAATTACCGTACATCCTGTATATTTTACTTTATGCTCTTTTTTTTTAGAATTGAAAATCTTATATATAAAATTCTCGTGTCACAATGTTCGTTCCCGTACTCCTCCGAAACGGCTTGACCGATTCTCATGAAATTTTGTGAGCATATTGAGTAGGTCTGAGAATCGGCCAACATCTATTTTTCATACCCCTTAGTGATAAGGGTTGCCCACACCTAAAAATTTTTAAAATCTTTTGTTCAAAACATTTTTTTATGGCAAAACAACGTTTGCCGGGACAGCTAGTAATTTTATGAATACTTTTTCTCCGTAAGATTTTACTTTAAATAACCAGTTAGGCATATAATTATGTTATATAATGATACATAAATAATGAGGGTTATCGCGTTTGAATTCACCGATCGTGCTGCTAGAGCATAGTAAGGTCTAGATGTAAGAGCAGCGATAGTTGAGTGGGGAGACCAACAGACTGCAATGCAGAGGGTCTCGAGTTCGAACCCACGCCACGCACCTCTGACTTTCGGAAGTTATATGACCTTTCGAAATGATGTGCGTATTGATTGACAATTATCGCCTGCTCCGTGCCTCGGAGAGCACGTTAAGCCGTCGGTCCCGACTGCCATGAACATCTATGGCAGTCGTTATTGGGGAAGTCGACACAAAAGATCCCAATGGGTCGAAGTGTCGCCGGTCTGTACTGACTGGCCCCCACACAAGATAAGATAAGGTCTAGATGTCATACTCTATAATCACTTCAACAGTAACCATTTTAACTGCGCTCTTTCTTAATTCTAGTTACCTACTTATACTAAATTATAATTTATAGGCATAATATTATTATGTTAGAGGAGTTTTGCATACATTACATAAACTCTACTTACTTTAATTTTTATTTATGCTTAAAACAAAATATATATTAATATTAATTATGGTCTTGTGTATTCATAATACAATGGTTTGTATTGTGCCTAACTATTAATGATGTTTAACATCTCATTTTTCAGTCTTTTCTTTAAAGTTACCCTGCTTATGCCTTCCGTGTGAGTTCTTATAAAATCTATTTTATTATATATTACAGGAGTTAAGTATTGTCTAGTTCGTTCGCCGTAGTAATTTGTTACAGAGAGGGGGGTCACATATTTCCCTTGCATGCGTTGAGCACTACTGGGTGCTTCGCTGATGTAGTTTCAGCAAGGCAGCAACCTGGCACACCGTAGTAGGTTTAGTCGGTAGTACCCGGGACATCTACTCTTTACCCGGGTGAGCCCGACATAATCCCTCCGCTCCCATTTACGCGGAGTTTTTTTTTTTTATGGCGTAGTTTGGCTAAGGAGCAGACGGATCGCCTGATGGTAAGCGATTACCGCCGCCTATGGACACCCGCAACCCCAAAGGAGTTACAAGTGCGTTGCCAGCCCTTTAAAAAGGAATAAAGGAGGGAAAGGACAATGGAAAGGATAGGAAAAGGATCGGGGTAACTGGGCCTCCGGCTCTCTCACTCGCCAATACGAAACGCAACAGTACGGGAACCGTTACTTCACACCGGTATTCTGTGAGAGGGTAGTACTACCCCTGTCGATCCGGCCCATTCATGCTGAAACCAGCGAGGATCAACTACCGTCAATGCATTCCACGTTAAAAAGAGTTGAATTTAGAGGATTGACATGACCTTACCCACTCGTGGCGACATCTGGTGATCACAAATACGATAGTCCCCATTGGTACAATTTACTAGTTAGGCATATAATCAGGTTATATAACGATACATAAATAGACATAATCGGTCCACACCTTTGGCATTTATTCGCAGAGTTATTTCAATCACGTGGCCTTATTTACATATTCATTATATTATGTAATGTCGTCTTTAATCTATTCTAGAATGTGATCGTATTATTATACTTGGTGGCTCCTGCTGTTTATGATTACTGCTCCGCTCCTGTAGTACCTAGTAGTAGCCTACTAGCTATTACGTGCGGCTCTGCCCGCGTGGTACCTACGTCAGTAAAAAGTAGCCTATGTCTTTCGCTAGGTTTTATACTATATCTGCACAAAATTTCATCTAAATCGGTTAAGTAATTAAGCCGTGATAAGGCAACAGACAGAGTTACTTCCAAATTTATAATATTAAGTAAGAATGACACTTCTGTATAAAGTATATTTCTAATGGTTAATGTATTTTCAGAATTGGTCCAGTAGTTTTTGAGAATATTCGTTACGAACAAAATACAAATCTTGACTGTTTTTGGTATTAGTATAATGTCCTCCTGACCGATTTTCGGTCACGGCGGCCAATCTTAACGGAGACTGGCCATCGGCGCAGGAGATATTATTATAATGCACAAGTGTGTGCGCAAACACAAGTGCACTTTCTGTTCCCTAACTGTCATGATCCGATGGGACGAATAATCCGACACGACCGGAGAGAGATCAGGCGCAGGACCAACGGCTTTACGTGCTTTCCGAGGCACGGGGGTGTCTAACACCGCCAACTTCCTAACTCCGGGCTCGTATTGAGATTTCTTAACAGAAAAACCCAATACCTTTATGTTGGCCCGACCCGGGATTCGAACCCGAGACCTCATGCGCAGCAGTCGCATTCACTACCGCTGCGCCACAGAGGCAGTAGTATATTATATTAGTATAAACAGGTAGTAGCCTACTTGTTTGCTACTCCTACCTGTATAATATAATATAATAATAATATTCTACCACATACACACAACACCATCTAGCCCAAACTAAGCAGAGCTTGTACTATGGGTACTAGACAATGGATAAACATACATATATACCTTTTTTTGTTGTAAATACATACATATTATACATAGAAACACCCAGACCAAGACAAACATCCATGTTCATGCACACAAATGTTTGACTTGTGCGGGAATCGAACCCGCGACCTCAGGCGTGGCAGTCGGTTACACTAACCACTACGCCATCGAGCCATTATTCCGAGTCTGGGTGTTGTGTGTGTCCGTTGTTTAAAATTGCGAGTAACTTTACAAAGATTCTTTGTAAAGTTGCTCGCGACACAGCAATATAAAATAAAAATAAAAACTAAAATATCTAGTATCTTACAATAATATCAAATTTCAGAATGGCGTAAGTTCTTAAAATATTTCACAATATTGCAGCATTTTCTGTACTATTTTTTTAATGCCCTTTCCTATCCATTTGTATGGAATAGCTCGAACACACCTGGTCCAATTTATTTGTCAAGTTTTATAAAAAGAGCAAGACGTGCACAAGTCAAATGACAATAGTATCATCAACAGTGGCGTTAGTACAAAAGGAATAGTCACGGACGGTACAATGGAAAGGTCATATAACAATATTACAGTGAGGTTATCTTGTAAGGTGACTTCAAACGACCCTCTGACTAGACTTTGGATTTATCTCCTGCCGTATGCATGCGTTTGAGATGAGTGTTATAATGATTGATTTAGTAGTTATGACGGATTTCTAGCAGATTTGCAGCAGCCACGGTCACGTGACAGCAGCTGCTGAAAAGCAAACGAAACGTCGGCTATCGTTGCATTTTTTGTTCGTCGGCCTCGATGGCGAAGTGGTTAGTGTAACCGACTGCCACGGCTGAGGTCGCGGGTTCGATTCCCGCACAAGTCAAACATTTGTGTGCATGAACATGGATGTTTGTCTTGGTCTGGGTATTTCTATGTTTAATATGTATGTATTTACAAAAAAAAAGTATGTATGTATGTTTATCCATAGTCTAGTATCCGTACAAGCTTCTCTTAGTTTGGGCTAGATGGTGTTGTGTGTATGTGGTAGAATAGAATATTATATATTATAGAATATATTTTAAATGAATAGCAAGATAATATTTATCGTGCCGGTTACAATGTCTATTATAATCTATCAGTGTTTTGACTAATACTCGAACCCTGGAGTTTAACGCTGGGCTTTTTTGTGGTTTCTGGCTATTCGATAAGCAATCTTACTGAGGAGTCTGTTTATTTATGTAGGTATGTATGAGTGACGAACGATAGCGCGTATGTTTTTGTGACTCATGTGTTTTTCGATGCTTTTTAGATATATCCTTCGTGTTTTGCTATGTTCGTTATCTCGTATGTTATTTTCACGTGTTTTAAATTGAGTGTGTATTTTATGCGTACGTTGATAAGGATTTTATATTTAAATGGATGCCGTGGTTTTGGGGGATATTTTGCTTATTATTGTGCGACTAACCCTATCTCCACTGTTATCGCCGTATCACTTGCGTAGTTAGGTTCAATAGTGACGAAGACAACATACTGCAATGAAGAGAGGGTCTCGGGCTCGAACCCACCTTCGGAAGTTATATGACTTTTTGAAATTATGTGCGTATTGATTGCCAATTATCGCCTGCTCCGTGCCGCAGAGAGCATGTTAACCGTCGGTCCCGACTTTATATTTAAATCAATGCCGTGGTTTTGGGTGATTTTGCTTATTAGTATGCGACTAAACCTATCCCCACTGTTATCGCCGTATCACTTGCGTAGTTAGGTTCAATAGTGACGAAGACAACAGACTGCAATGTAGAGGGTCTCGGGCTCGAAACCACCTTCGGAAGTTATATGACTTTTTGAAATTATGTGCGTATTGATTGCCAATTATCGCCTGCTCCGTGCCTCAGAGAGCATGTTAACCGTCGGTCCCGACTGCCATGAACATCTACGGTAGTCGTTATTGGGCTGTTAGTGCCCTGTAATATCCTGACACTGGTCTAGCCTTAGGGTATCGTTAGCCTTCGGGGTTGCGGAGGTCAGGTGGCAGCCGCTCCGTGTAAATACTGAAATCCAGTCAAATCCGGTAAGACCAGAAAAGCCGACCCCAAAGTCTTGGGTATAATAAAGGCTAGGGAGAAGGAGAAACGAAGAATGATAACAGCTTTAGACTGGCGATGTATTTAATAAAAAGTTGACAGTCAACTAATTTAAACGGATTTTATTTATTTAAAAACAGAAATAAGATAACGAACCGAAACCCGAACATAGTTTAATTATTGGTGTTTCGTTTTACGCAGCATGAGCTCAAAGTATCACGAAGTCTTGCTGTAACTTGCTTCTTCTTTTTGATTTAATTCGTGTGTTATCCGTAATTGTTTAATTTCAATGTATAACATTCGCGTAAACGTAATACAAATATTATGTTAATTAGAAGTTGAAAAAGGAATATTGTCGTGGGGTTCTTGAAGAATAAAGGTGTGAGTCGCAAGCATATATATATATAGGGTCCCAAGTTCAATGAAATTAAACTACTATATACGGATTTTAACGCGTTGTTTATTTATTACTGTATTACATAATATTGAAACTGTTACACTATTACTACTACTGAATTTTGCAAAAAAAAATATAAGCTAATAAAATTATTTAAACTATTAAACTATTTATATTTAGGTTAACATTTTCCCCAACGTTTTGGTTGCTTGTCAGCAGCCATGGTCACGGGGAAACTAAGATGGTAGTTGTCTCAATGTTCCCGTGTAGTTATTTCAAAGTACCCGAATTATATTCACGCAGAATGAGCTCAAAGTATCATGAAGTCGAGCTGTGGTTTGTTTCTTCTTGGGTTTGACTATTTGAAGTACTTGAACCCAAGCTGGTGGTTCCAAGTTCCATTCACGAGTAGGGAAAAATTGTTAATGTATTTTGCATTTCCTCTTACCGCCATCACATCTCAAGATAGATGATTGTATACAAGCATTTGATTTCGTCACTTCTAATAGATTGTGATAAATTATATACATTTTATCTATAATTGTTACAACTAATAAGCATTACTATTAATCATTTGTGATAAACTCTTTGTTTTATCTATATTTCTTGGAATTAATAGTCATTACATTAATTTGCATGTTTAGAGATTACACAGTTATCTGCTATTACTTCTTTGAAATAGCTATTTAATCTATATTAACATTATAAAGCTGAAGAGTTTGTTTGTTTGGTTGAACGCGCTAATCTCAGGAACTACTGGTTCGAATTGAAAAATTATTTTAGTGTTGGATAGCCCATTTATCGAGGAAGGCTATAGGCTATCTAACATCACGCTACGACCCACGGGGGCGGCCCAGTAACCGTAAACTCGGGTGAAACCGCGGGCACAGGTAGTAATTATACTGGGTGTTTCTTAGTATAGTGAAAACCTCTCAGGGGGTGATTATACTTGTTATTATGAACAATTTTTGTTCTGGGACATTGCCGAAATCACGAAAAAGTTGACGTCCGTGAGAAAAGAACAAGAAAATCTTTGGTATTTTTTTCGCAACCAATCGAGTTTTCTTGACTCCCCCGTAGGAGTCACGGACGCGCAACGGTAGCGTTTTATTGACTCCACGGTATGAGTCATTCTAATATTCTATCACCTACACACAACACCATCTAGCCCAAACTAAGCAGAGCTTGTACTATGGGTACTAGACAATGGATAAACATACATATTATATACTTTTCTTTTGTAAATACATACATTTCAAAGGTGGAACAGTCTTCTTAAACATAAAAAAGAAAAAGGGAGAGTGATTACTGATTGCAGAATAGTAATGATTTCCGTGCTGAGATAATGAAGCATGAAAGATTTCCCTGGATCGTACCAAGTGGAAAACCGTACTGATTAAATAAAGCAAGAGAGATAATAGCAAGATCGTAGCCGAAGCAGCGATAGCTCAGTGGGAAGACCAACATACTGAAATGCAGAGGGTCTCGGGTTCGAACCTACGTCGCGCACCTCTGACTTTCGGAAGCTATATGACTTATCGAAATTATATGCGTATTTATTGACAATTATCGCCTGCTGCGTCCCTCGGAGAGCACGTTAAGTCGTCGGTCCCGGCTGCCATGAACATCTATGGCAGTCGTTATTGGGGAAGTCGACATAAAAGATCCCACTGGGTCGAAGTGTCGCCGGTCTGTACTGACTGGACCCCACACAAGATAAGATAAGATCGTAGCCAATGTAGTTCCGTATTCTCTGCCTTATAGGAGAAGTTCGAAACTATGTTTACAAAAAAACACCAAGAAATAAACCTTTTGCACAGTCAACGGCGCGCAAGTCAATCTGATTAGATAAGTTATAAATGTGAACTGTGACTTATGACGCGACGTACTGGCTTGTGACGTCAATTAGATAGAGACGAGTGACTCGTGACGTCAGTAGTAAGTAAATAATGCTGCGTTGTACATAACTAGATTATTATGTACGTATGGCAAGTTGAACTAAAGGATTTCGCAGATTAGATGTAGTTGAAACGTATACGCACTATTAATGGCAGATAATATTTAAGTAACGAGTTTTCAGACTATTTAAAGAAATCAGGTACGAACTTTGTATTTCATAACAAAGCGTATGAATGGCACATTAACGGAAAATTCTATGTAAATAAACTATGTAGAAGTACGTTTAACTACTGATAAAAATAAGTACAATTTATGAATTGTAGTTATATATTTGACAGTCATAAGTTTATAGTTATATATTTGACAGTTATAAATGTATTTATTTTGAGGTTGATATCTACGATTTTTATCAGGGCTTTGTATATGAGGGCTTTGTTTTATAATATGTATTGATTTAGTATGCTAAATCAATACATATTGTAAAACAAACCCTCGCCGAGTCTATCTGTCTGTTCGCGATAAACTCAAAACTACTGAACGGATTTTTATGCGGTTTTCACCAATAGACGGAGTGATTCATGAGAAAGGTTTAGGAGTGTAATTTGTGAAGGTTTTATACTACCCGTACGCAGCCGGGGCGGGTCGCTGGTTACTGGATAATACACAACAAATAAATGTTTTCGTTCACACTGCGCCGAGCGAAATGTGCCAAAACAGGCGGTCACATTAAGTTAAGTTGATAAAATCAACACTTTTTGTTTAATACAAATATAAAGTATACATTTACCATAACAATGACGTTTGTGAGTGTTTACACTTACTCCGTGTAAAAATCTTAAAGTAATTAATATTTTCGCCTACAAAATTACGTAAATTTACACGAAAAATGCAAAAACGTAAGCTCGTGTTACGTGATTTTTAGATTATAAAAGTAGAAATCTATCATATATTACAGCTGAAACGAAACATAAATAGTTATATTACAATTTGTCCGTCCCAAATATTTAAGTTATTGGTTGACAATAAAGATACATATTTTTAAAAAAAGCACTTCAATCCTCCATACAATTAAACTGTGGCGGCCGCGCGCCGATTTGAATATCGAGCTCTGTCATTCAGTCCAACCGCGTCTTACGCTCGGCGCACTCTTAAGAAATAATGCCTTTTGCACAGTCAACGGCGTGCAAATCAACCAGATTAGATAAGTAATAAATGTGAACTGTGACTTATGACGCAACATACGGGCTTCTTGTGACGTCAATTAGATAGAGACGAGCGACTCGTGACGTCAATATTAAGTTAATAATGCTGTGTTGTACATAACTAGATTAGATATGTACACACAGCGACACATCAACCTAGACTGTTTGGACATTGAACTATTAGAAGTTGAACGCTGCGAATCGTGCGAGAGAGTGCGTTATATTTTTGTTATTTTGTCTCATTCACGCTGAACGGGACGCGACGCTCTATCCTTACCATTACATCGACACCACTATGCACTGTCCCTTGCCGACAATTCTCTATTTTGTATGTAGCATAGTTATGCGTATATAGGATGTCTAACTTGATGTGTAGCCGTGTGTACGTATGGGAAGTTGAACTAAGGGATTTCGTAGATTATATGAAGAAAGAACATATCGTGTGCGTCACTTTTTTATCTGAACATTAGACCCGGTTCCCTCATCAAGAAGCTTGTTTTAGCTACGGTCAGTTAAATTTTGATATATTTGTCATAGAATATATGAAAATTTTTTTTGTTTAACAATCTCTAGTCACGCACTAGACATAATTCCTGTGTCGCGTGGGACTTTACAAACATTCAAACAACTGACACAAAAGACACTCAGACTCGGAACAACCATATGTGGATCACACATTTTTTTGTCCCGTGTGGGATACGAACCCACAACACTCGGCGCAGGGGCAGTGACGAAGCGACCACTTAAACCACGAACCATCCGTGCTGTCAATTAACTGTCCGTAGATAAAACGACTTTCGTTTCTCGATATAGGACGCGGGACACGGAACTTTGGGTGCTTCGCATAAGAGAATTTTCCCCGTTCTTGCAACATTTTACATTGATGCTCCGCTGCCATTGGTCGAAGCGTGATGTTATATAGCCTATAGCCTTCCTCGTTAAATGTGCTATTCAATACGAAAATAATTTTTCAAGTCGAACCAGTAGTTCTTGAGATTAGCGCGTTCAAAGAAACAAACTCTTCAGCTTTATAATATTAGTGTAGATTTTACCGAATATATTGAACTGTCTACCTTTATAAATGTTTTTATTTTTTATTTGTGATTGTGCTCGTCATTCTATCACTACCGGGTCAACTCATATGTTAATAACACGCCCTTCACGGTTCATGCCTTTTGTAGTTATTTTTTACAATTGAACACCTCTACGTCTGTCGTTCAGATAATTGCTTTAATTACATTGAAAACTAGTGTCGTAAACATCACTAACATCCGCTATACAACATCACAATAGAATACACACCTGCCTATCTGGTTTTTATATCGGCTTTTTGATTTAATGTATCAATTGTTGGAATGCCAGATGTAATTGATATATATTTTATTGTATTTCGCCGCCGGTGTTGATGACGACATCTCGGTCATACCGACTAAACCTACCATGGTGTTCCCTGACGTTACCAGAGGCGGCGGGATCGCGCGAATCATTTTTACATACAATCGCGACCCCGCCGAGATTGCCATTCAATAGGATTCCTACCAAGGATGCTTCGCGAGGCTATTGAAATCAAAAAACATCCCAATTTCAATAGACAAGATGGTTGGAATGTACCACCAGCTTGGGATCCAGTACTTCAAATAGTCAAACCCAAGAAGAAACAAACCACAGCTAGACTTCATGATACTTTGAGCTCATTCTGCGTAAATAGAAACACCCATGATTAAATTATGTTCGGGTACTTTGAAATAACTACACTGGAACATTGAGACAACTACCATCTTAGTCTCCCCGTGACCATGGCTGCTGAAAAGCAACCGAAACGTCGGGGAAAGTGTAAACCAAAAATAAATAGATTTAATAGTTTAAATAATTTTATTAGCTTATAAATTAGTAAAATAAAATCAATAGTAGTAGTAGTGTAATATTTTCAAAATTTTGTAATACAGTGATAAATAAACAACGCGATAAAATCCGTATATAGTAGTTTAATTTCAAAGGTTAAACAACTTTAATGTGAATTGATTTATTTTTATTGTAACACTAGCTGACCCGCGCAGCTTCTTCTGCTTTATATAAGAGAATTTACCGCGTTTTTGCAACATTTTTAATTGCTGCTCCGCTCCTATTGGTCGTAGCGTGATGTTATATAGCCTATAGCCTTACTCGATAAATGGACTATCCAACAAACTCTCCAGCTTTATAATATTATATATAATATATATAGTATAAATTGTAAAAATAGGCGTAAAACGTAAAGATATATTATTTCTTGCTTTTAAAGTGCGGGGGACTTATCAGACATTCAAACAACAGACACAAAGAACATCTAAAATCGGAACAACTAATCGTACATCACACTAATAATGTAGTTGACAGGATTATCTATTTAATACGTGAAGTAAAAACTTTGTAGGTATCCCTTTTTACGAAAATTGCGCGGACGGAGGAATATGAAATTTGGCATAGTTACAGTTTATATGTGGGGAGACCAACAGACTGCAATGCAGAGGGTCTCGGGTTCGAACCCACGTCGCGCACCTCTGACTTTCGGAAGTTATATGACTTTTCGAAATTATGTGCGTATTGATTGACAATTATCGCCTGCTCCGTGCCTCGGAGAGCACGTTAAGCCGTCGGTCCCGACTGCCATGAACATCTATGGCAGTCGTTATTGGGGAAGTCGACACAAAAGATCCCACTGGGTCGAAGTGTCGCCGGTCTGTACTGACTGGCCCCCTACACAAGATAAGATAAGATAAGATACAGTTTATATGGAGAAGGAGTGGCGAATATTAATATTTTTATAAAATATGCATTACTATACATTAAATTAATGAGAAAACACTACACGCACACTACCATGCATTTGAGACACGCAGTCGAAACGCGTTCGTAGTATTTCGGCATTGTTCGTCTGACGTCGTACAATTCTTTGTAACTATGGTTATATATACCTTATTTATATGTAATATGGGTTAAGTTATAAACAATAAAACCTTAATAACGGTCAAATTTAAAATTTAAATCATTTATGGCCGAATTTTGACCACTAAGCGACCGCTAGTTTTTGTTATTTACGTAAATAGTTACATTATCCGAACTCCAACCAAAGACATTCGAAATCTACTCAGAAATAAATATATCTAAAGCGTTTGAAATCTGGTCGTAGAGGGAGTTGTTAAAAGACAAAAAGGATGCACGATACAGACTTTGACGTAACTGCTATTCAATCGCAGCTGTACGAGAAAGATTGCGAGACAGGACAGGACCCCATCCTAGTGGGGATGCCTTTTTCTTTACTAGATATTATAAAACAAAGTCCCCAGCCGCGTCTGTACGCGATAACCTCAAAAACTACTGAACGGATTTTTATGCCATTTTCTCTAATAGACAGAGTGATTCATGAGGAAGGTTAACGCCTGATCGACGTTTCACGTGAGCAGAAGGCTGGTCTTTTCTTGGCCCAAAGAATCAGCATTGCCATTCAACGTGGCAATGCTGCCAGTCTTCTGGGCACGTTACCAGTTGACAGCGATGCTGAAGAATTCTACGATGCCTAAACCATTTTTGTAAATATTTAGTATTTTAATTGTTTGTGTTTTTGTAATTATGTTATCTTTTTTAATACGTTTGTAAATATAAATAGTTGTATATATGTTGTAACAAATATTTCTAATAAAGTACACATAATTAAGGAAGGTTTAAGTGTATAAATTGTTAAGGTTTTGTATTACCCGTGCGAAGCCGGGGCGGGTCGCTAGTATATTATAAAACACAGTTCATCGCCGCGTTTGTCTGTCTCGTCTGTTCGCAATAAACTCAAAAACTACTGAACGGATTTTTATGCAGTTTTACACCAATAGACAGAGTGATTCTTGAGGAAGGTTTAGGTGTATAATTTATAAGCTTTTGTACTACGCATGCGAAGGCAGGGAAGGTTGCGAAAATATTTTGCTCCCATTTAGTGTTTTATAAGTTACTAGTTTTCCCGTGGCTTCGCTCGCGTAAATGCTGGTTAGGTGAAGTTAGGTCGTTTTTCTAGATTAAACGTGCCCTGTATCCTATTTTGTACCCCTGACAATGTGTATGCAAAAGATGGCCAATTTTCTTAGGGCACTCTCTGCCTAGCATTTAAAAATGCAGGTACATTTACGAATTTTGCTTTATGTTAAATTAAGTATGCTCTTATATTAACTGTAAAAGTTACATAATCCACTAACTTTTTAGATATTAATAAAAACATATATTAGTCATGAACCTACTCGGGCTCATAATGAATGAATGGGCCTGCTCGACCGGAGTGAAACCACCGTTATGTTTCGTCGAGTGAGTGAGGGTACCGGAGGCCCAACCCTTCCCCTTCCTGGGGGTGGGGGAAATTCAAAAGGCTGACAAAGCACTTGTGACTCCTCTGATGTTGCGGGTGTCCATGGGCAGCGGTAATCGCTTACCATCAGGCGATCCGTCAGCACGTTTGCCTCCTATACCATAAAAAAAACCCTGTAAGAGAAGTAGGACAGTAATAGAATTATTAAGAAGTAGCTATGACATATAATTGGATAGACTCTTGATAAAAGGTTTTTATTTATATATAATTAGGTGTCTATGTACATGTATGCCACTGAGAAACTAGCCAGAAACTGGCCATGTCCTTTCATGATGATCGGTCGAGTAGTTAAGGCGTGAAGTCGTGACGAACAAACTCATATTCGCATTTATAATATTAGTTAGTATGTAGTTTCCGCTATCTGCTATTAACGATCGCATGATATTTTCATTTGCTATTTATTCGTAATGGCCGGATGCGCATAACGTGGCGTAAGATGATGCGCAGATAAATGTTATTTGTTGATCGCTTTGTAGCGCTAGTGGAATTCGCATGTGCGTGTGTGTGCGCATACTGGCGGCTGGTTAAGACGGTGCGACAAGTTTAAATAATATCAGCCCTGTATTAAACTGTACCACTGCTGGGCATGGGCCTCTTCTCAGTGTGAGAAGGTTTGGCGATATTCCACCATGCTGGCCAACCGACTTCACATATCCTTGTGAACATTACGGCGGTTAAAGCAAGCGATAATTGACTATTTAATTCGCATATAACTTCGAAAAGTCAGAGATGCGCGACTTGGGATCGAACACGAGACCTCTGCGTGGCTGTCCAACGTTCCCCACTAGGCTATGGAAAGTTTAGAGAGGGTTACCTTTACACATATATGGCCATATGACTCGGTAGAGTAAACGACTGCTGTACATGAGGTCTCGGGTTTGGATCCCGAGTCGGGCAGTGTCGGGATTTTTTAGTCAAGAATGACTTGCCTGCAAGCTATGATAACGCGTCTTATTGCCGTTAAACGAGCACAGTTGCTGGTACTGATAATTACTTGTCAGAGAATCGAGTCCGAAATCTCTTACATGGATGTCGCATTCACATCCACTGCGCTACCAAAGCATTATTGTAAAGAGGTGAACTTTGTTTGTATATATCCACTAGCGATCCACCCCGGCTTCGCACGGATAGTACAACCTCAACAAATTATACACCTAAACCTTTCTCATGAATCACTATCTATCTATTGGTGACAACGCATGAAAATCCGTTCAGTAGGATTTGAGTTTATCGTAAACAGACAGACAGACGTGGCGGGGCACTTTGTTTTATAATCTTCTCTTCTTCCTAGCCTTTATTATTTCCAAGTCACTTGGTATCGGCTTTTCTGGTCTAACCGAATTTGACTGGATATCAGTTTTTACACGGAGCGGCTGCCACCTGACCTCCGCAACCCGAAGGCTAATGATACCCTAAGGCTAAACCAGTGTCAGGATATTATAGAGCACTGACTTCCCAATAACGACTGCCATAGATGTTCATGGCAGCCGGGACCGGCTTAATGTGCTCTCCGTGGCACGGAGCAGGCGATAATTGTCAATCAATACGCACATAATTTCGAAAAGTCATATAACTTCCGAAAGTCAGAGGTGGGTGACGTGGGTTCGAACCCGAGACCCTCTGCATTGCAGTCTGTTGGTCTCCCCACTGAGTTATCGCTGTTATTTTGTTTTTATAATATTTAGTGACTATACTCACTTGGACGGCAACTGGTCGGGTCTGCTACTACACTCTCAAACCCAGTCATTGGAGTCATGCTGGAACACATTTATAAAATACATTGCCTAACACCTATATCCCAAAGGGGTAGGGTATATAATATTGTCTTCTATTTACGCGCTATTTACGCGAATGTTATTCATTGAAATTAAACTACTATATACGGATTTTATCGCGTTGTTTGTTTAACACTGTACCTATTATATAATTTTGAAACTGTTACACTACTACTACTATTGAATTTTACTAATTTATAAGCTAACTAGATGTTCCCGAGTTTTCACCCACGTTTGTCGTTACTGCTCCGCTCCTGTGGGTCGTAGCGTGATGTTATATAGCCTATAACCTTCCTCGATAAATGGGCTATCCAACACTAAAAGATTTTGCAATTCGGACCAGTAGTTCCTGAGATTAGCGCGTTCAACCAAACAAACAAACTCTTCAGGTTTATAATATTAGTATAGATAAAACTATTTATATTTAGGTTTACACTTTCCTCGACGTTTCTGTTGCTTTTCAGCAGCCATGGTCACGGGTATAGTTTAGGTTTCAGGACTCTAGCCCAGTGCCGTATATTGTATTTTCGTACACATTTCTTTTTCAATTGATTTTCATGCGCTTCTCATAGTATTCTTGAATACTATTTACTGATGTGTATAAAGTGTAGTACACACAGCGACACATCAACCTAGACTGTTAGGACTTTGAACTATTAGAAGTTGAACGCTGCGGATCGTGCGAGAGAGTGCGTTATATTTTTGTTACGCTTTATCCTAACCATTACATCGACACCACTATGCACTGTCCCTTTCCGACAATTCTCTATTTTGTATGTAGCGTAGTTATGCGTATATAGGGTGTCTAACTTGATGTGTAGTCGTGTGTACAAAATTAAATATAGGCATTTGCCTACATCTGTATCACTCAATAGTGTCGTTACGCTAGGGGTTTAGGCGCTTTAGTAATAATTATAATAAACTAGCTGACCCGCGCATCTTCGCCTGAGGTCGCGGGTTCGATTCCCGCTCAAGTCAAACATTTGTATGCATTAATATGGATGTTTCTCTTGGTCTGGATGTTTCTATGTATAATATGCATGTATTTACAAAAAAATATATATATGTATGTTTATCCATTGTCTAGTACCCATAGTACAAGCTCTGCTTAGTTTGGGCTAGATGGTGTTGTGTGTATGTGATAGAATATTATTTATCTAAATTTTCATTGATGCTCCGCTGCTATTGGTCGTAGCGTTCTGTTATATAGCCTACAGCCTTCCTCGATAAATGGGCTATCCAACACTAAAAGATTTTGCATTTGGGATTCCTGAGATTAGCGCGTTCAACCAAAAAAAAACTCTGCAGCTGTATAATATTTAGTATAGATGATAGTTTGAAAACTAAAAAACACGCTTTAATAGAAAACTATACTAAAATTCTCTCTGTTTATGAGTCAGATAGGCCACAATACGAAATTAAGATTAACTTATTCTTAGTGCAAAGGTAAAACGTACCACGAGGTGATGTGTCGATATTATTAGATGATGTTCTATGACGCGTGTTCACGTTTACGCAAAGTTATGAAATGCGTTAAATTTGAATTATGACGGTGAAATCATATTTTAGTTCCAGAATATTCTATTGAGTTGCATTTGCTATGGCAGTAATAGAAATGATGTCAGGTTAAAAATAAGTTATTCTAATTAATCCATCTTTTAGATTAGCAAAAAATATTGGATATCTATTTTTTGTTTTTACAAAGCATTTAAAATTTACTAGTTTATAACGCATTAAACTTCGAGAGACGGGGCTTGTGACGTCACGTTCTTGTAAAATTTGTAGATACCTAACACGATGAATTGATAAAAACGTCAAACGGATACTTTTTTGAGAAATTCTACGATTATTGTAAAAAATGCCTAATTTTGTTAAAAAGCCATCGTGATTTTTAATTGAGCACAGTTTATAATTTTGATTTTATAAAATCGTCTAATTGATGGTAATCCCTATCTTTAAATTAAATTAAATTATTTTATTTCGTTTCAACTTGTATCTAGTTTGTTTTGTCATAATAAATCGTTTATTTTAAAAGTTACACCGTTTTTTTTTTTACACTGTGGTCCCAGTACCTAGCGAATAATAAATTTATAAATGGCATTTTTTATTTTCTATGCTTTTTAATTTTTATGTATGTTTTATGTACCTATGTATGTTTTTGTCGATAAAATGAAGTATAGTTTCCCTTATTTTAATATGTGCACATTATGAAGACTCATACTGTATAAAAACTGTTAAGATCCGCTGAACGTTTATTTACATCATATATTTCAGCTCTTTAACCTTGCTATATAACTTGTAGTAACCAAGTTTTCTTTTTTGTTGTACAGAATCATGGGTGGAACTGAATTCTGGCGGTGGTCTGGCCGCCGTGGAGAATGAATACATCCGGCTGCTACGGGAGGCGCAGAGAGAGAGTCGTGACTCCTCAGTCAGGCACTCCCGGGCCTCCAGCGTTAAAGGCAGGTCAGTAACAGGACAACAGCTTTGTTTTGGATGGTAGATTTAGGTTCGTTTCGTGTTTTACTAAGCAGAGAGATGTGGTAGTTTTAGTCGGTAGGCCCGAAGTCTCGGAAGAGCCCAACATAACCCCAATAGCCTCCTTGTAGCAAGGGTTATGCATCAGGAGCATTCCCCCACGTTAAAAGAAGAGGTTCGTAGCGTGTTTGTAAATAAAAGTCGGAATGTCACTGAATTTTTACATTCTCTACACCAAGTTAAAGTCATAAAAATACATAAAATTAGAAGCGCACATTCCTTATACTATAATGTCTATATAGTTCGAGTACGTATTAGATTTGCCGTAGTTTCGAGCAGACTGAAGTACTAAATTGAATTGTCGGAAAACGATGTAAGTGACGAGTATACATACATTGCCAGAGACATGTAATGCACTTGAAGTCTCTGTGTGTGTGGACATGCTGGATGAAGTGGTGGAAGAAATTTTTAAATCGGTCCAATATTTTGAGTTTATTTAACAGTAAGTTAGATTAATAACAGTACTTTTTTCTGGATGAACGGTACACACAGCGACACATCAACCTAGACTGTTTGGACTTTGAACTTGAAGTTTGAATTGTGCGAGAGTGCGTTATATTTTTGTTACGCTCTAGCTCTCTCTTACGTGTAGCCGTGTGTTCCTTATGTCCTTTCTGTTCCCCTAAAAATGTTTTTGCAAAGTTTTATGATAAACGGTCCAGTATTTAAGGCGTGAAAGCGTTATAAATAAACAAACTTACATTCGCATTTATAATATTAGTTATGATTGCTAACAGGTAATGTTTTCAAATAAACCATACCGATAAAATCTGTATAAAGTTGTTTCATTTCAAAGTTACACGCAATATTGTAGATATGCGATAGTATTAGAAGATGATACCGATTTCGATCCGGTTTAGTGAGTTCTCTCCGCTACCGGTTGATGCGGCTGCGGCTTCCCTCGCGAGTAGGTTAGG
The DNA here is from genome assembly GCA_963675205.1 of Catocala nupta. Classification (NCBI taxonomy): domain Eukaryota; kingdom Metazoa; phylum Arthropoda; class Insecta; order Lepidoptera; family Erebidae; genus Catocala; species Catocala nupta. The sequence continues at coordinate 5,119,258 of OY776108.1, read as the reverse complement.
TTATGTTAATAAAGTACTTTAAAAATAAAATGTCGCCTATGTTACTCGGTGATAATAGCTTTCTAATGGAGAAAGAGTTTTAAAATCGGTTGTGCCGTTTTTGATTTGAATTCTTACAAACAAACAAAATTTATAATCTATTCTAATATTATAAAGCTGAAGAGTTTGTTTGTTTATTTGTTTGTTTGGTTGAACGCGCTAATCTCAGGAACTACTGGTTCGAATTGAAAAAATATTTTAGTGTTGGATAGTTTATTTATCGAGGAAGGCTGTAGGCTATATAACATCACTCTATGACCCACAGGAGCGGCGCAGTAACTATAAACGCGGGTAAAATCGTGAAATTTTGCATACACGTCCCCTGACAACGTGTATGCGAAATTTCATGATGATCGGTCTAGTAGCTAAGGCGTGACAAACAGACTCACATTCACATTTATAATATTAGTTAGGATATTTCGCTCTTGTCTTATTTGGTATACAAACAAACTCGTTATATCGTTCATAATATAATAAATAATTAACAACTACACACAGCAGCTCATTTAAGGAAAATAATTGTATTGATATCTAAACATTTGGCGATTGAAAAGAGTGGCCATGAGTTTCTTGCCTGCTTGTTCTCATGAAAGCTCTACTCATCGAACAGGCTTTTTCAATGCTAAATTTTTATTTCCTTCTATTTATTTTTATTATTATTTTTTATTAATATAATAGTGAATTGACGTGTCCAAGAATTGTTTGCACATTTTTATGGAAATAAAGATTTTTGACTTTGACTTTGTTCATCCACTGAGGTAAACACTTCCGTGTAATAATAGGTCGTGAAGATGTTGTAATCTAGCTCCATGATACAAGTTTTAATAATGTCGTAACAGAATAATATGGCCGACTCAGTGTCGCAGTGTCGGTTTTATCATATAGAAATATAATTCACATTAAATACATATATTATATCTATATATTAATACGTGAAGCAAAAACTTTGTACCCCTTTTTACGAAAATTGCGTGGACGGAGGAGTATGTAATTTGGCACAGTTAAAGTTTATATCGAGAAGGAGGGGGAAAACCTAATATTTTTATAAAATATGCATTAGCAATACTTTAAATTAATGGAAAAACACTACACGCACACAACCATGCATTTGACACACGCAGTCCAATCGCGTTCGTAGTATTTCGACTTTGTTCGTCTGACGTCGTACAATTCTTTGTAACTATGGTTACCTATACCTTATTTATATGTAATAGAGAAAAACAGAAAACAACGTAACAAGCTTAGGAATTTTGGTAAAATTTTGACCACTAGGCGACCGCTAGTTAAAATAATTACGCGTGACGTAAAATTTGTAATCGCGACAAACTCCGTATAAAGCAGTTTAATTTCAATGTTTAACATTCGCCTAAACGTAAGAGAATAAATATTATATTAATTTTTTAACTACGAAATTTCATGTGTTTTAAAAGTCGCGTAATTTAATATTCTACCTAATATATGTATGTATGTACAAAATAAATTATGCTAGTGTCGTATTTGTTATATATATATGTATATATATAATATTATATTATTTTATGGCCGTGATGTATATCTGACCTAGGAGCCATATTCCCAGATCAGAAAAAAAATTCAAATTTTATTATAGGTATATCACTGTCCAAATAGAGCCTGGTCGTTTTCGGATTCACAGTGACCAGCCGAGTAAGCTGTTAAGGTTACGTAGCATGCAAATGTTAGGTAATATATAATTACAATTCAGAATAAAAAAAATCTCTAAGACTAGAAATTATTTTCAGTTAGCCATTTGTATAACTGAATACCAAATTGTCTTGTATATAATAATTTATAGTGATTAGGAATCTTGTTAAAATTCGTATACACATTGCGATACAATTGTTGTTGAATTTCGTGGTTTTCGGGATACAATTTAGAACCAATCTATTTGAATGTCGTCGATTTCTAGGTCTTAAATCATTTACAGTCCTAATATGACCATACCTTTCTTTTACCGTTACACCCTGTATAAATATACAAGAGCACAACAGCTGACGCAGATGGCAGCTCAGTCGTAGTTAAAGAGTACCTACGTCAGCGGTATTGCAATGCGCCTCATTATGGCTTCACGCTCTCTTGGCTAATTAACTTTGCAACGTAATCGATATTCAACGCGTGCACTTGTGCAACCTGTATTTACATACAAACCTCATTGGATGTTTATATAGATTTATTCATGGATGAAGATGTTCATGGCAGCCGGGACCGAAGGCTTAACGTGCTCTCCGACGCACGGAGCAGGCGATAATTGTCAATCAATACGCACATAATTTCTAAAAGCCATATAACTTCCAAAAGTCAGAGGTGCGCGACGTGGATTCGAGCCCGAGACCCTCTGCATTGCAGTCTGTTGGTGTCCGCACTGAGCTACCGCTGCAAAACCAAAATCACATGCGCATTTATATTACCGATTAGTTAGGATTACGACATTTTAATATTTATATTATGACCTATGATTACAACATGTTCACGACCTATTATTACAAGGAAGTGTTTACCTCAATGGACACATAATGTGGAAAACAGATAGTCGCTGGCCGTTTATTTATAAGTACATTTTTATTACTCGCCTTATAATAATATCAGCTCTGTTAAGCTCTGTCTCTCTGTGCAGTGTGAGCAAGGTTAGGCCATAGTCCACCACGCTGGATCAGAGCGGGACGGACTTCACACATGTTTAAAATCGATTGAGTAGTTTTTGAGTTAAATCCATGCAAACGCTCAGGTGTCGCACTGGTACCAGAGCATCAGTGTCGCATCAGCTTGTTGCATCAATAATTATTCACCTTAACCTTCCTCATGAATCACTCTGTCTATTGATGAAAACCGCTAACCGGATTTGACTGGATATCAGTTTTTACACGGAGCGGCTGCCACCTGACCTCCGCAACCCGAAGGCTAACGATACCCTAAAGCTAGACCAGGGCACAATTTAAGCACGGGTTAATTAGGGCACTGACTTCCCAATAACGACTGCCATAGATGTTCATGGCAGCCGGGACCGACAGCTTAACGTGCTCTCCGAGGCATGGAGCAGGCGATAATTGTCAATCAATACGCACATAATTTCGAAAGTCATATATGTATATCTTCCGAAAGTCAGAGGTGCGTGTCGTGGGTTCGAACCCGAGGCCCTCTGCATTGCAGTCTGTTGGTCTCCCCACTGAGCTATCGCTGCTATATTATATAAATTTAAGATAGCTTTTCATGAAAAGCATTGCAAACATTCATCACGACTTGCAAGTCGTCAGCAAAAATATCACAGTCCGGGTTGGCTTCTACGAGAGTATTAAGTACGGAGAGTACACGCGGCACCCGTGATGTAGCCCGTGCCGCCGTGTGGCATGTGGGCACAGCGAGCAGTCTGTTATTTCTGGCTTGTAAAAAATTTTTCGGTACGTTAAGTCGAAACAGCTCATTATGGAGGTTTGTGGCATCGCGAACAGTCAGACAGGAGACGGAGGACGTTGTTTTATAATACATAGTGATGTGTATGTAAAGCCTTTGAAATATCCCTGCCACGGGCGGCGCTTGCAAACCGCAGGACATATAATCGGGGATATTGAGTTTCCAGATTTAATGATAAAAAAATAATATGCTTGTAATACAATTGATTATCTCTTTGGCTCCGAGGCATGTTTTACTTAATATGTTTAAACGTAATCCATTGCTGGGTTAAATTGAAATTGTTTTATGTAAACTGTCTACTACTGGGCACCGGCCGCTACTCAGTGTAAGAAGGGTAAGGCCATAATCCACCACGCTGGCCCAGTGCGGGTTGGCAGTCTTTGAGAACGTAATGGAGAACTCATAGACATGCAGGTTTCCTAACGATGTTTTACTTCACCGTTAAAGCGAGCGTTAATTAACTATTTAATACGCACATAACTTGGAAATGTCAGAAGTGCCTTGGGATCTAAATTGAGACTTCTGCGTGGCAATCCAACGGTTTTTCAGTAGGCTATCGCTGCTTCTCTCTTACATACGTACACACGGCTACATATCAAGTTAGACACCCTATATACGCATAACTACGCTACATACAAAATAGAGAATTGTCGGAAAGGGACAATGCATAGTGGTGTCGATGTAATGGTAAGGATAGAGCGTAACAAAAATATAACGCACGATTCGCAGCGTTCAAATTCTAATAGTTCAAAATTCAAACAGTCTAGGTTGATGTGTCGCTGTGTGTACTTAAAAACGCAAGCATTGTCGCCAGAATAAGCTGGTCATTAAATAAAAAACGAATAAAATACTTTGTAAAAACACAAAAATACAAGTATAATAAAAAGTTATTCTCACAATAATTAACTACAATTGTCGTTTTAAGTAAGTTTAAATTATAGCAACAAAAACAGTAGTTTATTGTTAATTAACTAACAAAAATTGCGTCTTTTTATGTTGTATTTATAGTTTTAATTGCCGTTTTTGTTGAGACGTAGTTTTTGCGAATTGATATCAATTTGGAAATTACGACGTTCGTCGTTGCGAATTTTGCTTATCAAGCCGGTGTATAATAGGTATCTATAAAATTATTAAAAAAAGTAAATGTAGCCGTCGCCAAATAGTCGATATTCGACCATTATTGATTTAAATTTGAAGTTTGAACGTTATTAAGGTTTTATTGCCTATAACTATACCCCTAAAATCACATTTTAATTAGTCACCTACTCCACTTACATTATGTTACCATAGTTACGAAGAATTCTACGACATCAGCCGAACAATACCGAAATACTGCGAACAATACCGAACGCGATGCGACTGCTTGTGTCAAATGCATGGTTGTGTGCGTGTAGAGTATATTTCATTATTTTAATGTATTTCAAAGGCATATTTAAAAAAGATATTAAGATTCGCCACGCCTTCTCCATATAAACTTTAACTGAGCCAAATTTTATACTCCTCCGTCCGCGCAATTTTCGTAAAAAGGGATACAAAGTTTTTGCGTCATTTAATTATATATAGGTATAGCCTATGTTACTTGGTGATAATATAGCTTTGTAATGGTGAAAGAATTCTTAAGATTGGTTGTGACTGAGTTAAATCCTTGCAAATAAACAATCATACCTTACCTCTTTATAAAACTAGTATATGTACAGGGTGTCCGGTAATTAATGGATAACCTTGAAATGTCTTATAGTAGAACTGAAGGCCGTTCAGAAAAAAATATGAAAAAATTCTATCCTAACTACTACCTGAGATATGTGTTTTTTTTTTATTACCATGTATATCTTTCTTGTATACTACGACCATAAATGAATGAAATCCATCGGGTTTTTGTTGTTTTATTATTAAACACTAATTATACTTATAGATAGACAGTCAAAAGTATGCTATGCTAATATAGCTTGCACTTTTTAATATATATTTTTTTAATTTTTTTTTATTATTACTTTTTTTTCATTTTTTCTGAACGACCTTCAGTTCCACTATAAGACATTTCCAGGTTATCCATTAATTACCGGACATCCTGTGTGTAGTTTAGTAGGCAACCGTTGCACAGCCACGCAGAGGTCCCAAGTTCAATCCCAAGGCACCAACCTCTGTATTTTCGAAGTTAAGTGTGTATTAAATAGTTAATTATCGCTCGCTTTAAACGGTGAATGAAAACATTGTGAGAAAACCCACCGGTTCGAGAGTTCTACATAATGTTCTCGATGATACGTGGAGTCTAGCAAAAATTATTTATAGTGTAACCTTAGTATCTGATCAGACAGAGATCACTGCCACGTAGAAGTCTCGAATTCAATCCCAAGGCACGCATCTCTGACTTGGCTAAGTTGCATGTGAAAAAGTTAATTATCACCTGCTAACGGTGAAGCAAAACATCGTGAAGAAACCTGCATGTTTAAGACTTCTACGTGATGTTCTATAAGTAATGTAAAATCTGTCAACCTGCACTGGGACACCGTGGTGCACTATGGCCTAACTTTTATCTTTTATCCCTAATATTATTATTATATTGTTACGTGCTGGGTTCAAGGGATAAGAATGTAAACAATATTGCCGACTAAAACACGTTTTATTCTAGCACATAATTAAATTTAAAATACAACAAACACTATACTACACTTTACACTGTAACTGCTGCAAACTCTGTAGTATTTTCACTTACGTTCGCTTCGATGAATACTTGACTGCTTACGATTGTAAACTGACTCGGTGAGCGCTGGCCTTCCCCTTTTATACGCAGTTAAAGCGTCCGGAGTTTTCTAGGAATGTCATACCTGATACGTAACAGTACGAAGATTTGAGAATGTGCCAGCGTTCTCTCTACTCTTCTCGTACCGACGAAGTAGTTCCGTAAGACGTCAATAGATGGCGCTGTAATAAATTATTAGACTGAACTGCCGAGTCTTCCACACAATGCCGAGGGATAGCACTGGGTGTAACAATATCAATACTTGGCAACCTCTCAAGTATTTATTCAATGATTAACCTTAGACTTACATACACTAGGAAAAGGCTCGCGCCCAGCTGTAAGACAGCTGATGTTATATTTTTATTCCTAATTTGTCCAAGATTGAAATAAGAGTTTAATTTTATATCGAGGCGAATGTCCCACTTGTTTATAAACAAAGAGGTTGTTTTAAAATATTTTCGTCTGCGTGGATATCTTAAGGAATAATATATAAATCACAACGCGTAAATAACGCATATTTATATACGCTTTACTCACCAAAACAACTGCCAAAATAAAATAAATATAATATACTACATTTTGCCCGCGGCCTCGCTCGCGTAAATGTAGGTTAGGTTTGTAAACGTGTTTTTTCTCTGGATGAAAGGTACCCTATGTCCTTTTCTACACTCCAGACAACGTGTATGTTAAATTTCATGATGATCGGTCGAGTAGTTAAGGCGTGAAAGCGTAACAAACAAACAAACTCACATTTACATGATCAAATATTAGGATAACGATTAAATTAGCTGTAGTGATTTAAATCCCGAGTTGGAAGAACAAAAAGTTATTGAGGTTTTCTACCAAGAAATCCTTAAGCAGCAGCTCTGAGTTAGAAGTTGGCCGTGTTACGTACCACCGTGTCTCGGTGCTCAGTTAAGCCGTTGGTCCTGCGCCTGATCTCTCTCCGGCCGACGATCTCTAGACTCTTGACGTACCATCAATTCATAGCCAGTTGCACTCACTGATCGGTAAACGATTAGCGAGGTTAAGCAACGTTGGCTGCGGTCTGTCTATAGATGGGTGACCGCTTAGTGGTATTTCAACTGAGCGTCTCGGTGCTTCGGAGACGACGTAAACAATCGGTCCCAGTTGTTGCCAAATTGACAGCAGTCGTTAAGCCATGTCAGAGGCCTACGGGCGGCTTGAACAACTCTTGACGACAGGTTGGCGACTAACCACATGAAAAGAAAAGAAGAAGAAGATCAAATTATGATCCTAAAGGTATATAGAGTGCACCTCTGTTTACGCACACACTTGTGCCCTATAATATATCCAGCGCATAAGATCAGTATCCGGTAAGATTGGCTACCGTGGCTGATATGCGGTCTGGAGAGTAATGGAAGCGTGCATTACGTTCTCTTCCAAACTCCGATCCAGACTCCGTGCTGCCCTTGAGATTTTCTTCTGGCTGAAAAATTATCCTACTGACGAAGGTGTTGAATAATAATAATAAACTTATTTCTCTCATCACAATGGTTGATGTACATGTGCATTTTTACAGTAACTAAACAATAAATAGGTAGTAATGAAGATCCTTTGTGAGAGACTGAAGTCCGTACTAGAGAGATCCCTGTGTGACGGATCACCAGGACCCCACCCGGGGTACGTGTATTTGCCTATTAAATAACATATTGAGTGTATAGTATTTGTACATGACATTTACGTGACTATTATATGAATTCATTGAAACAAAATGAAGCAAAACTAGATAAAATATGAAGAAAAAATAAGAACTAAAAACTAACAAAAGCAATATAATTTAAAATAAAGCAATATAATATTGTATGTGCGATTTTTAGAGGAATGTGTGTTGCGCGTGTGATGTTTGTGTATGCATGCCTGTGTGTGTGCGCGCGCGCGCGCGCGCGCGCGTGTGTGTGTGTGTGAGTGTGTGTGTGAGTGTGTTTGTGTGTGTGTGAGTGTGTGTGTGTGTGTGTGTGTGCGTGTGTGTGTTTGTTTGTTTGTTTGTGTGTGTGTGTCGATATTCGATCCCTGACCGCTACCTCGTCTATTACTGGGTGTAATACCAAAAAATAAAAGTATTTTATTGTATTTGTTGCAGCCCAAAGTCTCCACCCAACAGTCCGAACCTGGAACCCTCCACTGAAGACGAGCTGAAGGGCGTCTACATCAACTGCTGGAGGGTACGAACATTTATATTATTTTATTTAATAACACTGCTACCATACTAGAAAGACAGAAAGAAAATATATTTATTATGGTACAACACTCGAGACAACATTACATATACCACAAGACATTAACACCAAGGAGAAATTAAGACAGGCAAAAATATAATTAACATATACGTATAACGGAGAGTGCGTGAACTTAGCGGCATAGCCGACTTCAGTAGGGTTCTCTGGTAGGGTTGCCTATTTATTCGCATAAAATTATATGTCATACATAATTTAACATGGCATAATTTTACTTATCCTAATAATAGTTACGCACACTATTAATTTGGCATAATTGTTTAGGCATAATTCTTTTAAGCATAATTACTATAAGCATAATAACTGTTAAGCATTTCTAAAGAATAAATTGGAAGTTTTGTAAATTTTGCCTAACGCGTTATGCCAAATTAAATTAGGACAAAAATAATTAGGCGAAACAAAAGGATGCCCATTGGGTAGCGGGTTCATGGCGTCAATTACAACTGCAACTATACACCTCTCACGACTACTTTATTTTACAGCATTTACATTTGCATTGACTACCCGTTTTTTTTTTTTTTTTTGTTGCCCAGGAAAAAATGCTTGATGCACTACCCGCCGGCTAGGGGACGGCACCGGCGGGGCGTGTGGGACTCACCAGCCTACTGCTGGTATGGTATACCCACTAAAAAAACCTGGGGTGTTCCCTCTCTCACCCAATGGGGGGGGCCAGTTGGGAGTCTGAAGAGATTCATCCATAGCAGGCCCCCCCCGTGTGGGTGCCGGCCGGGTCCATCGGACCCGACCTCCTCTCGTCCCCGGGGGAGAGCAATTTCACCGCTCTCCCCTTTCGACGTTAGAAGGCGCGCGGGAACACCGCGCGCGCCCTCTGTGGGTTCTTACTCACGGGTGGCAGGGTCCCCTGAGGCCTTGCCACCCAGAACCCTTAGGTGGGGGGCAGGAGAGCGACATAAGCGCGTCTCCTGCGCCCCCTCCTCCGGCGGCGGATGTCCGGGGCGTAAGGATCTTCCTCACGCCCCCGCTCCGCCGCCTCCTTCTGCGAGATGACAGCCTCGCAGATTGCGAGAGACCTCATTGCACCCCAGCACCTGTCGTCGCCGACCATCATGGATACGACGGTCGGCAACGAGAGGTCGGGGCCAATCACGGCGACCAGGGCACAGCGCTCCTCGGCCCACGCCGGACACTCCTCCAGCGTGTGCTGCGCCGTGTCCCGGTCGCACTCCTCGCAGTGGTGACACCTGGTTGTCGGCTCCCTACCGGCTATCTTGCACAGGTACTCTCCGAAACAGCCGTGTCCGGAGAGCACCTGAGTAAGCCGGTAGGTGAGCGGTCCGCGCCGTCTGTCCATCCATTGCCTTAGCACCGGACGGACAGCCTCGACGGTCCTCACCCCGTAGCGGGGCTGGGCCAGCCTTTCCTCCCACTTGGCCTCGAGGACCAGTCGAGCCTGGGACCTTCGCGTCTCCACCGCCCCGTGAGTGGGTTCCTCACCATGGAGCCGGAGGTCCACGCGCCAGTGATACACCGACGCTTGGACCTCCGCCTCCAAATCCCAGGGCGGCGATGCCGCCAGGACGCACGCCGCCTCAAAGGAGACGGTGCGGTACGCCCGCGACACCCAGATTGCCATCGCCCTCTGAGGTTTCCTCAGGAGGGCGATGTTTCGGCGATCGATGCATTGACTACCCTACCTTGACTCTTGTGGTATGTGTTCTACCTGAATAGGTGTAAATTTGAATGATCTCCATCATCTAATTAAGAAGTCGTTACATAAAAAACACAATAATAATTAAATTTAGAAGACTATGTATGTGATAATTCGATGGCGTAGTAGTTAGTGTAACCGACTGCAACGCCTGAGGTCGCGGGTTCGATTCCCGCACAAGTCAAACATTTGTGTGCATGAACATGGATGTTTGTCTAGGTCTGGGTGTTTCTATGTATAATATGTATGTAATTACAAAAACAAAAAAAAAGTATGTATATGTATGTTTATCCATTGTCTAGTACCCATAGTACAAGCTCTGCTTAGTTTGGGCTAGATGGTGTGTGTACACGTGTAGAAAATAATTTAAAAAAAAAGTACTTGTTGGTTATTATTATGCATATAAATGTGTTTCAGGATGACTCCAATGACTGGGTTTGGGAGTGGAGTAGCAGACCCGACCAGCTGCCGCCCAAGTGAGTAAAATATTAATTTATTTAATATGTTTTAGACTGTGGCCTAACCTTTCTCCCACTAAGAAGAGACCCGTGCCCAGCATTAGGACAGTGTATATACAGGGCTGATATTATAATAGGGTATTACACCCATTTTTAGGGTTCCGTAGCCAAATGGCAAAAAACGAAACCCTTATGGATTCGTCATGTCTGTCTGTCTGTCTGTCTGTCCGTCCCCGTATGTCACAGCCACTTTTTTCCGAAACTACAAGAACTATGCTGTTGAAACTTGGTAAGTAGACGTATTTTGTGAACCGCATTAAGATTTTCACACAAAAATAGAAAAAAAAAACAATAAATTTTGGGGTTCCCCATACTTAGAACTGAAACTCAAAAATTATTTTTATCAAACCTTTCAAATATAATTTTTTTCTAAACTGAATTTTTTGCGCGAGAGACACTTCCAAAGTGGTAAAATGTGTGTCCCCCCTGTAACTTCTAAAATAAGAGAATAATAAAACTAAAAAAAATATATGATGTACATTACCATGTAAACTTCCACCGTAAATTGGTTTGAACGAGATCTAGTAAGTAGTTTTCTTTTAATAAGTCATAAATCGTAAACCGCAATTTACCTTTCATTTAAATCAACTCAAATATAAAAATTAAAAAAAACATTTAATTTAAAACTTATGCATTAACCGTGAACCATTATTTTAGTAAACTACGGAACCCTTCATGGGCGAGTCCGACTCGCACATGGCCGCTTTTTTTAAAAGTGTCTCAATTAGATTCTATAGGGCTAATGAAGTACTAAAAAATTCACAAAATTTTTATTCAATCGATAACTGACATAAAAATGCATATAAATTTTGCATTTTCAAATTTCGCGCGTAATATGACGAAAACGCTGGATGCAGTAGACGCCTTATTACTCTGTGGTCATGACGTCAGTTGGCTGTGTAAACAAATGCAGTGATATTTTGTATATTATGTTAATTGTTTATGTTTTAAAAATGAGTTATTATTCTACTTATCATTTGTGTGCTGTTCCTGAATGCAAAAATAAAAATAATAAAAAGCCTATAGAGATTAAAGGTACGCTGAGTTGACACTGTTGACAGTTGACACTTTTAGTTTACACAGCCGTATGACGTAATAACATGGCGACTACTATACTGGTGTTATGAAACAGATTAAAAAGCTGAAATTTTGAATTGCATTTTAGTTTAAGTTTATTTTGCTATTTTATGAACTAAAACCAACCTTTTTCGACTGCTTTTTGCCTAAGCTATCTCAATAAAATATTTTAGATTTTTTCTCATATAGAGTAAGTGACCATGGCTGCTGAAAAGCAACCGAAACGTCGCACTGTGGGCTGAAAATCGACCTCCATAGACATAGAAATGAAAGTTGCTAGATGTTCGTTTTGTTGACAGATATGGCTTCTATTAGCTATTATACACATAACAATGTCGTCTGAGCTAACTCCGCACAGAAATGAATTTATTATAAGGTTTTTTCGAAAAAAATGTATGGAGCTAGCATGAAAAATCTGAATATCTCTGAACTTGCAAGGAAAACCGTAATATCCTCAGAGATGGTTATAGGACTAATTATTTGTGATTTTTTGACATACTTCATATAACGGTACCTGCTGCAGAATTTTTTTTTAAAATCATCTAATTTTTAATAAAAAAATTTTAACATTAAACGATTTGTTTTATTGTAAAAGTAAAGAAACAACACGTTATATGCATATAATACTAAATCTTCGCCAGTTATTTGTTAAAATATCAAGAAAATTATTTTTGCCTTACATAGTATATATGTTTTAAAACAGGTAATTGGATACCATTACTAAACTTTGCATACAGGTAAACCACTGAATATTAAATTAGCCTTCTAATGAGTTCTGAATAAGAGATTAAGTGATTTGCAATATCGCACAATGGTAACTACGGAGTACACTAATTAAATTCTTACAGGTAAGTACATAAGTAAACTAATTAGTTAATTAGACATGTTACGAGTTCTAAGAAATATTTTCGACAACTGTCTAATTATTTTATTATTATGTCTAAATGAAGGTATTTTTTTAAATCATTAAATTCTACTAATGTCAAAGTAAAGATCAATCGATAAGTTAGTTATTTTATTAACGCTAATAATATGCATTAAATAAAAAGAAAAATAAATTAAAAAGGTATTTTTTAATAGTTGATAAAATTTATATAAAACAAAACATAGGTACAAAAGTATGCAAAAATATAAATAGGTACAAGAATAGTAATATAAAATATTTAAAAATAAATCAATTGCAAAACATAGTTACGTACCAAAGCTAAATAACGAAAGATCATGAAAAAATTACATTGAATAGAATTATAATTAAAAGCATAAAAAGTTTCTAGTTTTCCTTATCACTCTCGTCGATTTCTGAATCAGAATCTAGATTGCCTAAAAACTCAAAGTCAGTTTCTTGAAACTGAATTAAATTGAGGGTTTCAGGAAATAAATCCTCCTTTTTCTTGGCATCTAACTTGGGCCTTTGTACATTTATAAAAGGATCCGAAGAAACAACTAACATATTAAGGATATCATGATTCGAATCTTGCCTGCTCTTTTTCTGCGAATGATGTTCCCGAAACCTCCTAAAATCTTTATTGCGAGACTCGGATGCTTCTTCCGAGAGACTTCCTATGGGTACAACATCATTCTTCTCGATTACGTCTGCCCCGTGTATAAGTAATTTGTGGACGGTTGATGACATATAGTACCAGTCATATAATTCCACGTACCTCTCTGCTGTTTTGAAGGCATAATCTTTAAATTTAATTATATCTACTTTTTCCCCGGAAGTTATTGCCTGTAAAATCACAGCAAATCTTCTTATTAGTTCTTCGTCCAACCCAGTAATGGCTGCAGTTTTATGGGGAAATTTGAAAAACTTTCTTGCAATGTTGCCGTCATTAGTAGTTCCGGAACCTTGTTTATCAATGTCAATCAATAGATTTAATTCGTCTTTAAATTTGTCTTGAATAATCTTTTTTCTCTTACTTAGCATTTCTTTGTGCTCGTTACCTCTCGCAGCCCACTCTTTAAAATCTAGTCTATACGAAATATGTAGTAAACATTCCATACAATTTATACGGGCGTGTAGAGATGACAATCCAAACTCGTATATATCAGAAGATACGGTCTTTGCTGTTACTACACTCAAACGGTTCATTTCTGTCGGTTTTGCCAGACACAAATAGCATGATGAACTTGATCTGGCTTGAGACAAATACGTGCAGACTTTACCATCGATCATTGTCATCATTAGGTGATGATTCACCCTGTTTCTATTATTGCACTCTGTAGGAATGAGAGCCTTAATTTCTTCATCCATTCGTCGTTTGTGTTCGATGACTACTGCTTCGCTTTCCTTCACAAAAGTAAATTGAACTGGACGACAATACATTGCTGAGCATGGTTTTGGGTTCATCCACAAAGTATTGTCTCCATCAGTCAGTTTTAGTGGCACCAAGGAAGTCATGAAAATACTTGAATCGTCTTGATCGCTATCCATTTTCTGCTTGTATCGGCTTTGGTTTGACGCACCATCGAAACCCCATTTAGATATCAATTTTAAATCCTTATTTTGCACATCATCGTTAGGAAAACTTTGGAGGATTCTTTTGACCGTAATGTCAATGTCAATGTCAAATGTCACACTTTATAGTAGGATGGATAAATATCCTTTCTACCTTCCCGAATAGCTGACTCTCGTAAAGTGATGTATTGCCACTTTGATAATTTTAATGAAAGGAGTAATCCAAGTGCTTTTTCTAGTGTAAATAAGATAGTTTTCACCGGTTGCTTAAGCGTTTCCTTAATTTTAGAGGCTGCTTCAGGATGTTTCAGCATATATTCGATTACAGATGCGATATCCTCACAACCTTCTTCCTTAAAACGCGCTGCTGCTGTATATGCCAATTCACTGGGATTGTCAGTTTTATGCTCATCAGATCTTCTCTTCTTCTGTTTGCTTTCCAGATCTTCGAATGGTTTTCGTGACCTCTTTGTCATTGTACCAACAGAGTATGATGTTGAGGGTTCTGGAGAGATTGATCTTGATCCCTCAGCAACAGTTGGTTCTTGAGCGACTAAATTTATACAACTTGGCCAATCGATAGTTGCTTGCAGCCAAATTTCGTATTGTTTTCTAAAAGTATCAAGAATTCGGTGAGATTTTTGCCACCTTTGTGATGCAGCTCGTACAAATCTCCGACAAAATTCTTTTAGAGTCACTTGATCTTCAACGGAAAGACAAACGTCTAGGCGGGATATAACTTCACTAAACAATACCTCATGATCAAATGAAGTACTCTTTCTTACATTTTAGAAGAACGAATAGGTCTAAATTGGTATTTAAACTTTCCATTATAAAATTTCACAGTGATATGTTAGGGGTAACAAAGCTTAGAATAAACTAAATTATGATGCAAAATGTTAACCATTTTATATTTCAGTCCAACATTAGTTAACGACCTCATTAGACAGTTGTCGAAAATATTTCTTAGAACTCGTAACATATCTAATTAACTATTTAAGTTACTTATGTACTTACCTGTAAGATTTTAATTAGTGTAATCCGTAGTTACCATTGTGCGACATTGCAAATCACTTAATCTCTTATTCAGAACTCATTAGAAGGCTAATTTATTATTCAGTAGTTTACCTGTATGCAAAGTTAAGTAATGGTATCCAATTAACTGTTTTAAAATATATATACTATGTTAGGCAAAAATAATTTTCTTGATATTTTAACAAATAACTGGCGAAGATTTAGTATTATATGCATATAACGTGTTGTTTCTTTACTTATACACCAAAACAAATCGTTTAATGTTAAAAAAAATTAATTAAAAATAAGATGATTTTTAAAAAAATTCTGCAGCAGGTACCGTTATATGAAGTATGTCAAAAAATCACAAATAATTAGTCCTATAACCATCTCTGAGGATATTACGGTTTTCCTTGCAAGTTCAGAGATATTCAGATTTTTCATGCTAGCTCCATACATTTTTTTCGAAAAAACCTTATAATAAATTCATTTTTGTGCGGAGTTAGCTCAGATGACATTGTTATGTGTATAATAGCTAATAGAAGCCATATCCGTCAACAAAACGAACATCTAGCAACTTTCATTTCTATGTCTATGGAGGTCGATTTTCAGCCCACAGTGCGTCGGGGAAAGTGTAAACCTAAATATAAATAGATTTAATAGTTCAAATAATTTTATTAGCTTATAAATTAGTAAAATTCAATAGTAATAGTAGTTTAACAGTTTCAAAATTATGTAATACAGTGATTAATAAACAACGCGATAAAATCCGTATATAGTAGTTTAATTTCAACATTGTATCAGCTTTGTATATTACCTAACCTACCAATAAAGTACCTATGATATTGTGTTGTTAACATTTTTCTATTACCTACCTAGGTCACTATAACAGGTTAAGGCTCTTTTGGACTCAAACCAAGAAGTTGATATTTTTACGTATGAATTTATGAGGTATTGCAAGGAGAACGTGTGAATACTTTATTAACCTCTGTGTCTTCTTCGAAGAGGTTAATGAAAATACTATGTGGGTCTGTGTGTCTGTCTGTTAGTGACAGGCATAGCTCTGGAACCACTGGACGGATTGACTTGTAACTTGGTGTGCAGACACCTTGGGGTCATCCCTCGGTTGAGTTTGAATATGGGTCCTGTGGGTCAAAAGACCCTAACGTATAGGGGTTACAAGGTCATAAGGTCAGGAGATAGCCACCAACAGAATGATTTGGAAGTCCAAGGGAGAGGTTTTTGCCCAGCAGTGGGACATTACAAAAAGCTGACGAAAAATACAAAGTCACATGAAGACGAAGAGGTTGAATCCTGGGTTTTTACACCCATCTCGTTTTAAGTTAATGCTATACTAGATTTTGCCTGCAGCTTCACTCGCATAAATGTAGATTAGGTGAGCTTAGAAACAGTAGGTACTTTTTCTGGATGAAATGTCCTTCTGTTTTCCTGACATTATGCAAAATTAATGATGATCGGTCGAGTAGTTGAGACAAGAAAGCGTGACAACTCACATTCGCATTTGTAAAATTAGTTACTATTATGTGTGTAATTGTCGCAAGTAATATAAATAAATTATGAAATACTAGTTCTTCCCCGCGGTTTCACCCGCTGAAGTCCCGTTCCTGTGGGATATCGGGATAAAAAGTAGTCTATGTGTGAATTCAGGTCTCCAGCTATATACATACTAAGTTTAATCGCAATCGGTCCAGTAGTTTTTGCGTAAAAGAGTAACAAACATTAATAGATCCTCACAAACTTTCACATTTATTATATAAGTATAGATTAAACTTGAGCGTAATTTGTAGTTTTCTGTTACAGGAACTAAGCTATAAAATACAGAGTATAATGTTAATGTAATTTTCAGGGACTGGAGATTTAAGCATCCCCAGAGCGCGCGAGGCCCCCCCTCTGCCACTTCGTCGATTGAAGTGTTGGAACAACAACTGGTCGCGCCTGTAATGCAGCAGGTAAGCAACTGCGACTATTGTGCCTAAGGAGTTCGATGTTCGAGACGAGCAAAATTATTTTTTTAGTTTGTGTAAGAACCCAAAATTTCGAAACACAAGAAACAGCTTATCTAGCTATACACATCTGGAGCATTGCTCTATACGGAAGCGAAACATGGACAATGACACAACACAACAAGACCGGGAAAGACTGGAAGCTTTCGAAATGTGGTGCTGGAGGCGCATGGAAAGAATCAGCTGGACAGAAAAGACAAGCAATGTAGAAGTACTGAGTCTTGTCCAAGAAGAACGCAACATTTTGACGACAATTGAGAACAGAAGAGAAAAGATGTTTAACCACCTTATAAGACATGACGACTTTATAAAAAACATCATAGAAGGAAAAGTGGAAGAAAAAAAGGAAGGGGCAGACCCAGAAGGGCATTCACAAATCAATTAAAAGAAAAGGCGAAGGTCATGTCTTATAACGAGGTCAAGGTATTGGCCGAAAATCGAGAAAGATGGCGCATTCTCCACCGACAAGAGCAAAGCTCTTAAGTATAAAGAAGAATAAGAATTCTCAATATCAGCCCTGAGTTGAAAGATGGCAATGTTGCTTTGAAACTATAGATATTAAGTAGATTAATCAATATTACTAAGAAACAATGACTTAGTTAACGAAAGAGAATTCAAATATTATATTATAGTAGCGGATCCGACAAATGTTGCCCGGCCGAAACATATGCTCAAAATTTAAAAAACTTCTCGCGCTAGATCGCCTATTCAATCGAGAAATCGAGAATCTAAGTCATCCAGGGACTCGTCCACAATATTTTTTTTAAATTAATATCTATCCTGTCGTATAGGAGTATTTCGGTAATGGTGAAAGAAGAATTATGTATATTAAGAGCTTAGTAGTAGTTTCGAACGAAACTGTACACAAAAATTGTGTGAATCTACAATTAAAAACGAAATGTGTCGATTCGCTCACACCGATATTATTTGAGTACGAAACAACCCCATCTGATAAAGCTGTGCCAATCGACACCTATAAAGTATTCTTTTTAAAATGTGACGTATCGCACAATTCATGTGGAACGGACCACTGAACCGTATTAAGTTTTACGCAAACATACGGTTTACTGATCAGGTTTCCGAAACAGGGATTCAGATTCGGACACCAGAATGCACTATTTTTCATACGATTTTGCTATATACCGCACACGTTCTTATATTTTCGTGCAAAAATAATAATTCCCGTCGTTCGATTCGGAATCTCGCCGGTGTGTTCTGAATGAAGAATGGAAAAAAACCGAATGACGTCATTCCGAACGCAGCCCTCGTATGTACCGCCGCACACGAACGGAAATTTTCATTCTGAATACATCTGGGTGCCTAGTGTGAGTTGTTTTTACGTTAACACGATCGAAACGTTAACCGCGTTTGGCTCTCTGATTGGCCAAGAGCTTGGAGCGGGCCAATCGGAGCGCCGAACGTCATAAACGTTACCGTACGTATTGGTAATACTAATTCCTGATGGAAAAACCCAACGTCTGCGCAAAGCTGACGGAATGACGAATCTGAATCCCTGTTTCGGAAACCTGATCAGGAAACCGTATGTTTGCGGCCAGTTTTAAAATAAAAATTTCTGGACGTGATGACACATTTTTTATTTACTTATTTTGAGATAAAAACTTGTCAAACGTATTTTTTTCGTTTATTACCTAAGAAGACAACTTTATTTCCCCGCACAAGGTATAAATCCTGTGTCGTGAGGGTTACTTTACAACCATTGTAATAAATATATATGTATATTTGCAGAGCCACTGTCTGTCCGTCCGTCGCACGTGTCTGTTCAGTCGGGGTGCCATCGCCGCAGTGCTTGTCACCAACATTGTATCACTCCTGCTTGGCGCCGGCATTGGGTATGTATATCATCACCGCTTCACGCCATCACATTAGAAAACGTACCCCTCCCCAACTTCCCCTCGATGACTATACTTATATGCTAAGACCCTATCCCGTCTAGTTTTAAGATAGTCTGTACTATAATTATAATAGAATAAAGAGGACAGATTTGATTTTTTGTTTGTTTGTTTCTAAGAAACTCATAAATTCGATTTTAAAAATTATTTCACCCTCTTCCTTTTTTTTTTCGTGTGGTTAGTGGCCAACCTGTTGTCAAGAGTTGTTCAAGCCGCCCGTAGGCCTCTGACATGGCTTAACGACTGCTGCCAATTTGGCAACAACCGGGACCGACTTTTTACGTGCCCTCCGAAGCACGGAGACGCTCAGATGACATACCACTAAGCGGTCACCTATCATGCTTAACCTCGCTAATCGTTTACCGATCAGTGAGTGCAACTGGCTGTGAGCGCCATATTTCACCATTAGAAAGCTATATTATCACCGAGTAACATAGGCCATATTTTATTTCAAAACGTACTGTTATTAAACTAACCTGACCTAGCCTACTTAAACGTGAGGGAAACCGCAGGCAAAAGCTAGTATAATGCATAAATATAGACAATATGTTTTAATTCATTTTTAACAAACAGAATGTTAGAAATAAATAATTTGCCGCGTATTTGTCCCCAACCCTGTGACCATGTGTGCTATTTAGAAGACACCCTCCCTTTCCCCTGAACAATAAAATGACAAGTGCGGGACTCGCGCTTGCCATTTTCGCGACGCGTTCCGTCCGTACTTTAGAACAAAACGTATAATAGTTCAAAAATTCTAAAAAAACACGCGTTATTGTAAAAAGTAGAAATTAATTTAATTATTTTTATTTATTTTTTATTCTAAATTATTGTATTGTCATCGGTCCTCGATAAGTGTGCAAAGTTTCAAATCAATCCGTCGGTTTGAAAGGGATGAAAATCACGTTCAAAGATTCCGTTACATAGATTCATATATACCAAGCTACTAAAAGCGTGTGTTAGTTACAAAGCTTATTCTGAAACAATATTAAAAACTAGATATTGCTCGCGGCTTCGTTCACGTTAATGTATTGTTACACCCAGTGCCATCTCTCGGCATTGTGCCGTCTAATAATTTATTATAGCACCATCTATTGACGACTTACGGAACTCCGTAGTTTGTCGGTACGAGAAGCGTAGCGAGAACGCTGGCACATTCTCGAATCTTCGTATTGTTTACATACCGGTTATGGCGTTTCTAGAAAACTAGAAACGCTTTAACCGCGTATAAAACGGGAAGGTTAGCGCTCGCGATATCAGTTTACAATCGTAAGCGTTCAAGTATTCATCGAAGCGAACGGAAACGAAACAGTGGAAAAGTGAAGTATAGAGTTTGTTGTGTTTTTAATTATGTGCTAGAATAAAACCAGTTTTAGTCGGTAATATTGTTGTGTACATTCTTATCCCTCGAACCCAGCACGTAACAGTATGTTATGTCATGATTTTCTATCCTTCAGGAACAATACCTTTCCCCTGGATGAAAGGTACCCTATGTTCTTTAACTTACCGCCTTGCAACCCAATAATGAATTTTCTGTGGCTTTTTCGACAAAACCTACATTAATGCGAGCGTAGCCGCGAGTAGAATCTTGTTAAATATATTTTTATGTGTGTTCATTATTATTCGAATGAAATACACGCAAATACGCAAATACGTATTTAGCACAGTCAAGAACGCAACGCAGCGTGCGTTGCGTTCTAAGGCTCTAGACGAGACGGGCTGCATTTCAACTGCAATGGTGTAGTTGAAATGCAGTCCGTCTGTCTAGATTTCATAGCGTTGTTTATTAACACTTTTAATACATACTTTTGGAAATAGGTTTAATCATTTTAAATAGATAAAATAGTATTAAAGGTTCAATATGTAGTACATCGCGATAAAATCCGTTAAAACCAGTTAATGACAATACTAGCTGATTCGTGCAACTTCGTCTGCTTCAAATAAGAGATTTTTTTCCGTTCTTGCAAAAAATTTCATTGCTGCTCCGTTCCTATTGGTTGTAGCGTGATGTTATATAGCCTATAGCCTTCCTCGATAAATGGACTACCAGAACCAGTACCAGTAGTAACCTTTTCTTTCTTTCTTTCTTTAGTTCCTGAGATTAGCGCGTTCAAGCAAACAAACAAACTCTTCAGCTTTATAATATTAGTATAGATAATTAAATGCAATTTTATACACCACCGCCTATTCCTACCCCTTCGGGGATATTTGAACTGATGATCCTTTAATTGTTACAGAATGTGGCTGAGCAAACGCGGCATGTTGCCGCCGAGACTGATCATGCTCAACTAAGAATCAAGACTGAATGTTCTGGGGACGTCGGCCATACTTGAAACGTGATGCGAACGCTAGCCAACACTAACGAAACATCTCCTGCAAACTTCTGGTAGCCTGGTACTAAAGAGATCGCCTTTTACGAAGATTTTTCGAAGATCTTCTGAATCTACCCCTCTGGGGTTGTTTTAGTCTTACAGCAGTCATACGTTACAGCGAGACTTACTCTATCATACGAAACATCTTGAAACATCTGACAGCCTGGTACTAAAGAGATCTCCTTTTACGAAAAATTTTCGAAGATCTTCTGAATCTACCCCTCTGGGGTTGTTTTAGTCTTACAGCAGTGATACGTTAGAGAGAGTTAATGTACTCTATCTATCAAACGAAACATCTCCTTGAAACATCTGACAGCCTGGTACTAAAGAGATCTCCTTTGCGAAGACTATTTTTATACTAGTAACAAAACATCTCTTAGAAATATATGCTAGCCTGGTACTAAAGATCCTTTTACGAAGATTCTTTTTCTGATTCTACCATCGGGATTATATTAGTCTGTCATAGCAGTGTTTCCTATTCGTTAAAACGGAATCGTGCACAATTGTATAGGTCACTCTGTCAAACGAAATATCTCCTTGAAACATCTGGTAGCCTGGTACTAAAGAGATCTGATATTACGAAGATTCTTCTTCTGGTTGTACCCCCTTTAGGGTTGTACTAGTCTGTCTTAGCAGGTTTTCTTAAAGAAAGAACGAGATAGCGTACACAACATACACGTACGTTCTTTACATTGTCATTTACATGAAACATCTTGTAGTATCTGGGAGCTTAGTACCAAAAACTATGCGTAGCAGGATTACCTTTCACGAAGGTTTTTTATACTTCCTCTATCCTTCTGGGTATCGTATTAGATTCTGCCAGCACTATCGTTTTACTTAAGGAAAGAGTGAGACAGCTATACAATTATAGTGCCGTCTCTTTCTCTCGTGTTATTTGAGATGTACTTTACCTGGCGTCGAACTAGCCTATCAGAGCAGTTTTCCTTCACGAAAGAGCGAGATAGAGCTATACAATTATAGTGCTATCTAGTTCTCTCGTGCCTTTAAATGCGTATGGCCAGTCATTGCATCACTACAAATATGGACGCGTTAGTTCTAGTAGAGATATGATGTTAATATTAGATAATTCGTCACTAAATAAGGCGCCATCTAAAGAATAACCACTTCTGTCTTCTGTTCTGTCCAAACGACGGTAACGCCACCTACCGGCTCCAATTGTGGATCTAAACCTTAGGACTCGCTCAAAAAATTCATCAAAATCGGTCCAGCCATTTAGGAGGTGTTCAATGACATGCAAACAGAAGAATTATTTAAATAAAGATACGTGGTTTTAAGTAATCCGAAGTAAGTTATATGGATACAGGAACCATTTCATGACATATAAACTTATATAAAGCCTGTGTATACGAAGATATGTAAGTATATAAAATGTTATATACAAATGCAGGCATTAATTCAGGGATTTCAAGGAAGAAAGTCATATTTTGATCAAAACAGAAAATGTCTTAAGACCAGTTCAGTAATAAGACCAATTTGAATCAAATTGAGGCTATCCTGACCAATCCTTAGAAAAACTATGTCTACAACAACGACCAGTGCAATAGACTAATAGTGGGTCAAAGGTTAAGCAACTATGCCGAGGTATAGAAAATGATGGGTGACCGTAATTGTCTAATATTAACAAGCACCGACTGTGTTGTAATGTGGAGCAGAATTTAAATATAAATGTAGTAGCGGTTAGGTACAATTTTTATATAACTTTCATACATCTCAACACTGTTAAAGATTTTGTTCATATGCTGTTAGGGAATCACATCAAAAATCAAAAATATATATATTCATGTAGGTCACAAAGTAACATTTATGAACGTCAAAGTAAAAATAGGTAAATATAAATTCACATAAGTGTATTATGTGAATTTATATTTACCTATTGCCATGTTCAGCAAAACAATACCGTATAACCAGTGGCCTAGCGTAGTGCGGGCAGCAAGGGCTGCCCGCCCCGGGCGGCACTTTTAGGGGGCGGCAAAATTTCACAATAATTAATAATATCTTGTAAATATTTTAACCATTTGACGAACGCGAGGAATGGGCAAATGTACAATAAACAATAATAATGACTGGTTTTACAGAGAATGACTGGATATTATAGTCTTTTAAATTGAGATACCTAAATAAGAGGGTGACAAAATTTTCTACGGCTTTCGGCTGAAACCCACGCTACGCCACGCGTAGAACCAATGAGAAGAACTAGTAAGAAACTCACGGCACTCTTTTCAAGCGCCAAGTTTACAATCCTTCTTTTGTAAGGAGCTGCAACCATTAAACCATTTATCACTCATAAAACACTAGAGCAATAAGTAATATTTCAAAGATTTTAAGAATTACAAGCGGTTTCTGCCACGTTTATGATTGCTGCACCGCTCCCGTGGCTCATAGCGTGATTTTAACTACCCTCCCATCTGACAAATTGTTTTGTTCAACTCTAAAGTATTATAATTGAAACAAAAACTGTGTCAAGGTTTGTACACACAGAGACACATCAACCTAGACTGTTTGGACTTTGAACTATTAGAAGTTGAACGCTGCGAATCGTGCGAGAGAGCGCGTTATATTTTTGTTATTTTGTCTCATTCACGCTGAACGGGACGCGACGCTCTATCCCTAACATTACATCGATACCACTATGCACTGTTCCTTGCCAACAGTTCTCTAATTTGTATGTAGCTTAGTTTAGCGTAGATAGGTTGTCTAACTTGATGTGTAGCCGCGTGTACTATGATGCCAAAATAAACATACGGATAGACAGAAGAAGACAAACTGCACGGTTTACCGTCGTGGTTTAAGTGGTTGCCTCCCCGCTGCCACTGCGCCGAGTGTTGTGGGTTTGAATCCCACACGAGACAACATTTTTGTAATCCACAAATTGTTGTTTGAATGTTTGTAAAGTCCCTCGCGACACAGGAATTATGCCTAGTGCGGGGTAATCCTTTTTGACAATAAGAAAAAAATTAAACAGACGTATATACAGACAGATATAGAATAATACATACTTTTGGGTGGACACTCTTACGAACAGTCTTGTTCTCGTTACAATTTCAAAATTGCACAGATATCCCAAAAATGATCATTTATAGACTCCGGTAACCTCTTACCGGGTCGGTAACTGTTTACCGCTAAATTGGTATAATACCATCTTGTCCTTGTCATACTTTTAAAATAGGGGCTTTTTTCTGGGTAATTTCTTAATAATTTGTAGGCGGCGGTAAACTCTTACCAGCGCGATTATTTACGGTAAAGTGGTCTTAATTCAGTTGCAGTTCATTTTACTACGAAAATCTTAAAATATGATCATTTTAGGTTCCGGTAATCTCTTACCGGGCCGGTAACTGTTTACTCCTAACAGCATGTGAGCAAATCTTTAACATTTTTTATATCTCGATAGTGTAAGCTTACTACATAGAAGTAGTTACTGTCATTGCTGTTCTAACTTTAAGCTATTTTCGGGTAAGCAGGTGTATGACATCTAATTTTGACAACCATGCTTTAGGTTCGACGTAGACTGTTACCTTGTACCACGCTTATGGTATGCCCACGCCCAACAGTGGGCTTAAAACTAAGTACAGACCTTCTGGTATATATTTTTCTAATGTTGACTATACCACGCTTATGATATGTCCACGCCCAACACTGGGATAGAAACTATTCCTTTAGCATAAAGGTGATCAATAGCAATGATGGTTATATAGGAGTCCATTTTAGTTTTTCGTATTATGAAATAAGCATAATACATTTTACTATGCCACTGAATAAAATAAAAAATTTCAACACATTGTCTGTGGTCGGATATATCTTATTTATTTTTTAAAAGTGTTGCCATATGTCAATATAAAAAGGGTACGTTTTTATTTGATGTCTGGTCAAGGCGTATTAATTTTTAAATATTTTATAATTAATATTGTCAAAAGTTTAGTTTATTATAGTATAAATAATATTTCTTTTGTTGTTAGAAAATTCGGCTAGATTATTTTCTTTTTATTTTGTGATTGTTCAACAATGTAGTCCAAAAATTCTCTGCCTACCATAAAACGAACTCACGACTCTAAACCCGATATTTATCGGTTTGCCAGTTTGAAATGCGAATGTATAATCAAATCTTTCATAACAATTACATTGACTAAAGGAAAAAACCGTAGTCTCGGTACGGTTTACGGTTTTTTATCTTTGGTCAATCACACACAATCGAAACTTACTCTAACCGAATAACACTGGCAAACGTAACCGAAACTACAAAATAATAATGACGTCTATTATATTTATGACAAAACCGTATTTCATCGGTATTTGAACAACTACCCACAAACAATGATTGTTTCGTGCTCTATGGTAGTGTGACAGAGGAATGTGACTACTCTTTGTTGTTAATTTAAAGTCGTAGACGAATAAACACAGCGATATTTAAATAATAATAATAGCGTCAAAATGCTCAGTTTTCTTATTATATTTTTTTTAATAACAGATTTAGCATTTGGCGGGTTTTATTGGTATAATTTAAAAAGAAATGTTGTTGTATATATATTGAGTACGTTTGTTTTTATTGGGATGGGATGTCCGTGTATCTAAACTTATATTACTAAGAGGAAAGATTTGATCACTGCTTGCTTGTTTGTAAGGATTTTACTCGAAAGCTCAACCAATTTAAAAAATCTTCCACCATTAGAAAGTTATATACTTACCGAGTAATATACCATATATATAACCATGTAAAGCATTTGGTCTGAGAAATGCAATGCTGTCTCATTCATCAACAGCAAGAAAAAGAGAGAGACCAGTACACAGATGTTCCACCCGATGCTGTTTCGATTTACCATAATTGCTGTGTTTAATCGTAAACAATACATTTGTTTAAGAAAATACTTACTGTGATAGTAAATTGAAAAAATATATAATAAAAATTACAAAAAAAGTATAATAATAATGCGGCGGTAGCCGTATGGTTTGGGTATCGGATTTGCGATCGAGATATCGTAGGTTTGAGTCCAACCTAATACCCTACAGGTTAACGAGAATACCAGTAATTTATAAATCAGATTGCTAGTAATCTTTCTTTTAAGTATTTGTCATGTTATCTGTTCTATATAGTTGCTTTCGGCCATCTTCGTGTATCATCGCCATTGTTCGGGTGAGTTCGGATGTCTTCGGCTGTCGTCGAGATTTTCGAACTACCCTAACTTTTTGATTTACTATCGCGTATTGTAAATATATATGTTGTGTCATTTTTAATCATTATTATAAGTGCTTAAAATATAAGGATATGCATTTTTATTATAATATTGTTTTATTTTACAATTCCTGTTTCACCCTGGAAAGTTCATATAGGTCATAAAGTTTATGAACGTCAAAGATTATATTGGTAATGAATATACTGAAGTAGATTAGAGCTGAAGCAAGGTATAAAATAACCAACATATTGTGGGTTAGATCCCCACAATAGATAAAAATTAAGTGATCCGTTAATAGTTGTTCCGAATGTGGGTGGGTGTCTTTGTGTCGCTTGTTTGAATGTTTGAAAAGACCAATGAAAGAGAAATAATACTATACTCTTTTTGTGTTTAAAACTATGCGTGCACCTTTTGAGAGAAGAATTTTTTTTATTTTTTTTATTGAACTAGTCTGACAAACAAGCATACGGCCCACCTGATGGTAAGTGGTCACCGTAGCCTATAGACGCCTGCAATACCAGAGGCATTACTTGGGCGTTGCCAACCCTTTAGGAAAAGGAGTGGGATGGAGAAGGAGCGGGAAGGGGGAAAGAGAGCGATTGGGCCTCCGGCACTCTCACTCACCGAACGAAACACAACAATAGAAATATTGCTATTTCACGTCGATATTCTGTGAGAGGGTAGTCCTTCCCCGGTCGAGCCGACCCATTCATGCTGAAATCAGCGAGGCTCTACTACTATTATAATAATGTCTCCAAATATAAAATTAATAAGTTACAAGATAATATACGATTGCAAGCCGCAAGAAGGCATGGTTTCTTTTGAAACACCATGAATAACAATTTTACAGCTACAGAGAACTTTTTGACAGAAAAACCCAATATCTCAATATCACTCTTCGATCTGGGAACTGAACCTTACATCTCATGTGTAGCAGTCTCATAATTCACTACCGCTACACCACCGCAGCAGTTCGCAGACAGCAGCAGACGAACCGAAGTTACGCTGTAATACAGGCTGATTGGTAAAAGACTGGACCTATTGAAGAAGGGTATTTATTATTACTTGATTCTGGACTCGAATATCTAAAAAAATAGGTACTTAAAATTTGACCTGGTTATCTAATAAAAACTTGTGCAGTCACTATTGCGCATATACCGAAGCTAAACAAAACCTCCGCCCCCGCCCTCCGCTACCGCAACCCGCACTCCGGCTCGACCTTTTCATCAAAAGTCATTAACCGACAGCTGTGTGCGACGCGCGCAGTGTCCACATTTTATGGATATTTCATACATACAAATTTTCATAAAGGAATTCTTTGCAGGTTACACAAATAATTTTATGAATATACAAAAAAAAAATTATACGTTTCCTCTGACCATAAATTATCATGTCATTAAGTAGGTATGTACAATGTTTAACCAGTCACACTGTATACAAATCTAATACTACTACATTGGTTTCGATACTACTTATTGATTTGATTTTATTAGGATAACTAGCGACCCGCCCCGGCTTCGCACGGGTATTACAAAACCTTAACAAATTGTATAATTTGATAAGGTTTTGTACTATCCGTGTATACCTAAACCTTCCTTGTGAATCACTCTGTCTTGTATTGGTAAAAACCGCATGAAAATCAATTTAGTAGTTTTTGAGTTTATCGCGAACAGTCACACAGACGCGGCGGGGGACATTGTTTAATATGTACCTAGTGTTGTTGGTCAAAAAATATTACTTTGTCAACTTGAATAGGATAGCCAGGTATTGAGATTGAAAAGTAGGTACTAGTTTTCTTGATAACCCTGATGAGTGATAATTCAGTTGAGAGGAAGGCCAAGAGCCTTATCGGTGATAACCAACTGGTTAACGCAAAACTCCAAAGCTTGGAACAACGTCGTAAGTTAGCTAGTTAATCAGTTTTTTAACGACTACGTTTTGGAGAGAGTGCAGAGGAATTGCATACATTGATTCCTTTTCCCCCATTCTACCATCGTCTGATGGTACATGCTCGCTATTCTACGTACATATACGCATGAATCGCTTCGAGCTTTCTTCATCTTTAGTGCAGCGTGTCTAGCGTTCCTGGAACTGGACAGGTAGGCGGCATCGTCGGCGAAGAGCGCCAGTTTGACGTCGCCTACCACCGGGATGTCATCGGTGTAGTGGGCGTACAAGGTAGGGGAAAGGCAGCTCCCCTGCGGGACCCCGGCCTGGATAGTCTTCTCCTCTGACGTGGCGTCCTCGACGTTCTTCCTCGAAGGAAGGAGTCGATGACCATGACGAGTCGTCGCAGGAAGCGAGGACGTCGACAGTTTGTGGATGAGGCCGTCATGCTACACCCTGTCGAACGCCTTCTCCATGTCGAGCATCACGGTCACCGTATACCCGCACTTATTCATCCACGTGGCCATCTCACTTTTATAATGCGTACTGTAGTGGAACTCATTACCCATGTTTGTTTTGATGACGATGAATACAATCTGGATGTCTTTAAGACGATAGTGAATACGTACCCTCTAGGCAAGCGTGCCATTCAGAATACAAGTCATTGAATACTTGCGTTATCGTCGATAGTGGTTGCACTACCGACGTCTTTCTATCTTTAAAAGTTTGAGATCGCTGATCGAGTGCGTCCGATCCCAACTCATTGGAGTGAGGATCGAAAGCTTTCGATCGCAAGTTCAACTTGCAATTTATAGACTTCATCTACCATAGTTTCTTGATGACTATATAGTAACGTGTCTGTGAATCTAAAGCGATAGAAGATATTATGTCACTTTAGACAAAAAAATCTGGAATGTTTGTGTACCTGTGCTTGATCGATTGCGAAGAAGGGATCAGAGAAGTATTCTTCACAAACCTTGCATATAGAATGCAAATTCAGCTTTGTTCCATTGACCTCAACTAGAACTGACACCATTGGTAGTGGCTTGGACCATTGCATTGGTCAAACTGTGCAGAGGGCAAATTCCGTTGGTTATTTTATCATCGAATAAATACCTATTTATAGTGAGATATATATTTACTTTAAATTTATTTAATCTAGTAGAATTCATCTGGCACAGTATAGTTTACTATATTAAAAGCCTCATTGCCAAAGTTTCACGTCAAAAAAATCAATGTCATTTTGACAACAAAACGCAACCTATCAAACCACATTTCGTCAACAAAACGCAATCCATCAAACTTCAAACCACACTATTATCTGTGAACTGTCAATTTCAATGGCGGACGTCCCCATATCGTAACAAAATATTCAGAATTCACGTTTAACCGAATTACGATAAATTTGTTTCATGATATTAATTTCCACCGTTTATACAACAATCGGTGTATAATGTCCACTGTTGTGTCGGACTGCTTCACTATCGGTAGTATAGTAGCAACGAGAACGTGTTATAATGAGAACATTGAGGGAGAGGTTTTAGCATTCGATCCACAAACGAAGATGCTAATTCTTAAATGTCCCTCTTCTAGTGGTAATCCTAAACGGCATGATGTGAATATCGTGAATCTATCGCTGGTGAGTGACGTGCAAATCAAAAAAGAAGTGACAACAATTCCAGAGCCACCTCAGAGCCTCAACCTCCACAGATTAAACACAAGAGTTCGAAATTCAATAGAGAATAAAAGAAGACTAGTGAGTATGATCCACCTCCTTTGCTATTTCGCGGTATTTTTGTAGACTCATGTTCAAAAATCGCCCATGATGAAATGTTTATGTAATGTGACCATGTGCAATGGCCTCATTTTCAATTAGTAATCCAAACTACAGCATTTTAGTTGCCTGAAAGGGCCTAGTATTACTAGGGCAGCCATAAACTAATAGGCAGCTCATTGTAAATATAAGGCAATACTCGGTAGATCAATGGCCTGTAAAGTTTTCAATTATATTATATGCAAAAAAGAAGCAGATATGTGACTAGCGCACACAACAAAACATTAAAAAGTGTCCTAATAGTGACATTTTGCTATAGTCTCAGAACAAATTGAGTTCAATCAAATCTAATGCATACATTAAAGCAGAAATGCCTGAATTTCTCATGATCTTTTTCTCATTCATTCTATAATTTTTGTTATGCTTCTTATCAATTCAAATTTTCTGCACTAATACAATAGTCTGTTAGTCTTCAGCAACCATTACTATAAAAATAACATATTTAAATGAAGATAAACTTTCAAATAAATTACATCATGTGCTCTGAATGTTGACCATGGTGTTATTATTGATGTATAAGTATAGTTAGACTCCGTTAAACCATGTATTCTAGTTGACAATTTTAATCCTGAACAGTCTATCTAGTAGTAATACTAACAGTATCAGATCGAGAGGGAGAGCTAAGTGGTGAAGCCTATCCCTAAAGCATCATCACCATCTACAGCTCAGGCTCCACAGTCCGTACTAAATTAAAATCCGGGATCTACCACTGATATACCTAATGTCCTCCTGATTGGATTTTGCTAATAATAACCAATCTTGGAATCTGCAGAGATGTTTTTGTGCAGAAGTATATTCACATACACATGTGCACTCACTGTTTTCAACTCTCATAGTCTAAAGATACTGCAGTCCGAAAAGACGGGCGAGAGATCAGGCTCAAAACCAATGGCTTTACATACTCTGTGAGACGTAGAGGTGTACAACCCCACAATTTTTGCTTCTAGCAATTTTCAGTGTTATGTTCCAGCTATCAATTTCAGCTGAATCCATATCCAAAAAGACAATATTTATTTTCAACATGTTGCTCAAATTTTTATTTTATTAAATCCAGCCATTTTTTTGGATTCTATTACAAAATTAGAAGCTTAACATATTTATCAAGTTACCTAGTTATTTACTTTGAATAGTTTGACACTAAAGATCAGCAAATTAAAAAGTAGGTAAATCGGAATGTATATCAAAATGACTGCAGGGTTTTTTGATTTAATATAAATATATAATAATATCAGCCCTGTATTAAACTGTCCCACTGTTGGCCACAGGCTTCTTCTCAGTGTGAGAAGGGTTAGGCTATAGTCCACCATGCTGGCCTAGTGCGGTTTGGCAAACTTCACATATCTTCGTCAACGTTATGGAGTACTCTTAGACATGCAGGTTTTCTCACGATATTTTCGTTCACCGTTAAAGCGAGCGATAATTACCTATCTAATATGCAAATAACTTCGAAAAGTCAGAGATGCGCGCCTTGGGATCGAACTCAAAACCTCTGCATGGCAATCCAATCAGTATCTCATTAAGCTATCGCTACTTTATGATTTAATGAGTATCTTAAAATTACTTATTATTATATTTTCCAGTGCATAGCTGTTATGAAAGGAAATAATTAAATATATTTTTATTGCTTACTAATTTAACTTAATGCTTCAACATTTTTATTAATTTCATGAGTAAATGTAAAACTTGTTATTTTTACTCTTTTATAGACTCTTTTTATACTTTTACTAGCTGTCCCGGCAAACGTTGTTTTGCCATAAAAAAATGTTTTGACCAAAAGATTTAAAAAAAATTTTAGGGGTGGACAACCCTTATTACTAAGGGGTATGAAAAATAGATGTTGGCCGATTCTCAGACCTACACAATATGCTCACAAAATTTCATGATAATCGGTCAAGCCGTTTCGGAGGAGTACGGGAACGAACATTGTGACACGAGAATTTTATATATAAGATAACATTTGCACCAGTAATAATAATAATTGATAATAGGTAATGGGCGTATTAACGCTTAGACGCTAGAACTAATCGAAAACCAAACTTGTAATATATAATATTCGCGTCGAGCTAAACTTTCTCAGAAAATAATATACATATAATATTGTCTTATGTTTACGCGAATGTTATACATTGAAATTAAACACTTTAAACGGATTTTGTCGCGTTGTTTATTTTACTTTAAACACTGTTATTACATAAAATTGATCAAAATTATGTAATAACAGTATTTAAAGTAAAATAAACAACGCGACAAAATCCGTTTAAAGTGTTGAATTTCAATACATATAATAATAAAAATAAACGCACTATCTCGCACGATACGCAGTTTTCAACTTCTAATAGCTCAAAGTCCAAACAGTCTAGGTTGATGCGTCGCTGTGTGTACATGTACTATAGGATTGGCGTGGTAATTTCTGTATACTGAAATCCCTTAAAAATAAAAATATATAATAAATTCTCAATATTCTCACCAAATATACATAAAAATAGGTCGATCCGTTTTTGAGGAGTGCGACCACAAACATCGTGACATGAGATTTTTATATATGTATTTCATTCCAGGTATCTGCCTTATCAGCATGCCTAGACCCCGAAGGCCAGAGACTGTTCATGGCCATCGCGAGGGTGATCGATGACGTCTCCTGGGCCGGACAGAACATCAGAGTCTACAATGAAGTTATTATTACACCACCATATAAGGTAAATATACATTAATAGTTACTTTAAACTTTACTTTTTAGGAGCTATTTGTAAATAATAGTTGATAAAAGAAAGAAAAATTTGGTATTATATTTTATTCTACAACATACACATAACACCATCTAGCCCAAACTAAGCAGAGCTTATACTATGGGTACTAGACAATGGATAAACATACAGGTTGTAACAGAAAGGTTTTCCATTGTACATGGGCTATATATATTATGTGACCCTTAAATATGACCACACCTTTCTTTTACACCTGTATATATATACTTTCTTTTTGTAAATACATATTATACATAGAAACACCCAGACTAAGACAAACATCCATTTTCATGCATACAAATGTTTGACTTGTGCGTGAATCGAACCCGCGAACTCAGGGGTGGCAGTCAGTTACATTAACCACAACGCCACCGAGGCCGCCAACCTATACCTACCTACTCACATGCCAAATTGAAAATGTCTTGTGATAAATATTTTGTAACAAATCTCTCAAATCACTTAATATAATAATAACAAGGTATGTTATGGTATATGCTATATAATATAAAAGGCATTTTAAACAAAATCTTCTGTCACGTTCTTTTCACTCCTGTTACTACAGAATATATAGTTTTTTTTTAAATGCCTATAAATTTAAAAATACGCAACTTAGATTTTTTAAATATTTTTTTGATGGTTATTATAACTTAGCCTGTTACCTAATTCCGGATTGAGGTCGACTTCTGGGACACCGTGTATATAAAAATCTCGTTTCACGGTGTTTGTGGTCACACGCCTCCGAAACGGCTTGACCGATAATTATGATTTTTTTTATTTTCTATATTAAGTAGGTATGAGAATAGGTCGTAAAGTATATTACTGCTAGGTGATCACTAATCACAGTGTATATAATTAATTTATATGTCAGAACAACGTTTGCCAGATCAGCTAATAGTATATAATATCAGCCCTGTATTAAACTGTCCTTTGCTGGGCATGGGCCTCTTCCCAGAGTGAGAAGGGTTCTATCACATAGAAATTACATAAAATCAGTCTTTATTTATGATCAAATGTATTTATATCCTTAAAATAATTTAAAGTTTTATATATACATACATAGATTCACGCCTGTTTCCCAGAGGGGTAGGCAGAGACTACGATTTCCATTTGCTGCGATCCTGACACACTTCTCTGGCTTCATTCACTTACGCTGGCCAGTTTAAGGTGCTCTTAACCTGGCCTTTGTTCAAAACGTCTCCGATCTGATCGAGAAACGTTCGCCTAAGTCTTCCCCTTGCGACTGTTCCATTCGCACTAGATTTGTGAGGACACATAATTTATGTTTTAACAGTAATGAAACAAAGCTTGTCAGAATTAAATTTACAATATTCAAATATTTCCTTTTAAAACCATTTTATGACGTAGAAATTTATAAGAAGAAACAAGAAACTCATGGCGATTATATGCCCCTAAGCAAAACAATTTTTAAAGGTCCAAGAGTTTGATGAGCCAATCAATGAGTCAAGAAAAATATCCACAGAGAAGCATTGCCAGATTAATTAGATTAATATTATAAAGAGGAAAGATATTTTGTTTGTTTTTGTAAGTATTAAACACAAAAACTGCACAACCGAGTTTAAAAATTTTGTCTCAGTTAGTAAGCTGTATTATCACCAAGTAACATCCTTACTTTTAATATTATAAATTCTAAAGTAACACTGTCTGTCTGTTACCTTTTCACGTCTAAACTACCCAACCGATTTAGATGAAATTTGGTACAGATATAATTTAAAACCTGGGGAAGGATGTACGCTATTTATTACAAAGGCTACTTTTTATTGATGTATGTTCCACGCGGGTGAAGCCGCGAGCAAAAGCTAGTCAATAATATTTATTTTTTATGTTTCCAGGTGGACAATGTCATAGGCGAAAAGGAGTCAAAGCCTTATAACTACATAAAGAAATTCGTTGAAAAACACTGGCGTGACCATCGTGACATCGGAGCAAATTCAAACCAACACCAATAATAATATATACACAGCAATTACTGCGCTTAAGTGGATTTCATGACTTAGTACATATATAGCCTCAAGGGGGTAGGCAGGAGTATCACACACCAACATTTCGCCTGGCTTTTATCACTTACAGTACTTATATAGCCACCTTAACCCCAAAGGGTTTATTTATTGAAATTAAACAACTTGATACGGATTTTATCGCGTTATTTATTTTTTATAAAACTCTATTATTACATAATTTTGAAACCATAAGCTACTATTGTTAAACAATTTTACTAATTACTGTTTACTTCAAAAGCTAGTTAATTTATACGGGCTAAATTTTCAAAATGTTTTCAATACACTTTATAGACTAAGGTCACAGTCTATCATAGACTAGCTATGCCCGCGGTTTCTCCTGCGTTTATGGTTACTGCGCCACCCCCGTGGGTCGTAGCGTGATGTTATATGGCCTATAGCCTTCCTCGATAAATAAGCTATCCAACACTAAAACAATTATTCAATTCGAACCAGTAGTTCCTGAGATTATCGCGTTCAACCAAACAGACAAACTCTTCAACTTTATAATATTAGTATAGAATATAATTTGCGACGCTACCTTTCTTAACAGACCACAAAGCGTAAAATCTCTTAATATCCTTTCTTATATATTTGCCTTACATTTTTAAAGACCTAAAATGGCATTGAATCCTGGACGCTCCAGTGTTTCCTAATTAATCTATTTTACAACAGGTTACAATCATAATCATCTATACATAGTCTCACGCCATATCCCCCAAGGGATGGGCAAAAGTGCCAATACCCATATCTTTACGCTTTTAAAACAGTACCAGATTTCAAGTGAAAAAAATCCTGACAAATTAATTACCTTTTACTTGACTCAGGCATCGAACTTAATACTCCTTACAGTTATCTACAGTCATGAAATCCACTAAAGCAATCACTTCCATTAGTAAACACCAAAAATTTGTAAAAAAAGTTTCGAAATTCCGTTAAATTTTTATACAAGCCGTTTCAATATATGTATTTATTTTATATTTCGGTTTTATAATATATTTATCGATATTTACACGTAAATTACCTTTGTTACTATTTGGACCGAGACGTAACACCGCCATCTATTGGCGAGAATGAGTTTTATTTGTTTTAAATTACCGTCGGACATCCTTTTCATCTATATCAACTACACTATCAACAAAAATGTATGTAACAAGAAGTTGTGGTCATATTTCAAAGCCGTAGAAGCATTAGTTTTAACTTTACAAAACTTAAATAAAGATCTAAACTGGCAGCATACAGATAAACATACACACACATACACTCACACACAATCCCACTCACTCACATACACTCACAATCACACACACACACACACACACACACACACACACACACACACACACACACACACACACACACACACACACACACACACACAAGCACACACTCACAAGCACACACACATATACAATAAATCGTAATATTCGTATAAAATTCGTATCAACTGTTCTTCATAAACTTATATTAATATATATATTTTTTTATTATATATACGTCTTTTAAATATGACCATACTTATGAGTTACACATCCTTCGAAGAGTACACACAGCGACGCATCAACCTAGACTGTTTGCACTTTGAACTATTAGCAGTTGAACGCTGCGAATCGTGTGAGAGAGTGCGTTATATTTTTGTTACGCTCTATCCTTACCATTACATCGACACCACTATGCACAGTCCCTTTCCGACAATTCTCTATTTTGTATGTAGCGTAGTTATGCGTATATAGGGTGTCTCACTTGATGTGTAGCCGTGTGTACCATATAGACCACGGTATATCAAACTTCTACTAGAGACGCGAGTAATACCAACGCGTTTGTGTCTTGTTAGCTCCACAACACAAGTGACATATTAGTATCACGTGTGTAGTTGTCACTCACACGCGCACGTACTCTACTATGCGACAAGCGACGCGGCTCCGGCAGCGAGAAAAAAGTTCTACATAATATTCTCGAAGATACCTAATTAAAAATGGCATTTCTATGTCGCTTATTGTACAATAATAAAATAAAAAAGGCACCTTGTTTTCCCGGACAAGATTATTTCCAAAATCTATTTATCGTTTTAATGCGGCATCAAGAAACATTGTTTCCTTATTCGTATAATTTTTTTGTTTTTTTGTGACACTCCTAATAGTTTTTTTAAACTATGTCAACTGTTTTTCTACATGTAACATTCAATTTTCATTTGTAGCCACAATTGGTATGTGTTATAAGAAAATTAAAGCCCTGTTTTAGTTACTAAAGTTACAAAATTAGGCTATAGGCTACTGCAACCATTCAGTCTATAAAATGAAAGTTACACATTGTGGCTGAGGCAAACTTCATGTGAAAATGTTTAGTTCAAAACTATAAACTTTCACAGAGTTTATTGCAGCCGCAATGTGTAATTTTCAACTCTAAATTTATTTTTAAATGTTCCACAGTCTTACTTCCCAAGTTAAAGTAACACTAAATGGCTGTTTTGGGATTAATGCGTAACGATTACCTATAAAGTTAAAAACGATGTTGCTGTAGCCTTACAGTGTAAAATTCCACAGTGACACTGTTAGTCTGTAACAGCCAAATTGTGTTACTTTCCACATAGTTACAAAATTAGATTTTTTTACCTTCTCAAAGTTACACAACAACATTGCAACAGCCGAATTGCGTTACTTTATTAGTTTAATTTACTTATATTATTTTTTTACCAGTTTAATTTACTTATATTATTATTGTTAACGCCAATTTGTCAAAAGTTGCCTTATCGAATGTTAAATTTAGAAATGCAGTTATAATAACATCTTATATTTGGAGTGAACAGTATATAGTAATAATAATATTTATATGAAGTTGGTTTAAGTGAGAGTAAAAAAAAATTTAAAAAAAAATTGAAAAATTGTATGTGCGTTTTATTTGCCTACCTTTATTTATGATTGACCAGGTAAGAGAACGTAATACTGCGTGACTCCTTTTTTACAGTTTTTCTTAATATACAGAGTGTCCGGTAATTAATGGATAACCTTGAAATGTCTTATAGTGGAACTGATGGCCGTTCAGACAAAAATACTACTATACCTGTATATAATTAATGACTACCCGTAGTATTTGCCAAGACATGTCTAGACGCATATTTTGTGTTTAAAGCGGAATACTGCAGGTTGCAGTATGCTCGTTTATTTGATTATTTTCGAAGCAAATTGACAAACATTGGAATGTTAAGGAAAGGTATAAATCTATACTAATGTTATAAAGCTGAAGAGTTTGGTTGAACGCGCTTATCTCAGGAACTACTGGCTCGGATTAAAAAAATATTTTAGTGTTGGATAGCCCATTTATCGAGGAATATAACATCACGCTACGACCCACGGGGGTGGCGCAGTAACCATAAACGCTGGTGAAACCGCGGGCACATCTAATCTATGTATAATGTATATCAATGTAAGTTTATTTATGAAAAAGAAACGGGTACTGTAAGCATATAAAGCTAATGTAGGTAAGTAGATATAAAATTTTGCAGGTATTTATTAAGTAAGTACTGAGTAGATTTTAGTAGTCTATATGTTATTTTGATGTATAAACAATAATAATGTAAAGTTTCATCAAAATTCATACAGTCGTTTTTGCGTGGAAGAGTAACGAACATTCATCCATCCATCCTCACAAACTTTCACATTATAATATTAGGAGTAGTTTTTTATATGCCTAATATTTTTAAAATACGTTTGTTAGACTTGGCCTGTTACCTGATTCCGGCTTGACGTCGACTTCTCGGTCACTCTGTATTTAGGATCTATCAGAATTGTAATTACGAGAGTACCTACTTAATTAAATTTCATCATTTAATTCATCAGTGAAACCGCGGGCACATCTAGTAGGTATAAAATATAAGCTCTGTGTTAACCGTTCTATAGAAAATAAACAAAAATTGACAAATATTTCCTTTCGCCTATGTTCATAGACTTATGGACTATAAGCCAGGCTCATAAATGAGGGCTGGGAGGGCTAGGCTCCAGGT
Source organism: Catocala nupta (assembly GCA_963675205.1). Lineage (NCBI taxonomy): Eukaryota > Metazoa > Arthropoda > Insecta > Lepidoptera > Erebidae > Catocala > Catocala nupta. Next base: position 5,080,090 of record OY776108.1, on the reverse strand, counting down.
CCTAGTGTCCGCACTAGGAGTATTTCCTGTATCGCGGTGGGTTTCACAAACATTCAAACAACAGATACAAAAATAGTCACACACGAATCAGACTCGGAACACGTATTTTTGTACCGTGTGGAGATCGAACTTACAATATTCGTCGTAGTGGCAGATCAGTGCATTTAAAACTTAAAGCTATTCCTAAGAATAGAAAATACCAACATTCTCCGCTGATCAACACTTTTATTCAAGAGTAGTGCGTTAATCTATTGAAATCTAGAAACAACATTTTCAATAGGGGAACCTGTCTTTAAATTATCCGCAACTTCAAATCTTGTCAGTAATATTACGTTATATCGCTCATTTGCACAGTCGTGTCACAGATAATAATTATCTATGCCTCCTGTGATGAGTGACATAAGTCGAGTTGTATGTACCCTTTTTGTAATTTTTACATTAGTAGAAAATTCAGAAAAAATTTGGTTGCTTTTGATCTAACTCACGTTTTCTAGCTACTATAGTTTTGGAGATAATTTTGTGCAAAGTATCTAAGTGCAAATAACTTGCGGGATTTTCGCAAAATATCGTGAATATAGATATATTTCAAGTTGTAACCTCTATAAGTAATTGCTGCACACATTATTTTTCATGTTTCATGGTATAAGTATGATATATATTTATATGCACATTAAATTTTTATCTTACACGAAGACAAAATATGTTTTTTTTAAATTTTTTTTTTTCGTGGGGGAATGCAATGACGCATATCCCTCCGCGGGGGCGGGCGGAGGGATTATGTCGGACTCGCCGGGGTAAAAGAAGATGGAAAAGAAATAATGTACCTCCCGGAATACCGACTAAACCTACCACGGTGTTCCTCGACAAAACCACTATCAGCGGGGCCGCGCGAATCGCTTTCGCATGCGGTCGCGACCCCGCCGAGGTTTCGGCCCGCCGTATGAAACTGCAGGCCACTACCCAAAGAGACCTACCCAAAGGACTCCCTCAAAAATTCCCTACTGTCTCCCCCCTAGAGAGGAGACGGACTCGACACAGAGGCGCGCGTGGGAACACGCACGCCGCCTCTCGAACCTGGTGCTGAACGGATGGCGGGCAGGCCCACAAAGCTCGCCACCCCCAGGTCAAACCTCAGGGTGGCTGGAGGTCATCGCGCGCCCTCCGGCGCCCGGCTCTGCGGTTGGGGAGAGGGTTTAAACGCTCCCTCTCCCGCTCCGCCGCCTCCTTGATGGAAATCACTTCCTCGCAAAAGGAGGCGACGGCGTTCCACGACCTCTCACTCCGGACCACAGACTGAACTACGGCCGGGAGCGAGAGGGCAACCGATCCGACTGCCGCGGTCAACTCACGGCGCTGCGATGCCCAGGCGGGGCAAACCGCCAAAGTGCGCAGCGCCGTGTCCTCTACAACGTCGCGGCAGTCGCCGCAGTGGTGACAACCGGGCGTCTCTTGCCACAGGAACTGGCCAAAACAACCGTGGCCAGTCAGAACCTGTGTCAGCCGGAAGGTGAGGGCGCCATGCCGCCTCTCCAGCCACTCCTGAAACACGGGACTTACCATCACGATCGTGGCGTGCCCGAACATATAAGTGTAATATAATTTAACTGTAATTGTATCATTTATCACGTCATTTTTTATTAGATTTTGTATTAGAAATAATAAAGGTACAACTTATTTTTTAGGATTACTTTAATCCTATAAACATCAGAATTTGTATTTTGGTGTAATTGTATTTCTGGTATTAGGATAGGTTTAGGGGTACATAAGGGTTAGTATTCGTGTGTAATTAACTAGTTCATTTACCCTGGTTTGCCTGTAGGGGGTGGTTTCATATGATACCACGACCGTTTAGGGAATAAGCTCGGTGGTTTTGTTTGAAACCATGGCCGTTTAGAGCCATATTACGTAAATTAAACCAAATTAATTTTGTAATTATATTTGTAATTAAAATAAGGTTTTCAAAAAAAATATTATCGATAGTGACATTTATGTCACAAATTATAATTATTCTGCATATTTTTTAACAAAACAGTAGAATTGTTATGTTAGTTGTATAGTTAAGAGTCTTATTTTTAGGAACTTATGACACTAAATTCGGTCAAATCAGGTACAAATATCAATAAGAAAATAAGGTTTTTCTTTTTTTACAGCCATTATTATGAAAATCCTTGAAACAGCCGGTGTAAAGACATATTTTGCAAACATCACAACCCTGTCTACTACGAACTGGTCTCAATTTGGTACTACAATAGGAACATCGCTTTGATGTTAATTTTTCAGGAAAATCGTGTTCTGATGTTGTGTCATCTCTGGCCAAACGTCTGGATATTACGTTCAAGGGATGATTATCTTCAGCGCTAGAATCGCTTCCAATGCCCGAGTTGTCAGCTTGAGCATCATCGATTTCCTCGATCAAGTAAATTTTTTTTCTACGCGTTGAAAGGCTCCTTTTGCATACCCAATCTCCACAACGGGAGGTGAGACGGTTATGTCGGACTCTACCGAGACTGCGGGCCTGCCGACTAAAACCATCACGGTGTGCCAACTTGCTGCTTTGTATTGTGGGTGGGTCGCTGGAACTGAAACTGCATCAGCGACCTACCCAGCAGTGCCCAATGTAGAGATATTGTGTCTGCGGGCGACGACTGCTGGACGTATTAAGTGGTATTTTTACTATATAAAACCTAACTGTTATAACCACAATTACCTAAAATAAACATTTAGAGACAGTTAAAATCACATGTTCAAAATTTAACCTAAAAATCAAGTTTAACTATCGGCTGCATTCAAAATGATTTTGTGCTTTGTAAAAGTAAGTTTGAATTAAGATTTATGCACCAACTCGAAGAAAATCATTAAAATATAAGTTTACTTACCTTAAATAACTTTAAAATCACATTTTACCACTGTTATGAATTAAAATATATGCGATATCGTAATCTATGCAAATCGTAAACACTAATGAGCCAGAAGGCACAGATGAAACCACCAATATTTGGCGCTAACAATGACGTGTGGCTAATTTCATTTAGGTGGTTTCGTTTGATCCTTGTGCCCTTTAAAGGACTACTCATTTTGACAATAAGGGTGACTACCAAAGCAATCATAACTGAATTATGACCCTTACAGCCGACCATGTTTGGTGGTTTCAATCGTCATAGTAATTTCGGTTGTGCCCTATAAAGGGTCAAACTATAATATAGACCACAAAAATCTAAATGAAAGTGTATGCTTTATCTACAAAAAAAAGTACTCAAGTTTAACCTTGAACGCAAATTATATTTTTTAAAATCTTGTTTTTGTACTCCTGTAAAGTATTGATTTTTGACTTGTATCACTTTTCACAGGAGGCACAGATATAATACTACTACCGATCGGTATGAAATATACCTACTATACGACCGATTTTATATTATATATAATAAAAATCGGTCAAGCCGTTTCGAAGGAGTGCGACCACAAATAACGTGACTGAATAAAATATTTATTTTGATTTTAATTTAGTCGGGTATATTGCAGAATACGGACACATCGGCTAGCATAAGTACTAGGTAGTATCTGTGGAATAAGATAAAGGGATACTGTGAACGTAATGTATGACGGTACATGGATAATAAAAATGTGAATAAAGTGAGGGTAGATGAAGATTCTTCTGCCTGTCAAATGCAGACATGACATCACCGAACCAGTTACCACAACCTGTATAACATAGTCGAAACTTCAAATGTCTAAAGGTAATTATGACATAGTTAAATATAAATAGTGACGTGCATACAATAATAAACAATAACGGACATACTCATAAAACTTACAAGAGGATTATAACGTTGTAAGTAAAAATTCTATAAAGTATTGTTCATAAGAATGCTAGCTTGTCTAAGAAGCTCAAGCTCACACATCGAACGCGGTGCTGTGCGGTGACCGCGGCTGTCGAATTTTGTATGCATGTTTATGGAGTACCACACACCGAACGCGGCGCGGTGCGGTTGAAAGGCGCGGCGAGAGGCGGGGCGGTTGCCACCCGCACCGCGCCCAATAGATTTCTTGCTGCATTTATAGGATGCACCCACAATCTTTTTTACTGTTTTATTTTAAATATCTATTATATAAATAAATATAGCAAGCTACTTCTTCCACGTCCAACGCGTATAATACTTGTAGTAGTACTAACGTTAAATCCGGCAATACACGTTGGGTCAACGTTGCCGAGTGACAGCCAATGCCAAGGTATAGACGGTGTATTTGCTTTGCCTTGCCAGTGCTTGGTATCACTCGCCTCGTTGGCCGAGTGAAGGCAAGCGCCAACGTGTATAGAGCTTAATTGGCGTAGCTTGTAACAACTTGCAGTCGCTCACGACCACTCGTCTCACTTCGGAGCGGTGTCGGTTTTTCTGCACAAGTCAAAGGTGTTGGCCTGCGCTCAGCCAATAGCGTCCACATGTTGGTCCGGCTGCCATTTCGCGCTTGGCGAACATCGCACCGTTATACGTACAAAATGTATTATTTTTACAAGTCTACTACAGTATACACTAATATAATAATTATATGCGCTCATTAATCGTGAATAAGTTGTTGGAGTGCCATAAATAAATAAATACCAGCAGCTGCAATAACTTTTACAACGTCCGTATTGTTTCAATGCTCAATAAATACTGACTGCGCCCAACGTGTGGACAGCTCCACAAAGCTCGTATACATTAGCCGTTTGCATCGGTTTTCTTCAAACTTGCCGAACGTGGACGGTACTACTTGCTTTGTATCAGTTTGCCTACGATCGCTTTGGCCTACGCTTGGCCAACATGTACCTATTGCAGGCTTAACACGAAGCGCCAGTAAGCTTTTTTTCGAAATTATGTGCGTATTGATTGACAATTATCGTTTGCTCCGTGCCTCGGAGAGCACGTTAAGCCGTCGGTCACGGCTGCCATGAACATCTATGGCAGTCGTTATTGGGGAATTCGACACAAAAGATCCCACTGGGTCGAAGTGTCGCCGGTCTGTACTGATTGGCCGCCACACAAGATAAGATAAGATAAGTTACATACATATATTGCATTTGCTTTAACATCCACGATATAAGAAGTTATAGCCTACAGTGAAACCGTTGGACTGCCATGCAGAGGTCTCGAGTCCAAGGCAAGCATCTCTGGCATATCAAAGCTACGTGCGTATTAAATAGTTAATTGTCGCCCGCTTTAACGGTGAAGGAAAATACCGTCAGGCAACCTACATGTCTGAGAGTTCTACATAATGTTCTCGAAGACGTGTGAGGACTCGCACTCGGACCCGCATTGGACCAGCGTGGTGGACCATGGCCTACAGGCCTTTTCTCGTGACGAGAAGGGTGACTTTTCACACCGGAAAAAGGCCTGTGCCCTATGATGAGTCAGTTTATTATTAACTATAATATATTAAGTTTTTAACAATGAAATTGCCGTTTATTTCCTACATCAAATTGCGTGGATTCTATACCAAACGCAATAGTTGTTTTAAAAATTCGTTTATTTCGAGAATTTACTAGACATATATTATTAAGAACAACATGTATTATCTATATATTAATACGTGAAGCAAAAACTTTGTACCCCTTTTTACGAAAATTGCGCGCACGGAGGAGTATGAAATTTGGCACAGCTAAAGTTTACCTATATGGAGAAGGAGTGACGAATCCTAATATTTGTATAAAATATACATTAAATTAATGAAAAAACAATACATGCACACAACCATGCATTTGACACACGCAGTCGAAGCGCATAACTATGGTTACATTTATCAATTATAATGACATATATCAACAATATCTTACAGGCAAACTTTGGTTAAATTTCGAGCACTAGGCGACCGCTAGTTAATAATAAATATCAGTGACCTTTTATACAATTTGTAGGTATTTATTGTTATATCGCTCAATGTCTGCCTGTATTATTTATTTTAATTCTCCATAATTATGTACATGATGGTTGATATTTTTGTTAATTTAAAACAAAACCATAGTTGCCTAAGCACAAGCAACTATACATGAAAACAAAAACATAGAATTTGAATTGGACATTCAAAACATAGATATAAAACAGTAAAACAACACCGTTACTGATTTTCTTCATTTAAAGAGGCAAATTATATTTAAACCTCTGTTATATCCACGCTAGGCACGGCCTGTATCGTGACTATCAAACGACTTTAATATCTATACTAATATTGTAAAGCTGAAGAGTTTGTTTGTTTGTTTGAACGCGCTAATCTTCGGAACTACTGGTCCGAATTGAAAAATTCTTTTAGTGTTGGCTAGCCTATTTATCGAGGAACGTTATAGGCTATATAACATCACGCTATAATCCACAGGAGCGGTGCAGTAATCATAAATGCGAGTGAAACCGTGGGCACATCTAGTAACGAATAAAAGAGACGACAATGACTAGCGCGAGCCTACTCATCTGTTCCTTGAACACTATCTGCCCTCAATGCGCTCTTGGAAGCGAGGCCTGAATGTAATGTAAGTAAGAAATGGAATAATTCATATATTGCGGGGAGTTTAGGAGGCAAACATTCAAACAACGTACTAAAAGAACATCGAGCCTAGGAACAACCATTTGTGGATCACACAAATAGTCCCGAGTGGGATTTGAACCCACTACACTCGTCGCAGTGTCAGTGGCGAGGCGACCACTGACATCAATACGTCATAATACATTCAAACATGAAAGAAAGAAAGAATCATTTATTTGTAAGTATACAGGTTGATTTTGAAATCGTGTAATTCCTTTTAACCACGCATTCTACTGGTGATATAGAATAACCCTGACCATATCTTTTTTTATTAGAATTACTTTTTTGGAAAAATTTATGTATCATTTTTTTCGTGAAATGGTGTCAGGTAGTCATAATATGTTAACCACCCGAGGCAATTTTAATTTTTTACTAATTAAAATTAAACAACGTATCAATAATTAATGTCGTAAATAATAACGGGCGGTCCTTTTTATTGCTCCTTATTATTTACGACATCAGTTATTGATATGTTATTATTTTAAAATTAGTAAAATATTAAGATTGTGTCAGGTGTTTAACATATGACTATTTGAAACCATTTCCTGGAAAAATCGGTACATTAATTATTCCAGAAACACAATTCTAATTAAAAAAGATTATGGTCAGGTTATTCTATATCACCAGTAAAATGCGTGGTTAAAAGGAATTACACGATTTCAAAATCACTCTGTATAGTTATGTTACAATAACAAATCTATCCGAATAAAGAGATTACATAAACATCAGTGCAAGGATAAAGTATTTGACTATATTCGTAAATTAACATACGATGAAACCGAAGCCTTAATAAATTTAATGAAGGCTTATTAGGTTTAATACAGTAATGGTAATTTTCAGTCTCATCCTCCTACACACACACAATCATCCTCACTCCACACACAGGGAGGCCTTTTTTTAATTTTTTTACATTTTACATTGCATTTTTATCAAATTTGGTGACTTTTTCTTTTGCCATTATTTTGTATATTTATTGTGATTTATTATTATTTTTTTTTATTTGATTCATGTTATTATTGTTGTCCTCTTTTGTTAATTTTGACTTAAATGTATCATTCCAGGGAGAGCGCTGTTGTCTGAAATACAGATTATAATTTATCTAGTTTAGACACAGAGGCCATAAAGATATCTGAGATTATGTATAAAATTTAAAATGTAAACTTGTTTAACATGTACTTCTGCTTTTATGAAATAAAATTATTATTATTAATAATAACGGTGTTATTAGAATATTCATAATACGTCTCTTATATTCTACCATGTCTGGTGTACAAATATTTAAACTACAACTACATACAGCTAGTTACCATTTTACTATATATTTTAACAGTATTCTAAGATATAAAACAGAACAAAAGAAACATAAAAATAAACTTATATAAAACAAACAGAAATAAAACTATATTTTTATTTCAGCACACGCGAAATAAAAATCAATAATACTTACAATCAAAACACACATAATTAGTGCATTAAATAATGTCAATGGAACATCATAACAAACTTTCATATCTATAATATTCGTAGGATTAATATGGAAAAGAATTAATTAATGCTAAACCACTTTCTTAAAATTTGACAACACATTAATTTAATGATTTAAATACGGATAAAAACATGTTTTGTTTAAATATTTACATTTATTAATATCATTTAAATAATTATAAAAGTCTTAATGACCGAATTTCGGTCATGGTGGCAAATCTACAAGTATCTATGGTGTAGCGTTTTATGTAGTGATCTACAAATGGTTGTTCCAAGTCTGGAATGTCTGGATGTTCTTTGTGTCCGTTGTTTGAATGTTTGTAAGTCCCCCGCGACACAGGAATAATTCATAGTGCGGGAGTTATAGTTAAAAAAACTAAGAAACACGCTTTATTAAAAAAGCAAAGTTTCTAAATTATTGTATTGTCATCGGTCCTTGATAAGTATACCAAATTTCGAGTTAATCCAACGTTTTGAAAGGGGTCAAAATCATGTTTAAAGTTTCCGTTACATACATACTAACATTCGAATGAAGCTAATAAAATCGTGTTAAAAACATTCAAAACTAGCCATCTACGCTGGAGATATTATAGTGCACAAGTGTGTGCGAGTGTGTGCGTATCAAGTGCACTCTTTGTTCCTTCAGTCTCATAGTGCGATGGACGTCACCGACACGACCGGAGAGAGATCAGACGCAAGACCAACGGCGTCTCGTGCTTTTGTAAAATACCTTATTGGAATGAATGTCCAAATAACACCTTTTAACTAAATACATATTAATGTATATACGGTGCATGCACCAAAAAACTAATTTTTAATTTTTGTATTTCTGTCTGTCTGTTTCGGCTAATCTCTGAAACGGTTGGATCAATTTTGACAGGACTTTTACTGGCAGATAGCTGATGTTATAACGAGTAACTTAGGCTACTTTTATATTGGAAGAAGTCGCGTGTAAAAGCTAGCTTTTACATATATTGTCTTAAGTTTACGCGAATGTTATAAATACAGTCATATAGGAAACATGGCTGCTGAAAAGCAACCGAAACATCGGAGAAAGTGTAAACTTAAATATAATTAGTTTTAATTAATTTAATTAGCTTAAATTATAGTAAAGTTCAATAATAGTAGTGTCCTGTGTGATGGTTGTGTGGGACCCGCCACGTCCATCGGCGGGTCGAACCATTGGCGGGGTCGCGACTTGAACGCGAGAGCGATCCGTGCGGCCTCGCTATAAAGGCGTGAGGAACACCGCGGTATTTTTAGTCGGTTCAGCCAAAATTTCCATCATAGGGGCTGAATCCCGACATATCCCTATCGTCCGCTCCAAAACCGGCGATGGGGAATGTGATTTGCACAATTCCCGCGGTCAAAAAAAACGTTGGTAACAGTACGTTTTTGAAATAAAATGTGCCCCATGTTACTCGGTGACAATATAGCTTTCTAATGGTGAAATCATTCAAAAGATCGGCTAAGTAGTTCTTGAGTTAAATACGTACGAACAAAAAATCTAATTATTTCATTTTATAATATTACTAGCTTTTTGCCGCGGTTTCACCCGCGTAAGTCCCGTTCCCGTGGAAAAATCGGGATAAAAAGCCGTAAGTAAGTAGCCTATGTGTGAATCCAGGTCTCCAGCTATCTACATACCTAGTTTCATCGCAATCGGTCCAGTACTTTTTGCGTGAAAGAGTAACAAACATCCGTACATACATATATACAAACTTTCGCGTTTATAATATTATAGTAAGGATAACTTTAGCCCGCGATTTTGCTCACGTAAATGTAGGTTAATATCAGAACTTTTCTTTTAAAATAAAATATATCCTATGTTACTCGGTGATAAATGTGATAATATAGGTTTCTAATAGTGATAGAATATTTAAAATCAGTTGAGTAGTTTTTGAGTTTAATCCTTACAAACAAACAAAAAATCAATACATTCCTCTTTATAATATTAGTATACAAAGTTTTAAAACTATAACCTAATAATAATAAAAAAGGGTTTTAAAAACGACGAATTTTAAATTTATATAACCTATTTCACCCGGGCCATTAATACGAATCTATTGACACCTCATTTATTAAAATCGGTTCAGTAGTTTAGGCGCTACGGTGGAACATACAAACATACATACCCAGACTGCCAAAATCATTACCCTTCCTTTTGTCTTCGACGTAGTCAGGTAAAAATGTTTTAAAATAAACAACGCGACAAAATCTGTTTAACGTAGTTTGATTGCAATGCCATTTTTCTTTAGGAAATTCTTAGGAGTAGATCGGTGTGTGGCAATGCGGTAAATGGGGATTATTTTACATATCCCCATTGAGTATCCCCATCAATGGGGATCTGTGAACTTGGCAATAGGTTGGCCTATTATATGGGATCTGAAATGGTTCCTATAAGTTTGCTTCCCAGTTGTGTTTGTTGTTCCGGTTTCTATTCTCCGGTTGAGCAAAAAGTAATTGGGTCTTTTGTTAGGAAACTCTCTTATGCAACATGGGATTTAGAAATTGAACTAGTGTTTCGGGGGGTAGGGGGGATGTACAGCGAGAGGGGAAGGAATCAAAAAACTAATTTTAGATTCGGATTCAGGCACCTTGAAAACCCCCGAACGCAAAAAGTCACCGATGACCTCCGGAGACCTTGAAATTAACATTTCTGGAAAAATCTTGTCAACCTCTATGACATTTGTTGCAACACACCCCGCCTATCTCTAACGTTTCGAAGATATTAGAGGTCAAAGTTTGTATGGCGGTCATGTTTTTTGTATAAGCCCCATCCTAAAAGTTGCCAGGGTTTTAGGAAGATTTTGTTCGAGAACGATTCCCGTAGATATCACCGTTTCCGAGATCCTATGGGGTACCACCACCAAGAGCTGACCTTCCGAAGGTCAGGCATTTTTTCCGGGCCTTCTGAACGATTCTCTATACGCCGCTATATTTACTTTTTTCCTACGACTCCCCTTTGTATGACTTCTATTTCTTCTTTCTTCTTTTCAGTCAGTGGTAATATGGTATATATGATGAATTGACTGTATTGCGTAGTGGTTTAAATGTTCGCCTCACCAAGTGTTGTGGGTTCGAATCCTAGACGGGACAAAAAATTTATGAACCACATATATGGTTCCGAGTCTGGGTGTTCATTGTGTCCGTTGTTTAAATGTTTGTAAAGTCTCCCGCGACACAGGAATTAAGATCGCGGAAGTTGCCTTTATCAAAAAAAAAAAAATATACTTAGTAAATTTTTACAAGCAGCATGGGGTCTAGAAATGTTAGTAGAAGACATTAATTTTGGGGTCTATTACGTGGGGTCCAAAATCTTTGTTGACTAAATGGTGTCTGTAGTGCACCCTCTGGCTACTCGTTTAGATTTATGTAGACGTAAATATATATGACTATTTAAATAATAAGAAACCATCTAATATCAAATCACGATAACCCCACTTAAATGTGAGTTAATCGCTAATAGCGCTAGTGATGTCACTCTGTCGATAATTTTCAACTATCGATAAAAGCGATGGTCTTTTTTAAAGTAGAAGTGTTTGACGTTTTCATTAATATGGTTTATTACAGTAAATTTTGCCCGGAAAAGGGTAATAACTCACTTGTAGGACAATCACAATCGGCGTTAGAATATTAACACTGGAATTGTATTTTGCCGGTAAGAAACTCTTCGCAAGGCTCACATACCTATTTGTCCATTATTTTCCCCTCAACACATCGTTAATTCCATTAGGTTGCCAACGCGCGTGTTATTGTACTCTGGTGTTGCAAGTGATTATAGGCTATGGGAACCGCTTATTAACGGGATACGGGAAATATGCGTGTTAGCATTTTTGGTTGCATAAAAACCTACTCGCGGCCCTTGTTATTTTTCACTCTTAAACATACGTAGCTAAGGTTCAGCTAAGGTTTTCCCAATGCTAGAGAAAAATGTGATAATTAATAATTATCAACGCGATTAAGAACCGGTGTCTAATATTATATTAAGTAAATATAAAAAAATAAACCTCCCGCACTAGAAATCCTGTATGACATGACCTCACAAATTTTAGACCACAGACAGATAATACGAGATCAAAACAATTATTAGCGTACTACTTAAACTTTGGTCGAATGCTTATGCCAAAACCACTACAACATTAGTGTAGTACTTTTCTACACATATACGATACGCCCGTAACGAGGTGTATTTCCTCATTTTAGCCAGCTATTCCACGTCATAGTATCAGTATTAATATGTTAACGGACACATTTTTAGACAACGTAATGCCACTAGCAAATTTCTAGCAGCAATATTCAATAACATTTTACTTTCTACCCGTGAAACGAACCCGGGACCACATAATAACTACTAATTTACATCACCTATATTAATACTAATGAAATATCGATATAATTCTAAACATCGACACCAGTAGCACATCACTAATCCGAGTCATCCGTATTAGACACGGGTCTCATAAAACATATCATCTTCGTCTTAGACAGACAAAGGTTGTCTAATTTAATTATTTATCGATAATAAAAAACGTGCACTATAACATAAAATCATTTATTTACAAATAAATTAAATATATTTATTGACTTAGTAAATATAAAATTAAGTGATAATAATAAAAATCTCGTTTAATATTGTGAATTGAATCAGAGTGAGTATTATTTATAAATATTATTTTAATATAATAAATTACAATACTATGTTTATATTATATGTCATTTATTTAATTTTTTTTTTCACGTCTCTGTGTTCCTTAAATCACAAACATTGATTGACATTTATATTTCACCAGCTATAATTATTATTAATTGAGTATTTTTTAAGTCACCTTTATTAATTTTTTTATTTAACTCGCGTTAAGGTATTTTGGTTTAGTCTTCTCCCTAGCCTTTATTATTCCCATGTCACTTGGGGTCGGCTTATTCTAGTCTAACCGGATTTGACTGGATATCAGTTTTACACGGAGCGGCTGTCACCTGACCTCCGCAACCCGAAGGCTAACTATACCCTAAGGCTAGAACAGTGTCAGGATATTATAGGGCACTGACTTCCCAATAACGACTGTTATAGATGTTCATGGCAGCCGGGACCGAAAGCTTAACGTGCTCTCCGAGGCACGGAGCAGGTGATAATTGTCAATCAATACGCACATAATTTCGAAAGGTCATATAACTTCCGAAAGTCAGAGGTGCGCGACGTGGGTTCGAACCCGAGACCCTCTGTATTGCAGTCTGTTGGTCTCCCCACTGAGCTATGTAGTTTAGGTTAGTAACAGTTTTTTTTTCTGGATGAAAGGTACGTTATGTCATATGCTGTACCCCCGACAACGTGTATATGCGAAATCTGTTGATCGGTCGAGTAGGTAGTTGAGGCGTTAAAGCGTGACATATAGACAAACTCATTTTTGCATTTGTAATACCAGTTAGGATTGTAACTGAATTTTATTTTATTTTAAAAATTTTATACGGTACTTGACCGGTGTGACCATTATTTTTTTATTTTCCTCATCATATGTTTACGATTAAACAGCGTATTGTGACTTCGTGAGGTCTTGTATTCGATTCTCGTATCGACCGTTTTACGATTAACTGTTAGATAGAAGCACAGAGCTTAGAAAGCCTCGCTGATGTCAGCATGAATGGGCCGGCTCGACCGGGGAAGGACTACCCTCTCACAGAATATCGACGTGAATTAGCAGTATTTCTACTGTTGTGTTTCGTTCGGTGAGTGAGAGTGCCGAAGGCTCGATCACCCTCTTTCCCACTTCCCGCTCCTTCTCTTTCCCGCTTCCTTTACCTCTTCTTCCTTCCTAAGGAATCGGCAACGCGCAAGTGATGCCTCTGGTGTTGCAGGCGTCCATAGGCTACGGTGACCACTTACCATCAGGTGAACCGTAAGCTTGTCTGCCACCGTAGTTGTATAAAAAAAATATGTGCCCGGCAGACGGTAATTCATTTGTTTCCTATTAAGTAAATCCCTATTAATATTATAAATTCGAAAGTAACTCTTTCTGTCTGTTACCTTGCCACGGCTAAACCACTCAACCGTTTTAGATTAAATTTGGTATAGATATAGTTTAAAACCTGGGGAAGGAAATCGGCTACTATTTATTGATGTAGATACCACGGCGGCGGAGCAGCGCACAAAAGATAGTAGGCTATTTCTTATATATGTATATAAAAATCTCGTGTCACGATGTATGTTCGGAATAAACTCTGAAACTACTGAACCGATTTCGATAAAAATTAGTAACTATTTGTAATTTGATCCAACTTAAAAGATAGTAGTGTGTATTTATTGGTTAGTTCGATGAATTGTTAATAGATGGCTCTGTAGGTTAATTTATCGAATGCGCTAATCTCAGGAATTACTGGCTCGAATTAAAAAATCTTTTCGTGTTGGATAGACCATTTATCGATGAAGGCTATAGGCTATATAACATCACGCTACGACCAATAGAAGCGGAGCATAAATGAAAATTGTTGCAAAAACGAGGAAAATTCTCATATGTGAAGCAGACGACCTTGTCCCGCACAAGGTCTTCTTCTTCACATATGAGAATTTTATTATAAATAAAATAAATCTTTTAATTTATTTACAACCTATTAGTATTACTTCTTAAATCGTTTGCTCAGCTGACATTACAAAGAGCTTAGCTACCAAACAGTGATAATTCCATTAAAACCTGTTTAGTTGTTTTTGCATACAGCTCAAACATATGTAAACATCGGTTTGGTTTAAATATTATTTTTTCTTAAAAGTATTTTACAATTCACTCATCCTAACTAATATTATAAATGCAAATGTGATTTTGTTTGTTTGTTTGTAACTCTTTCTCGCTTTAATTGCTTGACCGATCATCATGAAATTTTGCATACCTACACATTGTCAGGAGAACAGAAAAAGACATAGGGTATCTTTCATCCAGGAATAATAGTTTAAGAAAACTAAAAACACGCTTTAAAAAAAAAAAAAACAATTTAATAATTTTAATGTAATAAAGCGGTTATCAAAATATCTTAGAAAGCTTCCCATGCGTTTTTACATTAAAATTATTTAAAAAAAATCTATCCTAACTACTACCTGAGATATATGTTTTTTTTAATAACTTTCTTGTATACTACGACCATAAATGAATGAAATCCATCGGTTTTTTGTTGTTTTATTATTAAACACTAATTATGCTAATAGATAGACAGTCAAAAGTATGCTAAACTAATATAGCTTGCACTTTTTAATATATAATTTTTTTAAATATTTTTTTCTTTTAAATTTTTCTGAACGGCCTTTAGTTCTACTATAAGACATTTCAAGGTTATCCATTAATTACCGGGCACCCTGTATATGGGACTAAAGATTCGTTTACAAAAATATTTAATTAATCTCTTTGTGTAAGATTATATACAGTGATTTTGAAATCGTGTAATTCCTTTTAACCACGCATTTTACTGGTGGTATAGAATAACACTGACCATATCTTTTTTATTAGAATTATGCTTTTGGAAAAATTAATGTACCGATTTATTCATGAAATGGTTTCAGATAGTCATATGTTAACCACCCGACACAATCTTAATATTATACTAATTTAAAAATAATAACATAACAATAAGTGATGTTGTAAATAATAAGGGACAATAAAAAGGACCACCCGTTATTATTTACGACATTAATTATTGAAATTCTGTTTTATTTTAATTAGTAAAAAATTAAAATCGCCTCGGTTGGCTAACATATGAATATCACCATTTCATGAAAAAAAATTATACATTAATTTATGCAAAAAAATAATTCTAATTGAAAAAAATATGGTCAGTGTTATTCTATACCACCAGTAGAATGCGTGGTTAAAATTAATTACACGATTTAAAAATCATCCTGTATATTTTCATTACTATTTCAGTTCTAATTTCTACTTCCTTACTCTTTATCTATACTATCTATACTAATATTATAAAGCTGAAGAGTTTGTTTGTTTGGTCGAACGCGCTAATCTCAGGAACTACTGGTTCGAAAGATTCTTTTAGTGTTGGGTAGCCCATTTATCGAGGAAGGCTATAGGCTATATAATATCACGCTACGAACAATAGAAGCGGCGCATCAATATAAAATGTCTGTCTGTTTGTTACCTTTTCACAGCCGAACCAGTCAACCGATTTAGATGGTACAGATATAGTTTAAAACCTGGGGAAGGATATAGGCTACTTTTTATTGATGTAGGTACCACATGGGCGGAGCCGCGCGCTAAAGTTAGCTATCAATAAAGTCTTACAAACGTTTTGTAAAAATAATTATTCCTAAACTCTCTGTGAAGTGATTAATATTTACAGCATTTATGAGAAGAGTAGCATTTTTAAATAGCAGCGATAGCTCAGTGGGAAGGCCAACAGACTGCAATGCAGAGGGTCTCGAGTTCGAACCCACGTCACGCACCTCTAACTTTCGGAAGTTATATGACTTTTCGAAATTATGTGCATATTGATTGAAAATTATCGCCTGCTCCATGCTTCGGAGAGCACGTTAAGCCGTCGGTCCCGCCTGCCATGAACATCTATGGCAGTCGTTATTGAGAAGTCAGTGCCCTATAATATCCTGACACTGGTCTAGCCTTAGGGTATCGTTAGCCTTCGGGTTGCGGAGGTCAGGTGGCAGCCGCTCCGTGTAAAAACTGATATCCAGTCAAATCCGGTTAGATAAGAAAAGCCGACCCCAAATGACTTGAAATAATGAAGACTAGGGAGAAGAAGCATTTTTAAATGATTGCATTAAAGAAGGACTTTCTTAATACGGTCGTTGACTATCATTGTTTTATTATTTAAGTCAAATAATTACTAATTAATTGAATCATTGTCTTATATTTACGCGAATGTTATACATATTAAACAACTTTATATATAGTATACTAAATTTTGCTCACGGCTTCGCTTGTGTAAATTTAGGTTAGGTGAGGTTAGTAACAGTTCTTTTTCTGGATAAATTGTACCTCATATCCCATTCTGTACCCATGACAATGTGTATGCGAAATTTCATGGTATTCGGTCCAGTAGTTAAGGCGTGAAAGCGTATCAAACAAACGTGAGAGAGCCACGCTTCGGCACGAATGGGCCGTCTCGACCGGAGTGATCTTACAGAAAACCGGCGTGAAATAGCGCTTACGTTGTGTTTCATCGAGTGAGTGAGGGTACCGGAGCCAGGAGGAAGAGGGGGTTGACCCCTCTTCCTCCTGGGGGGAGTAGACAAATAGACAATTTAAAAGGCTGGCAACGCGCTTGTGACTCCTCAGGTGCTGCGGGTGTCCAGTAATCGCTTACCATCAGGCGATCCGTTGGCTCGATTGCCTCCTATACAAAAAAAAAATACAATAAACAAATGCACTTTTGCATATATATATTAGTAGTTAGGAACACAAATTTTAGATCATTTTGAAACTATTACATTATTTGAATTATTGAACAATTTGGATATGAAACTATTTAATTTTAGACTTTAGACGTCGAGGACGACGATTCGATTGCTTTTCAACAGCCATGGTCACGGAGAGACTACCTAACCTAACCACCACCCCGTCTCATACCACCACGACCGTGCTAGGAACGTGTCAGGCAAAAAAATATTCTTTGTAAGGAAATGTATAAGACTATGCCCACTAGACCGTTCCGTCACCGACCAGCAGTTCCTATAGCAGGGCGTATCGTGTTGCTTTTCGTGTCTGACACGTTCCTAGCACGGTCACGGTATGAGACGGTGTAGAGGGCAGACTCCTTCCTACTTATTTAAATTATAAACTACAATTCCATTCGTACCTAACTAAGTCTAAATAGATAATTTAATTACTTCTTTTTAGTCATTTTGACTTCCGTATATATTTTGGATTAATAAGATATTATTACGAGTAATAATTTTGGGTAATTTTCCTATAACGACTTGATAAACTTCTTGTAAATTTACAAATAATTACCACAATCCTTTATTTACTATGATTCATATGAACTCTATGTAATTGCCATTCTGTATGGAAAATATTGGTAACATTATGATTTGCCGTGGTTAACACGAAATCCATGATATTTTACAAGTATTTGATTGGGATAAATATTATTAGAAGGATGAATAATATTAGAAAATATGAAGTGCCCACTTACAATAATATGATGCAAATATTTATTCCCATTAATTCTTAACAAATTACCATAAATATCGAAAAGAATATATAAATAGCAGCGATATCCTAGTTGGAAACCTTTGGACTACCACGCAGAGGTCTCGAGTTCGTTCCCAAGGCACTATTCTCTGATTTTTTGAAGTTTCCTTAATTATCGCTTGTTTAACGGTGAAGGAAAACATAGCATGAAACCTGTATGTCAGAGTTCTCCATAATTTTCTCGAAGATATGTGAAGTCTGCCAATCCGCAGTGAGCCATCGTGGTGGAATGTGACCTTACTCTTCTCATATTATCTAATGAGTAGAATGGCTCGACCGGGGAAGGACTACCCTCTCACAGAATATCGACGTGAAATAGCAGTATTCCTGCTGTTGTTTTTCGTTTGGTGAGTGTCACTGCCTAATCACCCTTTTTCCTCCTTCCCTCTCCTCCTTCCCAATTTCTTTCTTAAGGGTCGGTAACGCGCAAGTGATGCCTCTGGTGTTGCAGGCGTCCATAGGATACGGTGACCACTTACCATCAGGTGGGCCATATGGTTGTTTGCCAACATAGTTGTATAAAAAATTTCTTTTTTTATATTTCCAAGTATAATTTGGTTTAAATATTAAAAAACAGTAACCATCCCGTAATTACAGCATATTAAAGCAACGAATCCGAAAAGACACCAAAAGTATCTAATTTAAACACAAATTGCATACAAAATAATCGATGTTGATATTTAATAAGATTTAAGATGACCTTTGTTTTTTGTCACAAAATTAGATACATGATAAAAACCGGAAAATACCGAATAGTATAGATATCCTAGCTATTATTATAAATGCGATTATGAGTTTGTTTGTTACGCTTTCAAGCCTAAACTACTCAACCAATCATCATGAAATTTTGCATACACGTTGTCAGGGGAACAGAAAAGGGTATAGGATTCCTACCTTTCATCCAGAAAACAGTACTGTTCGCAGGGTGTGGATAATATAATACTATAGGTACTGGCACATAAGGGATAGAAATTCAAAGATTCATAAAATCTACATTAAGCGACCGAAACCGTGGGGATAATCTAGTATAGGTACTATATGACTATAGTTTCTGTCCATGGCATTGCTCGCATAAATCCAACAAAAAACATACTGGTATAAAAATTTAAAATACAATCTATTTGCCTTGCCAATTTCCATTACGATCGGTTAAGCCGTTTAGCCGTAAATAAGTAACAAACAAACAAAATTCCTTTCGCATTATTATTAGTATCTAAGTATATTTACGTTGGCACCCCAGTCGACCAATAGATAAGGTTACGCAAGACAGTCACGGCTAAAACCTTGATTGGTGACCCCAGATAAGTTGTAAACAAATATTATAGGTATTTGTTATAAACATCTTTGACAGATAATAGGACGGCAGTTACTACACGTTTACTTACGCTGGTAACGGCAAGATAAATTGAGACGAACTGGTATCCCGTATCTCACTTCGGCTTACCGGTCGTACCGCATGAATCTGTTCGCACGAAGTTTGATTCAAAGTCAAAGTCAAAAATCATTTATTCATTTAAGTCACAAAGTAACACTTATGAACATCAATATATATAGGTTAGTGAGTTTACTAAGTTACTGACGATACATTTAATGTAGTAGCTAGTTTCAGGCAAAGGGTTGAGCCTATGAGGAGAAACCTGCAGGAAACTCACGGCCACTCATTTAAATCGCTAATTAAGTATAATTTTAATATTTTTACAACTCATATTAACAAGGTGTTGCAGCCATTATACGATATATTATTGTGTGTATAAAAAATCTAAAAATAATAACAATACTACTATATACGGATTTTATCGCGATGTTTATTTATTATTACATAATTTTGAAACTATTACACTACTACTACTATTGACTTTTACTAATTTAAGCTAATAAAATTATTTAAACTATTCAGCAGCCATGGTCACGGGGAGACAAAATTATTAGTATAAATGTCTTCCCGTGACCATGGCTGCTGAAAAGCAACCAAAACGTCGGGCAAAGTGTAAACCTAAATATAAATAGATTTAATAGTTTAAATAATTTTATTAGCTTATAAATTTGTAAAGTTTAATAGTAGTATAGTAGTGTAACAGTTTCCGTATATATCTAGTAGTTTAACTTCAATGAATAACATTCGCGTAAGCAAAGACAATATTAAATAATAACAATAATTATTTAATAGTATTTTAGGCAATAAAATAAGTTGGTTTGGTAGAATTATTTAATATTAATCTAAATAGACAGTAGAATGGCATGATGGCGCATACACTTACACTTTGTGGCAATACAAAGACAGTCCGTACCTAACTGCGGTTTGCATTCATATTTTTAATATGCGAAACGTCACTTCTTTAAAATATATTTTTCTAAGTGTCGATTCACCCACATCGACTTAATTTGAGTGTGAAACGACCGAAAAGATGTCTGAAAAAGAAGGTAGCGTTGCGCCAGACATCCTATCACTGACATCTATTTTACAACAACATTTTTATTTTTTATTATGTGGAAATGCGCCACAAAAGGAAGCGAGAGGGCCCAAGACTTTTCGGGTCTGCTGACTAAAACCACCACGGTGTGCCACCTTGTTGCTTTGTAAGATGGGTAGGTCACCGGAACTAGAAATACATCAGCGACCCACCCAGCAGGGCCGAATACAGAAAAGAAAACGTCTGCGGGCGACGACTCCTGGGCGACGCCTCGGCACGACAGAGGGCGTCGCTCCAATTCAATGGCTGGCGGGCGGGAGATCCCCGTTCTCCCACCCGCGGCCTTTACTACGGCGGCATAAGGCGCGCCTACGTGCGCCTGCGCCACCCGGTACGCCGGCGGCGGCACGGATCCACCAGGATATTTTCCTCACGGATCCGCTCCGCCGTCTCCTTCTGCGAGATGACGTCCTCGCAGAAGGATGTTGCCGCTACCCACTTCCTTTCGCTGTCGAACATGGCTTTGATCGCGGCCGGCAGCGAGAGGTCATCACCCACAACGTCCTGGAGTACACAGCGCTGCATTGCCCAAGCAGGACATTGCTCGAGCGTGTGCTACGCCGTGTCCTCCTCACACTCGCAGTGGTGGCAGATGGGACTCGGTTCCCTTCTAGCGACCTTGTGCAGGTATTTGCCGAAGCAACCGTGCCCTGACAATACCTGCACCAGCCGGAAGGAAAGGGTCTTATGCTGCCGCCCTGCCCACTGCTCCAACACCGGCTAGAGGGCCCCAACGGTTCTAAAAGAGACGCTTCCAGCCGCGCCTTCTACTTTCCAATTATAGCTCGCATCGATCACACGCGAGCAATTACTGCCGGGAGGGGGCGACAACCCGTCGCCGCACCTCCTCACTCATTTTACACCAACCTGAACTAACATCGGCTTATCATTACATTTACATCGTACTCGCGTATCGCGTAAATGCAGGTTAGGTTATGATCTTATCTTATCTTGATTCGGGGGCCAGTCAGTGTAGACCGGCGACACTTCGACCCAGCGGGATCTTTTGTGTCGGACCCGAGACCCTATGAATGTACTGCATCAGTCGCAGCGTACACTTCAGAGGGAGAAGCCTGAAGTCTTCAGGGTTCGGATATGCCAATCCCATCAGACCCATCCTTAGTCCGGCCAACGCGTCGAGGGTCGGCGTTAGGTTATGATAGTAGTCGTCCTTTTTTCTGGATGAAACACTAATAAACTAACCAATGCCTTTGACCTGCATTAGCATAGATAGCTGCTAACTGCTGTGCAGAAGTTTTCAAGGCTTTGTTCGCAAAAAAGTAACTTAGGTTAATAGCAGTACGTTTTTCTTGATGACAGGTACGTTGTGGCCATTTCTGTACCCCTAACAACGTGTATGAGAAATTTTATGACGTTCGGTCGAGTAGTTAAGGCGCAACAAACAAACAAAGTCACATTCGCGTTTATAATATTAGTTACGACACATGCATTTACATTACCTACTTATTTAAGGATCTTTATATTAGATGTCATAGTTCATAACATTTGCATTTAACCTCTGAAATGTTATTAATTAAAAGTGTATATGTCATTTTTATTTAGAGACGGTTATGAGAAAAAAGAAATATGGTATTGATTTTGAATTACTTCCTTCTACTTAATTACTTCGACTTAAAATCCTAAGCAATATTATAAATGTGAATATGGGTTTCTTTGTTACACTTTCAGTCCTTATAATATGACCGATCATCATGAAATTTCGCCTACACATTTTCAGGGGTACAGAAGAGGACGTCAGGTACCGTTCATCTAAAAATAAACTACTGTTCAGAGAATCAATAATACTTAATAACATTAATGAGTATATTAATTCAGGTTTTGTAGTAATAATTAATTATTAATCGTAAATTATAATAGACAGCAGCTTAGCGTAACGGCATGTACATACATTTTATGACAATTATTGTTGCATATTTCAAAAATAAAGTTTAGATAATAATGTATTATTTATGTTGTAATAGATTTGTCCGCGGCTTTTGTCACATTTATAATGTGAGTTAGGATTAGGATAACATCGTAATAAGTCTAAATATAAGAAAATTATATGCTGATTTATCTATACTTATTTGCTTCTAAATGCGCAATACGTGTGATCAATGTAAATCGTGAAATTGCATCTCAGAAGTCTTCTACAACATAACGAGCTGGGTGTAAAAACCCAGGATTCAACCTCTTCGTCTTAAATGTAAAAGTAATGAAAAGAAATGACCACTATATCTCGGGGGTCTTTTGACCCACAGGACCCATATTCAAACTCGACCGAGGTATGACCAAGGCGCCTGTACACCAGTAAGTTACGGTCTTAAATGTAAAAGCATTTAAAATACATGTGATCTTGTGACCCCTATATCTGAGGGTCTTTTAACCCAAAGGGCCCATATTCAATCTTAACTGAGGTAAGACCCCACTGTGTCTGTACACCAAGTTGCAAGTCAATCGGTCCAGTGGTTCCGAAGCTATGCCTAATACTAACAAACTGTCACTAACAGACAGACACACAGACCCACATAGTGTTTTCATTAACCTATTCGAAGAAGACTTATAGGTTAACATGTAAAATATTATCTAATTCGAATTTGCCATCACTACATATTATAAAACAAAGTCCCCAGCCGCGTCTGTCTGTCTGATGTCCGCGATAAACTCAAAAACTACTGAACGGATTTTCATGTATAGTTGATTGTATTTTGATATGTCTAATTGATTGATTTGTCTTATATTAAAAAAAACATCAACCATCATGTAATTATGGGGAATTGAAACACCGAATACGAGCAGACACGAAGCGAGTTGATATTTGTTATTGATATAATACATGTTTTCAATGATATACATACCCTATTCTCGAAATAAAAACGAAATTAGATGTAGGACATAAATGGCAATTTCATAGTTAAAGACCTAATACAAAACAGTAATTTCATAGGTAAAGATGCAATATGTTATTTCCTTTCTTTTTTCTAATTTTCAGACAAAATGAGGGTACTACTCATCATCCAAGGATGTTTGCTGCTAACCGTACCCTCTATAACACAGAGGGCGCGTACCGTCGGCAAATTCGAGGAAGTATTTGCCTGGAAACAAATCACGTATGATATAGGAGGAATTATGGGTACGTACGGTCACCTGTAATAGAGCATGAACACCTTAAGGTCCAAAATTTTGTGAACACTCGAATTAGAATAAATATGAATGAACTAGATGGCGTTGTTTTATAAATATTGCAACGCGTACTCATTTTAGCAAATAGGTTTAATTTATAAGAAATTATAATCTCAACCAAAAATACACTCGAACACAGGGACAGAATAATGTTTGCGTACGAACATAATAGCGAGTCATCGAAATTATCTATAAAATAAACTACCCACTATAAATCTTAAAATTTATTTATAATTCTTTGCTTCTTGTTTTATGCTGAAATATGTTATTTTTCAAATAAACTATTGTGACTAGAGATTGAAAGATTGTTGATATAAAGTAAATTTTTCAAAATTGAGTTATTAAGAAATCTATTTATTTTAATTTTATAGTAGTGCACCGCCATCTATTACGATATAACTAAACTACTTAACAGTTCTTGTATCGATTTCCGTTAGATGGCGTCAGTTACGTAAACTAAAATGGTATAGGCCATACCATTTTAGTTTTGAGATAGGTATGCATTTTTGCAGCTCACTGTACACAGTAACCATAATGGTAAATTTCTACTGACGCGGAGTTGGGCGGAGTGGAGAGGAGCGGACCGTGAAATGGCCAATCCCAGTGCTCGATATCTCCACTCCGCACCAGTGGAAACAGTGCAAGTGGAGCGGACCTACAAATAAAACAAATGAACATGCGGCCCCGAGCCGGACAGAACGGAGTCGAGCGGGCTGTGGTGCCGAGCGGAGCGCACGAAGCGGAAGGTAGCGAAACGATGTGGCGCGGCGGATAGTGTAGACTTGTCAGGAAAGGAGTCATGCGCTGCATTTTAGTTTAATTAGCGATATTACGTTATGTGATACAATACTGATAACATACAAATGCAATAAAACCAAAGATATGGTGTGGGAAATTATAGTAAAAGACACCGGATAAAAGGATCACTGCAGCTCTGGTCTGCTTACCTCTAATCCGCCCCGCTCTGCTTTGCTCCGCTCCGGTTCGCTATGCTCCGCTCCGCTTAAATGGAAACACTTGCTACTTTTCACTGCTCTTCTTCTCCGCTCCACTCCGTTCAGCTCCGCGTCAGTGGAAACGCATCCTAATAGTTTTTAGACTTTCGCGATTTGTACATATACGTAATAATATAAATACGAGTTAGCGGGTCTTACTTGGAATTACAAATATAAGTAACTACATTTTGCCTGCGGCTTTGCTTGAGTTAATTTAGATTTTGTCAATGAATTGCTGTCACTCGGGAACAGTATTTTCTTCTGGATAAAAGTAAGTCTATGTCCTTTTGAATCATAATAGGTGAAATGATGGTGTAATACACTTCGTGGTGCAGTGGTAGTGAATGCGACAACTGTGCATGAGGTCTCAGGTTCGAATCCCGGGTCGGGCCAACAAAAAGTTATTGGGGTTTTCTGTTAAGAAATCTCAATAGCAGCCCGGAGTTAGGATGTTGGTTGTGTTGGACACCCTAGTGGTCCTGCGCCGGATCTCTCTCCGGTCTGTCAGTGACGTCCCATCGGATCATGAGAGTTAGAGAACAGAGAGTGCACTTGTGTTTGCGCACACGCTTGTGCACTATAATATCTCCTGCGCAGATGGCCAGTCTCCGTTAAAAGACTGGACGCCGTAACTGAAATTCGGTCTGGAGTACATTATTATTATTATTACTACAAGAGATTTGAGAAATTCTGACAGTAGGTTAATAGCTACTAAAATGAAACGGAAATAAATATTTATTACCAGTTTAAAAAAATAAGAAAGTGTTTTATAATAGAAATTAGTTTTATTCTATTTATGTCCTTTCATCAGTCCTAGTGCATGTACAATATTTTAGTTTTATTACGAAGGGAACAACACACAGCGACACTACATAATATAATCAACAGAATCACTTAAGAAAACCAAGTAGCCCACAGTGCTCACGCGTTACGATTGAGATAAATCTATAAGACGCTAGGAAAGCAGGCATACATGTATGACAATTCAGTAAAATATACAAAGAATTACAAAAACTGAAAAATAAAAGACATACAAAAATATATAACATTACGTCGAAAAGAGGAATATTAATTGTCTAACGTTTACGCGAATGTTATATACAGGGTGTCCGGTAATTAATGGATAAACTTTAAATGTCTTATAGTAGACAAGAAGGACGTTCAGAAAAAAAAAATAAAAGTGCAAGCTATATTAGCATAGCATACTTTTGACTGTCTTTCTATTAGCATAATTAGTGTTTAATAATAAAACAACAAAAAACCGATGGATTTCATTCATTTATCGTCGTAGTATACAAGAAAGTTATACGTGGTAATTAAAAAAAAAACACATATCTCAGGTAGTAGTTAGGATAGACATTTTTTCAAATTTTTTTTGAACGGCCATCAGTTCCACTATAAGACATTTCCAGGTTATCCATTAATTACCGGACAGCCTGTATAATATCTCAGTGTGAGAAGGGTTAGGCCACTCTACCACGCCGGCCCAGTGCGGGTTGGCAGACTTCACATATCTTTGAGAACATTATTGAGAGCTTAGACATGCAGGTTTCTCACGATGATTTCCTTCAAGGTTAAAGCAAGCGACAATGAACTATTTAATACGCACATAAAATCGAAAATTTTGCTATGCGCACCTTGGGATCGAACTCGACACCTCTGCGTGGCAGTCTAATGGTTTCCCACTAGGTTATATAACATAACGTGGAAAAGAGGAACACACAATATTGTTTAACGTTTACGCGAATGTTATACATAGAAATTAAAGTACTTTATACGGATTTTGTCTCCCCGTGAACATGGCTGCTGTAAAGCAACCGAAACGTCGCCGCGTCGCGTTGGGGAAGAGTGTAAACTGTTAATAGCTAGTACGTTTATTTTAATGACATAATTAAATAATTAACGTAAAATATACACAAATTATTTACAAGAAATATAAACTAAAGAGAAAAATAAAACTTCAAAATTAAAAAGCGCTGTAATATTCCTCCGCATCGTCGTCAATTGGCAACGTGCCCAGAAGACTGGCAGCATTGCCACGTTGAATGGCAATACTTATTCTTTGGTGCCAATTCTGTTGTCACAAAATTCTCTTATCTTAGCTAAAAATCTCTAAAATTTAGATTAGTCCTGTCAAACGACATTTTGTATTCTGAAATCGCTAAAAGTGATAGGACTAAACTAAATTTTAGAGATTTTTAGCTAAGATAAGAGAATTTTGTGACAACAGAATTGGCACCTTTGTGCAAAGAAAATACCAGCCTTCTGGTCATAGCGTCGATGAGCCGCTTAGCTAGGTCGCTGGCCGCTGTAAACTTAAATATAAATTGTTTTAATTAATTTAAATAGCTTAAATTGTAGTAAAATTCAATAATAATAGAGTTATAGTTTAAAATTATGCAATTAAATTTTAAAGAGGTATACAATGCGACAAAATCGTTTAAAGTGATAGAGTAGTAGAGCCTCGCTGATTTTGAGTAGATAGCAGAGCCTCGCTGATTTCAGCATGAATGGGCCGGCTCAACCGGGGAAGGACTACCCTCTCACAGAATATCGACGTGAAATGGCAGTATTCCTACCGTTGTGTTTCGTTCGGTGAGTGAGAGTGCCGGAGGCCGAATCACCCTCTTTCCCCCTCCCCGCTTCTTCTCCTTCCCACTTCCTTTCTCTTTTATTCCTTTGCTAAAGGGTCGGCAACGCGCAAGTGATGCTTCTGATGTTGCAGGCGGCCATAGGCTACTGCGACCAATTACCATCAGGAGGGCTTGCTTACTTGTTTACCACCTTAGTTGTATAAAAAGAAAAACAAAATGTAGTTAAATTTCAAAGAGGAATACAGTAACAAGTGTCGGCCTCGATGGCGTAGTGGTTAGTGTAACCGACTGCCACGCCTGAGGTCGCGGGTTCGATTCCCGCACAAGACAAATATTTGTGTGCATGAACATGGATGTTTGTCTTGGTCTGGGTGTTTCTATGTATAATATGTATGTACTTACGAAAAAAAAAAAAGTATATATGTATGTTTATCCATTGTCTAGTACCCATAGTACAAGCTCTGCTTAGTTTGGGCTAGATTGTGTGGTGTGTATGTGGTAAAAAAAAAAAAAAAAATTCTGTATACTTTCGAAGAAGTAGGTGCATAAGTTATGAAATCAGTGTCTCATATACAAATTACTGACTCATAGCCTCACTCACTGATCGGTAAACGATATAACGTTGGGTGCGGTCAGTCTTTAAATGGGTGACCGCTTAGTGGTATTTCATCTGAGCATCTCTGTGCTTCGGAGGGCACGGAAAAAGTCGTTCCCGGTTGTTGTCAAATTGACAGCAGTCGTTCAGCCGTGTCAGAGGCCTACGGGCGGTTTAAACAACTCTTGACAAAAGGTTGGCCACCAACAACACGAAAAAAAAAAATTAATGAGAATATTGTTTATTTTAAAAAAGTTTTCTCATTATTTTGTTTGTTTTTATTATGTAATCTAATCGGCAATGTAATGTAGTGTAATTTTTTTATTAATGTAATTTAATTTTTTATATTTTTTATTTTGTAATTTTACTTCATTTTCATTTATGCGGTAGTAATAGTGTAATGAAAACTGTGAATGGTGTGCACACCTATAAGTGATGTTTTTACTCTGCATCCCAGTTAATGAATGTGTTATATTAATTATTTTGTAAAAATGTCGTTGGTGTACCTTGAATAAATAAATAAATAAATAAAAAAAAAGAAGAAGATACAAATTTACGAAATTGTATCGTAGATATACATGTATATTTACTATATATATGTACATATTTTGCCATGGAATAGTTTTTAGCGCTCCCCGTAAAGCGTATGCATACAAATTCATATTCGTATAATTTATAATATTAGTTAGGGTCGTTTCTTTTTTATCAAAGCAAAATAAAAATAAACTCACATAACAACATATTTAAGACAATATACCGACTTAGCGGAGCTACGATAACTGATATTTCTTTAAGTATTTTTTGTTTGCAAACCGATTAAATACATACGAACTATCATTAGACGGCCGTGAGAAAATTAGCAGCAAATAGATGTTTGCATACATAGAATATTCATATTTCATTGCTCAGTTTTCCTTATGACGACACGTCATTATAGCAATATAATGTTATAGCATTATAGAATTTAAATGCCTATAATTTTTAAAATAACTAAGTTGTTTTTTATTATTTTCTGATAGCTATTATAACAGCCTGTTATTTGATTCCGGCTTGACGTCGACTCCTGGGACAATCTGAATATGATATAAAAATAGTTAATTATCGCTCGTTTAAGGATTTAAGAGTCTTTTGCCCAGCGATGGAACACACAATTTGGTTAACGAAAAATAACTTGAACTGCCACTCAGAGGTCTCGAGTTCAATCCCAAGAAATTATATAATAATAATAATAATATTACTCGCACCGGTGTTGCCCTCTGCTGCTGGCTTGTATGCCTATAGTGGCTATTCAGGGAGCCCATCTAGTGAGTTGGCGAGTCACCGTCTGCCCATTGCAATGATGCTATTAGAGTATTTAGGGCAGACGCCGTTTTTCATCCATAGTTAGCAATATATACCGGTCCATCAAACA
This sequence comes from Catocala nupta, assembly GCA_963675205.1. Classification (NCBI taxonomy): domain Eukaryota; kingdom Metazoa; phylum Arthropoda; class Insecta; order Lepidoptera; family Erebidae; genus Catocala; species Catocala nupta. The sequence goes on along the minus strand of OY776108.1, from coordinate 5,050,605 downwards.
CCCATACCCATAGCCCATATATTAGAATCCATACGTAGCAATAGTCCTACGCCTGCTGCGGCTAGTGTCGCTGTAGGTGTTTCATCACACCTTTGATTAAAACTCTCGAAAGGCCTCTTCACGTTGGACCCATGTCTCCGTGTAAGCCTCCCAAAGGGCCAGGTCATTTCTAATATAATATGTTAGAAATGACCTGTGATAAGAGAAACATAATAATATAATATTTATTTTCTTACCACAATATAACAAAATACATACATCATATTACATTATAAGAATCAGACAACATTTGAATATTGTGGGAGACTGGTGTCTTATCTAAGCTGAGGCTTGTATTTCAGGACACCAGGTCTCCGCCCTTTTACAAAGTGATACATTTTATTTTATTATGTACTTGTACACTGACAATCTAAAAGATAAATTAAAAAGAGAAAAAGCAACATCATGAGGACATAAGTGGCTCGAGAGAAATTAGCCATAAACATTTTTTTTTGTTATTTATGTAAAAATTATGCGTATTAAATAGTTAGTGATCGCTCGCTTTAACGGTCAAAGAAAACATAGTGAGAAAATCCGCAAATCTGAGAGTTTTCCATAATGTTCTCGAAGATATGTGAAGTTTGCCAACTCGCACTGGACCAGCGTGGTGGACTATGGGTTAAACCTTCTCACAGTGAGAAGAGACCATTGCCCAGCAGTGGAACATGTTATATACAGCGCTGAAATTATATAAGTACTACACTTAAATTTTAAGTGTTTTGGTGTTGCCCTTGACCATAAACTATACAGATAAAAAAGCAATATGGCGTCATTCATAGACATTAGCTAAACGTTTTTTGTTAACAATACTTTTATTTGTAGACGTTTTCGTTTCGTTTACGTGTGACTATGAGGCTCTGAATCAAATCAAATCAAATCAAAACATTATTTTGTAGAACATGAGTAGGTATAAAAACTTTTAGGGCACGCCACGATTGTGGCGGTAAGTCCCGTGTTTGAGGAATGGCTGGAGCGGCGGCATGGCGCCCTCACCTTCCGGCTGACACAGGTAATGACTGGCCACGGTTGTTTTGGCCAGTTCCTGTGTCGTATTCGCCGACAAGAAACGACCGGTTGTCACCACTGCGACGACTGCCGCAACGTTGACGAGGACACGGCGCTGCACACTTTGGCGGTTTGCCCCGCCTGGGCATCGCAGCGCCGTGAGTTGATCGCGGCAGTCGGATCGGTTGCCCTCTCGCTCCCGGCCGTAGTTCAGTCTATGGTCCGGAGTGAGAGGTCGTGGAGCGCCGTCGCCTCCTTCTGTGAGGAAGTGATTTCCATAAAGGAGGCGGCGAAGCGGGCGAGGATGCTTTTAAACTCTCTCCCCAACCGCAGGAGCGGGCACCTGAGAGCGCGAGACGATCTTCAGCCACCCTGAGGTTTGACCTGGGGGTGGTGGGCTTTGTGGGTCTGCTCGCCATCCGATCAGCACCAGGTCCGAGAGGCAGCGTGCGTGTTTCCGCGCGCGCCTCTGTGTCGAGTCCGTCTCCCACTAGGGGGAGACATTAGGGTTTATTAGTGAGTGAGTGCCTTTGGGTAGGTCTCTTCGTGTAGTGGCCTGCCGTTTCATACGGCGGGCCAAAACCCCGGCGGGGCCGCGACCGCATAAGCAAGTGATTCGCGCGGCTCCGTCGATAGCGGTTTTGTCGAGGATCACCGTGGTAGGTTTAGTCGGTATTCCGGGAGGTACATTACTATCATTCTTATTCCATCTTTCTTTTTTACCCCGGTGAGTCCGACTTAACCCCTCCGTCCGTCCCCGCGGATGGGTATGCGTCAATGCGGGAAGGCATTGACGCATACATACCCACGTAAAAAAAAGATATAAAAACTCTTACAGTTATATTAGTCTTATCATATTCTGCTGTCGCAGCAGCATGCAAAATTAACCAAACAAATAATAGGTATAAATTTTATTTAAAGACGACTCCCGTACTAATAATAATTCCTGTGTTGCGGAGGATTTTACAAACATTCAGAAAACGGACACAAAGAACATCTAGACACAAAACAACCATTTGTGGATCACACAAATTTTTGTCCTGTGAGGGATTCGAACCCACAACACTGGCTTTAGTGGTTGCCTACTACTAAACCCAGTACGCCATCAGTGCAGTCCATTAAATTCAGGAAAGTCATAAATACATGCTGTTTATATAATTACTAGATTTGCCCGCGGTTTCACCCGCGTTTATCGATATTGCGCCGCCCCCGTGGGTCGTAGCGTGATGTTATATAGCCTATAGCCTTCCTTGATAAATAGGCTATCCAACACTAAAATATTTTTTTCAATTCGAACCAGTAGTTCCTGAGATTAGCGCATTCAACGAAACAAACAAACTCTTCAGCTTCATAATAGTAGTATAGATATGGTTTTCATTGGAATATGAATTAAATTAAAATAATCTTTGTTTATTATTAATTAAATATGCACATGTTATATATCACTGATAGGCTAGTGAGAGATCATTGGACTGCTACGCAGAGGTCTCGAGAGATCCCGAGGCGCGCATCTCTGACTTTTCGAAGTTATGTGCACATTAAATAGTTAATTATCGCTCGCTTTAACGGTGAAGGATAACATCGTGAGGATGCCTGCAAATGAGAAGAGGCCCGTGCCCAACAAGTGAGACCGTTTAATACAGGCCTTTCATTATATGTATGGTCATCATTGGAATATAAATTAAATTAATCATTGTTTATTATTAATTAAATATGCACATGTCTTATGTTTACATTATATTACTATCAATTAAATAATCCGGTTACTATGCCCAAATTAGAATAGTGACTAAGAAATAAACGATTTTTACCTGGTAATGCATGCCATTAAACGTCAAGGTAACCACTTACGATAATTATCTATAGATAAAACCGTTTTAAAACGTATTTTTTTGTTTTTTTAATCTATTATTTTTCTTTTAAAAATTACTAGCTATTTTGGATTTCAATTTTTTTTTTATACTACTAAAGTGGCAAACTAGCTTACGGCCCACCTGATGGTAAATGGTTACCGTAGCCTATCGACGCCTGCAATACCAGAGGCTTCCCTTGCACGTTGCCGACCTTGTAAAAACCTTTTAACGCCCCTTTTTGAAGAACCCCATACTGTAGGTAAATAAATTACTACTATTCCTGTTAACCCCTCCAGCTAAGCTAGGATGCTTGTATTAAGAGTGGGTTCACGTCAGTAGTGCAATGGCTGGGATTCGAACCCGTGACCTCTCGATCGCAAGTTCAATACATTATCCATTGGATTACCACCGTTTTAATCTTACTAGCGGTCGCTTAGTGCTCCAAATTCGAGCAAACTTTGCCTGTAAGATATTGCTGATATATGTCATTATAATTGATATATGTAACCATAGTTACGCGCTTCGACTGCGCGTGTCAAATGCATGGTTGTGTGCGTGTAGTGTTTTTTCATTATATGAATGTATTTCTAATGCATATTTTATATAAACATTAGGATTCGTCACTCCTTCTCCATATAAACTTTAACTGTGCCAAATTTCATACTCCTCCGTCCGCACAATTTTCGTAAAAAGGGGCACAAAGTTTTTGCTTCACGTATTAATATATCTTATATATAAAATTCTCGTGTCACAATGTTCGTTCCCGTACTCCTCCGAAACGGCTTGACCGATTCTCATGAAATTTTGTGAGCATATTGAGTAGGTCTGAGAATCGGCCAACATCTATTTTTCATACCCCTTAGTGATAAGGGTTGTCCAACCCTAAAAAATTTTTTAATCTTTTGGTCATAACATTTTTTTTATGGCAAAACAACGTTTGCCGGGTCAGCTAGTAGATACTTATATAAAATTCTCGTGTCCCAATGTTAGTTACCAAACTGCTTCGAAACGGCTTGACCGATTTTTATGAAATTTTATATGCATATTTAGTAGGTATGAGAATCGGCTACTATCTATTTTTCATACCCCTTAGTGATAAGGATTGTCCAACCCTAACATCTTTTTTAATCTTTTGGTCAAAACATTTTTTTTATAGCATACCAACGTTTGCCGGGTCAGCTAGTATCAGTATAAATTAGTGCTCGTTCTGAATATTCCTTAGAAAACTTTGCTCATTCTCTTTTAAAAGTCAAGGATAACATAAGGAAAATCCGTATTCAACTTTTAGTATGTAATCTTCATGTTGTATATCTAGGCAAAGTTACTTAATATAAACCAGGGCTGTAATTATTATTTAATACTAGCTTATGACCTTTTTGGATGAAAGGTACTCTATGTCCTTTTCTGTACCCCTGACAACGTGTATGCGAAATTTTATGATAATCGGTCGAATAGTTAAGGCGTGAAAACATAACAAACGAACTCACATTCGCATCTAAGTATAATATTACGTAGGATTTTACATCTCTTTATTTATTTATTTATTTATGGACAACCAACAAAGCATACACTAATTTAAACATCGTAATGAAACATAAATGCGGATACATATCATAGTGCTGCCTTACTTACAGGCTGCCACGGCATGCATTAACAAAAAAATCTCTTGTACCTACAGACATCGATCAGTTACAATTTTATTATAATTATGTGTAGAAGTTAATAGTGTTTACGATCCATTACATTATGCATATGTACATACCTACCTACCTATACTTCGGCATGACTTATTTAAATAATTCATCATCTTTATATATATAATTCTTCTATTGTGTTTGTAATTAAACTCGTCCTAAACGGCTGGACCAAATTTGGATTTATTTATTTATTTTAGGACCACCAGTGGTTATTACAAGAATGCATTCACAATAATAAAAAAAACAATAAATTCCCAGTCACTTGCATAACCTTTTAAGGTAGCCACTGCATGCACAAATAGATGAGCAGTATAAATATAAGTATTTAGTATTTATGATTTATGAACATGCTATTAAAAAAGGCAGGTCGCTAACTTTAAAAGATTATATAGACAAACAAAACGTACAGTGAAAAGTAACAAATTATTTAATGGTAATACTAATGCAGAAAGATCATAGTAATAATAATTATTTAGAATTTAAAAGACAGGCGACATTCTGTATCTTTCCTAGTCCACATAACAATAAAATAGGTAGCCAATAAATATGTCTAAATGAATAATGGTAGAATATGAAAAAGATTAAATTTTTTGTGTGTGTTCAAGTGGATTCGAGAATGGTTTAGATTTGTGTACAGGACGTCTGTCGGGACAGCTAGTTTTATATAATTTTATGTGTAGGTATATTTATTTTGTATGTATGTCACTGGACTCCTAAACGGCTGGATTGATTTTGATTCAATTCTTTGTGTGGGTTTGACCGGGTCGCTGGGTGGTTTAGATTCACAATTGGATCTGGTAGGTGGCGCTGCATTTGCTGGGCCCTATAAACATATGTAATGTAGTATTTTATAAACTAACTACATATTACCCGCGGCATCGCTCGCATAACTGTACCTACGTTAGGTTTAGTTCTGTGTGTAACAGTACTTTTTTTGGGTAAAAGATAACTTATGTTCTTTTCTGTACCCCTGATCGTATATGCAAAATTACATGATGATCGGTCCAGTAGTTAAGGCTTTAAAACGTTACAAACAAACTCACTGTAACACAATGTTGACGCTTTATAATCAGGCGCAAGTATGCAGTAGAGCCGCGCGGAGGTCGTCTCCTCGCAACCACTCAGCGAGGTCGTAGCTCAATATGTATGTACATATTTATATAACAACTGGTACCAGAGAAAATATATCCACACAGTGGTGCCAATTCTGTTGTAATTTTCTCTTAGCTAAAATAAGACGAACATTCTCTAATTTTAGCTAAGAGATTTCGCGTAGGGCATTCTGCTGTTCCTTCGAACTAAATTTAGATTTCGTTTAGACAGCACCTAATTCGAGTTTGACAATCCTAAATTGAATTGAGGCGGTGTTACCCGTATTTAAACTACATAAATATAAAGAATGAATGTGAGCGAGTTAATGAAAAAAACCCTTTTAAAATAATACTTTTATTTTTGTTAAATGCGTGTAATTGTTTGTGAACACTTCATAAATAATAAACGGTAAGTAAAATTGTATTTTAGTCGTTCTAAGTTAAGTAAATACTGCACAACAGAGAATGTATCTGGCAGACAATCAATTTTTTTAAAATTAATTCTGTTATGCATTATGCTATTTGCATTAATTTTGTATTACTTTTTCAAGAGTACCTTATCCTTAAATAAATCGTTAAAAATGACAATTTATTTTAATAAGTATATAGTTAAAAGTTTTAGAATAAATACTTTTAGCCAATTTTTTTATGAACGCATGAAAACATTACACACAACACCATCTAGCCCAAACTAAGCAGAGCTTGTACTATGGGTACTAGACAATGGATAAACATACATATATACATTTTTTTTGTAAATACATCCATCTTATACATAGAAACATCCATGTCCATGCACACAAATGTTTGACTTGTGCGGGAATCGAATCGGTCCGCGACCTCAGGCGTGGCAGTCGGTTACATTAACTACTGCGCCATCGAGACTGTGATGTTATATAGCCTATAGCCTTCCTCGATAAATGGGCTATCGAACACTTAAATAATTTTCAATTAAAACCAGTAGTTCCTGAGATTACCGCGTTAAACTAAACAAACAAGCAAACTCTTCAGCTTTATAATATTAACGTATCGATTCATAGCAACACATATGATAAACCCCACACTCACAATGAAGTAAATTAAAAGAAACAAGGAAATACTAAGCAAACCGCAATATTTATTGCTTACCGCACAAGGATGCTTAAAGTGTAAACATATGAAGTCATCATAGGTACTCTTGAAACCACAACTCGTGAATGCAATTTGAACATACAATAAAAAAAACATAAACGTTGCTTCTAAAACAACGTATTATAACACTATACCTGTTATTAAATTTGATTGTGCTACAGTCAAGGTAAACTTTTATTTATACTAATATTAAAAATAAAAATTTAACAAAAAGGAAAACCGACTTCAATAAAAGAATATTCTTAAACAAAAAATGCACTACAACTTTAATAATAATTGCGTTGTCTTGTGTCTACAACTTACCTACAATCAACTTATGTTTCTACTAAAGTACAATCTATGCGTTTACTAAGCAAGAAGATCTTGAGTCGTTCTTCTTGAAAGCCCTGGAGAAGTTAGTAAATAGACATGTCAGGGAGGGAGCATTATAGAAATTCCCCCTCCACAGGCTACAATGTGCCTACCAGTCGGGCAAATCCACTGAGATGGCACTACATTTTGTGGTAAATAAGGCAGAACATGCATTAGAGAACCGGGAAGTTTGCATTGCTGCATTCCTGGATATTGAGGGAGCTTTCGATCGGACCACCTTTGATGCCATCAGTGTGGCATCGGCAAATCACGGCACAGAGCCAACCATTTGCAAGTGGATCGATTGTATGCTCAGTGGTAGAATCATTAGGTCTAAGTTGTTAGGAGATGAAATGTATGCAACGACAACCAAGGGCTGCCCTCAGGGTGGAGTACTCTCACCACTCATATAGTGCTTGGTAGTCAATTCACTTCTAGAACAACTCAACAAAGGTCCGTACTTAACGGTCGGATATGCGGATGATTTGGTGATATTCGTCAATGGAAAGTTCCCGAGTACGGTATCTAGTCAATTCTAGTCTCATGCAGAAGGCTCTGATTATAGTGGAAAAATGGTGCAGTAGTAATCATTTATCGATTAACCCAGGAAAAACGACTGTCGTGCCGTTTACTGGGATGAGGGATCTGACAGGGTTGGGAACTCTGTCCATGTATGGTACGCAGTTACAATGCTCCATGGAGGTGAAGTATCTAGGCATGACCTTAGATAGCAAACTAACGTGGAAACCTCATGTAGACAAAGTCATAGAGAAGGCCCAGCGGGTCTTCGGCATGATTCGTTCTACTTATGAGAAGACCTGGTGGCTAAAGCCCAAGGTCATCAAGTGGCTATACACGATTATTATAGGACTCATACTCACGTATGGAAGTATTATCTGGTGGCCAAGAAGTAAACTAGCTACATGCAGGATCGCGCTGTCGAAGGTGCAGCGATTGACCTGAATGGCTATAACAGAAGCGTTCCCGACTACGCCAACGGCAGCGTTAGAGGTCCTGCTGGATCTAAAGCCGCTACACATTGTTGTGGAGTCAAAGGCGATAAAGGCGCTATACAGACTATCTGTGCATGGGCTGTGGAACGTCAACATGCCGGTAACTCGACACACAAAATTGGAGATTTCAAAGGATCTCAGAAGGATTAAGAGCATGAGATGCGACAAAATGCAACCATTGTACATATTCAAAAATAATTTTAAAATAAAGGTTCCCACAAGGGACGAATGGAGACAAGGTCTACAATCCCCTGACAAGGGTTATCTCATCTGGTACACTGATGGTTCCAAAATGGAAACAGGATCGGGCGCTGGTATCTATACCAACAACTGCAAGGTGAGCCAAAGCATGGGCAAATATGCAACGGTCTTCCAACCGGAAACCTATACTATAATTGCCTGTGCTCAGGAGAATATCAACAGTAATGTCACTGACAGGACTGTGTATATTCTCAGTGACAGTCAAGCTGCTCTCAAGGCTCTGGACTCGTGTAGGGTAGACTCCAGACTGGTTCTGAATTTGTTAAGGCCCTAAACTAACTTGGCAGGAAGAACACAGTCAGACTAGTGTGGGTTCCGGGGCATGCAGGGGTGCAGGGCAATGAGGAGGCTGATTTGTGGGCCCCGAGCCATTCGTGGGACTCTCTGAGAGCACCGTCAAGGTAGCTTTGAATGCATATGGCAATGATAAACACAGGCTAGGGTGGATGGCCCTTAGGGGTCTGGAACACTCCAAGAAATTCATTGCAAACAGAGCCACAGGCTTCACCCAGAAGTTCTGCGAGTATAACAAGAACCAAATACGCCTGCTCACAGAAGCGTTCACTGGCCATTTTGGCACTAACGACTTCCTGTGCAGATTGAAACTGGCACACAATTCGATCTGCAGAGCCTGTGGTGAACAGGACAAGTCCATATCGCACCTACTATGTGAATGCGACGAATTGGCTGGAATGAGGATGGGTCTGATGGGATTGGCATATCCAAACCCTGAGGACTTCAGGCTTCTCCCTCTGAAGTGTACGCTACGACTGATGCAGTACATTCATAGGTAGATAGCTAAGGGAAAAATCTTGGGGCCGACACAAAAGATCCCAATGGGTCGAAGTGTCGCCGGTCTGTACTGACTGGCCCTCACACATAAGATAAGATAAGCAAGAAGGTACCCACTTAAACTTCACATTTAATTCAACACATACCTATAACTAACAAACAATTATTAAAATATTTATTTAGAGCCTTTCACCTTAGCAAAAATTTAATATATTATTTGTAGGCTGCATAAAAGACAATCAAAATATTAGGATAATATTTTGTAACATTATTGTTACTAGCGGCCGCCTAGTGGTCAAAATTCAACCATAATTGATTTAAATTTTAAGTTTGATCGTTATTAAGGTTTTATTGTCTATAACTTTACCCATATAATAACATTCCATTTAGATTTTTCCAAGGCTATACAGGTTAATTTACCAATATTTTCAATCAAATTATTATTTACTTATCTATACTCTTTCATTGACGATATTCCTAAGCTTGCTTCTTTGTTTTCTTTTTTTCTTTATTATATATAAATAAGGCATAGGTAACCTTAGTTACAAAGAATTGTACGTCAGACGAACAATGCCGAAATACTACGAACGCGATTCGACTGCGTGTGTCAAATGCATGGTTGTGTGCGTGTATTGTTTTTTTATTAATTTAATGTATTTCTAATGCATATTTTATAAAAATATTAGGATTTGTGCCTCCTTCTCCATATAAACTTTAACTGTACCAAAATTCATACTCCTCCGTCCGCGCAATTTTTGTAAAAAGGCGTACAAAATTTTTGCTTCGCATATAGATTTATGGAGTCGGAGTCAGTCGCCCGCGACGCGTGCTGTGTAGAACCTGGGGAAGATCATAGGCTACTTTTTATTGATGTAGGTACTACGCGGGTGGAGCCACGCGCAAGAGCTAGTAGGCGATATTTTAATTTTAAATATGTAACTTCTGTTACTAACATAATCTAACCAATTTTTACGCGAGTGGAGCCGCGGGCTATGGCTAGTTATCTATACTAATATTATAAAGCTAAAGAATTTGTTTGTTTAGTTGAACGCGCTTATCTCAGGAACTACTGGTCCGAATTGAAAAATTATTTTAGTGTTGGGTAGCCGATTTATCGAGGAAGGCTATAGGCTATATAACATCACGCTACGACTCAAGGGGGTGACACAGAAATCGTAAACGCCGGTGTAACCGCGGGCACATCGAGATAAATATAATTTTGCCGCAGACAATCTTTGCTTCTATATAAACAAGGTTAACTGAAAAGTAATAATACCTTTTTATAACATCTCTTCTTTATATCATACTTATTTAATAACATTCGTTCTATATTCAGTAATATTATTAGATATTATTAATTTTGAAGCTAAGACACTACAATTTTTAAACTATACTTTTTAAATTATTAAATCTATTTAACTATATTTAAGTTTACATAAATAGAAACACCAATGATTAAATTATGTTCGGGTACTTTGAAATAACTACACTATTACTCTTCCTACAAGGGGACAATCAGAGCAAAATAATATATTTATTTAAATATATTTAAAAATGTAATTTTTATTGATTAGTAATAAATAAATGTGAATAATAATAATAGTAATAATGATTTATTATAAATAATATAGATTGTGTTTCTGGGTAGTTTAGTTTCGCGTAGGGGCCTGTCGTTTCACACGGGGCGAGGTGGAACCCCGGCGGTGTTGCGATTCGCATGTGAAAACGATTCGCGCGGCCCCGCCGACTCTGGTAACGTTGAGGAATACTGTAGTAGGTTTAGTCGGTAGGACCGGGATGTCGTCATCTTTTCCCGGGAGAGTCTGACGTATACTCCGACGCCAGGTACACGTAAATACAGTACAGCCTCCACATATGGCGTAGTGATTAAGTGCCTCGCCACTTCAACTGTGCCGAGGGTTGTGGGTTCGAATCCCACACGTCACAAAAATGTTTGTGATCAACAAATGGTTATTTCGATTTTGGATGTTCTTTGTGTCCGTTTGAATGTTTGTAAAGTCGACAATAGGTATTATTCCTAGTGCGGGAGTTGTCGTATAAAAAAATGCACGGCAGTCTTTGGGGACTGCCGAAAGAAGTGAAAACTAAGTAACTAGCGTGCGGTGACGATGACGCGAGTTTCACGCTTTTTGTTCACCCAAAATGTACACATATATACACAGTATACATATAGCTCATGGAAAGCGTTCGGTGACGATGACGCGAGTTCCATGATTTTTGTTCACTCAAAAAGTGCTCAACGCGCCTAAAGAAGTTTTCACATCAAAATGCATTCCTCCATTTTAAAAAGAAACTAATCTACTTCTGCTATTGATTTGTTCCAGTTCTTGAAGACCGTTTCGCTGGTGAGGATTTAGCAGGTGGAAGGGACAAGAGATCGTCTGAAGACAACGTCTACTTCAGCGATGATCCAGACACCGGGAGAAACTGGAACCAAAGTGAGTGCTTCTTACAATTATCTCTTAAGAGCAAACACGGACATTAAAACATAATGCTTAATACAAATTAAAATTACTTTCGTCATCTCTGACCACCTTCTGCCTAATTCATATAAATGGTTGTTTCTTTTCTTTTATTAATTAAGTTATAATGGCGAGCAGGGATAGCTCAGTGGGGAGAACAACAGACTGCAATGCAGAGGGTCTCGGGTTCGAACCCACGTCACGCACCTCTGCCTTTCAGAAGTTATATGTCTTTTCGAAATTATGTGCGTATTGATTGACAATTATCGCCTGCTTCGTGCTTCGGAGAGCACGTTAAGCTGTCGGTCCGAGCTGCCATTAACATCTATGGCAGTCGTTATTGGGGAAGTCGACACAAAAGATCCCACTGGGTCGAAGTGTCGCCGGTCTGTACTGACTGGCCTCCACACAAGATAAGATAAGTTATGATGGCTCTGTAAGAATACCAGCATTGTGGTTATACTGCAACAAAGCCACAGTACATAAACATACAGTATTGTAACTCGGCCGTATCTTTGAAATAAATGCCTACAGCCGCGCGGTACGTAAACATTCGATAGGGCTGGGCTGCCCACCTACAGCATTTTAATTAAATTTGCCTACTCTGACTACTTTTATTTTATTCAAACAAATAAAATACTTTGTGAATGGAATAGGAAGTGTTCAATAAAAATGCATGTTGTTTTATGATTGCTAGATTTAATTTAAAAAAACGTGTTTATGTTAAATTTAAGACTTAATAAGAAATCGGTCTTATAAATTTGCGACTGAAAAATATTTGAGCCTCGACTGACACGTACGGAATGCTTTATTATTATATTTTAAAGTATAAAAAATCCGCATTCGAATATAAAGATTAATTAAAAATTGTTTTGGGAAACATGGACAAGGAGGAGAAAAAGGAATATCTTTTACATGGTTATATATACCTGCAGCTACTTTACAATTTATATGTTTAGTTTTAAAAGAAGTTCGGAATATTTCTTTTTTCTATATATTCCACGAAATCATCGCTGGGTACAATTAAAAAACTTTGCGAATTAATCTTACTGTAGTCCCGGTACCTTTCGGGAGGGGAAAAAACCTTTAAAAGGACTTAAATTACGTACCTACATACTAGTATAATCATTTTATAGTGCTACCTTTCGGAGTTTCCAGGTAATCTAAAAAAGTTATCTCTGGGTGCGTTATTGAGGAATTCATGCAACCAAAAACAGCACAATATATTCTACTTGTCATATTAAATAGGCTATACTTGTACTTATTTTGGGTAAAAAATCGCACGGTTACTGTTTAAAAAATAACACACCGTCCGTTCGCCACTGCGGCGCATTCGCGACTGGTTGGGTGCCGAGCGCATGCCGACGCCGAGGCGCGTAGGTATGACTCGAGTTCCGACCGTTTGTATGAAGATAGGTTACTGTACATTTATGTACTGTAACAAAGCTGACGCAGGACCTTATTTGTTCTATTTATTGGTCGCGTTGCCTATTTTTAATTAACTCATAAGAATGTGGAGCATTCTAGTCAAACAATTTTTCTTTCCTTCAAATACGATGGGTAGTTAAAATACTCAATGTGTCTAATAAATGTATTGTAAAAATACTTTATTCATTAATTTTCTGTAAACTATTATTATATATAGCATCATTATGAGACAAGGAAGCATTTTATGAACAATAATTTTAGAATGTTTACTTATAACGACGTTATAACCGTCTTGTAAGTTTTGTAAATATGGCCGAAGGTTTTTAACAGACCTATAGCTGTCGCGCTGAGCCTGAACGAAATATCAATGTGCAAAAGAAATAACTAAAGTTCATACTACCTCTGAAAACGGCATCTCGTATTTGTCGGCCTCGATGGCGTAGTGGTTAGTGTAACCGATTGCCACGCCCGAGGTCGCGGGTTCGATTCCCGCACAAGTCAAATATTTGTGTGCATGAACATGGATGTTTGTCTTGGTCTGGGTGTTTCTATGTATATTGTGTATGTATTTACAAAAAAAAGGTATATAAGTATGTTTATCCATTGTCTAATACCCATAGTACAAACTTTGCTTAGTTTGGGCTAGATGGACACACAACAGTGTGTGTGATAGAATATTATTATTATTATTACTGTTGAAGTAAACTGATTTTAATGTTTTGTTGATAAACAATATAAGACGAAGTTTGTTTATGTCTGTATATCTGACAGCCTCCATTGCGCAGCGGTAGTGAATGCGACCACTGTGCATGAGGACTCGGGTTCGAACCCTGGGTCAGGCAAACAAAAAGGTATAGGGTTTTTCTGTTAAGATTTCGCAATAGCAGCCCGAAGTTAGGACGTTGGCGGTGTTAGACACCTCCGTGACTCGGCAAACACGTAAATCCTTTGGTCCTGCGCCTGATCTCTCTCCGGTCTTGTCGGATTACCATCCCATCGGATCATAAGAGTTAGGGTTTCAGAGTTTGGCTGATGTATTAGCCAAGAAGGGCTCGGAGCAACTATTTGTGGGCCTCGAGCCGTACCGTCAAGGCGGCTTTGAATGCCCATGGCAATGATAAACACAGGCTAAAGTGGATGGCCCTTAGGGGTCTGGAACACTCCAAGAAATTCATTGCAAACAAAGCCACGGGCTTTACCCGAAAGTTCTGCGGGTACAACAAGGGCCAAATACGCCTGCTCACAGAAGCGTTTACGGGTCATTTTGGCACCAACGACTTCCTGTGCAGATTGAGATTGTCAAACAATTCGATCTGCAGAGCCTGTGGTGAACAGGACGAGTCCATATCACACCTACTGTGTGAATGTGACGCGTTGGCCGGACTAAGGATGGGTCTGATGGGATTGGCATATCCGAACCCTGAAGACTTCAGGCGTCTCCCTCTGAAGTGTACGCTGCGACTGATGCAGTACATTAATAGGGAGATAGCTCAGGGATAAACCTCAAGGCCGACACAAAAGATCCCACTGGGTCGAAGTGTCGCCGGTCTACACTGACTGGATTAATTGGAATTAAGATAAGATAATATAGGGTTTCAGAGAGTGCACTTGCTACGCACACACTTGTGCTCTATAATATCTCCTGCGCAGCTGGCCAGTCTCCGTTAAGAATGGCCATCGTAACTGAAATCCGGTCTGAAGGACATTATCTATTATTATTATAATAAGTTTATTTATCTTAATAGTTTTGCGATAAATTTATTTGCTCTATATCTGAAAAAAAAAACAGTATAAAAGACCGAACTTTCTAATTTATGAAAAACTTGATATTGTCTGCGGCTTCGCTCGCGTAAATGTAGAACAGTACTTTTATCTAGATAAAAAGGTACTCTATGTTCTATTCTGTTCCCCTGACAACGTGTATGCGAAATTTCATGATGATCGGTCGAGGAGTTAAGGCCTGAAAGCGTAACAAAGAAACTAAATTCCTTTTCGCATTTATGATATTAGGATATCTATACTGTTAGGTATTTCGCGGTTTTTATCATGTATCTAATTTCGTAACAAAAGCAAGGGTCATCTTAAATCTTCGATCTATCTATTATTATAATAACATGTATCAATAATCTACATCGATTGAGCAGCGATAGCTCAGTGGGGAGACCAACAGACTGCAATGCAAGGTCTCGGATTCGAACCCACGTCGCGCACCAATGACTTTCGGCAGTTATATGACTTTTCGAAATTATGTGCGTATTGATTGACAATTATTGCCTGCTCCGTGCCTCGGAGAGCACGTTAAACCGTCGGTCCCGGCTGCCATGAACATCTATGACAGTCGTTATGTAGAAAGTCAGTACCCCTTAATATCCTGACACTGGTCTAGACTTAGGGTATCGTTAGCCTTCGGGTTGCGGGGGTCAGGTGGCAGCCGCTCCGTGTAAAAACTGATATCCAGTCAAATCCGGTTAGACTAGAAAAAGCCGACCCCAAGTGACTTGGGAATTATAAAGGCTAAGGAGAAGAAGAATAATCTATATCGATTATTTTGTATGCAATATGTGCTTAGATTAGGTAATTTTAGTGTATTAATTCCTTGAATTTGTTATCATTACGAAATGGTTACTGTTTGTGATAATTAAAGCCGACTGGTTTGACGACAGTGGTAGATATGCATAAGTTCTTAAATTGTATGCTCTGCTGTCTTTATTCAAGGATACAACAGAATTACTACGTTTGTATGGACTGCATTTCAGCCTCGATGTCAGCCTCGATGGCGTAGTGGTTAGTGTAACCGACTGCCACGCCTGAGGTCGCGGGTTCGATTCCCGCACAAGTCAAACATTTGTGTGCATGAACATGGATGTTTGTCTTGGTCTGGGTGTTTCTATGTATAATATGTATGTATTTACAAAAAAAATGTATATATGTATGTTTATCCATTGTCTAGTACCCATAGTAGGTACAAGCTCTGCTTAGTTTGGGCTAGATGGTGTTGTGTGTATGTGATAGAATATTATTATTATGTTTCTCTTATCACAGGTACTTTCTAACATATTATATTAGAAAATACCTGGCCTTTTGGGAGACTTACACGGAGACATGAGTCCAACGTGAAGAGTCCCTTCGAGAGTTTTAATCAAAGGTGCGATGTAACACCTACAGCGGCACTAGCCGCAGCAGGCGTAGGACTATTGCTACGTATGGATTCTAATATATGGGCTATGGGTATGGGTGTTTGATGGACCGGTATATATTGCTAACTATGGATGAAAAACGGCGTCTGCCCTGAATTCTCTAATAGCATCATTGCAATGGGCAGAAGGTGACTCGCCAACTCATTAGATGGGCCCTCTGAATAGCCACTATAGGCATACAAGCCAGCAGCAGAGGGCAACACTGGTGCAAGTGGCTAGGGGTGTCGAGCGGTGCGGCGCCGGTTTCACCATCACGGGTCTCGTGACAACGGAGACCCGGAGCGGGTTTCCCCGTAGTTATGCCCTTGAAAAAGACACTTCCACCCCTAAGCATATAGCTCTGGCGGCCTCTCTCTGACCGGCCGACCAAGGCAAGCCAGAGTCGAGAGTCCAATAGGCGCTCTTGAAGTTCCACCCCAGCCAACCAGTAATGGCAAGCCGGGGACGAGGTCCTAACCGACTCTCTGAGGCATTCAGGACCGCAGTGTCGCCACTCACATTCAGCCCGCCACAAGCTGCCCTGCGGTTTGTGCGCTTTAATTTAACCTGGTGATACATTTTTTGTTTATATCACAAGGCGAAGGCGATAGTTTAAAGCTAGTGTACTGTGCCCTCCGATATCGCGTTAGTTTCATAATAAGATAACGACTGTCCCAAAGGGGTTTATTATTATTATTATTATTATTATTTCATCTTAAAGTTGTCGCCAGAATGAAACAGCGTGTTACAGAGTATATAGCATTGTGTCATTCTTTCACATGCAATGATAATGCTTTAAATAGCAAATTATCGCTCGCTTTGACGGCAGAAGTATACAACTAGAAGCAACCTGCTTGTCTGAGAGTTCTACATAATGTTCTCGATGATATATGAAGTCTGCCAACCAGCACGGAGTCAGCGTGGTGGACCATGGCCTAACCCTTTTCACATTAAGAAGAGACTGTTATCCAGCTGTGGGCTATTTATATACAGGATGTCCGGTAATTAATGGATTACCTTGAAATGTCTTATAGTAGAACTGAAGGCCGTTCAGAAAAATGTAAAAAAAAATAAAATAGAAAAAATATTAAAAGTGCAAGCTATATTAGCATAGCATACTTTTGACTGTCTATCTATTAGCATAATTAGTGTTTAATAATAAAACAACAAAAAACCGACGGATGTCATTCATTTATGGTCGTAGTATACAAGAAAGTTATACATATAACTAATAACTAGTAATTAAAAAAAAACATATCTCAGGTTACTACCTGAGATATGTTTTATTTCTGAACAAAATTGAAACAAAACTGAAAAAATCTATCCTAACTACTGTTAGGATAGATTTTTTTCATATTTTTCTGAACGACCATCAGTTCCACTATAAGACATTTCCAGGTTATCCATTAATTACCGGACAGCCTGTATAATATGATAATGTTATTATTTTATTACAGAACCAGTATGGGATGCTCATCCTATTGAACCGGAGAATTCTCCAGCAGCGATCAATCCACGTGGTAAGTATTATGCAATACTTTGACCAATACAATCTATACAAATAATTCCCATAGACCTTATTACGCGTAATTACTAATAAGTCATGTTAATTAAATTAGGAATAGATGCAGTTTTCTTATTCATCGGTTTAGTTGTAATTCGTAAATGTTAAGACCTATAATAAGTTATATAGTGGACTCCCGAGGCGCTCATAGGCAGTTGCACTCACTGATCGGTAAACGATTAGCGAGGTTAAGCAACGTTAGGTGCGGTCAGTCAATAGATGGGTGACCGCTTAGTGGTATTTCATCTGAGCGTCTCCGTGCTTCGGAGGGCACGTAAAATGTCGGTCCCGGTTGTTGCCAAATTGACAGCAGTCGTTAAGCCATGTCAGAGGCCTGCGGGCGGCTTGAACAACTCTTGATAACAGGTTGGCTACTAACCACACGAAAAGAAAGAAAAACTGGTAATCCGACAAACGTTTTGCAAGACGGTGTCAGACTATCGAATTAGTTGGATAATGGAGTAGTTACTACCAAAGACCTCCTATAGGCAGTTTTAGAAGAGTGCCTTGCTAAGAGACAAATTACAAATCAAAGTCATAACATTCAATTTGAACTATACAACACGTCGAATACAGGAATGGTGGCGTAAACAAGATACTTCCTGTTCTGAAGATTCGCTGAAATAAATATATACTAATATTATAAAGCTGAAGAGTTTGTTTGTTTGTTTGCTTGAACGCGCTAATCTCAGGAACTACTGGTTTGAATTTAAAAAAATTTACCCATTTATCGAGGAAGGCTATAGGCTATATAACATCACGCTACGACCAATAGGAGCGGAGCAGCAATGAAAAATGTTGCAAGTACGGGAAAAATTATCTTCTGTGAAGCAAACGAAGTTGCGCGAGTCAGTTTTAGATAAAGTGATAGGTATGACGGATTACAGGGGGCGCCGGATTAGTCAGGGTCCGGATAACCGGATGTCTACAGTATATATATTTAATTTAACTATATAATAGTTAATAGTAATATCATATAGTTAGTAGATGCTCACTTTTTAAGGTAGTAGATCCTCGCTGGTTTCAGCGTGAATGGGCCGGATCGACCGGGGTAGTACTACCCTCGCACAGAATACCGGCGAGAAGTAACGGCACCCGTACTGTTGCGTTTCGTATTGGTGAGTGAGAGAGCCGGAGGCCCAGTTACCCCGATCCTTTTCCTATCCTTTCCTTTGTCCTTTCCCTCCTTCATTCCTTTTTAAAGGGCTGGCAACACACTTGTAACTCCTTTGGGGTTGCGGGTGTCCATGGGCGGCGGTAATCGCTTACCATCAGGAGATCCGCCTGCTAGATTGCCATCCTATGCTATATTAGGTTTAAAACCTGTGAAGATAATAGATGATAAGAAGAAATACATAAATTTAAAAACGTGTCTGTTTGTAATGTCGAAATAACAGCTTTTTACTAAACATGTGAAAGTATTTACGGCAGGAATCTATATAAAAAAATATTTTAAAATTTTTGGCTCTCTGTCTGTTTGTTCCGGCTAATCTCTGAAACGGCTGGCCCGATTTTGACGGGACTTTCACTGGTACATAGCAGATGTTATAAGGAGTAACTTGGACTACGTTTACTTTAGCTTGATTTTTTTTTTGTTAAATTCCCGGGTAACCGCGTCCCGAAAGCTATCTTTTGGCGACAGTATTATTATTGTATTCTGGATGAAAGGTACCTTATGGCTATATCTAGAGATACTTAATGTGGACTAACCTACTTCTTTTTCAGACGAGGTGGGTCGGTTCTTTATCCAGTATAACAATGTGCCGATGGGAGCAGAGAGAGTTGGGAACAGGCTCTTCATCACAATACCCAGGCGACGATTTGGTAAGCATCTTCTTAATACTAACCTCAAGCAGCGATAGCTCAGTGGAGAGACCAACAGACTGCAATGCAGAGGGTCTCGGGTTCGAACCCACGTCGCGCACCTCTGACTTTCGGAAGTTATATGACTTTTCGAAATTATGTGCGTATTGATTGACAATTATCGCCTGCTCCGTGCCTCGGAGAGCACGTTAAATCGTCGGTCCCGGCTGCCATTGAACATCTATGGCAGTCGTTATTGGGGAAGTCGACATAAAAGATCCCACTGGGTCGAAGTGTCGCTGGTCTGCACTGACTGGCTCCCACACAAGATAAGATAAGATAATACTAACCTCCGTGGCGCAGGTAATGAATTCGACTGCTGTGCATGAAGTCTCGGGTTCGAATCCCGGGTCGGGCCAACATAATGTAATCGGGTTTTCCGTAAAGAAATCTCAATAATAGCCCGGAGGTAGGAAGTTGGCAGTGTTAGACGCCCCGTGCCTTGGAAAGTACATAAGCCGCACGCCCGCCTCTATAATAACTATCACAAAAGTCCTTTACCTGCTTTCACATAAAAATAGAAGCAGGTTCCATAAAGGACCCTCTATCCATAGACAAGCTCGTTTAATGGCACATCAGGGTATCGTGTAAGCGCGGGAAAACGCTCCATAATGGCGGCTAACGTTAACATTGGACGCCGTGACCGCAATTCGGTCTGGAGGTCATTTAAACCTTTGTACCTCTTTTTAAACATATTGTGTAGAAAGATAACATTTGGCAGAGTTTACAGTTTATGGAAGAGCAGAAAGCTAAAATCCATCAAAAACATAAATGTGATAACATTGGCCAAGTTCGGTACTAATTAGCGACATCAAGGGTTGACCATGTAGCCAACAAAAGAGTTGAGTTCAAATAGGCTCCAAGTACCATCGCACTTTTAGAGTTCGAAAAAACTCTTATGCAACAGCTTTGTCCGTCCGTCCGTCTGTTATACAATTTTCAACTCAAGAACCATAAGAGCTAGAGACTCGCGGTCAACGCCATTCGACTCAGCTCGGGTTATATCGACTATCGATATAACCCGAAATGACTATGACCTTTGACCTCTGTCCCAAAAGTCACGTGATACAATTTTTTCGAACTCTAATAACTACGGCAATTCATTGCCGTTTCTCAGTTGTTTGAAATGATAACTAATTATGTCAACGAATTATACTTTTCTATCTCCTAGTTCATTCAATGTCTTGTAAACGTTCACACGCCACTTATGGCAAAATAGAAGGACCGTGTACCAATCTGACCATCTAATCGTACTCTATTTTATGTAAAATACAAATAAAATAAGAATAAAAATATATATAATAATTAAATACGTTTTTAACTTAATGTAAAACGAGATGAGTGTAAAACCCAGGATTCAACCTCTTCGTCTTCATGTAAATTTTTTATTCTTTATCTTTTTAATGTCCCTCTGCTGGGCAAAAGCCTCTCCCTTGGACTTCAAAATCATTCTGTTGGTGGATATCCCCTAACCTTATGCTCTTGTGACCCCTATATCTCGGGGGGTCTTTTGACCCACAGGGCCCATATTCAAACTCGACCGAGGGCAAGTACAAGTCAATCGGTCCAGTGGTTCCGGAGCTATGCCTGTCACTAACAAACAGACACACAGACCCACATAGTGTTTTCATTAGCCTATTTGGAAAAGACTCAGAGGTTAAAATAAATAAATTACTAGACAAATTTTACATCGACTGAAATGATTAGTAATATCAATCGGTAAGGTACCTTTTTAAGAATTTTAAATAATATTAGCTTTTCTTCCGACTATGCTCGCGTTAATTTACATGTTGTCAATAATTTTTCTCTCGGATACCCTAGATATTGTCCATATTTTATTTCCTTAGATTCCATTTTCCATTTTTCTGGATAAAGTTAGTTACCCTATGCGGTATGCCCTTTTCTGTGCCCCCTGGCAACAGGTATGTGCAATTGCATGATGTTTGGTCAAGTATTTACGTGTAAAAACGTAACTAACAAACATTTATAACATTAGTTAAGATAGTTAGGATTTTCCGGCAAAGAAACCCTTTTATATAACTTTATATTGCAATATCTTCTGTAGGGTAGAAGTCTTTCATAGTCAAGCTATTATAATTTAAGAGGATCTCACTTACAACTATCTGTCTTATTCTTTCCCAGGTATACCAGCAACAATAAACTACATCGACTTGTCTCACAACTCACGCTCTCCCCCTCTCTCCCCGTACCCGAACATGAGTGCGTCTCGCTCTCTCATCTCGGTGTACCGCACAAGGGCAGACGGGTGTGGGCGTCTCTGGGCTGTTGACACAGGCGCCATTGAGATACCAAGTAAGTAAATATTTTATAAAATTATCTAAAGACATTATAATAACACCAGCCCTGTATTAAACTGTCCCACTGCTGGGCACGGTCCTCTTCTCAGTGTGAGAAAGGTTAGGCTAAAGTCCACCACGCTGGCCTAGTGTGGGTTGGCGGGCTTCACATATCTTCGAGAACATTATGGAGAACTCTCAGACATGCAGGTTTCCTAATGATGTTTTCCTTCACCATTAAAACGAGCGATAATTAACTATTTAATACGCACATAACTTCGAAAAGTCAGAGATGCGCGCCTTGGGATCGAACTCGAGACCTCTGCGTGGCAGTCCAACAGTTTCCCACTAGGCTATCACTGCCCTAAGAATAACTTAAACATTAGATTCTTGTCTTGTCTCTCTTAATGGCTGCTGAATTAAAGTCATTTTTACAACTTCATTTGTTGATGTAATAAGAAAACTTATTTAAATAAAAAACCTCCGACACTACATTCATTTGACACCCAAAAAGAAGAGGCTGTGAAAAAAGAAATGTATTTCGCCTTTTTCTGATGGCGGCCATCTTGGATTTGAAATTTACCATAGTGTAAAGTATTCTACTTGTCAAGTCCTTTCATTTAATACTCATATTGAGGGAGTTGTGAAAAAAAATGTAATTCGCCATTTTGTGGTGGCGGCCATCTTGGCCCAATTTTCATCAAACATAACTAAGAACACTCCCGACTAATTCACCTTCCAAACAAAAAAAACAAAATTAAAATCGGTTCATCCGTTCGGGAGCTACGTTGCCACAGACATACACACACACACATACACACACACAGACAGGTCAAACTTATAACACCCCGTCGTTTTTGCGTCGGGGGTTACAAACATCCCCAACACAAAATTCATTTCATACCCATATTGAGGGAATTGTGAAAAAATATGTAAACCGCCATTTTGTGGCGGCGGCCATCTTGGACCGATTTTCATCAAACATAACTAAGAACACTCCCGACTAATTCACCTTTCAAACAAAGAAAACAAAATTAAAATCGGTTCATCCGTTCGGGAGCTACGATGCCACAGACAGACACTCGCACACACACAGACACGTCAAACTTATAACATCCTGTCGTTTTTGCGTCGGGGGTTAAAAATATAGTGATAGAGAGAGATAAAATATAAAGTATAGTAAAGCGTAGTTATATATTACGGTGTAAAAAGTAATATAGCATCGTAATTGCCAGACTCTGTGTTACTGAGAATTTTCTGACAGAAAACCTGGTAACACTGTCCCGAGTATCCAACCCAAGACCTCATGCAGCAATCGTATTCGGTACACTATATTATTTTCTGGGATAATGTGATGTTCCTAAAACACAAACGGAGGATCCTCCGACCAGCCTTGGTGATTGTGTCCGTCGGGTCGCGGCCTGAAGGTTGATGACGAAACCTTGTATATGTAATAGCTCGCAGTGTATACCTGGCTTGCCAGATTCAGGACTGTATGGTGTAAATTATATATTATATTGTTACGTGCTGGGTTCGACGGATAAGAATACAAAACAATATTACCGACTAAAACACTTTTTATTCTGTCACACAATTAACTTTAAAACACAACAAACACTACACTACACTTTGCCACGGTAACTGCTTCAAACTTCGTAGTAGTTTCGCTTCCGTTCGTTTCGATGAACTCTTGACCGCTTACGATTGTAAACGGACTCGGCGGTGCGCGTGCGCTCTATTTATACGCGGGTAAAGCGTTTCTGAGGTTTTCTAGAAAAGCCATACCCGGCACGCAATAGCACGATGATTCGAGAATGTGCTATAGCGCTCTCTCTACTGTGCTCGCACCGACACTACGTAGTTTCGCAAGATGTCAATAGATGGTGCTGTAATAATTTATTAGAAGGGACTGCCGATTCTTCCCCACAGTGCCGTCAGATGGCACTAGCCGTAACAATATCTAGTCCTGATGTCTCTCCAACACAAAGGAAGATCCACCGACTAGGCTGTGTGATGCCTAGGATCTTGTATATAATTAGTACTAATGCAAACTTAGCTTGCGTGATTTAGGATTGTATGGTAATGCGTAATTGTTTGCAGCGCCATCTCTTGTAGTATGTCGTAACTTCTTGGTCTGTGTGGAGTTGCTATAATTTGTTGGTCTTTTTTCTTCAGATAATGTGACGTACCTACAGCCACCTGCCATCGTGGTGTACGACCTGAATACGGACAGACAGATCCTCAGATATCAGCTGAAGAGTTCAGACCTACCCGCTGCCAACACACCTACAGGTAACAAACAAATATTCTATCTGCAATCATCCTCGTTCACGAGGGCACACCGGCGGCCACACACAATAGGTTTTTAATTATATCTAGCATTCCAGGACTTGACAGATTAAAATACAGTCTTGCGTATAGCTCTGTCACGGTGACAAAATATCAGATTACTTCACACTGGTGTTGACTGGTCTGCTATATACTCCTCCAGTGTTCAGTGTTCTATGCAAAATCAAAATATATTTATTCATTTAGTTCACAAAGTTACACTTATGAATGTCAAGGTAAAACTACCTAAACTTTACATTTATTTCTTTATTTAATTTTTGTAATTTATTTATTTATTTATTTAAACAACACAAGCTTACAGTGTAACACCAAGGCGCTTATATGTTATGTCAAATTGGGTTTTACAGTATTATTTCATTAAAATACAAATTAATAATATACATAATAATAGTAGAATACAATTAGCAAGAAAAATTATAATACAGTTAAATGTCAAAAGCTAAATTACATTTTAGAATTAATTAAATTACCTACATAATATTGTCTTCTGTTTACGCGAATGATATTCTTTAAAATTAACCCCATTTATACGGATTTTATCGCGTTGTTGAAACGTTGTAGGTATTACATAATTTTGAAACTGTTACACTACTACTAATTTTGAGTATCCCAGTGACCATGGCTGCTGAAAAGCAACCGAAACTTTGGGAAAAGTGTAAACTTAAATATAAATAGTTTAAATAATTTAATTAGCTTAAAATTAGTAAATTTTTACACTACTTAGTACTAGTGTAACATTTTAAATTATGTAATACAGTGTTAAAATAAACAAAGCAATAATATCCGTATAAATGAGTTTAATTTCAATAACTAAACTTTACTAGGAATTTACATTTATTTCCTTATTAGAATGTGTCTGATAATGTGTATGCAAAATTTCATGATGATCGGTCGAGTAGTTTAGGCGTAAGAGTGTAAGAAATAAACAAACTCACATTTTTATTTATAATATCAGTTAGGATGCGAATGTGAGTTTGTTTGTTTGATACGATTTCACGCTTTTATTACTCAACCGATTATCATACCTGTTTTCAGGGGTTTTAAAGTTTGCATACCTGTTTTCAGGGGAACTAAATAAGACTAGGGTACCTTACATCCAAAAAAGTACTGTTTCCGAGATAAATATAATTTATTGACAAAATCTACATTACTACAGATAGTTTATAATATATCGCATTGCCGTCCCGTCGGACTATGAGAGTTAGATAACAGGGATTGCACTTTTTACACTTGTGCACTATAATATCTTCTGTGATGAACTGATGATCCAGATGGCCAGTCTTCGGTAAGATTAGGCGCCGTGACCGAAATTCGCTAGAATCATCGAGAAAAAGGGATCGTGCCGTCTCATTCGCACCGTCATTAATTGGTATGGACCTTTCAACTCGCATACGACACAAATGCATACAAACTACAGTGTCACCGCGATCCGCATACCAGTAACTCTCTCGTTTGTTTAATTACCATAATATGGTTCACAAACTATTTCTATTGACCTTAATTTTGTGTGGAAATGTTACGTATATAGAATGTACAAATAGTTCTCAACGTAAAATGGAATCATCAATGTCTAAAACCGGCAAACATTACATAGGCAACCCAAAATTGGAAACAGGATTTGTCGGATCACGCAGGAATTCTGACAGCACAGCTTCAAGCTTAGAACGGCAATCATCACATTCTCGATCAAATGATGTTCATTTTGGAAGTGAAAGAGGTGCCCAATCCAGCCCCAGACATTCAAATCATCCCTTTTTTGGAAGCTCTAAAGATGCCCACTTCAGTTCTAGATCTTATCATAAGCCTTTAATCCTTTATGGCACGAGATCAAGCATGAAAAGACACCCTTTTCAATCTTTCAGCAGAACTGGATATTATAATCAAGCAAGCCATTCATATTACAAGGAACCTGAAAACTTATATGTGCAAGAATACAGACGATCCGGCAGCCGATATAAAGATTTGCTTGCAGGTCTGACGTTGTACAATCTTAAACGCTCACAAAACAATCACAGAAACTATTATTACGAAGACGATTATAGAAAAAGATACATATCTCTAGGCTTAACGCCCAAAAGCAAGAAAATTAACGGCGTAGCCAGATGCTTCTTAATAATTAAAGAGTACAGCAAAAAACAAGCGTTAAAAATACCATGTGAAATTGTATCCACATTTACAGAAGCGAAAAATTTAGCGTCAGTCATAGCGGACGTTTTGAACAAACCTGTGTGTACGATTTACCATACGATAATACGAATGAAAGGTCATGTCAATTCTACAGTGTCAGCTAAAGCAACTGTGGTTTCTGTAACTGTGTGTACGATAAATAGGACGATAGTTTTAGATCCCTTAAAGGTGAAAGGACAGCCACTGAATTTTAAAAACATGGAATGTATTGTGGAGATTCATACGAAAGACGTAGTGTTTAAGAAAGGCGTTAAATGTGACACTTTGATGAGTTATGCTGAAATACCAGAAGCAAAAGAAGATGGTGGTTTATTGCCAGAGAGAAGAATGTTAAAGTCGTGGTTAACTAATGGTCCGTGGTGGATGTCCCTGTTTATTGCTGTGTGATTTAAACTGTCTATTGTTGGTGTAATGTTCTCGAAGATTCTATTTGGGATCTGAGAGAAACAACCGTTCGGCACAAGAATTTATTCCGGAGTGCCTCCCTAACGCTTACATTTCTATAAGTATATAGAATTCTTAACTTAACTTGGAATTACTCACCACCGGCAATATATTTACATTATATAGAAATAATTGAAAACCTGTTGTGACAGGACGCGTGTGTGCCATTGCGACTCGATAGTTTAATGAGCTAAAAGTTTAGTGATTTGCTTAACCTATTGTTAGATTAAGGCGTGATATTTAAAACATAAATTTTGTGAAGGTTTTGTCACTTTTAAGAAAACACCGGCTAATTCGTAGCTATATTCGTGGTTAGTGTAACCGCCTGCAAACCCTGAGGTCGCGGGTTCGATTCCCGCACAAGTCAAACATTTGTGTATATAAACATGGATGTTAGTCTTGGTCTGGGTGTTTCTATGTATAATATGTATGTATTTACAAAAAGTAAAAGTATATAATATATATGTTTATCCATTGTCTAGCACCCATATCACAAGCTCTGCTTAGTTTGGGCTAGATGGTGTTGTGTGTATGTGATAGAATATTATTATTATATGTTTAATTGTTCAGGAAGAAATGCTTTTTATAGAAATGTTGTCCTTTTAAAAGGACTGTAGCACTTGGGAGTTTGTTGTTTTCAGTTGAAAATAATGAATAAATAAGCTTAGTTAAGTATTAATAGCAGCCGCCTCTTGGTCAAAATTCGACCATAATTGATTTAATTTTAAGTTTGATCGTTATATATATATATATATATATATTATAAGGTATATGTAACCATAGTTACGAAGAATTTTACGACGTCAGACGAACAATGCCGAAATACTAAAAACGCGTTTCGACTGCCTGTGTCAAATGCATGGTTGTGTGCGTGTTGTGGTTTTCCATTAATTTAATGTATTTTAATGCATATTTTATAAAAGTATTATGATTCACCCTTCCTACTCCATATAAACTTTAACTGTGCCAAATTTCATACTCCACTGTCCGCGCAATTTTCTTAAAAAGGGGTATAAAGTTTTTGCTTCACGTATTAATATATAGATTTCTATATATATATACAGGATGTCCGGTAATTAATGGATAACCTTGAAATGTCTTATAGTAGAATTGAAGGCCGTTCAGAAAAAATAATTAAAAAAATATAAAAAAATTAAACAAAAAATATATAATAAGTAATGTATCCTATTTTATGTATTTTTAAGACCTATTGTTATTCATATTTGTGCCAACTTAAACTTAAACAATTATTATTATTATTATTATATTAAAAAGTGAAAGCTATTATAGCATAGTATACTTTTGACTGTCTATCTATTAGCATAATTAGTGTTTGATAATAATACAACAAAAAACCGATGGATTTCATTCATTTATGGTCGTAGTATACAAGAAAGTTATACATGATAATTAAAAAAATAACACATATCTCAGATAGTAGTTAGGATAGATTTTTCATATTTTTCTGAACGGCCATCAGTTTCACTATTAGACATTTCCAGGTTATCCATTAATTACCGGAAACCCTGTATATATTAGTAAGTTGTAAATTTATATTATTTGATTTAATAAATTGAGATGAATATAATACAGGTTATTATTTAAAGGGATTGACAGCCCACTCTTACCCAACATAATAATCGGCCTCGATGGCGTAGTGATTAGTGTAACCAACTGCTACGCCTAAGGTCGCGGGTTCGATTCCCGCACAAGCCAAACATTTGTGTGCATGATCATGGATGTTTGTCTTGGTCTGGGTGTTTCTATGTATAATATGTATGTATTTACAAAAAAAAAAAGTATATATGTATATTTATCCATTGTCTAGTACCCATAGTACAAGCTCTGCTTAGTTTGGGCTAAATGGTGTTGTGTGTATGTTGTAGAATATTATTATATTATTATATTATATTTATATAAAAATCTCGTATCACGGTGGTTGTGGTCGCACTCCTCCGAAACGGCTCGACCGATTTTATGAATTTTTTATTTTATATTTGGTAGGTATGAGAATAGGTGGTAAAATATATTTCATACTGCTAGGTGATTAGGGCGTACCTATTGAATTAATTTATATGGCAGAACAAAATTTGCCGGATCAGCTATCACAATTTTAAAAATTTGAAATTTATGTAACAGATTCATAAATGGCACATATTTGCCTGTAAAAAGGTACTGTGCGACGAGTATAATATGCCGTCCACTCTCACAGCAAGTAAATTAAAATAAACACAGTTTTTGTAACATGTAATACAAACAGAACATATTTAAAATAGGCAGTAGTAGAGTAAGATTATATTCACACACAGACCTCATCCATACAACAGCCACACACATACACGCGCATAAACACACACACACATACACTAACATACTTTTATATTATCTCTTTTTAATATTCTCGTTTTTCTTTAAATGTTTTCCCTTTTGTAATACAATTTTTCATATTGTTAATAAAATATTAAGATTGTTACTTTTACTTAAGTCATAGGTTGTTTTTCTTTTTTTAAAGATATGGAATGTGAGGTCATCTTTTTTTTTTTTTTTTTTTTTTTTTTTTTTTTTTTTTTTTACGTGGGGGAATGCTATGACGCATATCCCTCCGCGGGGGCGGGCGGAGGGATTATGTCGGACTCGCCGGGGTAAAAGAAAGATGTTAAAAGACAATGTACCTCCCGGAATACCGACTAAACCTACCACGGTGTTCCTCGACAAAACCACTATCGACGGGGCCGCGCGAATCGCTTTCGCATGCGGTCGCGACCCCGCCGAGGTTACGGCCCGCCGTATGAAACGGCAGGCCACTACGCAACAAGACCTACCCAAGATAGGCACTACACAATATAAAAGCCCTACTGTCTCCCCCTAAAGGGGAGACGGACACGACACAGAGGCGCGCGTGGGAACACGCACGCCGCCTCTCGGACCTGGTGCTGAACGGATGGCGGGTAGGCCCACAAAGCCCGCCACCCCCAGGTCAAACCTCAGGGTGGCTGGAGGTCATCGCGCGCCCTCCGGCGCCCGGCTCTGCGGTTGGGGAGAGGGTTCAAACGCTCCCTCTCCCGCTCCGCCGCCTCCTTGGTGGAGATTACTTCCTCGCAGAAGGAGGCGACGGCGCTCCACGACCTCTCACTCCGGACCATAGACTGAACTACGGCCGGGAGCGAGAGGGCAACCGATCCGACTGCCGCGATCAACTCACGGCGCTGCGATGCCCAGGCGGGGCAAACCGCCAAAGTGTGCAGCGCCGTGTCCTCTACAACGTCGCGGCAGTCGCCGCAGTGGTGACAACCGGGCGTCTCTTGCCGGCGTATACGACACGAGGTCATCTAACACAAATATTCATATACTTAAAAGAAGGCCTACAACATTTGTGTTTTAACCTGTAGATAAAGAAATAAAGTATTTTATTATTATTTATTATTTAAAAACATTCGTGTTAACAACCATTGGTATTAGAATTTGCGATATTATTATTTATCTATATCCTTTCTTCCTTAATAGTGTTATAAATGCGATTGTGAATTTGTTTATTTGTTTGTTTGTTTGTTAAGGTTTTATACCTTAACTACTCGACCGATCATTATGTCATTGGTTCAGAAAAGGACATAGACTACCTTTCATAGAGAAAAAAAATACTGTAACTAATTTAACCTTACCTAATCTACAATTACGCGAGCAAATAATTAAGTAATTAATAAACTTTAGGTTTTAATTTTCGGTAGGTGTCCCATCCTTCTCTATATTAAAAGTCTCGAAAGGCCTCTGCACGTTGATCCTATGTCCCCGGCTTATTCCCGCCTGCTCCGCTATTTTCCTCCCAAGCGCTCCAAGACTAAAATAAAATATAATTTTCTAAAATCGTTCCCAAGGGCTCCAAAAGCTTATGGAAAAATTATTTCTTTAAATCCTCTGATCTCCATATATTTATTCCTAGAAGATCCAAATTATATATCAAATAATTAAATAAAGACCTACTTCCTTTCTTTCCCGACAGCTCCAAAACAAACTGACGTACGGTTAGCAGAATTAAAACATGAAATAATATAATATTAGTTTTTGATAAGAAATAAAATCTCAAAGTACCTAGAGAATGTTGGAGCTGTAGGGGACGAAATTTATTATTTATTTCTTTATACAGGTTTTATATATTTTTATTTATTTCTTTATACAGGATGTCCGGTAATTAATGGATAACCTTGAAATGTCTTATAGTAGAACAGAAAGCCGTTCAAAAAATTGAAAAAATAAAATATATATATATGTCGGAGAACCGATATTACTAGGCTCTGCCATAACGGGAACTTTGAAATTAAACGTTGTAACGAATTGTCAGACTTGTATTTCTCGTAATGAATTACAAATTATAATAGACTTGAACAATAGAACACAAACGTATTACAATTGGTAGCGCGGTGAATTCGACACAGGGCTGGCTATCTCAAAATTGGTCCGCTCCAACATCGAAACCAACACAACAACTACACAACGCCATCTTTTTCTACTCGCGCGTTCCCCGTCCTCGTGCAGTTGGTAAAACTGCCTCGCATGGCATAAGCCTGATACCAACATAACGCAATATAACTATTGCGTTATGTTGGTATCGCGCGTTCACTCAGAATAATGTTGCCATTTGCCAGCCGAGTATCGACTACACCCAAGTTAAACAACTTGACGCGACCAATCGAAAGAGTTGTCTATAGTAATCACGTTTCTGAACGAAAACAAATTAATAAAATTACAATCTCAAATTATTTCTTCAACCGACCAAGTGTGGCGCCTCTATCTCGCGCTCCGACATATATATATTAAAAAGTGCAAGCTATATTAGCATAGCATACTTTTGACTGTCTATCTATTAGCATAATTAGTGTTTAATAATAAAACAACAAAATACCGATGGATTTCATTCATTTATGGTCGTAGTATACAAGAAAGTTATAAATGGTAATTAAAAAAAAAAACACATATCTCAGGTAGTAGTTAGGATAGATAATTTTTCATATTTTTTTCTGAACGACCATCAGTTCCACTATATGACTTTTCCAGTTTATCCATTAATTACCGGACATCCTGTATACAATCTTACACTATCATAACAGGTTTACACCCAATGCGATAATTTAATTAACGTTACTTTGCTGGTAACTCGAAGGTCACTCTCACGAATTCCGCCAACGTACAATTAAAAATGTCAAGCCTTTGTGAGACGCTATTTTAATAAAAGCTCTTGTAACCGAAGCAAACTTGCCAATGTTAGTGCGAGCCAGCGGGACATCGAAAACCCTCGCCCCCAGAACCTGCCGCAGTCTGGTGTTTGGAACGAGCAGCCTCCGTGAGCCTAATATACCGGATTTATTAAGTCTAACGCGGAACACTTATTTCGCTAACGCTAAATTACGCCTTACTTCCAGCTTTATAATAAACAACCATCCCTATAACAAAGAGTGTTGGATACATATATGGATAATAAGGGTAAACTCCACATTGCTTCCGATAAAGATACCGGGTAAATTTATTCTGCATCTTTTCCATCATAAGACTATATTTTTTTTGGTAAATGTAGCTTTATTTATTATTTTCATATAAAAATCTTTGGAACTCCTGGTAACTAATGTATGGAAAAATAATAATAATAATAATAATAAGCCCCTTAAATCCCAACCATACGTCCGAGTCGAACACTTGACACACGTGGGGGGCGGACACACGAACATTTTTACTGGCGTGGCTAACATGGCGATGGTAACTCATTCAATATGGAGACCCGTTCTAAAAAGAAACTGAGAGGACCGCTGCCCGGGGGCGATCGCCGGGGCACACCTGGAGCTGACGCTGGGTGTTTTAGCATGCGAACCGTCAGCGGTGAGGGGCTGAACAGGCGGGCTTCCACCGATAAAGTTGCTACAGCCGAACCCGCAGACAATATTGACAGACTGACAGACAGGACAAGTTCCTCAATTGAACCATATAGCCCAAGTACCGTTTCTTATACACCATCAGTCTCTATCATCACTAGTAATTATAATATTCTATCACATAAACACAATACCATCTAGCCCAAACTAAGCAGAGCTTGTACTATGGGTACTAGACAATGGATAAACATACATATATAGTTTTTTATTGTAAATACATACATATTATATATAGATACACCCAGACCATGACAAACATCCATGTTCATGCACACAAATGTTTGACTTGTGCGGGAATCGAACCCGCGACCTCAGGCGTGTTCTATCAAATCTATTGTTGTCTAAAATGAATTTTAGGCAACAATAGATTTGGAGCGCACGGGAATAAGCCTTAATGACACCTAAAAACTTGACTGCATGGATGGTATGGTCGTTTAAATGGTCACCTCGCCATTGCTCCTGCGCCGAGGGTTTTGGGTTCGATACCCAAATGGAACCACAAACAGTTGTTCCGACTCTGGATGTATGACTCTCGATGGCGTGTTGGTTAGTGTAACCGACTGCCACGCCTGAGGTCGCGGGTTCGATTCCCGCACAAGTCAATCATTTGTGTGCATGAACATGTCTTGTGTATGTAACAGAATATACAGACCTCTGACTTTCAGAAGTTATATGACTTTTCGAAATGATGTGCGTATTGATTGACAATTATCGCCTGCTCTGTGCCTCGGAGAGCACGTTAAACCGTCGGTCCCGGCTGCCATGAACATCTATGGCAGTCGTTACTGGGAAGTCGGTGCCCTATAATATCCGGACACTGGTCTAGCCTTAGGGTATCGTTAGCCTTCGGGTTGCGGAGGTCAGGTGGCAGCCGCTCCGTGTAAAAACTGATATCCAGTCAAATCCTGTTAGTCCAGAAAAGCCGACCCCATGTGACTTGGGAATAATAAAGGCTAGGGAGAAGATTATGATAGAATATTATGTAATTGTCGCAATGTTTGTAAAGTTCCTTGTGATACAGGATTCATAACAAATTCCGTAGCTATTTTAAAAAAAGCTAAGTTCATAGGCGCCTTGGTATTGAACTTGAGACCAGTCTCCTATCAATCGCTGCTTCTTCACCACATTAATATAGTCTTTTTATTGTTTCCAGGTCTTGCATCAATTACAATAGAGCTTCGTAACGGGGATTGTTCGGACGCGTATGCTTATATACCCGACGTGGTGACATATGGTGTGATCGTCTACTCCCTGAGAGAAAACAACAGCTGGAGGCATTCACACAACTACTTCAGTTTCATGCCCACTGCTGGGAATCTGAGAGTCGCTGGTGAGTTCTTGCATGTTTTTATTTTGCAGTCTTTGTTAGTGTGATTAGAAGTTCTTACTTAAACCGTCTAATAATAATTTATACTAATATTATAAAGCTGAAGTGTTTGTTTTTTTTATATGTTTGTTTGGTTAAACGCGATAATCTCAGGAACAACTGATTCGAATTGAATAATTATTTTAGTGTTGGAAAGCCTATTAATCGGGGAAGGCTATAGACTATAAAACATCACGCTACGATCCACGGGGGCGGCGCAGTAGCCATAAACGCGGGTGAAACCGCAAGCATAGCTAGTCCTAACTAATATAATAAATGTGAATGTGAGTTTCTTTGTTACGTTTTCACGCCTTAACTACTCGACCAATCATCATGAAATTTAGCATAAATACACGTTGCCAACCTTTTATCCAGAATAAAGTTATTACAAACCTAACCTAACCTACTTTACAAATATTCAAACAGACACAACAGTGATGTAGCGTAGTAGAGGCGGCAGGGGCGGCTCGCCCCGGGCGGAACTTTTAGGGGGCGGCAAAATTTCACAATAAATAATATAATACAAAATATTGATGACTGTTCTTGCCGAAAAATTCTACAGAATTACTGAAAGTTAAAAAGAATAATCCGCCTCATTTGACACCCACGCTAAGCCACTGAGACACAAATAATACCTAGATTTGGAAGAACAATAAGAGGTTGACACAATTTTTTTATCACGCGACTATTCCATGTACTATCGACTTGAGCGACGGTTGACCACTCCTAAGCTTAAAATCGCATAGCAGGCCAACACTTGTTTGAGGTTTTTTACAAGGTTTTTTTTAAGGGCGGATTCACTTAAAGTCAACATATGTAAGCGAAATTTTTTCTGAAATGGTCAACTGTCGCTCAAGTCGATAGTACCATTTCGAATCTACATCAAAATAAATCTTGAGTAGTAAACCCTCGCTGATTTCAGCATGAATGGGCCGGTTCTCACAAAATATCGACGTGAAATAGCAATATTCCTACTATAGTGTTTCATTCGGTGCGTGAGAGGGCCGGAGGCCCTATCACCCTCTTACCCCCTGCCCTCTCCTTCTCCTTCCCACTTCCTTTTTTCTTTTCTTTCATTCCTAAAGGGTCGGCAACGCGCAAGTGATGCCTCTGGTGTTGCAGGCGTCCATAGGCTACGGTGACCACTTACCATCAGGTGGGCCGTATGCTTGCTTGCCACCATATTTGTATTAAAAAAAACTGATAATCTATAATTTCATTTTAACAAATCAATTATGATTTAGATTTAGTTAATGCATGTAATCTTTTCTGCAGGCCAATCCTTCCAGTGGAATGACGGTGTCTTCAGCATGACTCTGGGCAAACCAGACCGTGATGGATGTCGCTCAGCTTACTTCCATCCGATGGTCAGCAGCCAGGAGTTCTCGGTGTCAACGTGTGAGCTTCAGAAAGCTACTGCTAACCAGACGGCTTTTACAGTGAGTTTAATATTCTAATATAGTAGCGATAGCCTACTGGGTAATTGTTAGACTGCCATGCAGAGGCCACTAGTTCGATACGAAGGCATGCATATCTGACTCTGACTTTTCCAAGTTGTGTACGTATTAAATAGTTAATTGTCAACATCGTAGGGAAATCTACATACATACATACATACATGTCTGATAATTATAATAATAATAATACAATAATATTCTATCACATACACACAACACCATCTAGCCCAAACTAAGCAGAGCTTGTACTATGGGTACTAGACAATGGATAAACATACATATATGTAGATGTAGGTGTGGTAATAGTTGTGTAGTGATATGAAATAAATTAAGTCCATATACCAGCACAAGTAAAGTTTATTGTTTACACACGTTTCACAGAAGGAAAAGTTCCACACAGCACTATACAAAGCATAGAAGTAGATATGAAGGAGTAGAAGTAGTTAAAGCGATAGTATACAGAAAACGAAAACACGTAAGTTTATAATATACGAGAATACGAGTGAGCGTTCGGTAGGCGGACGACACGGGCTTCGCGTGAGAGGTCTGTGGGCCGACTGGCGCGGCGGCGCGGTCATCGGGCTGCGCACGCGCATTGTTCATAATCATAACCAAACTAGTTACGGCAGCTAGCTGAGTTCGTTTCCAATGCACGATATGAATATTTTATAATAATAAATAAATAAGATGATATGTGATTGTAATTTTCGTGTTAATGTTTTGTGTTTCAATTGTAATGTAATATATATGTATTGTTGTAAATAAATGTAATAACATGATGAATGATATATGTGTATGAGTAGGCCACATCACTCCCCCCCAGAGACCGTCACTACGGGCGATAAAAATCAGGAAAACGAACTGTTCGACCTGAACGCGTTCTTCTGAGGTCATCCTGAGCTGGGGTGGGTTGTCCTGCAGGAACAGGGTTAGGAAGAGAACTGGGATTGGGACTGGGAGAACGAGTGGGGATGTGATTAGAAGCTGGGTCAGTCAGTAAATAGGCTGGTTTTAGGCGATCTATAGACACAGTCACGCTCTTACCCTTAACTAGAATTTTGAAGGTTTTGTCACTACGTTCTAGAACTTCATAAGGCCCTGAGTAAGGTGGTTGTAATGAACCACGTATGGTGTCGTCTCTTAAAAACACATGACTAGACGAAGTCAAATCTTTGTAAATAAATGTTTTGTTTTTATTGTGACGCGATGCCAGTGACGGTTGCAGCTTTGATATAATTGTACGCAACCGAGTGGTGAAGTCAGATATGTCGGTGGAGTGGGAAGACGTCGTTTGAAAGAATTCTCCCGGCAAACGTAATGGTTCACCGTAAACTAATTCGGCGGATGACGTTCGAAGATCGTGCTTAAATGAGTTTCTAATACCTAATAGCACTAAAGGCAACGTGTCCACCCAATTGCAATCAGCATGACACGTTATGGCCGCCTTCAATTGTCGGTGGAATCGCTCCACAAGGCCGTTACAAGCTGGGTGATACGCGGTTGTTCTGCGATGTTTGAATCCAATCATTTTTCCAATATATTGAAAAAGTGAAGATTCAAACTGTCGACCGCGATCGGTGACAATATCTGCTGGACATCCAAATCTGGATATCCACGATATTAATGCCTTCCCAACTGTTTCAGCTGTAATATCTGCCAAAGGCATGACTTCAGGCCAGCGTGTGAAGCGATCCACGACAGTTAAACAATAGCGGTATCCCTGTGAAATAGGAAGAGGGCCGATAATGTCCACGTGAATGAAGGCAAATCGAGCGCGAGGAAGATCAAACGTGCCTAATGGAGATGACACGTGACGATTGACCTTGGCGCGTTGACAAGGCAAACACTGTCGAGACCATTCTCGACAGTCTTTGCGCACTCCAGGCCAAACAAATCGCTCGGCAATCATTTTAGCGCTTGCGTTAGCGCCTGGGTGGCTAAGGCTGTGGAGATTGTCAAAAATTTGTTTCCTAAAAGGCTTGGTAACGAAGGGCCTAGGTGTGGTGGTGCGGGGTTCCACAAGGTTCCCTGTTGGGTCCTTTGCTCTTTACAATCTTTGTAAACGACATCGGCAAATGTTTACATACTGCTAAATTAATTTGCTTCGCGGATGACATGAAGATTTTCCTATCGATCTCATCGCAGGATGATGTTCAATTCCTTCAATCCGATTTATCGCGTATAGAGGATTATTGCGTAAAAAATAAGTTAGATCTGAACCCATCAAAATGCTCTATTGCTACTTTCTCTAGGAAAAATAATGTTATTACGTCAGAATACACGTTAAAAGGACATAGATTACTCAGATGCCATAAGGTTCGTGATCTTGGTGTAGTGTATGATTCGAAGTTATTATTCGAGGAGCATGTGGACAGTATTGTAAAGAAAGCATCTCAAGCTCTTGGGTTTGTCATGCGAACATCGACTTGTTTTAAAGAGGCTAAAACTTTTAAGATACTATACTGCTCATTTGTTCGCAGTTTACTGGAATACGGCTCACAGATCTGGAACCCCAGATACGACAAGTATATAATGAGATTAGAAAACATTCAAAAAAAGTTTATACGATACTTATGTTATCGGATCAAACACAATTATAAAAGTGAAGATTACTCTAAATTATGTGCTAAATTTCACCTTCTTCCCCTCGTTAAGAGGCGAGAAATAGCTGATGTCATTTTTATGCTAAAAATTATTTCTAATTCTATTGATTGCCCTGAACTTCTTGGTAAAATTAGATTTAATACCCCTGTTAAAGCTATGCGACATTATACACCCATTAATTTACCACTTGCGTCATCAAATTACCGACAGAATACCTTTCTTTGGCGAGCTAGCAAGACTTTAAATAATATTTGCAAATCTCATGATATTGACATTTTTAACGTTAATTTAACATCGGTGAGGCGGTTGCTAAGCCGAGATTTCTTTTTAGAGTACCAGGTTTGATTCTTTTAAAGAATGAAATAATGTTGGTAGTTATTGTACTAACTGTAGGTATATTATTCTTTATATTCTGCTGTCCTCACGTTTTAGAGATTTTAATAGCGCTTAAGAGTGAAGACCTGTAATTGGCTAATTGTTGTCTATTTTTGTTACAAATTACATTGTAAATGCTGTTGGTTTTCCATTTGTTAAATAAATAAATAAATAAATAAATAAATATAGCTCTGTACTAGAGTTCGGGATGCTCAACTTCTTTAGTTGGATTGAAGATTCACCTTCCAAAAGTTGAATCAGCTCCCTATCAGATGCTTGAGAAAAAGCTAGCAAATCTAAGTCGATTGGCATCTGCAGCTCATCGACACGTGACAGTGGATCGGCAACAACATTGTCTTTTCCCGAAATGTGTCTAATGTCGGTCGTGAACTGCGAGATGTAATCTAGATGACGGTACTGTCGGGGCGAACAGTTAGCTTTCCTGTCACTGAATGCATAACTAAGCGGCTTGTGATCAGTAAACACTACAAAATGTCTTGCCTCAAGCATGTGACGAAAGTATTTAATGCTTTCATAAATGGCCAAGAGCTCGCGGTCGTATGGTGAATATTTTTGCTGAGAAGGACTCAACTTCCGCGAAAAGAACGCTAGAGGCTGCCAAATGTCATCTTTTAGTTGCTGCAGAACTGCACCCATTGCCAGATCAGACGCATCTGTGACCAGAGCTAATTTGGCCTGACAATCTGGGTGTGCAAGTAATGCAGCATTGGCAAGACTCTCTTTGCAGTTATTAAAAGCTGCCAGCGCGTCGCCATGCAAATTGATGGGTTGAGATGCCTTAACACAACCGGTAAGCAAAGCGTTTAAAGGAGCTTGGATTGAAGCCGAATGAGGTAAGAATCGCCTATAAAAGTTGAGCATTCCTAAAAATCTCCTAAGTTGCTTGATTGTCTTAGGGACTGGGAAGTCCTTAATGGCCTGGACCTTGGATTCTAGAGGTTTAGTGCCGGATGCCGAGATTCTATAATCTAAGAATGTCACTTCGGCTGCACCGAAAATACATTTCGAGGTGTTGATAAGAACGCCATATTCCTTCATACGACTGAAGAGCTGATGAAGGTGGTCTTCATGTTCTGCCATACTTCTAGAGAAGACTAAATAGTCATCTAAATAAGCATAGCAGAACTCGAGGCCTCGTGTCATTTCATCAACAAACCTCTGAAATGTTTGACCAGCATTCCTTAACCCAAAAGTCATGTAAGGGAATTCAAATAGGCCAAATGGTGTGGTGATTGCTGTCTTCGGTATATCGGCCTCAAATACAGGTATGTGATTGTAGGCCTTCACCAGGTCTATGGTAGAGAAGACTGTACAACCGGAAATAGAGTGAGCAAAATCATGAATGTGCCTAATAGGATAACGGTCTGGGACCGTTCGTGCATTAAGCATACGATAGTCACCACAAGGCCGCCAGCCGTTATCCTTCTTAGGCGTAAGGTGTAAGGGTGAAGCCCAAGGGCTCTCAGAAGGACGCGCGGTGCCATTGCTGAGCATAAGTTCGAATTCCTGTTTAGCAATTTTGAATTTATCGGGTGCTAGTCTACGGGGGTTACATGATATAGGAGGTCCTGGTGTAGTCCTTATGTGGTGTACTGTGTTGTGCTTTGGAATAAGAGGTGTGCCTGAAGGGCGTGTAATGTCTGGAAACTTACTCAACAACCTGTGAAAGCGCGTGTCGCCCGTTGAAACCTTAACAGAGTAAACATCAGTATTAGCAAGAGAAGCATTAGATGACAAAGTAGTAGTGTTGTCAATTAGGCGTTGATTGCGGCAATCTACAATTAAATTATAATAGCAAAGGAAG
Source organism: Catocala nupta (assembly GCA_963675205.1). Lineage (NCBI taxonomy): Eukaryota > Metazoa > Arthropoda > Insecta > Lepidoptera > Erebidae > Catocala > Catocala nupta. The sequence continues at coordinate 5,010,036 of OY776108.1, read as the reverse complement.
TCAACGCCTATTATAGGTTTTGTAACATTTGCCACAGTAAAACGCCAAGCAAAATTACGCCTTAAGCCTAAATTTAAATTAAGCTCAATAAAGCCGAATGTGTCGATGACACTTCCGTTGGCTGCGCTGAGTTGGAAATCTGCCTTGGCTCGACGCTCCCGAAGCGCAGAACGCGGGTAGACGCAAAGATCACTACCGGTGTCAATCAGGAACTGTGTGTTTGTTCTGCGATCAGTAACGAAGAGGCGACTTGTAGTAGGCAGGCAATCGTCTGTCGCCACTATCGATTGCCTTTGAAGTTTCCCGACTTGTTGTAATCACAGGGCTTGATGCAGTTTTGAGCCTTTTCTGCGAACTTAGCATGATACCAGCATATCGGGTATTTTTTGTAGCTTGAATGAGACCGACTTCTTTGCCGCGATGGTGAACGACGTCGCTCTCGTGGTCTAGAACGGCTGGTAGAACAGCATGCAGCGCGAGTATGTCCTTCCAGCTTGAGTGTCAGCTGCTGAACCATTTTTTTAAGCTCCGTGATCTCATCAGATGGATTGTAATGACGGGATGACGCAGCGGAGACGTTGCACGGTGATGTCAGCTCCTGTATACGGTCTGCCAGGTCCGCCAGCTGCTCTAGAGAATGAGTAGGTTGGGACGCTAGCACGGTCTGGATGTTGTTTGGAAGACGATTGCTCCATATAGTCCTGAGGAAGTCTTCAGGTACGGAAGGTCCTGCCAAGTCCTGAAGGTGCCTGAGAAACTGGGAGGGCTTTCGATCGCCAAGCTCTTCATGAGTTAGCAATTGTTTGACCTTCTTCTCATGTGAAGCAGACAATCGTTTTATGAGCTCCGATTTGATCGTATCGTATCTATATTTGGTCGGTGGGTTGACGATAATGTCTTTTACAGACTTTGCGTATTGTATGTCCAAGTTATTGGTCACGTGCGCAAATTTTATTGAATCGTCTGTAATATTGTGGCTATCAAACTGACCTTCAATAAGTGCGAACCAAAGTTCAGGATCTTCCGGTGAGAATGGAGGCACTTTAATTTTCAATATGCGCATGTCATTATTTTCGCGTTCAGTGGAAACGCGCGCTCGTTGTGCGCGCCGCGTGGTAACGTTGGCGTTGCCGCCATTCCGTGATCCGGCTGTTTTCACTGAATCACTGCTGTCGCTCATCCTGCCGCTTCGATGTCTCGTGTCCGTAACGGGGTCACCAGTTGTAGATGTAGGTGTGGTAATAGTTGTGTAGTGGTATGAAATAAATTAAGTCCATATACCAGCACAAGTAAAGTTTATTGTTTACACACGTTTCACAGAAGGAAAAGTTCCACACAGCACTATACAAAGCATAGAAGTAGATATGAAGGAGTAGAAGTAGTTAAAGCGATAGTATACAGAAAACGAAAACACGTAAGTTTATAATATACGAGAATACGAGTGAGCGTTCGGTAGGCGGACGACACGGGCTTCGCGTGAGAGGTCTGTGGGCCGACTGGCGCGGCGGCGCGGTCATCGGGCTGCGCACGCGCATTGTTCATAATCATAACCAAACTAGTTACGGCAGCTAGCTGAGTTCGTTTCCAATGCACGATATGAATATTTTATAATAATAAATAAATAAGATGATATGTGATTGTAATTTTCGTGTTAATGTTTTGTGTTTCAATTGTAATGTAATATATATGTATTGTTGTAAATAAATGTAATAACATGATGAATGATATATGTGTATGAGTAGGCCACATATATACTATTTTTTTTGTAAATTCATACATATTATACATAGGAACACCCAGACCAAGACAAACATCCATGTTCATGCACACAAATGTTTGACTTGTGCGGGAATTGAACCCGCAACCTCAGGCGTGGCAGTCGGTTACACTAACCACTACGCCATCGAAGCCGACAAAATGATGAGTTTGATATACTGTTCTCGAAGATGACTGAAGTCTGCCAACCCGCACTGGGCCAGCGTGGTGGACTTCAGTCTATCCCTTCTCGTACTGAGAAGAGACCCGTGCCCAATAGTGGGCCGGTTTATACAGGGTGTCCGGTAATTAATGGATTTTCTTGAAATGTCTTTGAAGGCAGCTCAGAAAAAATGAAAAAAAATACATATTAAAAAGTGCAAGCTGTTTAAGCATAGCATACTTTTGACTGTCTATCTATTAGCATAATTAGTGTTTAATAATAAAACAAGAAAAAACCGATGGATTTCATTCATTTATGGTCGTAGTATACAAGAAAGTTATACGTGGTAATATAAAAAATCACATCATAGTTAGGATAGATATTTTCATATTTTTTTCTGAACGGCCATCAGTTCCACTATAAGACCCTGTATATGGGGCCAAGTAACGTCTAATTCGATTCTATAAACCCTTTTTATAATTTAACAAAGTCGACTACCTAAATAATACTATATTTTGTTCGCGGTTCCGCTCGCGTAAATGACGTCATGTCAATTTCCTATCCCTCGGAAACAGTACTTTTTCTGGATGAAAGGTATCTACCCTATATCGTTTTCTGTTCCCCAAACAACATGTATGCAAAATTTCATGATGCAATTGATCGAGTAGTTTAGGCGTGAAACCGTAACAAAGTAACAAACATTCGAATTTATAATATTAGTTAGGATAAATAACTAATTTCTAAAATTACATATTTCAGCTGCTTGGTGACCGAGGAGCCGACTCTCAGAGTACCATGCACGGTTTCCACGCGCCCACTAACGTCCTGTTCTTCGCTGACATTGGACGCGATGCTGTTTCGTGCTGGAACGTCGACAAACCTCTGAACAGCAACAACGTGGCCGTGCTGGCCAGGGACGAAGAAAGGATGAGCTATCCTGCAGGTATATACATTTTATTTTATTTATTTAGGATCTCCAACGAAGAATATACACTGCAATCTACAAAGAATTTTCCACATAAGAATTATGAATGTGTACTCCTTCAATTATAGGAGACCACGGCATGCAATAAAAGGCAAATTTACAGCTAACATTTTAAGTTAAAACAAATTAAAATATTAATTTATTTATTTTTAAAATATTATGTAGTTTACAAAACAGATATAAAGTGTAATACATATATCAACAAACAAATAAAATATATTAGAAGAATATACACTGCAATCTACAAAGAATTTTCCACATAAGAATTATGAATGTGTTCTCCTTCAATTATAGGAGACCACAGTATGCAATAAAAGGCAAATTTACAACTAATATTTTAAGTTAAAATTAAAAAAGTTATTATTTTATTTTTTTAAATTTATTGTAGTTTACAAAACAAAGTTTCAACAAACAAATAAAATATATTAAGACAAGATAATTAAGATATTCATTTAACTGCTTCACTATCAGCCCTGTATTAAAATGTCCCACTGCAGGGCGTAGGCCTCTTCTTAGTATGAGAAAGGTCAGGCCTCCACGCTGGCTAAGTGCGGGTTGACAGACTTCACATATCTTCGAGAATGTTATAGAGAATTCTCAGACATGCAGGTTTCCTCACGATGTTTTCCTTCACCGTTATACTCGGAATGACATTTTGTTATCCTTTAACAAATCAATTTTTGGAATGCCAGACAATTAAAAACCAGACATCATTTAAAAGAGATTCACTGCCTTACGTGTCCTTCAAACCGAATTCTATTGATGATTTGTATTATTATCTTTAGTTTTTTTATAGTCTGTAGTATATGGCATAATGGCTACAACACCTTGTTAATCTGAGTTGTAAAATACTGAAATTATATTTAATTGGCGATTTAAAAGAGTGGCCGTGAGTTTCTTGCAGGTTTCTTCTCATAGGCTCAACCCTTTGCCTGAACCTAGCAACTAACCTAAATGTAGCTTCAGTAAGTCAGTAGTGAATACGACTGCTGTGCATGAGATCTCGGGTTCGAATCCTGGGTCGGGCCAACATAAAGGTATTGGGTTTTTCTGTTAAGAAATCTCAATACGAGCCCGGAGTTAGGAAGTTGGCGGTGTTAGACACCCCCGTGCCTCGGAAAGCACGTAAAGCCGTTGGTCCTGCGCCTGATCTCTCTCTGGTCGTGTCGGATTATCCGTCCCATCGGATCATGAGGGTAAGGGAACAGAGAGTGCACTTGTGTTTGCGCACATACTTGTGCACTATAATATCTCCTGCGCAGATGGCCAGTCTCCGTTAAGATTGGCCGCCGTGCCCGAAAATCGGTCTGGAGGACATTATTAACTTAGTAAACTCACTAACCCATATATTTTGACGTTCATAAGTGTTACTTTGTGACCTAAATGAATAAATGATTTTTGACATTGACTTTTTTGACTTTGTAGAGCAAGTGTAAACCACAAATGGTGGCGCCGAGTTGAGAGTTCTTTATGTCCGTTGTTTGAATGTTTGTAAAGTCCCCCGTGACTTAAGAATTACTCCCATTGAGTAGCAGTCTTTAAACAATACTAATTGTGGCTGGCGTCCGGTGTGTCGCTGTGACTCAACAGGTTAAAAAATATAGAGTAGCTCTAGTACTTATAATGTCCTCTAAACTGAATTTTGGCTAGCCTTGACGAAGACTAATCGTCTATGCTGGCGAATTTATAGTGTGCTAACCAGTGGGGTAGCGTGAGTGTCAGCCGGTAGTCAGGGGCGGAAGAAAATTTTGCCGTCCAATGATTTAGGTATTCCAATTTAAAAGACTATAATATACAGTCATTCTAAAGAAATGTTCGGCAAGAACAGTGATCATTATTGTGTATTGTACATCTGCCCATTCCTCTCGTTCGTCATGAAATGGTTTAATTATTTACAAGACATTATTATTATTTATTGTTAAATTTGCCGCCCCCTAAAAGTGTCCCCCTTGCCGCCCCCATTACGCTACGCCATCGGTGCAAACACAAGTGCACTCTCTCTTCCTATACTGTCATATTCCGAATGGACCGCAATCCGAAACTGAAGAGAGATCAGGCGCAGGACCAATTAAGAATTTTTAGAGGCATGAAGATGAAACTTCACACAAGCCAAGCTGTCATAAAGATTAGATTGATAGAAATCCCTATTACTTTTATCGGCCTGACTGCTGTAGTGCTCTGCAACTCGAGCATCAGAAGCAATACCATGACAGAGATTATTCTTAGCTATAATCACAGCGTAGCGACTTTGCAAACATAAAAAAATGGACACTTTTTGTGCATTCGTCTTCAAATTAACTTAAAATAACTAATATATTTTGTTTTTACTTTATTTCTTTTAATTTCAGATCTCCACGTGACTGGCGATGAGGTGTGGGTGATAGCGAACAAGCTCCCTCGGTTCATCTACTCGAGACTCGACACTAGCCAATACAACTTCTTTGTTTATAAGTAAGATTTTTTTAGACATTATCTTCTAAAGATCTATGGCCTTCTGAAGATGAAAGCCAGGATATGTTGTATACGAGGCGTATAAAATCAAAGGCAGCAAAGTGCCACAAGTTAATATTTTAAGGAGATAAAGAATCGTCCTATGGTACTCATAGCAAAGAGGTTCTATATGTTTTGAATTTAGCATGTAGAATGATTGATATTTTTTTGTTTTTTAATTAATTTTGCCAACCTTGTACAATGTTAAGTCGCCAACCTACTGCAATATTAAATGCAATATTAAGTAATGGTGGTTGCAATAATTTTATTGTAGTTTGGACTTTTGCTGCCTTTGATCCTCCGGGGTATATTAATAATATTTATTTGTACAACTATGCTGTACTAATGTTTTAAAGAGGAAAGATTTGATTTTTCGTTTGTTTGTAAGGATTTAACTCAAAAATTATTCAATCGATAAAAAGGTAATTAAGATACTATAGACTAGAGGTCTCTCACGGTTTCAACCACGTTTACGATACCACTCTGCTCCGATAGATCTTGGCGCGATGTTTTATAGTCTACATTACTCCTGGATGAAGTAGCTTTCTAATGGGTAATCATAATCATAGACCCACCCTACTTTGTTTAGCATCACATTTCTGTACGTTAAGCTATTATCCGATACACAATGTCAAAATGACATCTGAATTACCTATATATTAATACGTGAAGCAATAATTTTGTACCACTTTTTACGAAAATTGCGCGGATGCAGGAGTATCAAATTTGGCACAGTTAAATTTTAGGAGGAGTTTTTGGAGGAGGAGGGGTGAATCCTAATATTTTTATAAAATATGCATTACGAATATATTAAATTAATGAAAAAACACTACACGGTTGTTTCACATTGTTCGGTTGACTTCGTAGAATGCTTCGTAATTATAGTTGCATACATATGTATGTGGAGTAGGTGACTAAATGAAATGTGATTATAAGGGTATACTCGTAGTTACAGATAATAAAACCTTAATAACGATCAAATTTAAAATTTAAATTAATTATGGGCTAATTTCGACCACTTGGCTAGTAAATATACCACATTATCACGCTCACTCAATTTGAAAATAGGTTCCGGGCCCCGGTCTTGCTCAGTTTGACTGTGGAGCTGGAGCATATAATGGCACATTTGTTGGTATAGCCTTCTTGCCCGAGCACTTACACAATATCTGAGCTTTATACGGCCACTTCTAACGCAATAAGAATCGCAGAATATTATGCAAATAATAATATATAGTTCACACAATAACTATTGACACGATTATGAAGATATTTAAGATTGTACACTATTGTTCTATTTTATCTAAATGGTTTGTATAAGCTGACTTTTCTTAGCGTGAACACTTTTGTGCGATTTAATAACGATGAGGGCACATTTATTTTTAATATTTTTAATGTAATTACTTGTTTTTTTTTCAGAGCCAAGGTGCGTGATTTGATCTCAGGCACAGCTTGTGACACAAACCAAGAACCAGTTTACTTTGGATCATCACCATCGCATGGAGGATATAATCGATACTCGCGCAAGTCATAGACATGAACCATAAACGAATATTACGTTTAAAAATAAAAATTGTTTTATTATTTGTTATTTATTTATTTATGTACGTTAACAAACGATATCTGAAATAAATGTACGTTGTTACTCCTTATAACATCAGCTATCTGCCAGTGAAAGTCCCGTCAAAATCGGTCCAGCCGTTTCAGAGATTAGCCGGTACAAACAGACATATAAGTATATACAGACAGATAATGTTCTCTAAGATATGTGAAGTCTATCAACCCGCACTGGGCAAGCGTGGTGGATATTGACCTCATCATTCTCGCACTGAGAAGAGGGCCCGTGCCCAGCAGTGGAACAGTTTAATACAGCGCTGATATTATGATATATAACTTACTCTATATTACACCCATTGGAAATTGCAAAGTTGTAAACCTACGTGAACCTACTCCTATGACAAGCATACCCACTAGCTTAGCTGTAAGGCTTAATTTCAAGGGTCCGGCCGTTAGGGTCCCATTCCGGTACGCCCCCGGTCGGGATGCACCCACAGTAAAAAATTTGTTACTCCGCTACGCTCCCGGCCGAGACGCTCCCATTGTAAAATAACCGGAGAAGGCACTTGAGCAAATACTGTTTAAAGAAAAGTGTTTTAACTATCATGTAGCTTTAGAATTAGTAAGATTAGTGTTAAAGTATATATCTTTAAAAATATGACTATGTATACGGACAATGAGAGTGAGTGAACAGTGAGTGCACTCGTTAAGCACACACTTGTGCACTATAATATCTCTTCGATGGCTTTAAGGTGATAAGATTGGCTGCCGTGATCGAAATTCGGTCTGGAGGACATATTGATCTTTGTTGATTAACTTACTTCGTAGCGCACGTCTTAATGTTTACACAGATATTTGACAGTACGGGCGGCGTAGTTCTCCCCACTGCCATTGCGCCGAATGCTGATGAAAGTCAAGATGACGGGACCACGCCAGGGATTCCATCGTAGTAGTACTATATTGTTTTAAAATTTGATGCGTTCAGTTTAAGATATGTATGTTATATATTATATACATATGTTTTTCATTAACTTAATAGTGAACAAAGAGCTTAATAGTGGTCCCGCCATTTTGACATCAAAATGGCGGGACCACTATTAAGCTCTTTGTTCACTATTATTAATTATACCACTATTAAGCTCTTTGTAGAATATTTTGGAAATTTTTGAGTGTATAATTTTTCTATAAAAGTATGAAATAGTAGAAATATTGTATTAAATCCTATTCACATGATATTTGGAAAACCTGGCGTGATCCCGCCATTTTGGCGTTCATGAATTGTGTGATCCACAAATGGTTGTTCCGAGTGTGGATGTTCTTTGTGTCCGTTGTTTGAATGTTTGTAAAGTCCCCCGCGACACAGGAATTTGCGAACTACTTAACTTACTTAAGCTTTATATATATACTTCAGCTTTATATTAACTCGGTACTTCTCCGCTTTCATAAAATAACAAAAACCATAGCGCGAACCTCTTACAGAACTCTTAAGTGGGATATACCGAGAGTTCGTTCTGTTTTTGCTAGTCAATCCTACACTTTTATGGCACCCTATCTATTCAACAAATTCTACAAAAATAATAATACAATAATAAACCTAACATCATTCCGCCCTAAAACCACCATCCAGAAATGGCTAATTCTCAAAGACTATGCCCATACCGAGAACCTCTTAAACATTGGTTTTTAATATCACATGCACACGAACAAACACGTACAAACTCACTGACTAATACACACACACACACACACACACACACACACACACATACACACACACACGTACATGCACTAGCTTCTATTTTTGGTTTTTTTAATTCTTGTTTTTTTTTCATTATATTTTTCTTTTAATTTTTGCCACCAAGTAAATAATATACACAAGACATGCATTCTCTTTTATTTATTTTTAAACTAACGGAAGGGACTGGACCCCACGACACAGGGAATCCTAGTGTGGGGGCCAGAGATATATTGCTTTTCTTTTAGTGTCCAAGTGTACTGATGTAATATGTGTATATGTATTGTACTAATGTTTGAATGAATAAATATTATTATTATTATTACTTAATACTAACGTTTACGCGAATGTTATACATTGAAATTAAACTACTTTATAGCTTAAATAGAAGTAAACAGTAACTAGCAGCAGTGTTTAACACCTCAGTTCCCAAAGTGGTCCAGGTGGACCCCCAGGGGTCCATCGTAGAAGATGGCGTGACAAAAAAATTTGGGTTCACAATTCGTAAGCGAGGTCCACGAAAATTTATTTGCCTTCGATAGTGAAGAACTAAAACATTGGCTTGACTTCAGTGATATCAATGTAGGCAGATAATATTTTAAGCTCAGCGATTGTTACTTGTTTAAACGGCGGTCGACGGATAATTTGAGGAATACCACTCGCTGAAGACCCGAGAATTGTTAAAAAGAAAAAGAAAAGGTCAGCCCGTAGAGATTTTTGATCATTAAATTTCTAGCTGCAGGAGGTCCACCGGGGAAACAGCTAAATTTTTAAAGTGGTCTATAACAAATAAAAGTCTGGGAGCCTCTGGTTTAACAGAAGTAGTTCAAGTTTTTCAAAATTATGTAGGAGGATTACCTAAAAATTACTGGTAAAAGCCAGTTATTAAACTGGCTTTTGCCTGCATCTTCGCTCACGAAAGTTATGTTAGTAAAAATACTTATTTTTTAATAAAAAGTTGTCTATGTTACTTCGTGATGATGCAGCTTTGTAATGGTGAAAGAATTTTAAAATCGGTTAAGTCGTTTTTGGGTTAAGTCCTTGCAAACAACCTAAAAATCTAATCTTTCCTCTTTATAATATTAGGAATCTATAATACCTAAGTGGTGTTTAAAAATAAACAACGCGGTAAAAGCCGTATAAAGTAGTTTAATATCAATACATAACGTATTAGATGGTTTTAATAATATATATCTATGTTTACCTAGACTGTCCCACTGCTGAGCACGGCTTCTTCTTAGTGAAGGAAGGAGTAGGCCATAGTCCACCACTCTAACCCAGTACATGTTCACATATCTATTTTCGAGAACATTATGGAAAATCATTCAGACATGCAGATTTCCTTAGAATATTTTTTTTTAGACCTTTAGTATTGAAACTGCCTCTGTGGCGCAGCGGTAGTGAATGCGACTGCTATGCATGAGGTCTCGGGTTCGAATCCTGGGTCGGGCCAACATAAAGGTATTGGGTATTTCTGTTAAGAAATCTCAATACGAGCCCGGAGTTAGGAAGTTGGCGGTGTTAGACACCCCTGTGCCTCGGAAAGCACCTAAAGCCGTTGGTCCTGCGCCTGATCTTTCTCTGGTCGTGTCGGATTATCCGTTCCATCGGATCATGAGGGTAAAGGAACAGAGAGTGCACTTGTGTTTGCGCACATACTTGTGCACTATAATATCTCCTGTGCAGATGACCAGTCTCCGTTAAGATTGGCCGCCGTGACCGAAAATCGGTCTGGAGGACATTAATTTAGTATGCACTTTTTAGGATCCCGTACCCGAAGGGTATCAAAGGCACCCTATTACTAAGCCTGCTTTGTCCGTCTGTCTATCTGCGGGATGTATCTCATGAGCCGTAATAGGTAGATAGTTCAAATGTTCATAGTATTTCAATTGCAATATAACAACAAATAATAAAAGGTACATATTTAGTATTATACTTAATACGATGGTACGGAACCTTTGTGTGCGGGTCCAAACAGCACTTGACCGATCCTTACTAATATTATAAATTGGAAAGTAACTCTGTCTTTTCACGGCTAAACCACTCAACCGATATGAATGCAATTTAGTACAGATATAGTTTTAAACCTGGGAAAGGACATAGGCTACTTTTTATTGATGTAGGTACCACGCGATCGGAGCCACGCGCAAAAGCTAGTATTTTTATAAATGAACTAGCGACCCGCCCCGTCCTCGCACGGGTATATTTTGTTATATCTCATAGGGCATTAAGCAGCGTTTTTTATGAAAGCACCCAGGCAGCCTGACGTTTTCCGACATTTTCAACAATTATCGTCATATTTCAACCAATTTACACAAAACCCTAACAAACTATAAGTACACCTAAACCTTCCTCATAAATCACTCTGTCTATTGGTGAAAACCGCATGAAAATCCGTTCAGTAGTTTTTGAGTTTATTGCAAACAGACAGGCATACGCGGTGGCGGACTTTGTTTTATAATATGTAATGATAGTGATAATTCTAGAAATAGAGACCGTTTATCTATAGATTTATTTATTTATTTAGGACAACTTACAAAACATACACTAAAACAGGGTTTACAAACTGTTTTAAAATATGTGCTGAGTGTTGTTTCACTTACATGTTGCCACGGCATGATTTGGGACAGTTTCATACAACTTTATTTTATCAAACTAATGAACATAAAAACTAAAACTAAACTTAATACTAACACAAAACCAAGGGAAAAAAAATTATCAAAAATTTTACAGATAACATCTGTGAGAAAAACATCATGATAGTTATATACATTCAAAAGACACACTAAGTTTACACAGTCCATAAACAAATAAAAAAAAAATATATACAAAATATGATCGAGATTACAGTTCACAGAGACACATTTAGTCTCGCGATAAATACATACATTTAATATCAAGGATTATTAAATGATGCAATTACCTTGCTTTTAAATTTTGGAAGACTGTTCGAAAAGATGTCTATGTCAATTTCTTGATTTCTTCAAGTCAGCTTGTTATAATGACTGAGTAATCTATTGATAGTAGCATTCTCACCTAAGTTGGTTTTTGAAGTTTTAGTGGAAAACGGGGTAACTTTAAGGGCGTATTCATATTGATTTTTTCAACAAGAATGGGTCAATTTAAGTCACTATGAACTAATTTATATAATAAAACCTGATCTTATAATTGTCTCCGATCGAACAAGCTATGGAGATTAAAATGTCTTAAACGACTTTGATACGTCGGTGAGAGAAGAAGAAAACGCTTTTGTATTCTCTCGAGACGCTTAATATGCACCTCGTAGTGTGGTGACCAAACCTGAGCACAATATTCTAGACCAGATCGAACCAAAGCCGGAAAAAGTCTGATCTTAGTCTGTGACTTTTTAAAATCTTTCGAGTGCCTTATAACAAAGCCCAACATTTAAAATGCATTGGTTGTTATTTTGTCGATTTGCATATGGAATCTTATTTTACCATCCAGATCAAATCCGAAGTCACTGATAGTGGCCACTTTTTCCAATGTGCTATTAGTATATATCTGTGAATTTGAGTGAGTACTACGTGAGAATCGTATATATTGTTACGGCTAATGCCCTCTGTAGGCACTGTGGGGAAAAGTCGGCGGTTTCTAATAATAATTTATTACAGCACCGTCTATTGACATCTTATGGAACTACGTATTTGTCGGTACGAGTTCAGTGGAGAGAGCGCTGGCACATTCTCGAATCATCGCACTGTTGTGTGCCGTGTGTGACGTTTTCTGGACCAGAGGCGCTTTGGAGACGCCCCCTTGCCGACGTCAGTTGGACCACGTGACTCCGCGGCTGCAACAGAACCATTAGTGCAGCTCACTCGCCGGTAAACCCCGACCTCGCGACTCTGATGGCGTTCATGCACGAGCAGGCACGCCGCCAGGAGGAGCGGGCACGCCGCCAGGAGGAGCACGCACGACGCTTCGAGGAACAGCTGCAACGCGATAAGGAAGAGGGCATGCGCCGCCAGGAGGAGCACACACGCCGCCTCGAGGAACAGCTGCAACGCGATAAGGAAGAGGGTATGCGCCGCCAGGAGGAGCAGGCACGCCGCCAGGAAGAGCAGGCACGCCGCCTTGAGGAACAGCTGCAAGGCGACAAGGAGGAGGGTATGCGCCGCCAAGAGGAGCAGCTGATGATGTTAAAAGACCTCAGCGCAACGGTTGGCAAGGAGATGAAGGAGGTGAAAGAGCAAGTCCGCCCTGCAAGTTGACATTGGACACTGGAGCTTCTCGAACAGTTGTCAGTTTCCGACTAGCAAGACGGTTTCTTGGGGACTACTACGGGAACCATGAATGTGTACATCTTAGAACAGCTACCGGTCAGCACATAACCATCCGAGGTGAAAAGGAAGTGGACATGAAACTAGGCAATAAAATTTATCGCCACAACGTCATCGTGGCTGACATAGTGGACGACTGCATCCTAGGCTTAGACTTCTTGCGGAAGCATCACTATGAGATCGACGTTAGTCGAGGAGTATTGAAGTGTGGCTCAGAAGAAGTATTCATGGAGGGCGTATCATTGGGAAAAGTGTACTGCCTAAAGAAAGTAGTACTTCGTCCGAGGTCGGAAACAATTATATCGGTTTGCCTACCAAGGAATTCTGATCAGGCAAATCGATGTGTAATTATAGAAGGGTTGGACAACGATGCTCCATGGAAGATTGCACGCACTCTGGCGAAGAATACCAATGTTACATCGGTACGCGCACTGAACCCAAGCGACAAGGAGCTGGTACTCAAGAAGGGCACGATATTGGGCACCTGTGAAGGAGCAGTTTAGATGCGTAGATGCCATGAACAGTGTGAACATGCCGTGTTTTCTCTCTGGAAGGAATGCCGGAATAACCTGTCGAGAGAAGAAAAGAACAAGGCTGAGACGATGTTACACCAGTTTGCCGACATCTTCTCGACTAGTGATGCTGACATAGGCAAGACTGCCCTAGTTTAACACAATATAAACACAGGCAATGAGGTACCGACCCGCCAGCGACCAAGACGTGTACCAGTGGCACGAGAACGTGAAGTTAACGCTATGATCGAGGGTATGGTAAAAGAAAGTGTGATTGAGCCTTCGTCTAGTCCATGGTGTTTACCAGTAGTTTTGGTGAAGAAGAAGGATGGCAGCATGCGCTTTTGTGTGAACTATCGTCGGCTACATGATATCACAAAGAAAGACAGCTACCCGTTGCCAAGGATTGACGATACTCTGGATACGCTAACGGGGATGAAGTGGTTTTCTACTCTAGACCTGAAAAGTGGCTACTGGCAGGTCGAGATACACCCTCGAGATGAGGAGAAGACAGCATTCTCCACAGGCAAAGGATTGTGGCAATTCAATGTCATGCCCTTTGGATTGTGTAATGCCCCTGCCACTTTTTGAAGATTGATGGAACGGGTACTTACTGGATTAATTGGAGATGCCTGCCTGGTTTACTTGGACGATAATATCATAGTAGGACGCACCTTTGAGGATCACCTTCGCAACCTGGAACGTGTGCTCTCGAAGATTCGAGGAGCCAACTTGAAGTTAAGTCCAAAGAAATGCGCATTGTTCAGGCGTCAAGTGAACTTCTTAGGACACGTGGTCTCCGAAAAAGGCATCCAAACGGACCCGGATAAGATCATTGCTGTCAAGGACTGACCAGTTCCGGAAAACAAGACACAAGTCAGGGCATTTCTTGGTTTGTGCCTACTATCGACGGTTTGTAAGGAACTTTGCTGACATCACCCGGCCTCTGCATAAGCTCACTGAGGACAAGATAAAGTTCTGCTGGAATGAGAGCTGCTATGTCGCATTTCAGAAGCTGAAGGAACATCTATGTAATTCACTGACTCTAGGCTATCCTGACAATGAACATGAATTTGTAGTAGATACAGATGCCAGTAGTACCAGCATTGGAGGCGTGTTATCTCAACGTAAAGGAGAACATGAGGTTGTAATAGCGTATTTCAGCAAAGCCCTATCCAAACCTGAAAGGAACTACTGTGTCACGCGAAGGGAACTTCTAGCTGTCGTAAAGACATTGCATCACTTCAGCAAATATTTGTTGGGGCGGAAATTTCACCTGCGAACCGACCACGCTGCATTGAAATGGCTACTACAGTTTAAAGACCCAGAAGGACAGGTAGCAAGATGGATTGAACAACTACAAGAATTCGACTTCGTAATACAGCATCGCAGTGGCAAGTCACATGGTAATGCAGATGCCCTGTCGCATAGACCGTGTCCCGACCAGTATAAGCACTGCGCCAGGCAAGAGGCCAAGCAGGAAGGACTAGTGAGGATGTTAAGGACGGATCTTAGCGAAGACTGGAAGAAAACTCTGCAGAGAACACAACAAGAGGACAAAGACATAAGACCCATCCTCGAATGGAAGAAAACAGGTGCTTCGAGACCTCACTGGAGTGAAGTTGCGGCAATGAGCTCTATCACCAAGAGTTACTGGGCACAGTGGGAAAGCTTGGTTATACAGGATGGAGTTCTGTGCCGTAAATGGGAGAATCCTCGAGGTGACAAGTGTCACCTGCAAATGGTCGTGCCAAAGCTCAAGGTGCCGGAAGTTTTACAACTCTATCATAATGGGAGTTCGGGCGGTCACATAGGAGTTAAGAGAACTCTGATTAAGATCCGGGAACGATTTTATTGGATCCACTGTCGAGAAGACGTTGAGGACTGGTGCCGCAAATGCACGAGTTGTGCTGCCGTGAAGGGACCACACACTCACAGCAGGGGTGCATTAAAGGTGTACAATGTTGGAGCCCCGTGGGAACGTATAGCATTAGATGTTGCCGGACCGTTTCCTGAAAGCCAAAGTGGGGAACAAGTACTTCTTGGTGGTCATGGATTACTTCACAAAGTGGCCGGAAGTGTTCGCAATTTGCAATCAAGAGGCATCTATGGTGGCCGACAAGCTAGTCCATGAAGTTTTTTGTCGTTTCGGGGTGCCCTTAGAGATCCACAGTGACCAAGGTCGGAACTTCGAGTCTGAAGTATTTAAGGAAACATGTCGTGTGATGGGTTCCCACAAAACGAGGACGACTGCTTATCATCCGCGATCAGACGGCATGGTTGAACGATTTAACCAGTCTCTGGAAAGATATCTGGCGAAAGTCGTAGAAAGCAAACAAAGGGATTGGGACAAACACATTCAACCGTTTCTCCTGTCATACCGTAGTGCCGTTCACGAAAGCACATCAATAACACCTGCTTTCGCTAACTTCGGAAGAGAACTACGATTACCTGCATCCCACCTGAATCTCCACGCAGCATAACAGATTATGCGAATGATTTGCGCAACAGGATGAATGATGTATACGAGCACATCAGACAGACCAGTCAGCAGATGTCTGAGAGGATGAAGACCCGATACGATCGGAAGGCGAACAATAAAGGCTTCGAGGAAGGATCGCTGGTGTGGTTACATAATCCGGTACGCAGCAAAGGAAAATCTCCTAAGTTGCAGGCAAAATGGGATGGACCCTATCGCATAGTCACTAAGATGAATGACGTCACCTACCGGATCCAGAAAGGACCACGAGGTACACCAAAGATCGTTCATGTGGATCGATTGGCACGCTACTACGGATCTAACAATGTTCGCGACGAACATGTCTAAGAGGGGGCCAGTGTTACGGCTAATGCCCTCTGTCGGCACTGTGGGGAAGAGTCGGCGGTTTCTAATAATAATTTATTACAGCACCGTCTATTGACATCTTACGGAACTACGTATTTGTCGGTACGAGTTCAGTGGAGAGAGCGCTGGCACATTCTCGAATTATCGCGCTGTTGCGTGCCGTGTATGACGTTTTCTGGAAATCTCTTTAAAAAGAGGGGGGAATATTGTAGCGGCTCCTGACGCTACAAATTTATATACAAGGCGCGCTGTTGTGTGTGCGCAGCGCAGAGTCGTCTCCCCACACCCGCTCAGCTAGGTCGCGTAATTATGTAGTTTATTATTGTATATATATTATAAGTTTCTGGTACCAGTAAAGAAAGTATATATCAAAGTGACCATCATTTTCTTCCACCTCACATCAAATACATCGCCCTACATTGGTGACCCACGACATCGAACACGCAATCTTCGGAAATGTAGCACCGACGCTCGTGCACATGGTCAGCGGAATCGGACAAGCGCATGTGCAGCGTGGCAACAGCGGATGTACATAGCTGCAGGTAACCCGAACACGCATATGAATACATGGGAGACGACTCACCCTTTTTGTTCGTACCAAGAGGGCTTAGGACCTAGCTGCGCTGAATACCAGAGTCAAGACACGTACAACCAAGTTCAAACACAGGACGCGACGATTTGTCGATAAGAGCGACCACGGCAACATGGCCAGCAGAGGGATTCCGGAGCGGTAAACGACGGCGGCGGCACTCTGCAGTACAGTGCGTACGTCGAGGCAAGCGTAAGGCGAGTTGACCTTGGGAGCGAGGCAGCATTTCGCACCAGGACGACAATTCGCAGCGTACTCCGAGGACAGTGAACGATATGGGACCGACGGTGGCACTCTATGGAACAGTGCACGCGTCGAAGCGGCTGATCACACTTGAAGGCGAAGATGGAAACCGCACCAGTGTTAGATAGCGCACCCAGTCATATATCTGAAACATGGCCCAAGCAAAACGTCGCTAGCAGGATTGACAACATATTTGCTTCTTTGTACGACCAGCTCTCGACAAGCAGCTTACGAAGAGCAAGAGAAGTTTGACGGACATGTCATTCTTGTGTCATACATATATTCTGTTTTTTTTTAATGTTTCTGTTGTGTCTTTGTCTATTAATTTCATATCGTCACACTGTTAATCGTAATAATTCCACGTATTGAATCAGTGTACCATTTCTGCATAGCTTTCATTGTTATTAGAACTAGCGCACGGTAACAGGATGCGATTGTTTACGTTATGATATGAGACGAGCGCCAGTTTTGTTGTTCTATTAAGTATGTATGTTGTATGTTATAACATTTGTTTTTTTGTTTTGTTAGATATTTAGTTATCTTAAAGCTTTCTTTTTTTAAAAAGAGGGGGGAATATTGTAGCGGCTCCTGACGCTACAAATTTATATACAAGGCGCGCTGTTGTGTGTGCGCAGCGCAGAGTCGTCTCCCCACACCCGCTCAGCTAGGTCGCGTAATTATGTAGTTTATTATTGTATATATATTATAAGTTTCTGGTACCAGTAAAGAAAGTATATATCAAAGTGACCATCATTTTCTTCCACCTCACATCAAATACATCGCCCTACACGCTTTACCCGCGTATAAATAGAGCGCACGCGCACCGCCGAGTCAGTTTACTATCGTACGCGGTCATCGAAGTGTTCATCGAAGCGAACGGAAGCGAAAATACTACGGAGTTTAAAGCAGTTACAGTGGAAAAGTGTAGTATAGTGTTTGTTGTGTATTAAAGTTAATTGTGTACTAGAATAAAACGTGTTTTAGTCAGTAATATTGTTTTGTATTCTTATCCGTCGAACCCAGCACGTAACAATATTTACATTTTCTATATTCAGTGCCAAGCTATTTCTGCCACACCAGTCGACTAAGCGGTTCAAGTCTTCCTGAAGAAGAAAAGCGTCATGTATAGTTTTATTTGTTTTGCGAGTTTGAGGTCGTCGGCATAAAGGAAGCATTTACTATTTTTGAATATTGGTACAATATCGTTTATGAAGATATTGAACAAAATCGGCCCCAGAACTGATCCTTGGGGAACACCTGATGGGGTTGAAAATAATTGAGAAGAATATCCGCTAACAAACACCCCGGCAAACCGATTGCTCAGATATGAGGAAAACCATTTTAGCAAGTTACCTATTATACCAAAGGTGGAAAGTTTGTAAATGAGGATATTGTGATCCACGGTATCGAAAGCTTTGCTTATATCGGTATAAATAGTGTCGACTGGGATATTAGAATCAACTGAATCAGTCAGGAAGGTCACAAATGAAATAAAATTAGTTGTTGTGGATCGAGCTTTGTGGAAACCAAATTGTTGTGGTGATATCAATTGCTTTATACGCCAGGTTATAGCAGGTCTAATTAATACTACGAACAGTTTACCGACAACAGGTAATATAGAAATTGGCCTATAGTTTTTTATTGATGCAGTATCCCCGGATTTGGGAATAGGTACAACCCTTGATTCTTTCCACTCGGTAGGAAAGAACCCAGATTCTATAGACTTGTTATATATAATGGAGAGTGGTAAAGAGAGCGCTTCACTGCACTTCGTTGCAAATACACTTGATATACCATCAGACTCAGCTCCCTTACTACTGTCTAAATGCTTCAGGCCAATTAGTACGTCTTGTTTTGAAAATGATAAATCTGCCAAACAATTTGTATGCAAAGAATTGGAGAAAGTATCGTCATGGTAGTGTGCCGAATTGAAAGAAGGAACCCTATAGACGGACAAAAAAAAAGAGGCAAATAGATTGCAAATGTCAGAACCATTAGTGGCTCATGTGTCATCTAGATGCATTGATGGTGGGTAGGTGCTTTTATTTTGGCGTTTATTTTTTAAGTGAGTCCAAAACAACTTTGGATTATTAGACAAAGACTCCTCTATGCTATTGATGTACTTCTTGTAGCAAGATTCGATTAATGTTGAACAACGTTTTTTCAACATTAAGAAAGATAACTCATCCAAAGGATTTTTGTATTTACGATACTTTTCACGTGTTTTATATTTCTCATGTAATAACTTTATTAGTTCTTCAGTATACCAACAGGGATACTTTTGATATTTGGTCTTGCTTAAGGTACGTATTTCGCAATTGCCTTTCTAATTATCTTATATAACACATCTACCATATCATCAACATTCGACAAGACAGAAAATTCATCAGCCCAAGAAATAGAGTTGAGTTCACTTATTATTTTATTATAATCGGCTTTGTGAAAGTTATACTTGTCACTGCGATTCTTAGGAGTAAGACTAAGTGTACTGCAACATAATAAGACAAATTCCAAAGGTGTGTGGTATGGGTCAATATTGCTAAGCACATACATGCTTTCTTGCATATGCTCTATCGTTTCAGTGGAAAGTACCAGATCTAGAATTTTTCCTTGGTTATTGAGTATTGTATTTTGCTGCTTTAAATTATTAACAGCTATAAAGTCGAGTAATTTGCTCCTGAGCGGGCCAGGTAAGGAAGCTGGCAAGAGTGCGTTATTTTTGTTACTGGGCCATGTTACTGAACATAAATTAAAGTCCCCTAATATTAGTGGGTTATGGTGCGATTCTAAGATTCGATTAGTGTTGTCAATAAAATGTTCGAGAATATGTTTCTGAACCGGTGGGGGTATATAGACCGCACTTATATATAACTTATCGAGGGAGTGCCGGCTATTACTCATCTAGCTCCACCCAGCGGTCTTCACAGCCGTTTTCAAACTAGATTAGTCTACGTGACTCAAAACGCTTAGATATGGCGATTAGAACGCCGGCACCTGATTTATTTTTGTGATATGCACTGGTCTCTCGATCACGTCTGTATGTCACATAACGATCATCAAATAATTCCTCATTAAATATGGTATGGTTTAGCCATGTCTCACACAATACAATAGCATCATAATTACAGCATAAAACATTTTTATAGAAGTCTAATGTCTTAGTGATAACTGATAAATAAAGATTAAATTAAAGTACAGCGAAAAACCAGATTATTACTGATTATACAGTCTATCCAAGGTTCCTGCGTTGCGAACATATATATATTTAGATGTATCAGTTTTACGCATGTGTGGCCGCTGCGTACCCAAACGTGCTTGTAATTCAGTTCCCTGGCTTAATAAATCGTAATTCTTAATAAGTCGTATACTAAATCGTGCTGCAGCGTGAAGAGACTTATTCTCGGGCGATAAATTTTCAGTGACGTATATCGCCGACTTCTTCTTGCTGAGACCCAAATCACTTGAGTTCAGTTTATCATTTGGGTGTTGCCTGTTATACTTCACAGTAGCCGCTAAAAGTGTATCACGTAGACGAGGGCTGCTCAATGTAACCAGAATAGCACGGGGCCTTGGGCTTGAAGGATCTTTCTTAGTAATCCTACTACAGTAAGAGATGTCGGTTTCGTTTATGTGGCATGCTACCACTTTACCTAGTTGTTTTACCACGGTTATTAAGTTTTCAGTCTTATATTCAGGTACGTATTGTAGTTCTAAATTTGATGAACGCATAAGTTGGTCTAGTTGGATACATCGCGCGGAAATAGCCATGAGATCATTTTTTAAACATTCATTCTCAAAAATAGATATTAGTATTTTATTATAAAGCTGAAGAGTTTGTTTGTTTGGTTGAACGCACTAATCTCAGGAACTACTGATTCGAATTGAAAAAATATTTTAGATAGCCTATTTATCAAGGAAGGCTATAAGCTATATAACATCGCTTCGACCAATAGGAGCGGAGCATCAATAGCAAATGTTGCAAAACCGGGGAAAATTCTCTTATGTTACGCAGACGAAGTTGCGGGGGTCAGCAAGTTATAAATAAAACTACAAATACAAAGCTTATCATTTATTACGATCCATCAACAAACATTTGCACGGTGTTGTGCGCGCGCGCAAGTTTCAGCATGTGCGCGGTGCGCGCCGGCGCCGCTAGCCAGTCACGTGACCCTCGTGACGTCACCAGGCGACATATCAGCCACCTCATCATCTCTAGCTTATCCACGACCATGCGGAGTTTCCTGGAGAAATATCAAAAAAAATATGAATACCTAGTTTTTGCATTAATGTTTTATTGCATGAAGACTGCAATAAGCTCGATCCATATTCCACAAATATAGGTATGTAATGCAACTCTATCTGCATGACAATATATCGGGCATTAAATCTCTCAACCAATCCAGATATCAAAAATTAAAATTTAAAAAGCAACCAAAACAAAATGCATTTGATACCCATATTGAAGGTGTGAAAATAAAAAGTAATTCGCCATTTTGTGGTGGCGGCCATCTTGGATTTGAAATGTATCATAGTGTATAGTTTTATACTAGTCAAGCCCTTTCATTTAATGCTCATATTGAGGGAGTTGTGTAAAAATATATAATCCGCCATTTTGTGGCGGCGGCCATCTTGGACTAATTTGCGTCAAACATAACTAAGAACACTCCCGACTAATTCAAATTTCAAACAAAAAAAGAACAAAATTAAAATCGGTTCATGCATTCGGGAGCTACGATGCCGCACGCACGCACGCACGCACGCACGAACGCACGCACGCACGCACTCACGCACGCACGCACGCACGCACGCACACACGCACGCGCGCGCACACACACACCTACACACACACACACACACACGTCAAACTTATAACACCCCGTCGTTTTTGCGTCGGAGGTTAAAAATACGAAGATACAAAAAGGGATTCAAACAAGAGACTATCATAAAAAAAAATTACGTTTGAAATTGTCTGGTTCAGCTCGGATGCTGGCGTCGTCCTAGCGTTGGTTGAGAGATTAATATATTTGGTTACTTAATCACTAATAAACTGTTCAACAGTTTTTTTTTCCTCTAACCAAACAGAGCTTGTACAATGGGTACTAGACAATAGATAAACATACATATATACTTCTTTTTGTAAATACATACATTTATTTATTTATTTTATTTATTCATTTGCGAATATGGGTATACATTTGCAGATCTTATTAGCTAACAATTATTGGTCTTTCACCATATTCAACCACAAGGCATGCAAAAAAAAGAAAGGGAAAAGACATTGTAATTAACATTAAAAATAATACTACATATCTAATAATTGCAATAAATTAATACAAAATGTCAGACTGTCATAATAATTTCTTAATATTTCAAAATAATGTCAAGTCATAATAATAAAATGTCATACAATTATAATAAAATGTCATATCATATAAATATAAAAATGTAAATTTGGCAGACTTCTAGCTATTTTCCATATGCTTGTCCTCTAAGAACTCTCGAAGCAAATAATAGCATTTGACTACAAGCAGTTTTTGAAGACGCCTTTTAAATAGTTGTATATTTTCCAATATTCTTTATATGTTTTGTTTAGTTTATTATATATGTGTGGTGCAATACAAAAAAAGCTTTTGTGCATCAAAGCCGTTTTACTTGCCACTACGCATAGCTTATCAGCATGGCGAGGCCTTGCTCTATGTTTAAATAATTCCATATTTTGCCTTACAAACAAACTCATAAATGTAAATGCAAGGCAAAGTAAGTAAATTGTTTTCTCTATAGTAGGGCTTGCAACTTTCGGGCACTTTAATATTATAATATAGTCCTAATGCATCGTTTCTGTACCTTAAACGCTAGATGGCAGTCAGTTGAGTTGCCCCAGAATATGATACCATACCGCAAAGTCGATGTGACCATGCTATGATAAGCTGTTAACAGTGTAGTTGTATTTGCAATGTTTGTATTGATAAAAAATTTATTTGTTTGTATTGTTAAAAAATTTGTATTGTTTTTGCACTGTCACTTTGAACTTATACAGTATTAATTATTTACTTTTTTTTGTATTGGGTGAATCGAATGTTTATGTTTTAATTTAGCTATAATAGCACTTTTTGTCCAGTTTTTAGTTGATTTTATACTGATGTTCACTTGTTTAGAATTTTATCTCTTGGTGGCATTCATTGCTATGCAGACGATAGCACGGTTCATGGTTGTTACCATCCACAACCACCTAGCAACCGGCAGGATAATGAGAGGAGGCGGGTAAAGCTTGTCACTGACCTCAACAGGGTGTTGGATGACATATCCGCTTGGGGTTCATCTAACCTGGTTGAGTTCAGTGCTAAGAAAACTCAGGTGTGCGCGTTCAGCTCAAAAAAAAACCCTATTCTCTCCACTTCCCACTCTTCGGGGCACCACGCTGCCAATGCAGGATAGTCTTAACATCCTAGGCATAGACATCCACCACGACCTTAACTCTAGGGATTACATCGAGAGTGTAATAACCACAACTGCACGTAAACTCGGGATTCTAAACAAGGTGCGGCGTTTCTTTACTACTGAACAGCGGTATCTGCTGTATAAGGCCCAAGTCCGTAGCAGCATGGAGTACTGTTCGCACCTTTGGAATGGTTCCGCTAAGTACCTACTTGATGCCTTAGATAAACTGCAGCGTCATGCCGTACGTATAATCGACAGCCAGGAGGTTACGAAGGACATCAAACCGCTACAACTTCGTAAAAACATTGCGTCCCTTAGCGTTTTCTATCGCCTCTATCATGGCGAATGCTCCGAAGAGTTATTTGACCTCATCCCACCTTCCCCCTTCCTTTTGAGAACCACACGTTTTCACCACACGTGTTCGTAATCACCGATTGACGGTTAGCACAATCCCGTCTCGCACCAAAAGGTTCAGCAATTCCTTTTTATGCCATACCATACAACTTTGGAACAGTCTTCTGGCTCATGTGTTCCCTCCCTTCTATGACATTGGGTCCTTCAAACGTAGTGTGAAGAAGAATCTGGTCAGACCGGCTTGACACTTACGACGACTAGAAGACATCTATCTTCTCTTCGTCACTGTCTCTGGACTGTAATTGGGCTTCCCATCAGGTCCATTACAATCAAATTGCCGCGTCACGATAAAAAAAAAAGAAAAAATTGTTTTTATTTCATTTATTTTTAATTTGTCCATTCAATATTAGAGATAACACATGTTTCATATTTAAACTGTATTGAACTTATTAACAGTAAGTATAACTTTAAAGAGTAACTTTAAGTATTTTAAATAATAAAGTAAATACGGAGCCGTCTTTGATTGTGCTTTACTGGATGGTGGCGCCATCTATCACATATATATCTATACATATTATACATAGAAACACCCAGACCAAGACAAACATCCATGTCCATGCACGCAAATGTTTGACTTGTGCGGAAATCGAAACCGCGACCTCAGACGTGGCAGTCGGATACACTAACCACTACGCCATCGAGGCCGCGGAAGGAGATTTGGATTAAAGTTGGCACACAGACAGATCATAGCCTTGATTATTACATAATATACTTTATATATGGGTATGCATTCCCATGAGATTCAGGCAGGCTAGACCATGGGCAGAAGTAATAGATAATCCAAACTAATGGTATATATGTGAATGTGAGTTTGTTTTATAAGTTTTTACGCCTGAACTTCTCAACCAATTATCATAAAATTTCGCATACACGTTGTCAGGGGTACACAAAAGGACGTAGGGTACCTTTCATCCAGAAACGGTACTCTTTCTGAGCAAAGCTGCAGGCATATGCTAGTAATTTATAAGTACATACTTATATAATGGTCCAGATATGTCACACTCTTCAAATGAAGCAGCTTCTTCCTGTAGGTCCCTGAGTCTCATCAGCTCTGTATCCCACTGCTGTCTTACAGCTGCCAACTCCTCAGTTTTCTCCGTCTGCATAGACTGCAAGTGACGGAGTTGGGCCTCTTGGTGACGGAACTCCTTTAGGGCTTCGATAATTTTCCTGTAATGTGCAAGATATGGCTGTGTATTTCTGAAGGAAATAAGCATGGGTGTGTTATATTTATATAAATACATACATAATTAATACACACTCATTTAAACATGTATATCTTGGATATACAGGGTGTCCGGTAATTAATAGATAACCTTGAAATGTCTTATAGAAGAACTGAAGGCCGTTCAGAAAAGATGAAAAAAAATAAAAACTAAAAGTGCAAGCTATATTAGCATAGCATACTTTTGACTGTCTATCTATTAGCATAATTAGTGTTTAATAATAAAACAACAAAAAACCGATGGATTTTAATTCATTTATGGTCGTAGTATACAAGAAAGTTATACATGGTAATTAAAAAAAAACACATATCTCAGGTAGTAGTTAGGATAGATATTTTTCATATTTTTTCCTGAACGGCCATCAGTTCCACTATAAGACATTTCCAGGTTATCCATTAATTACCGGACAACCTGTATAATACTTTCATTTACTAACATTTTAGTACAGTCAATGAAATAAGGCGCAGGACATTTGTCAAATTTTGCATTTTTATCATTTAAAGTAACCATCTTACTTAAGTTTTTTAATACAGTAATAGTTAAAGCATAGTAAGGTTACTGATTGTTAATAAATACATTATAAAAAAAGGAAACTTGTAATTCATAAATAAATGTTACAATGTTAATTAAACTGCTTTATACAGATTTTATTGCATTGTTTATTAAAACTAATATATCTTATCTTATCTTGTGTGGGGGCCAATCAGAACAGACCAGCGACACTTCGACCCAGTGGGATCTTTTGTGTCGACTTCTTTAATAACGACTGCCATAGATGTTCATGGCAGCCGGGACCGACGGCTTAACGTGCTCTCCGAGGCACGGGACAGGCGATAATTGTCAATCAATATGCACATAATTTCGAAAAGTCATATAACTTCCGAAAGTCAGGGGTGCGCGACGTGGGTTCGAACCCGAGACCATCTGCATTGTAGTCTGTTGGTCTCCACACTAAACTACCGCTGCTCTAAAAAAACCTAACATCACTAAATTTTAAAATTTTAGGTAGATACTATTTTAGCTATTAAATATTAATTAAAACTATTATGATTTAAATTTACACCTGACCTGACGTTTCAGTTGCTTTTCAGCAGCCATGTTCAGGGGGATACACAGAGGGAACTGCTTATTACAGATTTTATAAAATTTGTATAAAGCAGTTTAATTTCAATTTATAACATTTGCATAAAGATAAGACAATATTATGTAAATGCTACAAATGATTAGCTAGCTACTTATGTCGCTGACTGTTCTACTTTTTATTCCAAAGTTCCAACAGGAATGGGAAGTAAAATATTATTTACTATCCCTTTTTTTATCATCTTTATCGAATTTTTGCAAAAAATAAGTATTTCTAAAATTGAGTTTTGGAAAAATCTTGTATAGAATCTGTCATATACAAAAATGTTAAGCTGTACACACGGCTAC
Organism: Catocala nupta; assembly: GCA_963675205.1. Taxonomy (NCBI): domain Eukaryota; kingdom Metazoa; phylum Arthropoda; class Insecta; order Lepidoptera; family Erebidae; genus Catocala; species Catocala nupta. The sequence goes on along the minus strand of OY776108.1, from coordinate 4,983,361 downwards.
ACATCAAGTTAGACACCCTATATACGCATAGCTACGCTACATACAAAATAGAGAATTGTCGGCGAGGGACAGTGCATAGTGGTGTCGATGTAATGGTAAGGATAGAGCGTAACAAAAGTATAAAGCACTCTCTCACACGATTCGCAGCGTTCAACTTCTAATAGTTCAAAGTCCAAACAGTCTAGGTTGATGTGTCGTTGTGTGTACAAAAATTTCAACAGCCAATTTTCTATTTTTAAGTTTTGAAAAAACAAACACATACATGCTAACTTTTATATACAAAAGATTTTCTATTAGCTACTTTTTGAGATTTTCTGATAAAAACATATAAATGAACCTGAATATTTATATTTAAAAAGTTTTCTTACTCTTTTCTCTCCACCATCTCTGGCTCTAGGTTCTTGTCTTGTGTGGTGATCAGAGTCTTCACAGCATGAGCTTGTGACAGAGACTTGACAATGGTCTGCTCCAAAACCTTCCACATTGCAACATCTCCATACTCTTTGATAGGGTCATCTAAATGTGACTGCGGCGCTTTTTGCAGTGTCGCTGTAAAAAAAATGTTTATCCTTACTAATATTATAAATTCGAAATTAACTCTAACTGTCTATCTGTTACCTATTCACGGCTAAACCACTCTACCAATTTGGCTGAAATTTGACATAAAGGTAGTTTAAAACCTGGGAAAGGACATTGCTACTTTTTATTGATGTAGGTACCACGCGGGTGGAGCCGCGCGCAAAAGCTAGTACTTAATAATTGTGAATCGAATCGTAGAGCTGGACTAGCCAGGTGGAGTCAGGAGGCATGGTGATGCTCTGCTTGAGTCTTAAATAAATGTAATGTAAATACCAGTTACCACTATATTATATTGGTTTAAAGTGAAGTCCCTATACTATACTGGGTGTAAGGAACAGCGTACTGGAAAAGTAGATTTAGACCATTATTCTGCATTAAAATTGTTGGAATTTTCTTTAGGTGCGTTGTATTAGCAATCCATTGCGTACCGCGTAATAATGTTAATCAATATAAAATCTTAATCTAGCGTTTTTATGATTGAAGTTTGCGTCGAGATAAGTACATATACAAAGACGTCTTGTCAAAAGGTTTAGGTACGACATCCACGACGTCCCTTACACCCAGTATATGAAAATGAAACAAACAGACTTTCTTACACAAATGTATATTTGATGTTTTAATGTTTGATTGCCACAGCTACTGCGCCTATTGTGACAACATTACTTTAGTGTTTATGTGATACGATTACAGTAGATAGAAGATTCATCTTAAATTGCATTCAAATTCAAATTTCGTTTATTTGCTAAACACAGGTTTAAAAGTGATACAATAAAAAACAGTCCAGTTCTGTGCCTTGCCAATATTGGCGTACAAATATTTACATATTAATAATAAACGGTAAGTAAAATTAAAACACAAATATGAAATAAAAGATCCATAAAATAAGAAAACTTAATCTAAAAAATGTAAAGATTTTATTTTTAATCGTTTCTTTAAGAAATCTGTGATGGAATAGTAACACTTTTCAGCTAACAATATTCTTAATTTCTTTCTAAAAAGTCTTATGCTTAATGTTTTTATTGTCTTTGGTAGTTTGTTAAATATTTTCGGCGCTAAACAAAAGACAATTTTCCACAAAAGCCCTGTATTAACCTTACGTCTATTGCGTATGACAACATCTGATAAACTATTAAATAGATGCGGATTTGTTTTGACAAATAACGCCATTACAAATATAAATAAAGATGGAAGTGCCAAATTGTATATTTAGTAAAATACGGTCTACAGCTATCTGTAACTTCAAGGCCAAACATAGCTCTGACAAATATTTTTTTTAAATTTATAAGCTATATCCTTGTGCATAGAGTTGCCCCAGAAAATAATGCCGTATCTAAGAACGGATGCAAGAATACTATGATAGGCAGTTATTAGAGCTTCTGTATTAACTACTCGAGATAGTATTTGTAAAGCATAGGACGAACTACATACTTATTCTTTTACAAAGTATCTCTATATGATGTTTCCAATTTAACTGACTATCAATGGTCAAACCAAGAAATTTAGCGTGATTTGTAGGGCATATATAATCGTTCTGGTAATTAATTCTCATTTTGTAATCAATAGATTGTCTTTGACAGAAGTGTATTATTTGAATCTTGTTTAAATTTATCTTTAAATTATTATTTTCAAGCCATGATATAATCGAGCAAAGTGTATCATTAATGTCAGATTCGTACGCTTCAGGTTGTTGCAAGCTATAGTAATTGTGCTGTCATCAGCGAATAATGTTAGGGTATGTTTTACTGCTTTAGGCAAGTCATTTATATATACTAAAAAGAAAATCGGACCCAAAACACTGCCTTGGGGCACCCCGAATGATATATTACGCTTTCTAGACTCTCCTTAAGTACCGGTTAGCACAAGCTAATTGGTAACAATTCTCTACTCTTTTAGACATAGAAATTGATTCCTTGCCCCAATACAACCAATATAACTTTCTTCTCTTATATGATTAGTTCATTTTTGCCATATTGGAATCTGCTTAATCCTCTATCCCAGTAAAACCCACTGCGCGCAGCTTGGTTCGCTCTCCTCCGTGGTGGGATGTTGAATGTTCTGAGAGCATCCGGTTGCGTAAGGAGGCGGAAAACAGATTTGCAATATCCCTGGACATGTCAGATTTCATTGCCTACAAACAAACTGATGCCCGCATTTTCAGACTCCTCTCTAGAAAGAAATCCATTGGTTGGCGTAAATTCTGCGAATCCCTTTTCCCTTTTTCTCCTCTTTCCTTGGTGTGAAAAAGGATTAAATCATATCGCAGAAGTTACCAAGATCCTAATGTCACCAAGAACGATCCCAACTCCTTTCTTTATGATTTCCATTGTAGACTAGCTCCTCCCTTTGTCCCTAAACTTGACTGCCTTTCTCCACCTGACCTTATTTCATCTTCTATTTCCTCTGACAGAATGAATGACCCTTTCACTTTCCATGAACTTACCCTAGCTCTTGACCATCTTCGTGATACCTACGCTGGTGCTGATGGTATTCCCTACTCTTTTATCTGCAAATCCTCAAACTCCAGCAAATCCCAATCCTTAAATCGGGCAAGGACCCGGTGGATCCTCTAGCCTATCGCCCAATTGCTCTCTCCTCCGTGCTAGTCAAAATAATGGAAAACCTGATTAAGAACAGACTGGAATGGATTCTAGAAAGCAGAGGCCTGTTGTCCAAAAATCAGTTTGGCTTCAGAAAGGGTATGGGTACCCTAGATAGCCTGAGTATCTTTACCTCTGATGTTCGCCTTGCGTTCTCTCAGTACAAGCACGTTATTGGCGTATTTCTTGACATTTTTGCAGCATATGATAGTGTTCAGCTTCCTTTACTCAGGTAGAAAATGCACGAGCTGAGTATCCCTGTGAGACTGATCAACATAATCAGCAGTATGTTAATGTGCCGCTCTATTTCAGTTCGCCATCGTGGTATTATTCTCTCCCCGCGCAACGTCCGGATAGGACTTTTCTTTTTTAACTTGGTGGAATGCATTCACGCTTACCTCTCCGCTGAAAAAGGGGAACGGAGAGGTTATGTCGGGCTCACCCGGGTAAAGATGGAACGTCCCGGGTACTACCGACTAAACCTACCACGGTGTGCCAACTCGCTGCCTTGAATGGTGGATGGGTCGCTGGAACTGAAACTACATCAGCGATCCACCCAACAGTGTCCAACACAGGCAAGAAATGCCTGCGGACGACGACTCCTAGGTGACACCCCGGCACGACAGAGGGCGTCACTCTGACTCAATGGCTGGCGGACGAGAGAACTGCGTTCTCCCGCCCGCGGCCATAACGCATATATCCCGCTTCCAAGTCCCACGGTGGAGTTCCGGCCAAAGCGCAGGCTGTGTCAGCCGACACCTTGCGGTATCCGCGTATGACCCTGACCGCCATGACTCTCTGCGGTCTCCGCAAGAGAGCCCTACACTAGGCAGTCAGGGAGTCCACCCACACCGGCGCACCGTAAAGCGCCATCGACCGGACAATCCCCGTTTAGAGCCAACGACAACAGACGCTGGGCCGGCCCAAGTTTGGCAAAAGCCGCCCAAGAGCAAACGCAGCGCCGAAGAGCCTCGGAACGAGACGGCTGAAGTGCTCGTCGAAACGCCATCGCCCTTCTAGTACCAGGCCCACGTACCTCATATGGGCCTGGACTGGTACATCATGGATAGGTCTGCCGCAAGGGTCGGTCCTAAGCCCCTTTCTGTACAATATCTATACCTCTAATCTAGACCTTACTGTATCCTCTTTCTGCAAAATTTTACAATATGCCGCCGATATTGTTGTCTATTCTGTATCTTCTTCCTTTGCTGATTCTTCTTCTCGTCTTAACTCCACACTGTTTCACCTAAATTATTGGCTTTTAACTGATAATCTCTCCATCTCAGTGCCCAAGTGTAGTGCTGTAGTCTTTACTCGCAAAATACACGTTCCTGACACGTTCTTTCGGCAGACGACAAGTTATCCCCATCAAAGATCATGTCAAATTCCTACTTCAAATTTTCAGGCATACACCACCTGAACTACATTGTTCGGAAGAGCGAGAGGGGTGTGAATGTCATGCGGGCGCTATCTGGTGTCAGGTGGGGTTCCCATCCCTTTAGCCAAAAACTTTTATACGACGCTGTGGTTCGCAGTCATTTTGATTACAGCTGTTTTTTACTAGAGACATGTAAAAAAATTGCGTTATCCAGTCTGGAGAAGATCCAGTCTAAGTGCTTGCGAATTATAACGGGAGCTATGAAGTGTTCTCTGATCAATGCTCTTCAGGTGGAGTGCATGGATCCTATCCTTAATCTTCATCGATAATATCTTGCAGACAGATTCTTTACCAACACCATTCGAACTAACTCCCATACTTTATTCCACGTATTAGATACCTCGGCACCTCTTATCTCCTCCTCTGCCTATTGGAAGCATAAACCTCCCCCTCCCCTTGTCAATTCCTTTAGGAAATTCAAGGGCCTTCCTGCTCCTATTTTACAATCTACTATCAATCCCCTCTTCGAAGTGGAGTACCAGTCTCTGATTTTCCAACCAAAGATTTACCTTGACTTCAGTATAAGTAAGCTCTGTTCGGATGCTAACATCAAACTTTCGGCGAAATTGTCAAGGGAATGGTCTGACTGTGTGAAAAACATCTAGTGAAAGTTCTGTTGGATCTGCTGTTTGGAACCCTAAATACAATATAATATAGTTACAACTTTAAGTGGGAAACATAAGTCATAAAATAATTTGAATGTTTCAAAAAAGGAGTTATATGCTTTGTTTGGGCTATTACATCCATAAATCTCAGGAAAAGTTAAGCTACTTAAGCAATATCTAAATTTTTAACATTTTCATTAGAATAATCTGTCTACAGAGAGAACCATTAATGGATTATAATTTTATGATCTACAGGGCATTTATTATCTGTGCAGTATGATCAGACAGGGCCAATTCGATAACATCTGTCTTACAATGTCCTTTACGATAATTATGAGCAATGTTGTCCCGACAAGTCTGACTTTTAAATCTAGTTGGCTGCTATGGATAATGCTAAATTAAAACATTCTAATAAACACTTCAGTTCAAGCGTAAAATTGTTGTTTTTTAAAACATCAATATTTAAATCTCCTGCTAAAATTATATGTTCATATTTAATCCTATTTATTTTAATTAATAATTGTTCTAATCTACTAAAATATATATTTAAATTACCCCTTGGCACTCTGTATAATATACAAACAACTATCATTTTATAATTAATCAATTCTATTGCACAACATTCAAAATCATTATCCAATGAAATCATTTAAACATTAGGTAACTGTCTCCAAAGATGTCCATTTTGTACTAATATGCAAGACCCGCCTCTTTTACAATTTTCTATTAAAATAAGCTGCTAGCATATAATTTGGTATGCATAAATTTGTTTCATAGTCTGACATGATAAAATGTTCAGTGATACATAAAATATCAACTGTTTGATTTTTTTTCAGAAAACTCTTCAAGATTAATAGAAAGCATATCACATTTATTTATATAGCCAGCAATGTTCTAATGAAGTAAATACAAATATTTATTATTGACGAAAGTTTAAATTCTCATCATAGGACTGTAAAGGTGTTTTGAAGGACCATTAATACATATGCCTGCATTTTTGTTTGAATAGACACATTTCTTGCTAACTTTTTAAAGTAATATGGTATAATACCAGGCTTAAACTTATTGCTATTATTGTCATTGTTACATTGTATAGAACTATTATATTATTATTCAATGTATAGTCAAAGAAACTTCTTAAAGAAGCGATATACTCTTGCAAGTAGTGTAATACATTTACTATGGCTCTATTGTTTATTTTACCAGTATATCTTGAGAACATGTCATATGCATTGCATTCGCGGTAACTAGATTTAACTTAGTCCGTTAATTACATTATTAATAATGTGGATTATTATACTTACAAGCGATAGGTTTAGCCTTTAAAAGCCTAAATTTCGACGTTAATAACGTTAAATCTTGAACTTTTTTAGCAATGCCATCCTCAAAAGTTTCGCCAATTTTAGCCGAAAACAACTCGGCTGAATCATTGCGTAATTGTCCTTCAAATATATTGCTTATATCTCTTAACTGTTTAAATGCAGACATTTTTAATAACTATTATTTAATTAAATAACAAAGCTTTTGTTTGCTTGAGTTGAACTAAAACGCAACCGTTATTTTGATATTTTCTAAACAAAAATATGTCACTTTCAACTTTTCAAGTGTCACATCAAGAGTCACAAGATATTGTCTTTGGTTGTTTAACCATTGATTGAATCAATGGTTAAACATTGAAACAAATTAACATGCAAGCAATTTTGATGAAGGTGAATTTAATTTTATCTTACACCATTAACACAATAATTAAGATTACAATATACAGGGTGTCCCAGAACTCAACGTCAGGCCGAAACGGGGTGACAGGATTGATTGTAACCATCATGAGAAAAATCAGGAAAAAAACTATCCCATGCAGTTTAAAAATTATGGGCATTTAAGAAAAACCTAGACATTTGGTCAATCTGTAACCATTTTTCGGTTATTGTGGTTAATTTTTATTATTTTTGTTCATTTAAACTACAAAATTAAAATTTTCAAAACTTGCTGAAATTTTGAAAATTTTAATTTCATCGTTTAACAAATAGTCTTAATTCTAGGAAACTTGGAGCAATTGTGTCATAATTTTTGACTGTGATTCTAGAAATGTTATTTAACCGAAAAATGGTTAAAAATTGACCAAATGTCTAGGTTTTCTTAAATGCCCATAATTTTCAAACTGCATGGGATAGATTTTTTTCCTGATTTTTCTCCTGATGGTTACAATCAATCCTGTCACCCCGTTTCGGCTCTGACGTTGAGTTCTGGGACACCTGTATATATTTTAATATATGGCTCTATATTCGTGCCTTGTGCTTCAGTCATAGAGTAGAAAACTTATATGAGCTGTGCTAAAAAAGTGTCAAAATAATAAAAATTAAAAACTGGATCATAAACCTATTGTTATTACGGTTTCAGCGCAAAAAATGCAAAAATAATATTTGTTTATAAAAAAAGGATGAATTTAACATAAATGTCTGTCAGTGCCAGCCTTCTTTGCCAAACAACGCTCTACTAATCAATAAAAATGCCGGAGGAATCCGCAATCGCTATCTCTGCGCATTGTCTACCTACCGAATTACTAATATACATATTTTTCACTTTATCACCCAAGGACTTGATGAAATGTCGCCAAATATGCACCCGATGGAAGTATATTATCGATGGTTTAGCCAGCAACGAGACTTTGTGGCAGAAATTCTGTAAAAGAGACTTCAAAAATTATTATTGGACCGGTATGAGAAAAGCCTGTCGGAATTTCAGTTGGTACAATTTGTATAGATCATTGTCCATGTGGCCGAGATTACCTTATGCCGCAGAAGAAAGCGATGAGTTTGCTTCTGCCTCTCGCTTATTAGATGAAGTCCGCAGTGTTGACATAATTGGTAATGGAATTATTGCAGTCCACAAGAAAGGAGCGATTGAATATTATGATATTGAAACCCTAAAGCCTTCAAAGCGAGGCGCTATTTCAGGAGACTACGCTCGATACACAGAAAATGACAACTTTATTGTAATACAAAGTTACCATTTGCATCTATTTGTCATTCGCAAACTTCTTAATGATAAAATTAAAGATCTAAAAAGTGCCACATTTGACAATGTCAAAATGTTTCTATTAACCGACTCCGAGTTGTACTATGTCAAGTTGAACGATGAAATATATGTGTGCAATCTTACAAATGAACCAATTGCCAGTAAATTTATAAAACGCGCTGAGGATTTGGATGGTGTCATGTCTTTGGGATATAACAATGACTGCCTGAACGTATTGACATACCAACGTAACATTTATACTATAGTTAACAACAAGGATATGGTTTATAAGCAATCTCTGAACTCCGAACCGAATATTCTAAACATACTGCACAAATACAACTTTTTGGAACAACTGGATTGGCGTGTTTATTTTCAGTGGATGTACGTTTTAAATCATAGCCTTCCTGAAGGACCGATGCGAGATATAATAATTATTAGGCCATATGGAGATCTCTACTTTGTTGGATCTAACTTTGGTGTACTGTGTATATTCCAAGAACCATACATTAATGGTGAACTGGATCTATTTAATTCGGAGCCTCTGAGACAGGTGAACTTTATGGAGAGATCTGATATACCGGTATTAGCAACATGTCCGATATTGCAAATAGATGTTCAGGAGACTGAAAACGGACATACAGTGTTTGTGGCAATGCCGAAAAAGGTTGCAGTACTAAAGTTTACTCACAGTTATATGAGACCGGTATCATGGGCTATAGAGCCATATAATGAAGTGCACCGAGCACAATTCCTTAACGTAGAAAATGATACAACATAGTAAAATTTATTTTAATGTACTTTACCAACTCATAAAGCAATTTTAAAATGGTTTTATACAGAGTTTGTTTAAACAGTATTAATAAAATAGTACCAAAGAAGATATAGGCCAGCATTGAGTAAATGCATAAATAATAAAAAAAAATATTTACGTTCTATAATTTTCTGATCTTAGAAACATATTTTTTTTATACATGAATATTACATTGTATAAGAAAATTTAAATACAAATTGGACTGATATAAATTTTATATGTTTATCATAATAATTCGCTATGTATATTTTATATAATTATCATCCTTAATAATAAATAAATAATAATGACTCAGCTCATTAAAAAATAAGCCAAATACATAAAAGCAAGTTGTCAGTTATGTGTGTGACTTAACTAAGTCCCCGTTAACAACAAATTTTTACATAGCATACATAGATTTACCCACTATCAATAGATTAGAGCCCCAAACTTATTTCCAGTTTTAAGCTGCTCCTAGTTTAAAAACCTATTTAGAATTCAAAAACATTTAAACAAAAAAAAATAAAGCAAAGCAAGCAAAGAAAATAAAAATTATATTTTTAGTCTTAACTAAGCTCCCATGAAGTCTCAACAATGTGAAGTCTCTAATGTAGATGTTTAAAAATTGCACAATGTCATGTAGAATATAATATAGACCTCCGTTTTAAGTCTTATTTAAGTCACCATTAGTTGTATATTCACAATAGTTTAGTTGTATTACTGTATTAACATAGTACAATTGTATTACTGGTCACCGTTGCCAATGTTTTGTGTCATTATCAACACAACAGCCATAAAGTGTATTTTACAAATTTATTCCAAATCTAGGTGTTCTTTCTGTATTGTTTCCATGTCTGGACGAAACAATAGGCCTTTCTGAAAATTGCTAATTTTATGTATAAAATCAATATTTAATGTTATAATTTCATACATAATACAATTAATTAATATCTTTATATATATAAATTTTCTGTGTGTGTGTGTTTGTAATTAAACTCCTCCTAGACGGCTGGACCGATTTTGGTGAATTTTTTTGTGTGTTTAAGTGGATTCGGGAATTATTTAATTTGTTTTTTTTCCTGTGTATAGGACAACGTCTGTCGGGTCCGCTAGTAGTATAATATTTATATAATTATGTAATCCATTTTTTTGTCTTATTTAGTAAACAAATATGTCGTACTGGTAGCTGGAGACAATATATAGAGACCCATCTCTATGTATTGTCCTTATTTTTTGTCATCTCTATTGATTAGAGAATGAATAGTATGAAAGTAGTAACTAATTTAATGATGAATTGTTTGTTTAACATAAAGACATGTAAGAACATTTTTATGTAATTGCTTTGATATCTGTGATTGTATTACTATTGGTGGAGTTTGCTATATGTTGTCATATTTATCTATATATATATAAATCTCGTGTCACGGTATTTGTGGTCGCTGTCCTCCGAAACTGCTCCACCGATTTTCAAGAAACTTTTTATGTATATTTGATAGGTATGAGTATAGTTCGTAAAGTATATTTCATACCCCTAGGTGATTAGGGTGTCCCTATCCAGAAAAGCATTAATTCTAAGCGTGGGTGAAACCTCGGGGGACTGCTAGTAACTTATATATTGTTTAGTGGCATCCGATAGGTAACACTATGTACCCCACACTACCGAATCAGAATGAGCAAAATGCCTATTATTTTAGCGTAAATTCCACGTAAATGCACACCTCACTAACGTATAATATAAGCTGGACTGGCTTTCCCGTATAAAATGACAGCTATATTTTGTATCCAATCGAAGTGTGTATTGAGCGTACTATGAAATTATTTTGACAGTTTTGTCAAATTGTAAATGTTGTTTATAAATTGTAGTCGAAATATTGCCTGCGGCTTTGTTAGTACTTAACAGATTTTTCTGGATGAAAGGTACTTTATGCTCTTTTCTGTTCCCCTGACAACGTGTATGCAAAATTTCATGTTGATCGGTCGAGTAGTTAAAGCGTGAAAGTGTAGGTATTAAACAAACACACATTCGCATTTATAATATATGCGGCTTATCAGAAACTGAAATATTTAGAGTATCTACCTAGTGGACATTCATTGGAAGCGGATATAAACAGCAATATCCATATTTTACAGTTTTATGATTGTATCGGTTTCAAAAGTCAATTGTAGTTCATCACTAATATTAGTTCCAAGTACGCTCACTACCGCTCTCAGCGACAAAATGGCGAAACTCAAATACTGTGTTTTTGCTGGCGATAGCTAGTCCAGACTAGTACTGAGGTTGGTGTCATACCAGGATATAAGTGTTAATCCGTTGAACGGTTTACGCGTAATTGAGTCACAAGCACTCAAATTTTTAATATTAGGACATATAAAATATGTATAAATTAGATTTATATTTAAATGTAGCTTATATTTTATATAATCTGACATATATCCCATGTAAAGCGTATCTACCTTTAAATAGCAGTTAGTATTTATATACATATACGGAGTGTAACACAAAAGTACGGTCATACTAGATTTTGCCGCGGCTCCGCTCGAGTAAATGTAGGTTATGTCAATTTTCTGTCCCTCGTGAACAATACTTTTTCTGGATGAGAGGTACCCATGTCCTTTACTGTACTTCTGACAACGTGTATGTGAAATTTTATGATGATTGATCGAGTAGTCAAGTCATGAAAGCGTAACAAACCCTCATTCGCATTTATAATATTAATTAGGATTTAGGCTCGGTAATTAAAATTGTACTGGTGATAAATATCGTAAACTAAAATTAAAAACATTTATTACGGTCATCCAAAAATATTGTGAGTCCATATTTTTGTTATTTCCTGAAAATACATAATTCTAATATATAATCATACCGTTGCATGTCAATATCTATTAATTTAGCTTATACATATTCGGTCGTAATCATTACCTACAGTTAATTTTAGTAATACATTTTATTTGTCTTGTCGTATTAAAAATGCAGAGTATCAAAATTTTTGTAAGACAATTCTGATCTCCCAAATATATTTTCACTATATTAAAAGTGTGACTATTAAATAATTTTGAGCATAACTTTAATCGTCGGGTCTGGGTGCCTAGTGCGAGCGGTTTTTATGTTAACACTATCGAGACGTTTACCGCGTTTAGCTCTCTAATTGGTTACAAGCTTGAAGCAGGCCAATCGGAGCGCCGGACATCAAAAACGTGTCGATAGCCTAAACGAAAAACAAACTTGCACTAGGATATTATCACTTTGAAATAACATTTCACATTCATATTACAATATTTGGAATAGGCATTTAAGCTAATGTATGCTTGTGTTAGGATATTCCGTTCTTCTAGTAACAGAAATATGACCAGACTTTATTGCTACACTCTGTATATGTAATTACGTCATAGTACACATGCGTTAGTGATAGCTTGGCATTACTACCGTTCTCTTTCTCTCTATCTTGATTTGAACTAAGCGAAAGCGAGATAGAAAATATCAAGCTTTATAAATCTTTTGTAGATTGATTTGCTTTGGGTGTTAAATTAAATGACAGCTGTAATATCTAATCATTTTATTCTTAGGCATATAAGCTCCTAGATTAGCCACTGCGCTGTTAAACGAGTAATAACTGTCTCGAAACATGAAGTCTCTGCTTCGTTTCCCTGGGTCAAGCAGTTTTAGTAACCTTTTGACCGCCACAGTCATGTATACATGGCAAAGCAAAATGTGTCCAGCGCGCCACGGTCATAACTACATGACAAATTAAAGGTTGAAATCGTAGCTTGGTGCCGAGAGCACACTGACTTTTTAACGTGGTAGTTAAGATTTTCTGTGACGAAATTCTCAATAGCATCCCGGCGTTGGGAAGTTGGCTGTGTTCCACCCCGTACCTCGGAAAGCAAGTAATGTCCATCGTCATAACGTTCTGCGCCTGATCTCTCACCGGTCGCGTCAGTGCCGTCCCATCGGGCTATGAGAGTGAGGGAATGGAGAGTGTGCACTTGTTACTCACAGACTTGTGCACTATAATATCTCCTGCGCAGATGGCGGCCTCAAAGATTAGTTATCGATTCGGACATGTATTCATGCTTTTTCGATGTTTGTGTAATATTAATGTTTGTGCTATGATACACCAGTTGTACGCGTGCCTCAAAACGGATCATATAGTCGTATTTTCCATCAAAATATGTTTTCGGGGACAGGAGTTTTGTAGGAACTGGTAGAACAAAAGTAGTTAAGTATGATGTAAATAAGACTCTGGCAAAAGGTTATTAGTGTTTATCATTGAACTCTGTATTTTAGAAAAGTATTTTAATTAAATAACTCAAAACTTGAGTCCCATAGTAGATTTCTTAGTGTGGTACCTATATAGATTTAATAAATATATCAATATTTATTTGAAAATGTATTCGTAATTTTGTCTCGCTATGTATTTGTAATGCCATACTAAAAGTTCTATGTATACCTACAGCGATCCAATAAATAAATGTTAGATATAACTAAGTTTCACGTTATTTTAATAACACATTGGTGCCAATTCTGTTGTCACAAAATTCTCTAATCTTAGCTAAAAATCTCTAAAATTTATTTTAGTCCTATCACTTTTAGCGATTTCAGAATACGAAATGTCGTTTGACAGGACTAAACTAAATTTTAGAGATTTTTAGCTAAGATTAGAGAATTTTGTGACAACAGAATTGGCACCATTGTATAATTTGTATCGATATCACTATGGAAGGCGGGTGTCCCCCGCAACACAGGATTATCCTAGCGCCATTCATCTAAATAAATAATAATTGTATCCATAATAACGAACCGGCTGGTACATACTGGCTGTAAGGGACGGCCTACCGAAAACTGAAATAGTAAATTCAAACTATTATTTTAAGTTAAAAATCGTTGGAATTTTCTTCAGGAAAAATCGCAATTTTTCTGTAATTTTTCATTTTGTGAATCACGACATAATGCATAAACTATTCATTTATTAAATAAAAACAAAGAATATCACATTTTACTAAAATAAAGCGATACTTAAATCGTCGTGATTTAAACAGATCAACTGTTTCTCGCGCGTGGAGCGTAGAGGTCATTCCCTAGCGCCGTGCGCCAGCGCGAGGGTGCATTGTGTTGGTAGTTAATCTATTGCGTACTGCATTTTTATTATTAATAGAAATTTACGTCAAGATAAGTACCTATTGAAAGACGCCGTCCCTACATCCAGTAGAACTATGTAGATATGTAATGATGTATACAATCCTATACTTTCTTTGGTGTCAATAAATTCTTAATTATTATATAATATAATATCATAGGTCAGAGTCAAAATTATAATTTAAATTTGTAGTGAGAATTAATTTATTTGACGTATAGACACGAATGCTTAGCTATGGTTTATTTGGCTGTTATTAGAGTGTACTGCAATAAAATATATGAAAATATCTATGGTCTTTTATTGTACCCTTGAACGAAATAATACAATCGAAACTCCTTTTTTTGGCATAATTTGTGGTACCCTTGTCCAATGGTTTTATTTACTTATATATTTTATTTATCTGCTGAAATTGGTTCAAATATATTACATGCAATTTAAGTCTACTATGTTTTACGATCACATACATTCTGCTTCTTCTTAGTCGGGCACTCTTGTCAGTGGTCGTGGCTATCATTGAGGGACAGGGTTGCAGCGCACTGACATCATTTGCCGCACGTCGAGCGATGTCCCTTCATGCCTGGCGGCTTCTGGCATCGCGAGCACACTGTATGGCGGTTGACTGCGTAACTTAGGTGATAAGGTCGATCCAGTGCGTTGGAGACCAACCGCGGGCTCTCTTGCCTTCAATGCGGCCTTGCACCACAAGTCTCTCCATCGAGTCCTCGTTTCTGGAGATGTGTCCAAAGAACTTCAGTATTCGTAACTGCACAATCAATGAAAGCCTGACTTGTATGCGAAGCTCTTTGAGGATGGAATTATTGGTTCGAAACGCTCTCCACGGTATTTTTAACATGCGTCTCCAACACCACATCTCCAAAGCATCGATTTTTCGGCGATCTTGTAGCCTTAATGTCCAAGTCTCAGCACCACAGAGAAAGATTGGAAATACCAGACACTTCATTAGACGAGCCTTGGTATTTTTCGTTATTCGGTTGTCTTTCCATATCTTTCCCAGTCACATACATACATAGATTCACGCCTGTTTCCCAGAGGGGTAGGCAGAGACTACGGATTTCTGCTACTATCCTGACACACTTCTCTAGCTTCATTCACTTTCATAACATTCCTCATACACCCTCGCCGGTTTAAGTTAGTTTACGATCACAGTGGCATGCAAATCTTATTATAACAATATTGTGGCGTATGTATATACGCACAGGCAACATATAACTTTAAACCTGGAATCGAATGGAGCATCGTACAACTAGACTTAACAACAATTATAACAACAATCAAGCGGCTAGCAATAAGAAAGTTACGAAATCTTTCCATGCGTCAACATTTACCTGCCCTCTTTGCGATGAAGGTCACGGCCTATACAACTGTGCAAAATTCCTCGAAATGCCGAATCATACAAAACTGCACACTGTAAACAAACTATTGCTATGCGTAAATTTCTTATTTACTCATAACGGCAAAAAATGCATGTCAACTCACCGATGTCGGAAATGCTCTGCCCCACATAATACATTACTACATATGAGGCATGTATTAAGAACAAACCTGAAAAACAAACAAGTTCTTCCCATGTATCAAAAAATGATGAAGCTTCGGAGATCCTATTAGCGACCGCCGTAGTGAAAATAAGAACAGCTGATGGGACCCAAATCAACATGCGAGCACTAATCGACCAGGGGTCTCAGATATTGTTAATTACAGAACATGCAGCTCAACTTATCGGCACCAAACGCCAAAAATGCAAAGGAGTAATTTTCGGTGTTGGTCAAAAGGAGAATAATTGTAAAGGGATGATAACAATATCGTGCAGTTCTGTCTACAGTGACTTTGAGTTCGAAACATCTGTTCTCATCATGAACAATTGAATTAAGAACTTGCCAAAAAAAAGGTTTACGGAACCATCTTGGCCTCATATTCAGAACATTAACTTAGTCGATCCGGACTTTTACAAGAGTCGTCCCGTGGATCTACTATTTGGAGCGGACATTGACTCGCAAATTATGCTAGGAGGATTGATAAAGGGCAATGACGTCACTCAACCTATCGCACAACAAACCTACCTAGGATGGCTTTTATGCGGTAATGTGAAGACATTACAATGCAATGTGGTTGTCAATAATTTAGAGGATATCAAACAGTTTTGGGAAGCCGAAGATATCAGTGATCAGCCGAATTTATCATTGAAAGATCAAACATGTGTGGAATACTACACCAACACCACACAGCGCATGAAAAATGGGAGATATGAGGTCCGGTTGCCGATGAAAAAAGACATGGAATACAAACTGGGTGCTTCCAAACCAATAGTATGTATTTAATGCGTCGGCTAAAAGATCTACCGGATATAGTTTAAACGACCTTATGTACTTACAAAGGCCCCAATCTTCAAGATGATTTACAAACACTGCTGATCAAATGGAGACAATACAGATATGCGTACACAGCAGACATAGAAAAAATGTTCCGCGAAATTTTGGTGGCTCCTGCTGATCAACATTTACAGAAAATTGTATGGCGGGACTCCGAACAACAACCCATCCAATCATATCAATTAACAACAGTAACCTACGGTACAAAGGCAGCGCCGTTCCTAGCCATGATGACATTGAGAAGATTGGCGGCGGACGAGCGTGAACAATTTCCAGTGGCTTCAAAAATATTAGAGAATTCATTTTACATGGATGACCTTGTAAATGGGTCACATATACTAGAACAAGGTAGAAAGTTAATCTCAGATCTAAGACAATTACTTAGAAAAGGCGGATTCAACCTTAGAAAGTGGTCGTCAAACAATCAAGCCCTTCTAAATAACATAACAGGCGAACAGAATAATGAAAATACTATCTTCAACTTCAAAACTGAGAATACATAAAAAACACTGGGCCTGTGCTGGAACCCAAGAGAGGATAAATTCACTTTCCAATGCTCTATTTCAGACGTGAACACGAAACAAACAAAACGCAGCTTATTAGCCGAAATATCAAAGGTATTTGACCCACTCGGCTGGCTGGCACCCATATCAACTAAACTGAAATTACTATTTCAAAAACTATGGCAAGAAAACCTACAATGGGACGACGAAATATCCGATAATATACACAAGGAGCGGCGTAATATACAAACTGATAGAAAGGCTATAAACTCATGTGAGGTACCTAGATGGCTCAATTGTGAGGAAAACCAAATTATTGAGCTACACGGGTTCAGTGATAATAATAATAATAATAATCATTTATTCAACTTAAATTGGTACAAAAAAGGATACAGAGTTTAGGTTACATCGTAAAGGTATAATATAAGGGATGCCTGTACTAGGGTAAACCTGTGCCACAGGCATTAAGGGCACATACTGTATAATATAGATATAAATTCTAAAACAATACTTATGAAAACATTATTATTTGTATATAAAAACTTACGAATTACATTATAAATTAAGTGATTACTACTATGACTACTTAAAGAGTTATTTTATTGCGCAACACTTATTGAACAACAGTCATCAAATTTTCAGTTTGATCGTAGTTCAAGGTTTGTAAATATTGTTAAACTAATTGCTTAGTGTTAGCATAATTTTTGTCATAAATCGCAGTTATTTTGTTTATATTATTATAAAGAAATGGACCTAAAAATGCGAAAATCCTATTGGTAAAAATATACTTAGATTGAGACTGAGTAGTACAAACGATATCTTTCCGTCGCTTAGTGTTAGTTAGTTCCGGGTTATATTCAAGAGTAGTATGTTGTTTTAGTACGGTGTGCATAATAAAAAGCTGCCTGACTGTTAGTACTTTAGAATTTTGATACAAAAGGCATGTGGGATAGCGAAAAGGTCGATGTGTAGCTACTTTTAGGAGTGCTCTTTGTGCTCTTTCAATTGGAAGAATAACCGACTTGGCGATGCCTCCCCATGAGGTAACACAGTATTGAATAATGGATTGGCACAGTGTCTTGTACATTTGTATAATAAGATTATTGTCTGCTATATAACGCAGTTTTTTAAAAACGAATATTAATTTACGTAGTCTGCTTGACAAAGTGGCTACATGTTGTTTAAATGAAAGAGTGTGATCTATTATAACCCCCAGATATCTAATGTTAGTTGTACTATGGATTGCAGAACATATGCAATCGTCATTCATGGTGTTGTTACAATGGTGTGCATATAGTCGAATCTTACTTAAACGATCTTGTTGATTGCGCATGTTAAACTTAATGAATTTAGTTTTATCAGTATTTAGTGTAAGCAAGTTATTTCTAAGCCAATTAATAACCACATCGAACCCACGCTGGGCATTTTTAAAGACTGCCTCATTTGTGTCGGAGAAGAGAAGGGCGGTGTAATATCTGCGTATGAAACGATTTTGCCGCTAGGAAAGCTTAAGTTACAAAAATCGTTAATGTACACCAAAAATAGAGTACTTCTAAGGACACTGCCTTGTGGAATACCGAATTGTGGCACTTGTAAGTCGGCACTGATGATATTATCTATTTTTACGCACTGATACCTATTTTGTAGATAGTCTGTTAGGAGCTTAAGCTAAGTGCCTCGTATTCCTAAAGCATCTGAATTTTTTTAATAGGATAGGTACAGATACATTGTCAAAAGCTTTTGCGAGGTCGAGGAAGATTCCAATTACTTGTTTTCTTTTTCCAAGTTCCTCTGAGATAAAAGCTGTCAAGTTGTGTACTGCATCTGCTGTTGACAACTTAGGTCTGAAGCCGAATTGCATTGGGGAAAATAGGGAATTTTGTTCAAGAAATTATACTAATTTATTATTAATTAATTTCTCTAGTACTTTTGAGAAAGTAGGTAATAGCGAGATTGGTCGATAATTTGTTACGAGGTCTTTCGTACCAGACTTATGAATGGGAATCACTATTGCTTTTTTAAGGCATAGAGGGAAGACTCCGATGGAGAGACAAATTCGGTAAATGTGGGTTAATGGAGGCACCAGGATATGCTTAAAGGTCTTTAATATTTTACAGCTTATATTGTCCCACCCAGGTGCACAATTATTTTTTAACGAATGAATAACCCGCTCTATTTCTTGTTCATCCGGATCCAACATAACAAAATATTTTCCGCTTTTAAGATATGTTGAAACCGGAGGAGAACTGTTATTTGTGCTGCACTGACTTTCTATTTTTTTTGCCAAAGTTGTGCCAATATTTACAAAAAACCTATTGACGTTGTTGACAGAGGAAAGCAGAGAGGAATGTGTTTTCAATAAACTTCTATCAGATTTATGTTGTTTTGAAGTAAACGTGACTTTCTTCACAATTTTCCAAAGTTGCTTTGTGTCTTTTTTAGCTCCTTGTAATTGTGACCTGTCGTACTCTATTTTTACATTCTTCAAAAGATCATTGCAAAAATTCCGATACCTTTTATATGATAAAAGAGTAGAATTTTCGGGGCATTGCTTAGCTTTCTTGTGTAGTTTATCGCGGTTTCTAATACATCGGACTAAGCCGGGAGTTATCCATGGCTTAATTTTACAATATTTTCTACTGAATTTTATTATTTTTGTATTGTGCATGATAGACTCTTGTACTTTATTAATAACAAATGGCATAGAGATGTTAACGTCGGCAGTTTGATAAACTGGGGTAAAGTCAATATTGCACAAATCACGTTCTAGGTGAATCATATTTATAATTGACCTTTGTTGCGGGCGAATAATATTCTTAGTTTGCTTTAATTCAAGTATTAGTAAAACAGCAGAGTGGTAAGTTATTGACGAGTTAGTAACAAGTGTTAAACACGGAAGCCTAGTTTTGAGCATGACGTGGTCTAAGCATGACCCACTTTGATGTGTGGGAAAAGTGTGGCTAGGCAAAATACCATGGTACGCACAGAGATTTAGGTAATCTTGGGTAGATGCGTCATGATTCCTACAATTTATATTTATGTTTATATCTCCTGTTATAATAATATTTTTAAAAGTTGATAAGCTTTGTAAAATTTGTTTTAAATTGTTTGTAAACGTCTCTAAGTTTCTGAAAGAAGGAGGATATATCAGCCACCTCAATATCCCGAGATATTGATGTGGCTTTGCCAAAATGAGCGCTCATCTTGGCACAGCCACCAATACCCCCTTATATCTTTTAAGCGGGGGCTCGTAGAAAGCTGATATGTTGTGATCAATGTCGACTAATTATCGAATAATTATTGATATAGTTAGATCTTAGTTCGGTGCTGTGCTTTTAGAAATACAAGGTGTCTGTGCCAAGATGTGTGCTCACTTTTGCACAGCCACTAATACAGCCTTGTATCTTTTAAACGGCGGACCGACCAATTCTACTATTTTACGATCAAATTCGACTAATTAACGACTAATTCACTACGTAAATAGATTTCCAGTTTGCGATGGTGGCTGTGCCAAGATGAGCCATACGTACACACAGCGACGCATCAACCTAGACTGTTTGGACTTTGAACTATTAGAAGTTGAACGCTGCGAATCGTGCGAGAGAGTGCGTTATATTTTTGTTACGCTCTATCCTTACCATTACATCGACACCACCATGCACTGTCCCTTTCCGACAATTCTCTATTTTGTATGTAGCATAGTTATGCGTATATAGGGTGTAGCCGTGTGTACTACACCAATTTTCGCCAACTCTTTAGGTCCCCGTCCTACGTACCTGCTAGAGAGGGCGGGTCTATTGATAGGCACAGTTCCAGACAACATGCAGAAATTTGAAAATGACATGGTTGCCTCGGTACTGCCACTGCGCCGAGTGTTTTGGGTTCGAATCCCACACGGGACATAACTTTGTGTGATCCACAAATGGTTGTTCCGAGTCTGGGTGTTCTTTGTGTCCGTTGTTTGAATGTTTGTAAAGTCCACCATGATACAGGAAATATTAATAGTGTAATCTTGGCAGAAAACCCAGCATCTCTGGCCCAACCAAGAGTCGAACACAAGGTCTTATTCGTTCAGTCACAGAATGTCCGCTTCGCAGAATGTCCCTTATAAAAATCCGGTCAAGTACCGATTAGGACCTGCGCACACCATGATTTTTAAACGCGTCGTTGACGCGCGTTTTAGAAACGTCCGTCGACGGCGCGCTTTTATCCTACAGAGCAGTTTGTTGTCGTTTGTATCGATATACACGCGCGTTAGCATTGCGTTTGTATCGATTCTAACGTGCGACACCGGCGCGTCTGTATTGATACACACGCGCGTTAGCATTGTTCTTCCCCGCTGATATACATGATCTAAGCACTGTATTTTGGCGAGTTAACTCCGGTTTAAGAGTCGCAAGAAGTTCTTGAAATGACGAATACGACATTCGATAACAATTTGCGAATTTTTTTCATGTCCTATTAATTTTCTAAACGTTGATGTATAATGTCTACACAACCTTCTCTCACTCATATATGGGTGTACCCCACATACGTCGGTAATATTCATAATACTTTTTAAAAAAAAATTACCCAAGCGCATGCAATCAATGCTGTCTCGGTCAACGCCATATTGCTACAGTTGACGAGGTTCTGCTTAAAAACGCAATATGCCGCGCGTTTGTATCGATACACACGCGCGTTTGAATTTATTCAGGTGTGTAATGATCTACAGGCTGCGCCTGACTCGCGTGCGTATCGCGTGTGTATCGCTACAAACGCACGTCGATGGCGCGTTTAAAAAACGTGGTGTGCACAGGCCCTTAGATTCACGTAGGATTTCATAGTACTTAATTATTACTTAGATATATATTACACATAGTCAAAAAATACAATAAAGTAGTAGGTAGTACTAATGTACTATGTAATCATAGTCCGCTATATTTATTTATTGTAGTCTTATGAACATCAGTCGCAACAATTCCGCTGCGACATCAAATCAATAATTTATTTGCAAACTAAGTGTAAGTACATACACTGCCGGTCAAAAGTTTGAGACCACCTACATCAAAGTTGCAAATGGATGTAAAACTCAAAATAAAAAGCTAAACATGAAAGGATTTATTGTGATATTTATTAAGTATGGCAAATGCAATTAAATATAAATAAAAAATATTAAATATTTCGACAATTTAACTTAAAATATATGTTGACAAGCTAAACAGCTTTTTCATCAAAAAACCCTCCCTTGTATTGAATCACTTTGTTGACAAGTCTTGGCATGCGGGCAATCAATTTGTCGATTGTTTCTTGTGAAATATTGTTCCAGGTTTCTTGCAATGCTCTCCACAAATCTTCTTGTGAGCTGGGACAACAACTGCGCACGTTTCTGTCCAGCTCTTCCCACAAAAGTTCTATAGGGTTAAGGTCGGGGCTCTGAGCGGGCCACACCATGTTTTTTAACACCTGTTCTGCTTCTTTTGTATCTAAATAACCCCGGTATAATTTGGAGCTGTGTTTAGGGTCGTTGTCTTGTTGGAAAATAAAGCCATCTCCAACTAGCCGAAGTCCCGATGGTACAGCATTACACTCCAATATTGCTTTGTACTGCTCCTTTTTCATAATTCCTTCGACTCGTACCAAATCTCCAGTTCCACGGCTCGAGAAACAACCCCAAACCATAACGGAACCACCGCCATGCTTCACTGTGGGCAGGACACAGTCTGGCATCATCTTTTCCTCGGCACTCCGCCGAACAAAAACTTTACACGTCTTTTGCTCCCAAACACTTCAAATTTGGACTCATCTGTCCAAAGAACTCTTTTGAAGTCTTCTTCACTCCAGTCTCGATGGGTAAGGGGCCCACTGCATTCTCTTCTTTTTGTTTTGTGGCCTTAAGAGAGGTTTTCGCACTGCTACGCGACCAAATAACTTAGCGTCTCTTAGTCTTCTTTTCACTGTGGTCAATGACACAGGTGTAGACCGGGATTTGTTCACTTCAGCGCGGATTTCTGGTGCTGTCAGGCGTCTATTCCGCTTGCTTGTTACCACGATGAACTTATCCTCGCTAGAAGTGGTAGCTCTCGGCCTTCCCGACCGCGAACGATCTTGATTATTGCCAGTCTCCTTGTATCGGGTTATTGTGTTATGAACACAAGTCTTCGACAACTTGAGCTGAGTAGCAATCGCACGTTCAGATTTGCTTTCGTTGTGTAAAGCAATGATGACAGCACGAGTTTCACTGCTAATTTGGCGTACTTTTCCCATAATGAGATGTCTTCACTGTAAGAACGACGAGCTCGGACTAACCAAGATTAAGAAATATTTACTCCATGGAAACTCAGGTGTTCACAGTGTTTTAGGAAGTTAAAATTTCCTAAAATTCTGTTAACACAAAACAAAGCCCAAATAATGAATAATAGTCAGGTAACAATAATATTACAATGACTTTAGCGCGCGGTCCGCACGCGGCGCCCATTGATGTTTCTAGACAAAAGACCTTTGTACGATGATTACATAAAAATAAATAGAAATAATGACTTCGAAAAATAGTTAAATATCCATTGTATATGCAGGTGTTCAAATTAATTGTTTATCATATGTATTTTTAACAAATTTTATTGTGAAACAATATTTTAACTTGTGGTCTCAAACTTTTGGCCGGTAGGGTACATTACATAGGTCTTCAATATATTATAAATGCGAGCTTTTACAGGCATAGCAAGTAAAAGGGCACAGTAAAATATTTAAAATTAAACATAATACGGATTTTATCGAGTTGTTTATTTTTTATAAAACACTGTTATTACATAATTTTGAAACTTTAAATTACTTACTATCGTTAAACACTTTTACTAGTTACTGTTTCTTTCTATTGAAGCTATTTAAATTATACAACAATTTAGATTTAATTTTACACTTTTCCGACGTTTCGGTTGTTTTTCAGCAGCCATGTTCACGGGGAGACCAAGATGGTGGTTGTCTCAATGTTCTAAATGTAGTTATTTTCAAAATACCCGGACATAATTTAATTTAATTTCATTGGTGTTTCTATATACGCAGAATGAGCACCAAGTATTATGAAGTTTGACTATCTGAATTACTGGATCCCAAGCTGGTGGTACATTCCAACCATCTTCTCTATTGAAATTAGGGTGTTTTTTTAATTTCAATAGCCTCGCGACGCATCATTGGTAGGAATCGGTGTTCTTTTGCGAGTACCTGTGATTTGTCAAATCTCAGGTAGTGGTTGGTCCTCTGTTGCACGTGTTCACACACAGCAGACTTCAACGAGCGTTGGTGTTTTACATCAGCTATGTGTTCTTTTATGCGGGTGCGCCTATGCTTCTCTTGGTTTGACCAATGTATGAGAGTCCGCAGTTACAATCTATTTTATAGAACCCTGCATCTTGTAAAGGTAATTGGCACTTGTCGGATGGTAAAGATTGACTTATCTTCGTTGGCGGCTTGAAGTATGTGTTGATTGAAGCTCGCTTCAAGATGTAGCCAATCTTGTCAGTGACACCCCTTACCTACATATGGCAGTATGGCAGGCTGGCGCTCGACTGTGGCTGGCTTTTCTCGGGATCTGTGTGTGTTTATTTATTTATAGCTAGTTCACATAAAACAGAAAGTATTCTAAATAAATCCATATAAACTTATTGGTTAGGTACTTAACTAAAGGTAAACAATCTTGATGTGACTTTTTACACAAACACATATTAAACAAATAAACGACTGCGACTAACGGTTTAATTGATTTAGTAATCGTTATTTTTGTATTTATTAGCTGCTATTTATTTAAAAGCAGTCTTGTTGTCCTGTGTGAAACAAAAAAGCTGCTGACAGGACAGGATTAGTCTAGTGAGGGAGGGTTTTGTAAACATAGAAGTAAGTTCTCATATTATATCTATATATACATTTTTAAAGATTACAATCGATTTGTATTTCAAATTACTAGTATTCTTGTTAACCCCTCCAACTAAGCTCAAATACCACTTAGTTGGTCGTGTGTTATCCGCACGTAGCTCTACAATTGGGCCATTGTGCGTAAGTGACCGACGCGAAAATTGTGATGTTCGGTTACTCATACCACCTCAGCTCCGACTACTTCCTTCATCGTTTTTGGACTGTTTAGTAGTTTCATCTGTTGGTTGCTCATGTTTCTACAATGTAGGAGCACGTGGGCCGGTGTTTCCTCGGTCTCCATGCAGCCTCTACCTAAGGAGTCTACACTTACACTTTCACCATTTATAAGCTGATTAAATTACTGCATGCTCTCTGCCTTAAAAGGTTAAGCAATAAAAATAAAACTAAGAGAGAATACGGCCTATGTATAATTATTGCTATTTAGCAATCGCGAGGAACTTTTGTGCAAACAGTACAAAAATTTATAGCTAAATAAGGGAGTAAATAATATTTTAAATTTGAATTTATGAAAAAGAAATTAGATTGTTTTGGAGATAAATGACTGTAGATGTTTAGTAGATATGATAGTAGTACCATAATCTAGGTGAGTCTCGGGATAAATAAATGAAATGCCATTTGAGTAAATGTTAATTTGTATTGCCAATTTACAGTACAACACTTTGTTACACGATAGGTTAACACAATTATAATGTCTAGAAGTTATATATGCGTGTGCACCCGTGCCGTGCAAACCCGAGATTGGTGCGGCTCGGGCAAACTCGCCATTGCTCGGTATCATAATAATATGTGGTGTCAGCATCCACAAATTTGCCCCCTTTTTAAAAATCTACAATTACTATCTTTCTCAGACAGCTGCAATTAAATAACGATTACTTCACAGTTTGTATCGTGCATCCTTTTTTTGACATTTGACAATTACTTTACTACCAGATTTCAAACGCGTGAATCTTATATATAGCTAAAAATTCAAAAATTCTTTATGAATTAGTGTTTGGGTAATGTAACTATTTGACTTAAATAATAAAAAATATTACTATCGCGTGTCAGATCTCACTGTCACGCGAGCGTTTTACATTATATGACATGCGGAGCGTTTCTAGTATGGAGTTAGTATACTGTATCTAACCTTGTAGTTCTTGGCAGGCATACTACAATAAAGTCTATCTGTTTTAGAAGCAACTAAAAACATCAACAGGTGATGTCGGAAACTTGTATACAGTGTGTCTTTATAAAGTGCACATATTAAAAAGGGTGAAAATATAAACAATTTTATCGACGGAAAAAATGTTAAAAAAAATCTAATGATATTTTTAAATTTTTTATGGGCTTTTTATTTTTTTTACTCTTGTCTTGGTACCCCATGTAAACAAACTGTTACTACTTTTAAACTAAATGTGATATTAAAATAAAACAAAATTAATAATGATCTCTAGTAATAGACCAAGCTAATAAAGCCATAATTTATTGAAAAATAAACCTCATAAATTAGTTATCAATGATTTTTTGAAGAAAATTTACCATTTGTCTACCAATTTTTGCAATAAATGTAAAATTTATCAAAAAAAATTCCCCTTCACCCTACTTTTTTCTTATTTTATGTTATTCTATATCGTATTAGCTAGTTTTTGGTAAAAATCCCATGGTTGTAGCTAAAACACAACATTTGCTATCAGAGGCTAAAAAAGAGGCTCACCGGGTGTGTTATTAATTCGAAAGGATAAATTACTTTCTTATGAAGGCTATGTGATTCATAAAACAAAGAAGCGTAGGTTAGGTTAATCAAAATCATTTATTATTTCACATGAAACTTAAAACTAATGCATTAATTGCTCAAAATGTCCGCCACGCTGTTGTAAACACAAAAACATACATTTATTGCAAATATTTTCTTCAAAAAATCATTAATAACTAATTTATGAGATTTATTTTTCAAAAAATTATGGCTTTATTAGCTCGGCCTATTATTCGAGATTATTATTAATTTTGTTTTGTTTTAATATCACATTTAGTTTAAAAGTAGTAACACTTTGTTTGCATGGGGTACCAAGACGAGAGTAAAAAAAATTAAAAGTACATAAATTTTTTTTAGATTCTTTTAAACATTTTTTCCGTCGTTAAAATTGTTTATATTTTCACCCTTTTTAATATGTGCACTTTATAAAGACTCACACTGTATATAGTCGCTGTGTAAACTTCGCTTGCGTGATTCAGGAATATATGGGAGAAGCGTATTTTGTGTATAGCGCCATATCTTGTCGTAACTTTTTTGTCTGTGTGACTCGAGGATGTTGATTACGGCCGGTAGTCGACGTTCTGATCGTAAACATATCATTAGTGCATTCCAAAGGAGATGGCAACGGGTTGTGGTCGGAGCGTGATCTTGTTGGATAGCAGTGTGCTCATATCTTTGGATGCAACATGAACCCGTGGTTTCCCGTTCGGACATTAAGGATGATGAGCGGGTTAGCTTTAGTAGCTAGATATCTGACATAACCTAAAGATCTCGGTGGCGCTTCGAATGCTACCGCCTTGCATGAGGTCTTGTAAAAATTAAGCAATTTTCTGCAAAGGAATGCTCAATAGCAGGTTTTAGGAAGTTAGCGGTGTTGGGCAACTGTGGTGGTGAGAAGCCTGTATTTTAAATCAGTGACTGTACGTAACTTAATAAACACAGTTAAATAAACCATGTCTCAAATCTTCTGATCCCAAATAACCATGTCGGACAAAGCACGTAAATCTCTATCGCCTAATCACTGAAGCTCGACTCTTAAAAATATCATTGCATTTATCAATCTCACCAAAAAATATCTTGAGTATCTCGGTGACGTAACGATAGAGAATGCGACTGCTGAGATGAGGTCTTGGGTTTGGTTATTAGAATTTCCTGGTAAAGAATCTGAATAGCAGCCTGGAGCATTAGAAAGGCGTTGTTGTACTCCCCAATACCTTGTCAAGCACGTAAAGCCATTGCGTGTGCCAGATCTATCGCCAACCATGTCGGATTGCCGTTCAATCGTATTTTAAGAATTAGGCAATAAAGAGTGCATTTGTGTATGTGTACACATGGCACTATAATAATGCCTCCGTCGACGGCCAATATCTATTAAGATTGGCCACCGTGATCGAAATACGGCTTGCCAAAAATAAATAGATTTAATAGTTTAAATAATTTAATTAGCTTATAAATTAGTTAAATAAAATCAATAGTAGTAGTAGTGTAATATTTTCAAAATTTTGTAATACAGTGATAAATAAACAACGCGATAAAATCCGTATATAGTAGTTTAATTTCAATGAATAACATTCGCGTAAACAGAAGACAATATTAGGCCAATATTATTATTGTGATAGTTACGTGTCAGGTTGCCATTCAGGATACCTAGCCAAATATAAACACAAGTTGAGTACAGTCTTGTTGAGCAGTTGACAAAAGAATGACTAAATGCTAGGATACATTAGTTTATATGTGGTTAAATCTTATACATGTGTGCTGTCCGTGTGAGATCCCACGGGTGCTTGTTTACATAGTTCAAGTGATAGGATCAATTGACTTAGTATTTCGTCACCTTTAAGTTTATGGTCATTATTTATGTTATGGTTTATTTAAAATAAGATCAAGTACTGTTGCTAAGTGCGGTGACGTAATGCGTTCTTACCTTACTCATGGGAACGTGGCAATGCATAACTCCTCCCTCCGTAAGTTCAAAATCATCATCCGATCTAGAAGTTTGAGGATGTTGATTTTGATTTTTACATACAAAAACGGTACATGTTTACAATTAATAAGATTAGTACATTAGATAAATAATTAGATTTCCTAGGCAAACACTTTTTATATATAAAATATATTTATTTTCACAAAATGACTATTTTCACTAGTTATCACTTCACTTTTGGTTAAAATGTTTGATGGGAACTACAGCTTTTCTAAATCAATCTTGTCCAAGTTGATTGATTTCTTTTCTAAAACATCTTGTGGTGTGATAATCTTTGGTGTACTGGTAAAGACTTTTCAGCTAGTGTTTTGCCAACGTTTACAAAATACCTATTTATGTTGTTAATAGAGGACCACGGAGAGTCATGTGTTTTCAATAAACTCGTATTTGTCTTATTTTTGTTAGATGTGAAAGTAACCTTTTTAACGTATTTCCACAGTTGTTTGCTGTTATATGAAGCTTGATGTAATTGTGATTTTTCATATTCTATTTTTATGTTTTTCAATAGATTATTACAGAAATTTCTGTATCTCTTATAAGAAATTTGTAGGATAGAGTTATCGGGACACTGCTTGGCTCTCTTATGTAGTTTGTCGCGGTTTCGTATGCATCGAACTAGGCCCGGGGTTATCCATGGTTTGATATTATAATTTTTCTTACTTAGTTTAGTTACTATCGTGTTGGCTAAAATAGCTTGTTGTACTTTATCAATAACGTACGACATGGAAGTGTTAACGTCAGCGGTATTGTAAACTGGGTTAAAATCAATGCCGCATATATCACGTTCAAGGTTACTCATGTTTATTTTCGACCTTAGTTGTGGGCGATGTATATGCTTAGACTGCGATAATTCAAGTGTAAGTAGAACAGCGCAGTGGTCAGTTATTGATGAGTTAGCGACAAGTGTTAAACACGGAAGCCTAATTTAAGCATAACATGATCTAAGCAAGAACCACTTATGTGTGTCGGGTAAGTATGTGCTGGCAATATGCCATAGTACGCACAAAGATTTAAATAATCATGCGTCCCAGTGTCATAATTCTCACTATTTATGTTAATATTTAAGTCACCGGTTATAATAATAGTTTTATAAGATGAAAGGCTTTCTAACGTATTACTTAAGGCATTAATAAACATATCTACTTTTCTAAACGATGGTGGTCTATAGATTGCTATAATCGCGATATCAGTCCCTATTTTAATGACGAGACAGTTGCAGTCTTGAACTTCCGCCTCCTCAACCGTGGCACGTCATCATTCTGCTTAAATGATAACGTAGTAGGTATTAAAAGTATTGTATTCTGGTAATACTGGTAGATTGCAAGTGAAAAAAAGGAAAACATAGGGACATACTAATAGAGGCTATAAATTTTTACAAAAAATATTATTTTTCTACTGGCATTATCCAGGGAGGAAACAGGGGACTACTTTTGTATGGAAAAACTGCCCTTGTGTTTCCTCTTAACTACCTCTACTGGCCTATCGAAAGTAATGGTTATATACTTATCTGTAACGTTTTGTATGACCGTGCGAGCGAACGAGCCTATAAAGATTACTACGTCGTCTGGCATGCGAACACCTGGACAAAACTCTGTAAAATTAAACATTGTCTAATACGGTCGGAATCTTCACACGTTTTTTGGAACGCGGAGGTTTTTTTTTATAAATAGAGTAACATGAACCATCATGGCTATACACCATATTGTTGAGTACAGTTCTCTTAGAAACAACCGAACTTTGTTTCGGAGGCATTTTGTTATTTAATCCGAATCGAAAGTTTTGGTTTGGATTCTGTTTAAATAACCCGGATTGCTTATTATTATAAATAGTTACCGGAAACTGCTGTGGCTGGTTTCCAAATGGTTTATTAAACCTATTACAATTAGGCCAAAACCCTTGAGGTTGACACTGAGCTTGAGGCTGCGATGGCGCTCCAAATCTATTAAAAATATTCGGTAAATTAACCCTGTTATTTAAATTATTTTGCGGAGTTTTATTCTGTAAGTTAGAAAGCCCAAACTAAAGGTATCGAACTATGCAATGATGCTTTACTCGGTTGTTTTGTCTCTTTCCTATCGCTATGTCAATTTGTTGGAAATTGACTTCTTCCGTTATTACACTAATTGCCGATTCTAAGTTCGTACATCTATTTAACCTAAAAAATCTTAATACCTCTTCCGGCAAATTATACAGGAAAGCATTTAAAGCTGTATTGTAATATATGATATACTTTTCTGCCTTAATACCTTCATCAGTGAGAAGATTCATCTTTGAAATAAGAGAGCTTCTGATATTTTGGATTCGATGGTATATCAATATACGACTCTCCCTGTTGTATTTTAATATTTTCTAATTCTATGGCTATACATGCCACGGATCTAGGATCCTCGAAATGTTGAATAAATAATTATTTTAACTGTTCCCATGTCGTTATATTTTCGCGTTCGCTAACTAGGATTGCGGCTTTACCTATCAGTCTGCTAGTTACGCAATGATATTAATATATTTGCTGAGCGGGATTATTATCTCCCCTGAAACTCCTAATTACATATTCGCATTTAGATATGGAAAAATTTAACAACTTTTCATCGCCGTCGTATCGCGGGATGATTGTTTGTATCTCCTTTGGGATAAGAGATATTTGATTGATTTTAATATATTTCAGAAATTATAGAACACAAAAATCCTAACTAAAGTGAATTCTCAAGTTTTGTAGAACTTTACTTGCCCTAACCTTAACTAAAGCGAGTTCTCTATATGTGTACAACAACACTTGCTACCTAGTGCGAATTGTTTATCAAAACATTTACCGCGTTTGGCTCTCTGATTGCTTAATAGCTTGGAGCCAATCAGAGCGCCGAACGTCATAAACGTGTCGATCGTGTTAACTTAAAGCAAACTCGCACAAGGCACTCATGTGACTCGTCACTGCGGCGTCCGAATATCCCGCCATCAGGCCAGATTGGCTACCGTGACCGAGATCCGGGCTGCATAACCTTATTGTTAATTCACCGTGAAAATATTCAAGTACAGTAGATAAAATAAATAAAACAACACATATATTATGTAATGTACATTTATTAGAAGTTACCTATACTTATATCACACAAAATGATAAAGCAATTCTCCGCAGAGACCTTATAGTCAGGCAGAACTTTGATACATTATTAGTATACCCCAATTACGCGGCACAATTCTAGTAAAATAAATACTATGCGAGTAATCACACACCTTCTAGAACGTTCTGTACACACAATTGTTTAGTAGGACATCAATACAAACCTGAAGAATGAGATCAGTCGAAGTTGATAGATATTTCCTACTACAATAGTATCGATTCGTCATTAATCAATTGAATTAGATATTTTCTCAACACAGCATGAATTGACGAAGTTTGATCGTTTTATAGGCTAATCCACCTACCACATCAATTATTACGTCATCGATGGCGTTTTAACGAAACAGTCAAATATTACAAAAATGACGGTAGTCGTCAAATTTACATTTTTGTCTAACTACCTTCAAATTTGTTTATTTAAAACTGCAAATAAATACCCGACTCCTAATGAATGAAATGTAAAAGATCATCAATATCTTGCAAAATATCAATGGCTTGCTACTGAAGTCATTGGTAACACATCCAACAATAGCAAGCAAGATAGTTTGCAATGCGGATAATTTTTATACGAGCAGCCGATATAAATATATTTATTTGTATGAGGTGGTACTTACTTATTTAGAAACGGATAATGAACTAATTGTACTAAAAGGGTTATTGGCAAGACTAGACTTAAACGCCAGAATTTGCTTACTTTTAGGTAAGGATTAATAAAATCATTTTCATATTGCATGGAAGTATTAATAAAAGTTTTCGAAGGTGTGTAACTACTCAGATAAGAGCAACGTTCAACAGACAAGTTTATAAAAAACTGGTTTAATGACATTAAATGTACTATTAAGTTGCATATTTATATATATATATTATAACAATGATTTGAGTGCTTGTCACTAACAATTGTGACCGCGCATGATGAATATAACGTAGTACTAAGAAGCTTTCGGTAAACACGTGACCAAATAGACAAAAATAGCCAATCTCGTTACTGATTGTTATATACTCCTTACATAACATGTGAACAACATAACATTGTTACGTATCAGTTTGATTGTTATGTTATATTATAGGGTTTACACATGCAATATTACAAGTAATTTTAAATTACATTTTGATAAATAATTATTTTGGTCACACCAAATCGTTCATTCTAGCGGAATTCACACATTCCTATCTACATAAAACCCTTGTATAATATAACAATCCAACATATGCAATATAACAATCGATAACATTACCGTAACATTTAAACAACTGCATGTAGAAGCAAACAACTGTTACGACGCCAAAGTATCACCATGTATGATACATTATGATGATCATATCATCATCTTCACAACTGTTCATCATACAATATGCTGTTCATAATATGGCCTATTTCAGCAAAGTATAACACATGCGACTAAATCCGACTCTGAGTGCGACATAAAAAGGTTGATATCCACTTTTCTTTGAAACAGATCGTTAAGAAAATAAACCTAACGTAACTTTTTGTTAATGGCAAACGCATAAGTGAACTTAGTAGCTGTTTTTATACTGTTACTATACGATCAAACACAATAGGTTTTTAATTATGTCTGTTATTTCAAGACTTGATAGGCTCAGTCGAACTTGGCATACGTCTAGGGGCGCGTGGGACGACGTGACACGTGTCCTAGCCTAGAGTGGTCTCGATATCTGCCTCTGCTTGAGACCGTAGTGTTGCAGGTATATGTAGACGATAACTGCTTACAAGCAGTCGAACTGTATGCTAGTTTGTAATTTTGGTGGTATATAAAAATAATTATATATAACTGCCTGGGTAAGCTGTTACCGTAGGGGTGTGTACCCGTACTACGTGACCCGTTTAGAGAGGGGAGACGGGACTTCAAAATATCACGCTGGTCATGGGGCCGAGCGGAGAAAGCTTAGGTTTTCGTCACGTAGTCAATATCCTCTGGGGTGTAAGGTATGTTTAAGTTTGTACTCTACTCTATGTACTATGTGTAATGACTAATGACTATGACAATATAAAAGTTAGAATTACGAGAAAATATTTTGTCCTTGTGTGTCTCGGATCAAACTGAATCAGTTCCTGAAACTGCTTTACAACTGTTACCAATTATGACTGACGAGGAGTCAAATACAAAGCAATAAACAATATTGAGTATTTTAATAGCTTAAAAGATGATACATGTAAACAGAATTTGATTAATTTTGTTTTAAAGAGCAGATTCTTCCAAGAGGCTAAATTAAAAATGCAATTAAAGTATGATACGATTAGTGAGTTAATAAATGATATGAAAAATGTATTATTGTGTGAAAAATCTGCAACGGCGATACAAAATAAATTATTAAAAATTAAACAACATGACATGTCAATTACAGATTATGGGAAAAAGATTACAAAATTATTTGTTGATTTTACGGTTTCGCAGGCGAATGGCAATGACCAATGCTATAATATTTTAAAACCACATAATGAAAAATGGCAAATAATCAATTTGCAGATGGCTTGAGAAATTGCAGGATTAATACCATTATTTCGGCACGAAATTATAGCTCATTAAAGGATGCCGTTTATGCTGCTGAAGAGAAGGAGGCTACTATAGCCGGGACATCTAATGAAATCAAGAGTATGTACAAAAAATCTTTTAGTTTTATTAATTTCAATAGTTTCGTGCGAATAATTTTAGAGGACACCGTGGTCGCAATAGTTTTACATCATACAGAGGACGAGCACGCGGTAAAGGACACTGGACCCAGTCTAATACTGGTCAAGGGACTCGAGGCAGAGCTGACGGACATAGATATCAAAGAGGTAATTTTTATAATTCTAATAGACGAAATCCTGCGAAAGGTTATATTAATATGTTTAATCATTCGGAAAATTCTACGGAGTCAGAATTAGCATCAAATCAGTTTTTTCGTGCCTAATAAAGAAAATTTAATTTTAGCAAACGATAGTAACTGTTTCATATCTTTATATTCACCTTGTCATAATAAAAATCTTTATTTTCTAGTAGATTCGGAAGCGTCATTATCAGCTTGTAATTATAAACATGTTTTAGAATGTAACATGCCAGTCCATAAAGAGGACATAACCATAAACGGATTAGGAGGCACAATCCAAGCAATAGGATACGTTTTTCTACCTATGACCATGGGTGGTCAGAGCATTAGTCTCAAATTATATGTTTTTCATTGCTTACCAATTAAGGCGAATGGAATTTTAGGTCGTGACTTCTAAATATAAAGCGCAACTAGATTTCATAAAAATATTTCAACGTTGTACACTTCTACAAGACCCACTTATTTACCAATAGTAAATTTATGTGGCTATGTTTTCAATATTCCAGCTAGATGTGAATCTATACATTATATACAGACAAGTTTAACTGAAGATTGTTTAGTTTTATCTAAAGAAATAGAAGAAGGAGTATTTCTGGCAAGTTCTATAGCTGCGCCGAAAACCAGATTAATACCAATTAGAATATTGAACACTACTGAGAATAACTTATCGTAAAAGGATTTGCATCCTGAAATTGAGAAGCTGACTAAATTTGATATTTGTTCATTTGATAAAACTAAAAATAATGCAAATAGAGTTAAAACATTATTTCCTTCATTAAAATTAGGCCATTTGAATAGAGAAGTACAGAATACTATTGAGAACATTTGTGCCAAATATGCAGATATATTTTATTTA
Organism: Catocala nupta; assembly: GCA_963675205.1. Classification (NCBI taxonomy): domain Eukaryota; kingdom Metazoa; phylum Arthropoda; class Insecta; order Lepidoptera; family Erebidae; genus Catocala; species Catocala nupta. The sequence continues at coordinate 4,947,882 of OY776108.1, read as the reverse complement.
CCAGGAGACAAATTAACTACTATAGATATATATACACATACTATTTCCAAAAATCCTAACACATATCCAGTTTTTCAAAACAATACAGATTACCTGTTTCTCAAAAAGATGACTTTAAACTTCAAATAAATAAAATGTTAGACGAAGGTATAATAGAACCTAGCAAAAGCGATTGGTCGAGTCCAATATTGTCAATACAAAAAATGGAGATTAGTGATTGACTATCGGAAGTTAAATAATTGCATTAAAGACGATACATTTCTTTTGCCAGATATTACCGAAATTTTAGAATCTTTGTCAGGTAGTATATATTTTACCCATTTGGATTTACATCAAGGTTACCTATAATGTTAAATTAGACGAAAACAGTCGAAAGTACATTTCATTTTATTCTGGACAATACCAAATGACTCGTATGGGTATGGTTTAGAGCAGCGATAGCTCAGTGGGGAGACCAACAGACTGCAATGCAGTCTCGGGTTCGAACCCACGTCGCGCACCTCTGACTTTCGGAAGTTATATGACTTTTCGAAATTATGTGCGTATTGATTGACAATTATCGCTTGCTCTGTGCCTCGGAGAGCACGTTAAGCCGTCGGTCCCGGCTGCCATGAACATCATCTGGGAAGTCGACACAAAAGATCCCACTGGGTCGAAGTGTCGCCGGTCTGTACTGACTGGTCCCCACACAAGATAAGATAAGATGGGTATGGTTTTAAAAACTAGTCCAAGTTCATTTTCTAGAATGATGACAATGGCTAAATTATGAAAAATGTTTAATTTATCAGGACGATTCGCAAGATGTATTTGAAAGACTGCGTAAAGTTAACCTAAAATTGAATCCAATAAAGTGATGATTTCTTAAGGAAAGATATTTATATTTAGGGCATATTATTTCAAGTGATGGTATAATGCCTGATCCCGGAAAAATTAATACGGTAGAAAACTATCCATGTCCTACAAATACTGATAAGGTAAAATGATTTTTTGTTTTCACAAATTATTACAGAAATTTTACAATATCCTAATTTTTTCGATAAATATAAATTTATAGTTTAAATTGATGCATCTAATAATGCGATAGGAGCAATTTTTTCGAACGGAAATACACGACCAATAGCTTATGGGAGTAGAAGTTTAAACGAAGGTGAAAAGAATTATCCAGTCATTGAGAAAGAATTGCTTGTGATAGTATGGGCACTAAAATATTTTCGACCATACTTGTACGGCCGAGCTTTTAAAATAACTCACTGACCACAAATCTTTAGTCTACTTATTTAATATGAAAGATCCCTCAAGTCGCTTACTGAAATTTTGATTAGCTTTGGAAGAATACAATTTTGAAGTGATTATATGTGGATATATATGTTACAGGTTCTGACAATGCAGCTGCAGATGCACTGTCAAGAATCACAATAGGAGATTTGAAATCCCTAGTCTATAGTTGTCTGTAACACCATGTGGTTTTAGATTTATAAATATAAAGACTGGGCGCTTCAAGCACCTAAAAGATCAGTAGACTTTTTTTTGATAAGCTTTAGAAGCCCTTCCACTTAGAAACAAAAAGCGTTCGATGTTAATCTTTAGTGAGATGAAAGTACTTCTACAAAGGTCGCACACTGTTTGATTAAGTTACCAACATTTATAAAGCATTATCATCGCGTACGCAAGACAGAGACAAAGCTATATACTCTGTAATACGCCATGTCTTTTTGTCTTGTGAAATAATAATAATGCTATAAGTAAATAATTTTTGTCAAAAATGTTTGTATCAATTATAATTTGAGACCGAGACAAAGCTATATACCTACTCTGTAATACGCCATCTCTTTTTGCCTTATGCAATAATAATGCTATAAATAAATTAATTTGTCAAAAAACTCACAACAATGTTCGTATAAAATATAATTTAAATTAACTACAACGGTCACTAATACGTTTGCAAAAACAATATTTAAACTATAATAACTTAGAATTTTACATCGAAACAACAAATCATTGTTTACACTACATTAAGGGTGTTGTTTGCAATACTATGGAGCATGTAAACAATAGTTGTTAGCTTGTTAACTTCGCTGTTGTTTTGATGTAAAGAAGTTTTGAGACCACTCCTGTCCAACAACAATTATATTTCCATAGCAGGTTTACGTCTTATCAACAAAAGACGCGTAAAAAACTTTGATTCAAAGAAACGGGTATCTTTTATCAAACATATTGTGGTTTTTATACGATGAATAGAAACATTCTTTTTGTAATGACATAAAAAGCGTATTTTTATAATATTTACAATAATATGAATTTTAATGAAGTATTTTCATACACAATTTTGGTCTTAGCTCGGCGGGGTCCAATTCAATTGCATCAAAAACGGTCCAGCCGTTTAGTAGATTAAATACAAAATTTCGACAGTTTGACATCTTTCAACATTGTGTCAGAAACGGTTGGGTCGATTTCGATATACATTTTTAAGTCGTTGCGAATTTGACCACTCCGTAATACATGTTAATATTTTTTATACATAATAATATTTATGTATATAATATTTATACACTTTAATTATTATTAGAAAATCGAATACTTCACAATGCCAAAATTCTATACAGGATAATAATTATATATTTTTTTAGAAACCCTTTTTATATATCAATCTGATATATATTTTCAAATAACTTCTCGCGGCCATCACACGCAAACTATAAGTGACAGCGACAAAAAAATCGCTCGTCTGTATAAAGCCTAATTTTTTTTCAGTTAGACCACTTAAACTATGATACAAAAAAAAATTCAAACGATAATTTCTGTACAAATTTTGTCTATATACAATTTTGACAAACTTTCAAGATACTTTTTTTAATACACGAATATAGTAATTATATACTTTTTGAATCAAAATCCTTGTGAACATAGATACATTTAGGTAATATGTTTATCCGTTATATAATATTTAATTATATGTATTACCAATTTCTACGTTTTTATTTCTGACCACTTTTAAACATATATGGCATCCATTACTTTGTTTTCTCATTTCTTTCTACCCGCGGCTTCGCTCGCTTAAATTCCGCTAAAAAATAATCCAGTACATGGTTTATGTGTGCCAAGTCGCTTTCAAATCCGTTCAACGGTTTACAATTTATAATATATTAGCTATAACCCGTCCATCCACATTTATGATTACTGCTCCGCTCCCGTGGCTAGTAGCGTGATTTTATATATTTACTAGCTGTCCCGACAGAAAGTTGTAAACATGTCTAAACCATCCTCGAATCCACACAACACACACAAAACAAATCGGTCCAGCCGTTTAGGAGGAGTTCACTGTCAACACACGTACAGAAGAATAATATATATATAAAGATTTTGTTACTTCTAAATAAAGTAGCTTTCTAACGTTGAAAGAATGATTAAAATCGGTTTAGTAGTTTCACAGTCGATTACATACCAAACAAATCTTTTCTGTTTATAATATTGGTATAGATTTTGTTCGATATTCTCCACCACTGTTTTAAGATACATCCATCTCAAGTATGAAACATCCTCAATAATAAACAAATACTATCATTACCGAGTTTTATATTGCCATATTTTTAACTACTGCGAAATATTTTCTCAATATCAGTAGTAGATCATTCAAAAGCATTCATTTTTCACATTCAATATTTTTCCAAAATCTTCTTACGCTCAAAAAATATCCATTTGTTGACAAAATCTAATTAATAAAAGTCCGAATAAGACTTCAATCAATACAAATATTGATTTCTTAAAATAAATGAAGTACATTTCAGTCTCTGATTTATGACCACAAATAGCTTGGCCAAGTTCCTATATAAAAAACGAGTTTTAGTTGCGGATAGTAAAATTATATAAAAATGATACTAGCATTTGCACGTGGTTCCGCCCGCGTGGTACCTACATCAATAAAAAGTAGCCTATGACCTTCACCAGGTTTTAAAGTATCTTTGTCGAAAATTTCATCCATATCGGTTAAGTGGTTTAGCAGTGAAAAGGTAACAGACAGACAGAGTTGCTTTCGAATCTATAATATTAGTAAGGATTGTTCATAGAATATGTTTCAAAACTTAGCTGTCCGTAAGTAAACAACTTGCTTTTTGATATGGGAACCAGGGCTTAATAAGATCCCGTTGCTATATTCAAGCAACAGGAGGTTTTAGCTAAGGACAGTTTCATTTTGGCATATCTATACATATATACAAAAATAAATCCCTGTTTCCCTTGGTCACGCCATAACTTGAGAACGACTTTACCAATTACATTCATCTTTTTTTTTAGTGTTCTAATACTTTGTAGAAGGGTCTTACGGAAAGAAAAGTTAGGAAAATTGCGCCGAAAATGAGATTATTTCAGAAAACTTAACGACTATTTTAACTTCGCGAGTTTGACAAACTGTCGCGTCAGCTAGTTTCTCATAAGTTGTGTCAAAAATTAACCGTCCGTAGGTGAAAAATGACTCATTTTTTTATATAGGAACCAGACATAGGAATGTCATGACATGGTTTAACGTTTGTTTTAAGTCTTGTTTTATAGATTAAGTACTTCTGCCATCCTATCCTCGTTTATAATTAATAATGAAGTACATATTTAAGATTTTAGCATCCTGCCATATCCCACACCTTTTTCGTCCGTGGACATTCGTTGAGCATAAAAATTATAATCAATTGATCTTTCTCATTTTACATCTCTCCACAAACAAATTGTTAATATTGGGACCTCACGATTAAGTATTGTCATTACATGCACGAAAGAGAATAAGCTATACTCTCTGTAACGCGTTCTCGTATTCTTGCGTCTACAATAAAAGCGCATAGATATATTGTTTATACCTAAGACTGCACTAAAAAGAGATATCCACAAATTTTACAGAAATTACTTCTAAAAACTGAATTTTAATTTTGATCTAGTTCAACTTTTTATCTCGAAATTCTTACGGGAACAACAAAAAAGTATCAGACGTGTTTAGCTAGTATATGATACTTTGAAAAATGGTTCAAAAGACTGATACATGAAACGTATTCGCGCTAGTTTGACCTCAAACATGGCCTTTTTTTCGCATATTCAAATATTTCACAATGCCATATAAATTTAAAAGTGATTGCACCAACAAAATACTTTTTACACATGACTAAGTAGGTACTTGAATAGCATTGAATAGCCAACTGAACTAACTGAAATACCACCAGTATCACATAACATAGACCATAATATTGCCGAAAAATAGGCTGAGGTATATGATATCCAAATATCACCAGCTTTTTCGTTCCACATATCGGAGTAAGTAAGTTATGTCGTCCAAAATCCATATTGCTACTGAAAATTTCATAACCATAAAAACCCGTGATACCAAGAAAAGCTGGTGAAATAAGGTTGTCATATATATTACCTACTCCTTCAGGGATATTTAAACGTCAATCTATGTTTATCATCATAAACAGAAAGATTGTCAGCCTAAAACAAGATGGCGAAATGAACACATACAATACCAAATTTGGTTATATTCATCCGAAGGTAGCCTAACATTTTGCTCCTAATCTTTTTTTGTTCTTTTTGGAAAGACAATTCCCGCTTTCGGAATAATTCATGTATCGCAGGGACAGACATTTAAACAACGGACACAAAGAAACTTGTCTGTTCGTATGTGCATCCGTTTCGACATGATGTATTAAGACATCAATTAGCCAGAAACCAGAAACAATTACAAAAGCAAAGTGACCATGACCCTGGCTTCCTCGAACCAAAAGATTAAGCCGACAATCTATCTCTTGAAGAATACTACTTTCTTGCCTCTGAGAATTTTCTCTCTTCATAATGAGTCTAATAGTAAGTTCAGTTGACTATTTTACACGTGTTTACTATCATATTATATTGCAATGTGACTACTGTCTTTATAACTTCGTCCATGATCTTTAAAACCTAGTTCCTATATCAGGAAACGAGTCGTTTTAGCTACAGAGTGGCTAGTGCGAGTTTGTTTATGACGTTCCGCGCTCCGATTGGCTCGCTCCAAGCTCATAACCAGTCAGAGAGCAAAACGCGGTAAAAGTTTCGATCGCGTTAATATAAAAACAACTCGCATAAGGCACACTGACAGTTATATTGTGACATATTTTTAAGATTATGTGCCCTAAACTGTCCGTAATTATATGTCGTTTTTTGATCCAGATACTGGATCTTCTTTTGCTATAGCAGCTAATAAGCATTCCAATGACCTCTGACCGGTTTTTATACAAAAAGATTAGCTATACTGTCTAAGATAGAGATCATTCTCACAGTAGACAAAGCATCTTAATAAAGAGTTCTGGATTTTTTATAACACAAAAGCTTTTTGGATGCTTCCTTTAGTTGACAGTAGCGTTACTTTCAGTCCAAAAGAACGGCTTGCTTAATAATTATTGTATTCAATCTAGTACTTGCATGTCTGCAGTGTGCTCTCACGACATTCAAGTAAAATTGAAGAATAGAGAACAAGATGGATTCTAGTTCGTCAACTGTTAAATAAAAGGCTTGTTTCATACTGAACCTTGGCATACCTGTCCTACCACTGTTAGGACGAAATTACTTCTACTACCAACAAGAAATCACATCGCAATATAGAATTAAATCAATAAAAATATCACTTGTGTCACCTAATAATCGTGTAAGTATCAAATAAAAAAATCAATTCACTACACTATTCAAGTACATTTCAATTCGAAATACTAGTCAAAGAATCGAATAATTTTACATAAAAACTTTTAAATTTTTTATTCAAGTACAAAAATTGTATTTTATACATTATTTTTCTCAGTCCTTGATTCGTATAAACTTCGTTACAGTTATTGAATTTGTTGGCTCCTGCCGTGGCCTATTTGTCATTCAGTCTATATCGATCCTTTCGCTCGTGTTCGCAGCGAAGGATATAAACGGGCACGAGACAACAGTCTTTCTATGACTGTAGCTTTTATTTATATTGAAGATTTTCCTTACGCCTTTAGTGTTCAATTTAACCAGTTTCCTTTGAATATGTTTAATGCTTTGGTTGTCAATTTAGGCTACAGTTTGATAAGTGATTGTGTTTTGGATACACAGCGGCTGTAAGTTCATTCTGTAGTCTGCTTGTTCGTGAAATAAATTATTGTTGAAAATGCACCGTACTTGTTGAGAACATTTCAAGATGAAACGGATGAACTTCTGCTGTGTCGATTGGTCAAGAGTTGGATTGGAGATATAACAAAATACATTGTGTTAACGAATTGATGCAAAACCTCAGATATCCCATTTAATATTTAGAGTAAGCAAACCAATAATAAAAAGAAGAAATGATTCCGTCAATATCCGTAAGTGTTTTTATCTTGCTAAAATCATTACATAATAAAAACTACTTAAGTAAAATATAAACAGCGATAGTGCAATGAATAAAATGTCAGCTTTGCTACCATATTATTGCAGATTCGAATCCCACTTATTGAATAATCGACTTGAAAACACTTCTATCACAAACATTTAGTTTACTTGAAGAAGTAAATCATGAATCTAGTCAACCACATTTTTAGTAAAAATAATATTATAAGGAAATACGGGTAGTTTCAAATTCTGATTAAATTACTTTCTGGTTTTGCATTATTTCAATAACACATTGTATAGTAAAGCAATTACTTTATATAATTTGTATTTAAAAACCATCGGCTTGCACAGACTTAGTACTTTTGAAATCATTGTGGTGAAAATATGATGCCTCAAATAAATATGTATATGATTAATAAGTACTGCAATGGATTTACTTTTTATCCGATTTCACAATAGATATCGGAGCTACACATGCGTCAAACTTTTTGACCGCCACGTCAAATAAGCAAAATGCTCTCGGCGCCAAGCTACGATTTCATCCTTTAATTTATCATGAAGTCGTAACCGCCACGTGCTGGACACATTTTGCTTAATCACGTATACATGACTGTGGTGGTCAAAAGGTTAAATTGTAATATTATGACTGACTGACTATGATTAGACCGATATATCAGACAGATCACATACTGTTACTGCAATAGATTTACTTTTTATTGTATTTAACTATTGATATTGCAGCTACGCATTCATTTGATGTGTAGTAATATAGTCCAATATATTAGAAATATAGTATCACAATAATTTTATCAATATTAGCACAGTAATTGGACATGCCTTCTGTTGCGTAATATAACTGTCCAATATATCGAACGTTTCTGATACATTAGTATCCCACAATTTATACAAACATATAAAAAAGCAAAGGGCATGACGACAAAAAAGAAGTTTTGTCTGTCTTTTAGATTAGCAACAAATATTGGATACGTATTTTCTTTTGTCTCACAAACTAATAACCACGAAGATACAAAGCGTTTAAATTTCGAGTTACGTCACTTGTAGGTACAAATTTTACAAAAGAGTGACGTCACAAGCCTCCGCTCTCGAACTTTAATGCGTTATGTATTAGTAATTTTTTATTACTTCGTTAAAACAAAAAAATTCGTGTTTAATATTTTAATCTAAAAGATGGAATAATTATAATCACTTATTTTCGACTGTCATCATGCCTATTTAGACACACTGGCGTAAAGATGCACATATTTTATACGATTAATATTCGAATACAGTTGTTTTTATCGCGATACCTATTTTACATGGTGAATATGTAACAATAGGTAACGCGTTGGACGCAACTATGCATAAGCATAGCATTATCAATATATTCAAATGAAATTGTGTACATTGCTAAACTGGTGTAATTATCACATACTGTCTTATATATCGGACTCTTGCTAGCCGCATGTAGTATTGTAATAAACATCAAATATTCACCACAATGACAGCTATTTCTTAAACCCGCTTTGAGAGGTCAGTAAAATGTCTAAGGCCGTGTTCCTATATCCAAGAAACGAGTCATTCTACCTACAGACAGTTCATTTTGACACATATTCGATAAAAATGAAATTCATAATTTAACTGACCATGGGTAAAACATCTCGTTTTTTTATATAGATACTGGGCCTAAATTACGTGGATACAGCATGGCAGAGCGTTCGTGACGTCACTCACTATGCTCTGGCCCCACTACCTCCTGCGCCGTTTTCCATTGTCGTATTGTAATAATTATAACTTAAAATCATAAAACAAAATAACATCCATAGATTTGAAGAAAACTCTACGAAGCGATATGCGATTATTCGTAGTAATCATTCGAATGATCGGCTTTTTGATTGCCACCTTAAATAATACATATAATATAAAAAAGCTTTTCATGCTTACTTTACGCATCGGTGGGGTAAAACACTATTTGAATCGAAATCGAATTCGAATTTCGGTCACGGTGACTTGCCATCAGCGCAGGGAATAATTCGCGCAAAATGGCCGCGACAGTGGACTGGGTAGAGTGTACAAGTGTATGTGTAACAAGTCCACTCACTATTCCCTCACTCTAATAGTCCGACGTCACCGGCACGACCGTAGAGAGATCAGGTGCAGACCTAGCAGCTTTATGTGCTTTCTGAGACACGTATATGCAATTTCTAACCAACTAACTCTGGCTACTGTTGAGATAAGTGGAACTCGCATTATAATCGGGCAAACAAACAGACATGGAGTCATTATATATTACTCAATTAATAAATTAATTACCCGTAATTACCCGTTTTAATTAAAGTAGCAGGTACCCTCAAATAATCAAAATATTTTAATAATCGCACATCACTATATGGGCCATTTTTCTTACTTTCTTCTTTGGTAAACAACAAAGTTTCAGTAGTTTAAAAACAGCGAAACTGAATATATAAAATCCGTAAAAAAAAAAATATCGTCCCTGTATAAGACTGTCCCGCTGTTAAGCACGGACCTATTCTCAGTGTGAGAAGGGTTAGGCTATGTAATAAATAGAGGTGACAAAAAAAACAAGAAACAGATCTCTATTGTTGTTTGGTTTGGGTCTCTATGTATTGTCTTTATATACCAGTACGCCATATTTGTTTACTAAATAAGACTAGTAAGAAAAAATGGCCATAGTATCTAATTGGGTTGTTGAACCAAAAATATGTTTGTAGTAATTTCGTAATAATATTATAAAAAGGTATGTTTAATTGATATACCACATAAGTAGAGCTGAGTGCGGAATCTAGTCAAAAATAAATAGATCATATACTAGTTACAGCCTTCTGCTTTGCCCCTGTCGTATATCATAGCTTAGATAATGTAGCTATTCAAACTTCTGAAGCAGAATTTTACGCATGCATTATGTGGCTGCAATGTTTTATATAGCCCGGCCAGACCAAAAACACTTTAACACGTCGTCTATTTCAAAAATAATTATATGGTTAGCAATATGTAAAATATTGCCGTGATTTCTATAATATAGCTATTGCAGACACACATTGCAGTAAAATAATGCCCGTTTAAAAGACTAAATAATTTATAGATACGGTTCAGTGATTCTATACTAATATAATAAAGAGGAAAGATTTGGATTTTCGTTTGTTTTTGGATTTAACTATAAAACATAGTTAAATTTTTTTTAAAGTACTGTCTCTAACTTAACCTAACCTAGTTTTACGCGAACGAAGCCGCAGGCAAAAGCTAGTTCTCTATAGAAACAAACAAATTTTACCTCTTCATAATATTAGTATAGGAAATGAGAGCAATAAAATAATTTTTATTACTTAAAAATTAAACTAAATAATGTTGTCTTTTTATCTTTATGCCGAAGACTCGCCGCCAAATCTTTTAGTAACTAAAACTTATATGTGACGTCACAATTATTAGATTCTCTCAATTGTTCAGTTATTATAAACTAAATAGATAGTCGCCTCCAGAGAACGTAAATAAAGGGATTAAATATAATGACCATCAAAAATACTAATTGCACAGCACAACGAGCACCTATACGTCTCAAATCACTGCATTCCGTCTCGGAAGTTAGGTTATGTTAGGTTCCTTCTTAAACCACCCAAAAATAGGAGCCCCGCGAAGCGAGGCTCCGTCGACTTAGTTTGATCTCTTTAAAAATATTTTGCTGTGCAATTAGTATTTTTTTGCTGTGCATTAAAATACTACCCGTAAATAAAACATGGAAGCAGTACTTTCATACTAACCACAGTTTATAATAGACACCACAGCTATTTACTCCACTCTACTACTCTCTAATGAACGTTACATTTGGGTCAAGATAGCTATTAGCTGTTCTGGTAAAGTTTACTAGCTGTCCATGTCAAGAATCCAAACCCTTTGACATACGTTACTATAGCGACACGGCTTAGTTTAAGCCCCACCCACTTTGTGCAGTTACCGTGGTACCATTTTCAGCGGTGAGGGTACTTATAATTTATTTTCCCGTTTACTGTCTGCTGCTATCGGCCTAGTAAGTAATAGACACCGGTTCTAGGAATTCACAAGTGTCCTCGGTTGTCATACATTCGTACATATAACTTAAACCCTATTTGTTAGTTCATAATGCTCGATATTGCTTGCACGGTAATAAGATCTCATCCGGAGTTAGTTGGACGTGTTATCCGCACTTAGCCTCACAATTGGGCTATTGTGCGTAAGTGACCGATGCGAAAGGTTGTTAGGTTACTCATACCACCTAAGCTCCGTCTAGAAACATAGTAAGGAACCGATATTGCTCAGTACTTCCTTCATCGTTTTTGGATTGTTCAAAAGCTTCGTCTGTTGTTTGCTCACGTATTTTCAGCAAAAATTTTCCCGCGGCTCCGCGCACCTAAATGTAGGTTATATTAATTTTCAATCATTTGGGCACAAAACTTTCTTTTGGATAAAAGGTACCCTATATCCTTTTCTGTACTCCTTACAAAGTGTATGCGAAATTTGATGATATTTGGGCGAGTAGTTTAGGCGAGAAAGCGTAATAAACAAACTCATTTTCGCATATATAATACTAGTTCGGCTTAAAGCCAGTATTTTTATGAAAATGCAAAAAAAATGCACGGCAGTCAAACCTAGGACCTTATTCATTACTGCAACAAGGTCTATTTATTTCCATTTGTTTATAGAATAAACATCTGCCTCACGGCGTGGGCTGAGTGAAATCCATTATAATAAAAACAAAATTAACCATTAACTTTTAACAAGTAAAGTTTATATTACACTGTAGACGTGTTTAGTAGTATCTAAGAATGTACATGTCAACCGTGTACACATATTTTATAATTTTTTTACTCTATACGCCATATTCATAAATTTTACAAGATGGTTATAACGTGGCTATAAGTTAAAATTCTTAAAAGTATTGTTCATAAGATGCTAGCTTGCCTAATAACGATGCTGTGTTAATAAAGGTAATATATATTTCCAGCTCTTTTGAAATGGGGACAAACAACAGTTGTGCCACACCTGCTTAACATATACAGAGCATCGATAGTCAAGGTAATCTTCATACAGACCGATCAGCCTAACCTCGTTCATGCTGAAGACTAGAGAGTCTCGTTGATCGGTATCTAAGGGAAGGTGCTCTGACATTAAAACCACTGCACCGCCAGCGGCATGCCTACAGGAAAGGCAGATCAACGGAATAAGCGCTGCATTCTGTCGTAGGAACAATAAAAACAGCACTTTCAGACAAATTAATGACATAAGGGGCCTTCATTGACATAGAAGGAGCCTGCGACAAGACAAAATTCAACAGCATCAGCCAGTCACTTAGCACGTTTGGCGTTGATAGAACCACTAGTGGCTGGATCGATCAACTTCTAAAGATGCGGGCGATACAATTCACGGTGAACTCTACTACGAAAGGCATAGTAGCGAAGGGCCGTCCCCAAGGAGGAGTATTCTCCCCGCTACTGTGGAATATCGTGGTAGATGACCTGTTGGAACGACTTAACAGCAGATGCTACTACACGGTTGGCTATGCGGATGACATAACCATTCTGATCAAAGGCGACTCAGAAAACATAATCTGTAATCGTATGCGATCAGCCCTCAGAATCATGGAACAATGGTGTAACCATCATGGACTGACGGTAAATCTAACTAAGACAGAACTGGTTCTTTTCACTCATAAAAGGAAATCTCAGTTAACCAACATGCCAAAATTATTTAGAAAGGAGCTTACCCTAGCGTAAGAAGTCAAGTATCTGGGCGTAGTACTCGACCATAAGCTGAACTGGAGTAAGCACCTAAACACGAAAATAACCAAAGCATGCACAACATTCTGGCAATGCAGAAGATTAATAGGAAGAAAATGGGGTCTCAAACACATAATACGCCCCATGATAATATATGGCGCCATAGTTTGGTGGCCCCGCACTCTTCTAAGCACAGCCCCCACGGCAGCGCTGGAGGCCATACTAAATCTCAGACCCCTACGCCTCATCATACAGCTGTCACAGCCTCTATACGGCTTGAAAAGGTAGGGCTCTGGAAACGGGACAATAGAATAACTCATGTGCGCCTAAAGGAGTTAGTATACAATGAAATTTCAATGATAGAGGCGACATGTGATATCATCCCAAAAACCTTTGTCTTAGACAAAAATACCACATTCAACTTCATGAAGAACCTAAAGACAGCTGTGGCATACATGAAGTGAGAATATACACGGATGGATCCAAAACAAAATCAGGAACAGGAGTCGGCGTCTTCTTCCACGACCTAAACATCAATTACTCAACGCCCTTGGGAAGCCTCAACACTATCTTCCAGGCAGAATGTGTTGGAATCACCCGGGCTGCAACAGCGGTTAAATTAAGGGATATAAGCGATAAGTCAAAACGCATTATCTCGGATAGTGCCGCGGTACTAAAAGCTCTTAAGAGCAACTGCTTCAACAGTGGACTCATCCTGTAGTGTCACCGTGAGCTGCAAAATATTGCAACAAAAAATCGGGTAACGTTGCAGTGGATACGCGGCCACAGCAACTCTTCTGGCGATGATGCTGCAGATCAACTGGCAAAGAGAGGATCGAACATCAAAATGGTAGAACCAATTGTTTGGATACCCTTCTGCCAACTCAAAACATGGTTATGCGATAGAACCACGAAACTACACGAAAATCTGAGAACAGAAACAGGAATGTAGACAGACGAAGGAAGCCCTTCCATTCTTAGACAAACATCTGCCACGCAAACTGCTACGTTCCACAAGGAAAAACCTACGCCACCTAGTGGGTATAATAACAGGCCACTGCTCACTCAACAAACACCTATTCAGCATCGGCATCACTGACAGTCCCTTTTGTAGAGGCTGCATGGAGACCGAGGAGACACCGGATCACATGCTCCTACTTTGTAAAAGCGTGAGCAACCTTCGGGCGAAACATCGGTCCCCTATTATCTTTCTGGACGGAGCTGAGGTGGTATGAGTAACCGAACAATATTTCGCGTCGGTTATTTACGCACAATGGCCTAATTGTGGGGCCTAGTGCGGATAACACACGTCCAACTATCTAACTATAATAAAGGTTTCCAGAAAATTTATGAACAGTCTTTTTACAAAACATTTATTAGACATACTGAGTATTTTAACTACCTACGTATAAAGCCAGATTTTTTTTATGAATAAGGCCAGTTCGGTTTACTTTTAGTAGGTCTATGGCATTCTCAGTTCAAGTAAGATAAATTTGTATAGCTTTATTTAAAAAAAAACACACACACGAGAGAGTGAGAGTGGCAGTTTTAGCGTGTATGAAATCAACTGCTTATTTCTATTTAATTTGAATGTGCAGCTATATGTACACACAGCGACGCATCAACCTAGACTGTTAGGACTTTGAACTATTAGAAGTTGAATGCTGCGAATCGTGCAAGAGAGTGCGTTGTATTTTTGTTACGCTCTATCCTTATTATTACATCGACACCACTATGCACTGTCTCTTTCCTACAATTCTCTATTTTGTATGTAGAGTAGTTATGCGTATATAGGGTGTCTAACTTGATGTGTAGCCGTGTGTACGAAGTAATCACAATGGCGTCACAAACATGGCAGTCTATTTTGGCGCGTTTTAGTCACGTGACTATTGCAAAAATAATACATTACCTACGTCTCTTAAAGGGCTATTTATATTGTGTGTTTCAAAATACGTCACAAACATGGGCGTCTTCTTCGCCCGTTTTATAACCTACCCTTTTTTGGCGCGTAATATTTTCAGGTTATTAACAAACGGGCGTCTTATTGGCGCGTTATAATCACATGCCTTTTTTGACGGTAAATGTTATACATTACGTCACAAACACAGCTGCCTATCTGGCGCGTTTAATAACCACGTGACGATTATAAAGACGTCACAAACAGTGCGGCTTTTTTGCCGCATTTTGAAGTTACATGACGTTCATAAAAACGTTATACAGTACGTCATAAATATGGTCCCTTAAGATGCATTTTATAGTCACGCGACGTTTGTCATAATGTCGCATGACGTCACAAACATGGCTGCCTTTATTGGCGCATATCAAATGAACTAAAAATGGTGCGTTATATTTAATGTGATTTTAAATAAATATATTATTATGTATATGATATTGAAATAAAATAAAAAATAAAGTATAATTTTTATTCAATAACCCAATTAGATTGTTAGTTTTTGGTATATAAATAAAACTGAGTGTGTTTAGTTTTTATAGCTTTCCATGTACCTTGACACGTCTGTGGGCCAATTCTCATCTAGTAGACATTTTCTTCTAATAGACATATGGCAAAACTATACTATCTATAGACTATATTTATATTTACAACTACCCTTACGGAAGTGTCAATATAAATAAAAGCGTATTTAAAATGAATCGCGATATCCGTATAATTAAATTATTAAGACATGTATGTCGAATTAAAATGGCCGATTTATTTTACCTTATCTTGGAATATCAGACGTTAATGACATAAGACGACACCTGCATGACATAAGTATTTTAGACAAAAATGTTATTACACGAGAATTGACACCTCTAATCTTCGATATAATTTCCCATACATTTTTTATAGTACAGTCAACAACATAAATAGGCTGCATATTGAACATATTTCTGAGAGTATATTTATTTATAGTTATAAATTAAAAGTTATTATTATTCTGTATTATAAATTGTGATTGAATTATCTGTTTTTTAACTATTACAGTACAGTTATAAAAACTAAAATTTGAAATTATTGAAATTAAACGACTATTCACGAATTTTATCACGATTCATTTATACAAAGCACTATTTTTAGATGAACTTTAAACTATTACTATTTAAAATATAAATAAAAATAATTTAAGAAGTTTATTAGTTTAAATTGTAATCGTTTAAAAGGTTAAATTATCTAAATGTAGCGGTTTTAAAAATAACCCTCGATAACATCCGCAAGTTGTAGTTTAATTTCAATGTATAACATTCGCGTAAAAGTAAGTCAATATTAGTAATCATTTTAAAAGATAGATCTAATCAAAATTTCGCGTGCGTATACCTACTTATATTGCTAACTGTACAATGACGCGTTTAAATGTACGGATAGAAAAAAAAACATCTCCAAATACACCGAAAGCTATCAAAACACATCTTAAACACTGTGTACTGTGTACTATTTCCACGTCACATAAAAGTACTATTATTATATGTCAAACGTCGGCAGGGGGTAGGGCAAATGCTAAAATATATCTAAATTAAAGTACGGGACCAAAATTATATACTTAGATATCCTATCTGGCTGACCGACCTGGTTTGTCGCAATCGTCAGTACATCGACAGTCCTCAGTAATCGAATCTAAAGACATCAGGCTTTCCTGAGATGTCCTCAAGCAAGCCCTACATCGCGAGTCTACAGAATTACCACTCTGAGAATTGGCATCTTCGGAAACCGATTCTAAAGACTTCAGACTCTCCACTGAAGTCAGTTTATAAGAGCGTCTGAATTCCGCGATCTCTTCTTCACTCATATTCAAAGCGAGAAGGGAATCTCTTGCCATTTTACCAAGAGAAGAGACTTTCTTCTTCTTTTTCGTAAGTATTGACTCCATTTTTGCTAGTGGGCATGGCTTATTTAAGCTCTCGGGCAAAGATTTTGGACTTGATCCGCTTCTGGTCCGTAATTTCGCTCTTCTCTCAGGTATATCTCTTGGTGTTGTGCTTTCAGGCACTTTGAATGCTATCGTCTTCGTTTTTGGACTACTCTTCTCAGCTTCAACAAGCGGTAGGTCTTCTAATGAATTCGCTTTCTTTAATTTCGCTCGTTCTGGAATTATAGGTGATGTTCTAAGACCGGCAATTTCCTTCGGCACGAAGACCGCATCTTCCAAACTTTCGTCGACAACTAATTCGGGTGATAGATCTAAAATTTCTTTGATTTCCGCTTCTTTTAGCTCTTGTGCTAGAGAGCCATGTTGTGCTGTAGTTTTAACAAGACTCTCGGCACCAACATCGAAATCTCTATTTTCGTACATCAAGTAAGATAACGCATCTTTGCCTAAATCGATTTCTTTATCTTTTTTATCTGTTTCAACTACACCGCTATCTATTGTTAAGTCGTTATCGGCTTTAACATCATCGATGTAAGCTAGCTGTTGGATATCTTCTGTCTCTTCAATAGTAGCTATCGGTGCTAATTCACTTGGAGCCTTAATTTCTTCATGTTTAGGTTCAGATTTCTCTGGATTTTTAACTTGTCTCTCTAACTCTTCGGCCAAAGTTTTAGTATTCGTCATGCTAGATGTCAAAGTATTCTCTGGACTAATATTTTCTTTTATGCCTCTGATTACTTTGCTGGGTAGTTTGTCTACTGGCTGCCCGTTATCAGGGCTGTTCTGCTTATCCAAAGAGTTCTCAGACCCTGAGGACTTCAACACGGCAGCGAAGGACCTTGGTCTCGCCACATCTTCTTTTTGCTTTATATTAATATTTTCTTTCTCCTTAACGAGATCTATCGCGCCATTCTTGGCTATATCTACATTTTTTATATTTACACTTAAATCTAGTTTTTGTACTATATTATCTTCGGTGGTTACGGTAACTATCTCTCTGTTCTTCTCACTCTCTTGCGGAAAACTCTGGAACTCACTTAGAGTGTTATCAGTGTCCGTCGAGGGTGTTTTGCTGTCAAGCTTCCGAGAAAACGATTCGTCTACGAATGACACTTGAACTCTTTCAGAAAGAGTCGAGTCTGTCGCTTCGGAGCTGTCGTCTTCTCTATCTCTCTCTATCGTCGAGCCCCAAGACCAGAAGGAGCTCGTAAGAGAAGAGTCTTTTCTAGGTGGAGTGCTCGACGCCGATTTCTTTTCATCATCTGTCGCTGTACTCCTTGAGAATATACTGCTAGGGTGTTGAAACAAGCTCAGAAGCTTCTCCAAATGAGACGGTTTAGTCTCTTTCTCTTCTGGTTTCGGTATATGGAATGAAGAAGATGGCGCTACCCATGATATCTTCCTCATTTTGTCCAAACCCTTGCTTTTCAAAGCTGGTACGTCTAACAAGCTGGAGGTTCTCTTAGGAGAAGTTGTCAAACTGTCAATAAGACTCTCCGGCTTTCCGACAGTGTCTTTTAAACTAGAGTTATTAGTCAAAGTTCCTTCATTCGAGGAGTTGTCTTCTTTATTTTCGGAAGGATTTTGTAGGGAGTACTCTATTCCGGAGTCAGCTGATGTTATCATCACTTTCTCTTGTTTGCCAGAGTCTAATGAACTGACACTGGCTTCAAGACTGGATAAGGAATCGTGGATCTGTTTCGTTTTACCGAACACTGGGGAGACACTATCGTTAGAACTCACTGAGAGATTCAGCAAGTTATTGTTGACTGGTGTCACATCAGATTCCAGGCTGCTACCAGACAGGATCACTCCAGATTTTCGTCTGTCCAACTCCTGAATTGTCTTATTATGCTCGTTCAAACTCTCCATGGAACTTCCAGAAATTTCTAGAGAAGAACTGCTGTCGAAAACAGATGACATCTTCTCGGTTAATCTAGAAACTTCCAGATCGGGGCTATCGAGACTTGATTCGCTTTTATTTTTCTTAAGGACTATATCTTTCACGGGTATCTCTACATTGTCTTTAACTAATATTCTCATTTCTTTAATTATATTACCTAAGTCTTCTGTTATAGCTACTATCTGTTTCATAGTAGTACTTTGGTCGTGTTTTGTGTTTTTGACGACTTCGCTGTAACTCAAGTCACTTGTCACTGTTTTAACAATGTCGATCACTTTATCACTGGTGTCTTTATTTTCACTTATATTTGATTGTACGCTTTCTTTTTCACACTTATTTAGAACGCTACATTTCGTTGATTCGGTTACACTTGACTTAGGTTCCGGTGTCTGCTTTTGAAGATCGGTTTTACTTGAATCTGTGGTTTTAGATTCGATTTTCAGGTTAGCAAACGTTTCAGCTAATTCGTGTATGCTTGTGGTATCATGATCTTTTGGTTGTGTCCGTAAAGTCTCAGGTTCATTCCGGACCACTGGAGCTTCATTTTTCAGAATTCCAACAACGTTTACAGTATCTTTAAGTATATTCATGACTGTTGGTACGTTTTGAAGTTGAGTCACAGTCCCAGACAATTTCATCTCACATACACAAGTACAGGATACATTTTTCATTTGAGTAGGTACATTTTTTATTTGAGTAGGTTCATTTTTGATTTGAGTAGGTTCATTTTTGATTTGAGTAGGTTCATTTTTGAGTTGCGTAGGTTCAATTTTGATTTGTATAGGTACATTTTTGATCTGTGTAGGTTCATTCTTGATTTGAGAAGGTTCATTTTTGATTTGCGTAGATTCATTTTTTATTTGTGTAGGTTCATTTTTGACTGTTTCACATTTAACTGGTTCATTTTCGACTGTCTCACTTTTAACTGATTCAGTTATGACAATGTCACTCTTGATCAAATCACTTTTAGGATTCTCACTTTTCATTGATTCACTTTTAGCATTGTCACTTTTCGGAACGCCAGTAAATTTTTTATCACAATTATCTTTTAATTTAGCTATCTGTTCTGATGTATTTTTAACCTGTGTTGCAGATTCTTTGAGTTTGTCTACATCAGTTTTAACAGCTTTACTTTGCGAAAGTATCTTACTATCAATTAGTTTACTTTCTTTGCTGTGTAAACTCGGCTTATTGCCAGTGATAAGGTCAATTTCAGTTTTAATACATTCTTTAGGTTGTATGCTTACACCGCTCTGAGTATTTCTATCTGCGGGATTGGCATTTATCACAGTAGGTACCAGGTTTATTTCCGGGGTGGATACCACTCTAGTTGAGTCATTAGTCGTCGATATTTCTTTAACTATCGAGACATTACCCATCGATATTTCTTTAACTTGCGAAGGAACAACAATTTGCGCCACATCTTTGACTATGGATATGGGATTTTTCGTCGCAATATCTTTGTTTATCGATGTAGTATTTTGTGTAAAAACGTCTTTACTTATCGATGTGGTATTTTTCATTGATATGTCTTGAAATATTGATGTGGCATTTTCTGTCAAAATATCTTTTCTTAACGACGGCACATGGCCCGTCGAAGTTTCTTTCTCTACCGATTGGACTTTTACCGTCGGATCTTTAACTGTCGAAGTTATAATCCCCGGCGTTGTATCTTTAGTCACCGATGGAATTATTTCCGTCGCCGTTTCTTTAACTATTGAAGTCATACTTCGTGACGACGTTTCTTTCATTGTCAACGGTAAGTCTTTTGCGATCAACGGGACAGTTTCCTTCAGTGGTACGTCTGCTATTGAAGGGACTCGCGTTGATGCCGCTATAACCGTCGGGATATTAACCATTGATGACATGTTCACCGTCGATGAGTCCTTCACGTTTGATGTGATGTTTACCGTCGATGGTATGTTTATCATCGACGACGCTTTGACGGGCGTCGTGGGGTTGGTTATGGATGCGGCAGCGGGGCTCGCTGGTGGTGAAGGCGTTGGGTTGTAGACAGTGTCGTAGTTTCTGGTTACGGAAAACCGTGATGGGGCTTTCCGTGGTGAGGATGCGGGGTGCACTTGTATTTGGGGTGGCTCCAATACCTGTAATGGGGTCAAATATTTTTTGTTGTTTAATATTTTTCTAATATGACTTCCTACTTGGTCTAATTACTAGTGTATATTGGTCTTCTGTACGAATGTCGAGTTGACCCAGTAAAAAGTTTTAGGATTTTTGTTAAGAAATTTTCAGTATCAATCTGGAGTTAGAAAGTAGGCGATGTATCACCCCTGTACAAGCGTAGCTTTGATAATGGACCTGCTCTTTCTGATCGTGTGAGATTACCATTCCATCGGACTATGAGATTGAGAATAGAATGTAAGTTGTGTTTGCGCAAGCACTTGAGCGTTACATTATGTCCTGCACTGATGGCTAGTCTCTACTGAATGAATCTTAAACAACAAACTTGGCCACGGTAGTCGAAAGCCGGTTAGGTAGACAGTATAGCAAATACATCAGTTGACATATAGATGTATTATTATCTACTCTATACCCATTTTTGAGTGTACAATGATGTATATAATATTAGATTTTGCTCGCGGCTTCGCTCGCATAAATGTAGGGTAGGATAGATTAGTAACAGTATTATTTTTTGATAATAAATAATATAATAATAAAATAAAATAGCTATGTAAAGGACAGATAGTTTGTCCGAGTCTAAATGACGTCTCTGTTAATTTTGATAAGATTATTTGTTAGAAAGCGTTTCGCTAGTTTGTAAGAAATTTGGTTTTACAAGAGAACACTGCAAAGCTGTTGTAGAGCTTGTTAAACATTTTTAACGGCCGGCAGGATTTACGGGATGCACTTGGTATTTTTGTGAATTGTCCAATGCTTTTGACACCATACTGCGTGAAACATTGATGAGGCAATAACACCACTATGTAGTAAAACTCGGCCCAGTATTTTATTACCTCATATTTAAGTAATTGTATTCAGAAAATTAATATTAATGTAAACTCTCGCTGGGCGTGAGCTTGGGATTGTGCCTTGAGGAACCCCTATTTTAACTACAGACATTCAAAATTCGGGTTCATCAAGGCGCAATTGTGGGCCCGTTCTTATATTTACTAGTTAGCTTACGGGATAAAAAGTTCTGGTCAATCCAGTTGCGTACCAATATTTGTGTGCCAAATTTAATACAAAATCGTTCATCGATTTACGTGTTTTTGATTAACAAATATTTAGAGTCATAAACTTTTTCGTATATAATATGTATAGGATTATCCACTTTTACATTTATAATATCAATAGGATTAACACTACCATGCTTTGAGATACAAGGACAAAATAGAACTATTTGCTAATGATACTTCACCTTCATTTAAATTGATGCACTAACAAACAGGTACGAAATGTAACATAGAGAATGACGTAAACATTGCTGTCTACAAAGCGTTTCACTAGTTTCATATCCCTTAGTATGCAATATCTTGGATCATCAAACCACTGAACTACCAAAGTAATGAAGGAACCAAATCAATTAATAGACTTATAAACAGTAAATGAAGTGAAATAATGTCATTTCCTCTTTATTCTTCAGTTTAACTTGCATATCGTAATTGTAATATATGCAAATTAAACAATCAGGGTGCGTTCCACTAAGCGCTCACGACACTCATGCTCACAATCACGGATTTTTCCGTTTCACTTGCTTCCGAACGTTACAATTGTAAACTCAAGTGGAACGGATAATGGAGTGTTTTGAGCGTTGATGTAAATAATACAAATGACAAGTTAGAATAAAAAGCGAATGCTTAAAAGAGGTTTAGAACAGGTGTAAGTCTGACCAATAAACTCTTATAGATATTGGTTAACTGGATTTATATTAAAAATATATAAATAATATTCTACTAATATTATAAATGTGACAGTTTGTGAGGATGGATGGATTTTTTTTACTCTTTCACGCAAAAACGACTAAATGGATTTGGATGAAACTTTCCAGTATTATAGTTTATTTATCGGAATAACATATAGGCTAGACGAGATAGGCTACTAAAAATCTATTTTAACATAAATCTACATTAAGGCGAGCAAAGCCGCGGGCAAAATCTAGTATCTCATGATTCTGTAGAGTATTTAATTAATTTACACTCAAATATAATCAAAATGTCTCTGAAAAACGGAAACTTAGATCACGTAAGATATTATTTCTTCTTCAATGTCGATTAAAATGTAGATTATAAAATGTTTACTTATTTAAGTATTCATCGACATTGAAGAACGTAGACGTCCACTTAAACTGGAAGGCACATATAGAGAAGGTAAATAAAAAGATGTCAAGTATTTGTTATGTTCTATCCATATTAAATGAAACAGCCTCACCTGATATAGCTATATCTGCCTACTATGGTATGATCTATCCGCTATTAACTTATGGTATAATTTACTGGGGAAATTCTACTGATGTACAGTCTACATTTATACTACAGAAAAAATGCCTAAGAATAATTTATAACATGCAAAACACTGATTCACTAAGATCTACTTTCAAAGATTATCTTGGAATTATGTCTCTTTATAAAAAATAACACACAATATTTTAATGCAAGAGCTACCTCAAAGCCAAATCAGAGAACAAAATATAAGTATAATTTCAGTTTGCCTACTATAAATAACACTTTGTACTACAAAAGTTCCTACATAACTGCAATTAGAGTTTTTAACAATCTACCAGCGGAACTGAAGACTTTAAATGGAGTTCTGTTTAAAAGTAGACTCAAAAAATGGCTAAAGAAAAATGTATTTTATAATCTGCAGGAGTACTTCAGTAACAAAAATTTAAAATTGTAACTAATAAAATGTAACCTATATTAATTAGCTATAAGTATTGTACCAATTTTTTGCAATGCCCGATGTGGCCACACTGTTGATACCTTTTTAAAAAAAATTTGAACCATCTTTGTACACAGTTGTTGCAATAAATGTCTTTGTCTTTGTCTTTATCGTTTCATCAAAATCGCATCAAATGAAGTAATTTTCATTGTCAACGCTCATGACGACCCACCTCTCAGCATGGGGTCGTCGTGAGCTTTGCGTGAGCGTGAGTAATGACGTCATGAGTGACGTTTTCGCCACGACCACAATGATCGTAATCGTCATATGGAACAGGTAAACGAGCATATTAGGCGCCGTGAACGCTAAGTGGAACGCATCCTATGAGTGATGTTATAATTAGTTATGATATACATATGTTATTTATTAAATTACTCCGAATGCATTCTATTCCTACATCGAAAATAATAACCTATTTATATTTATTCAGATCTAGGAAATTAGTAAGTCAAGCCGGTCTTTTCAACACATATGAAGCTACCGCCAATAGTAAGTGACCATAGTACACAGTAACCTTGTCATTAGACGGGTAGAATTACTTGTTATTATTAACTTATTATTTAATATTAGGCGGTATGTGTGTATACCTGCACGACTCTAAATCTGGAAGGCGTGTGGCAGTACGTTGGGCGAGTGGGGGTCGTGAGGCAGCTGTCTGAAGAAGATTCCCGTTCAGGAGTCACCCTTGTTACCTGTCGATAAAAACATCATCATATGAACCACCGAGAGTTCTCGAGAACACAGCACTGTGATTTTGCTGCGAACACGAGCAGTTGTCGGAATTTGGGCGAGCGGACAGGCGAGGGCGCGGGTAATAGACGATGCGGTCGGGGATATGTAAGTGCGCGAGGGAGAAGGCGGCAGGGGAAAAGTGTCGGGTGTGTGGTACGAACCAAGATGCGCGAGTAGGGGTTCGGCTCGGGCACGGTGCTGCCGGCGGGTGATGGGGCGGGTGATGGGGCTGGTAAGGGCGCGGAGGTGATGTCAGGTGTGTGATACGTACCAAGAAGCGCGAGTTGGGGTGCGGCGCGGGCACGGGGCTGCCGGCGGGCGAAGGGGCGGGCGAGGGCGCGGGGGAAGGCGCCGGAGAGCGCAGGCGCGTGCCCCGTCTCTCTTCCTCACCGCCCATGCCTTGCTGTGGAAACAAATACTTTATATTAATATATGTTCTCATAGATTCTAGTCGTATTCGAGCTAACGGTAAATTTTACCTGCACATATGGTTTCGTATGCAAGGCACAAGCCATACAGAAATGGCATCTGACGATGGCGTTTGTGGATGTGGATGTGGTAGGAGGATACGCCATAAGAGCGCCTACATCATAGCATATTAACTATTTCAAATCGCTTACATACATTTTGTTCGAAATAAGGGATAGCACAATCCCCACGTCAAGCCAGCGCTAGACGCCTTTTCTGTATGGCTTTCGCCTAAGGGCACTTTTTGTGTGGACAAGGACAAAAAATCTGTTGGTGCCTGGCCGAACTTAGCTGCCGTTGGCCAATAATAGACCGTGACTACCCGTATTGGCGACCGTACGTGAGTTTGTTAAGGATTCTTTACTCGATCAATCAATCAATCAATCAATCAGTTTATTTGTGAAACATAGGTGTATACATAGGTGTTTACATAAATAGGGCATGCGCTATGTTTTGTCATAATTAAGACATACAAATTTATAAGGGACCCATTAGGAATCATTACATAATGTCATAAAAAAAAAAAAAGAAAAGTAATTAAAAAAACAATAATGCATTATTCTAATATTTGGTCGTTCAAAAATTCGTCTACATTATAATAACATTTGTCAATTAATAATTTGATAAGAGCTTTTTTAAATTTATACAATGTCAAGTTTTTTATGTCATTAGGAATTTTGTTAAACACTAGGTGCCATACCAAAAAAACTTTTTCGCATCAATGCGGTCTTACATTTTTGATTACATAGTTTGTTTACGTATTGGGCACGCAATGGTGTTTTTTTAGTGGAAGATATTTTTGTAAACAGTTGTGTTTTTTTCACAAACAATGCAGTTTCCAGTATGTATAATGCTGGAAGGGTAAGTATTTTTAAAGACTTAAAATAGGGTCTACAGCTATCCGTTGTTTTTATATTACACATTGCTCTGACACATCTTTTTTGCATCCTAAACACAAGCTCGCGGTCAGTCGACTGCCCCCAAAAAATTACGCCATATCGCAGCACAGAAGCTACAAGTCCATGGTACGCTACCAGCAACGTATCTTTATTTACCTTTTTTGATAAATGAAAGAGTGCATAAGCAGATTTACTCAGACGTTTACAGAGTTCTTCTATCATGGGTTTCCAAGTAAGCTTACTGTCGATGGTTATACCTAAAAACTTAGCATTATTAACTTCTTCTATTTTTTGGTTATTATAAGTTATATCAATATTTGGATGAGGTTGCCGTTGATGAAAGTGCATTACCTTAGTTTTATTAAAATTAATCACGAGATTATTATTATTCATCCAACTGATGATATTGAGAAGGCATTCATTAATATCATTTTGATAAGTTGTAACATTATTACATCTTATAACAGCTGTGCTATCATCGGCGAATAGGATCATTTTGTGTTGTGTTATATTTGGCAGATCATTTATATATAACAGAAATAATAACGGCCCTAGCACGCTACCTTGGGGCACGCCAAATGTTACTTGTCTTGGTTTTGATCTATATATGATCTGCGTTTTAGTCTTATGACATATTCTAGATATTTCCGTGTATTGATATCTGTCACTAAGGTATGATTCAATAAGTTTCAGAACATTGCCCCTTATGCCATATCCATGTAGTTTTTGCAGTAATATCTTGTGATCTACATAATCAAATGCCTTGGTCATATCAGTAAAGATTGCACATACTGGATTAATTTTATCTACTGATGTTATAAGACGTTGTAATAAATCGTACAGTGCCATATTAATAGTATGGTTTTTACGAAATCCTTTTTGTTCCTTGCAGAATAGGCTGAACTTTCCACAGTACGTATAAATTGAATTAAAAATTACTTTTTCAAATATTTTTGAAAGTACTGGGAGTTTTGCTATTGGCCTATAGTTTTTCACATCTGTTTTTTCGTTTCTTTTAAATAGAGGTTTAATTATAGCTTTTTTTAGACCTTTCGGAAATATGCCATCAGTGATGCATAAATTAATGATGTGTGCGAGAGGTGGCGCTATAATTTCTTTAACATACTTAATGACTTTTGTAAATACACCATCATAACCAATTGTGTTCGTATTTTTTAGATTGTCAATTATTTTAATAATGTCAGTCGTCAAAACCGGTAACATAAATAGGGATTGTGATGTCAGATTTTCAATATTATTTTGATTAGTCCAATTCATGTCATTTTGTTTATTATTTTCGATTTCGTCAACAAAATAGTTATTGAATTCATTAGATATGTCAATAGGATTCGTTATAGAAAGTTGATCTTTTTGTATGGCATTTATTGCATCATGTGGCAAACTTGATTTAGATTTATTTATTATTTTCCAAAGTGCCTTCGATCTATTTTTCGAGTTCTGTATAAAATGGTTATTTTGCGACTTCTGGGTTAAACGCATTATTTTTTTAAATAATACAGTATATTTTTTAAAAGTTTGTTTATTACTTAAGTCAGGATTGCACCTATATTTCCAAAGTAGTTTTCTTTGTTTTCTACTACAGAGTTTTATCCCACGAGATATCCATTTAGTTTTCCTATTGGTTTTTATGGTGACTGTTTTTTCGGGAAAGCAAAGTCTATTGAGCATTAGGAAATCATCCATGAACCTATCAAAGGACTCATGGGCCTCTTTAGCATTACATACTTCCGAGAAAGATAAACATTCAAGGTGAGCTTTAAATGTCATTAAGTTGTCCGTAGAGATATCTTGCTTTTTGAATCTCCAAAGGGTTAATTTACATGTTTTTTCAATAGGCACAATTAGAATTTGAGATGTGTGATCAGAGAGACCAAAATCAACAATTTTTGCCTTGCATTCTTTTTGATAATTGTGAGCAAAGTTATCGATACAACTTTTACTACTCAGTCTAGTGGGGTTGTAAAGTGCTAGTTTAAGATTGAATTGTAGAAGAAAATGTTCAAATTCTAAAGTAGTTTTATTTCTCTTAAGTACATCAATGTTAAAGTCACCTGTTAATATAATTTTTTTATTTGGATTTAGACTTAGTTTTCGTAGTATATTATCTAATTTTTCGTAAAAAACTGACAAGCCATGTTTGGGTATCCTATAGATGCAAATTATTATGATATTATACGATAATAGCTCTATAGCACAACATTCAACTATCCCTGAAACTGATTGTTTAGCCATATCCGGTAATTCTTTATACTGTAGTCCATTTCTGATAAAGATACATGTTCCTCCTCTTTTTGTATTTCGTGATAAAATTGCCGCTCGGCTATAGTTCCAGCCAGCTTCTATAAAATGTTCTGTTATACAAATAATGTCTATTAAGGTGCCTTGATCGAACAATTCATCCAATTTAACTAAAAGTGTATCTGATTTGTTAATTAATCCTGCTATATTTTGATGAAATATGTTAAGCTTGTTAAAGAAAAAACTGAGAGTTTATTGGTTTTGGCTTTGCAGAGATTTTGTTCTGATTTAGAATGGAGTAGTCGACTTCTGAGTGTGCAATATTCTGGTCGCATATGTTAATAACTAGATTTTGCAAATCCGACACAACAATTTTTAAGCCGTGTTTGTTTAAGGTTTTATACCGTAAGTTATATGTATCATAACTGTAGGGCAGATTTAGGTTGGAGTCTAAGATGTGTGCATAGCAGTGTGTAATTGTATCCATATACAAAAGATTATTAAAGGTTTCAATGCGGCTGTTAAACATAATGTTAGCGTTTTCCATATATTTGAAAGTTGGTAAACATATTATAAAGTTAGTGTGGGTTAGGTTTAACAATTTTTCTCTTATGAAAATCACTAATTCTATATAACTACGGGTTTTAAGAAAGTTTTCTTCACCTATATAAATTATACAAAAATCAGAGTGGGTATAGTTCTTTACTTTTCCGTCAATTTTATCCAATAATTGTTCCAATCCACATTTAGGTTTACGGTAGTGACACATGTCGTAATTTTGTAGACCAGTAGTGGCAGCAAGGTAATATAACATGTTTGAGGTTTCACTACTAATTAAGCATATTTTAGGTTTACTGGGACATTTTTGTGTGTCTTGCATGACTTTTGTATTTGTGTTGCCTAAGCTGTTGTCATTCCCATTAGTCAAGTTATTTTCCAATGCTGAGTCATTTTCGCTAATCCTAATTGTCTGCGTTTGTTTGGTTTTTGTGAGCTTTTTTGTATTATTTTTAGGTGTCGTCACTTTTACTTTCGCTGGACTATTGGCTATTTTTTTGTATACCATGTTCTTCTTAGTAAATTCTTCGTTTTGTTTCTTCAAATTACTATTTTCTAGTGATAATAATTCAATCTCCTTATGCGCGCTATTTAGTTGAGAAGTTAAACTGTCTATCTTTTCCTTTAATATTTTTATTTCATTATTATCTTCGTCTTCCGATACTTCTGGTAAACTACTTGTAGTCTGTTCCAAACTTTGTGAAATAATGTCATCACTGTCATCATTGTTTGGTTCCGACTGCGTACGTGTGCGCCTGAATGTTATGTTATTTAGATAATTCATTTTTATTCGTGTATCCAATGAATATATTTATATATATGTCCAAAGTATGTATTTATGTATTTCCAATGAAATAATGTATATATATATATATTTATGTCCTATCAATAATGTCAATTTCAAAATTATTTCAATTCATACAGTGCAGCGAGAATATCAGTCAACGATTTTTAGTGGCAGCACCAATTTTATTTATTGGTTCATTCATTAGTAATAAATCGGTAGGCACATCACTAGATTTTGTTCTATATTGTCTTTGAAATTGAGAAGTACAAACGTCAGTTATCATGAGTTATCATAAAATTTGTGTAGCGTTTGAAAAGTTTGTTTTCTAACGGCTCTTAATTATTATAATGACCTGTTTTCAATGGCTAGGATGCTCACGGTGCGCAAATATTTTATGTATGTGATTGTACGTACCATACCACAGGTTGCCAGCGTACGAGATGCACTACACTTGATAAAACAGTGTGTTCCAATATTTGTACGTGATGGTGATAATTCACTGTATATTTGTTGTGCACTGTCGTAGACGTTTTATGTGATATATTGGATGATGTTTTCACAAAAAAATCACAATCCCAGTGGTAATTACAGGTAATACTTTTAAATTACAAATTAGCAATATTAAACTTTGTTTACTCTTTACTGTCACTTGACTGTCTGTCTCGACCGAACCACATAAAATTTCGCACACATACACGTCAGCAGTACAGAACAGGATATAGGATACCTTTCATCCAGAAAAAGTACCTACTGTTACTTATTAAACCTAACCTACATTTACGCGAGCAGAATCTATTGTTCTATAAACTATACAGGGTGTTCAAAACGTACTCTTAACAGACAGGTGGTGTGACAAGTGAGGCTGATCTTCCGATGTACAGGGTGTTGGTCGTCGTGTCTCGCCGGCGGCTCGTTCCGGCGGCACAAGGTGCGAATCTCGCGCGTTAGGCGCCTCACGAGGGACGACTCACTGTCCTCCGCTAGCAGATTCGTTGATTCCTGGAATTTTCATGCATTTTGTTAATGAGCAGCACTAATTAGTAAAATAATTTGATTTGCATTATGTTTAAGAATATATTTAATTATGTTAATTCATAAGTTTAAAATGTAACATCTGTTGGCGAACCTTACAATAAAATTAAAAAACAGTGATTGCAGAGCGAATTTCGGTCAGGGCGGTCAATCTTCAAGAGTCGTCGCCAGACCTTTCCTGTCTGCATTAAGCACTGCTGGGTGGGTCGCTGATGTCGTTTCAGTTCCAACGGCCCACTTACAATATAAAGTAGCGAGTTGGCACACCGTGGTTTTAGTCGGTAGGCCCGAAGTCTCGGGAGAGCCCGATATAACCCTCTCGCCTATGCATCAGGAGCATTTCCCGAAGAAAAAAGAAAGGGACAGTCAATCTTAACGGAGACTGGCCATCTGTGCAAGCGACATTATAGTGCACAAGTATGTACGCAAACACAAGTGCACTCTTCGTTTCATAACTCTCATAGTCCGATGGGACGGCAATCCTACTCGACTGGAGAGAGATCAGTTGTGGAACCAACGGCTTCCGTGCTTTCTGTGGCACGGGGGTGAATAACACGGCCATTTTCCTAACTTCAGGCTGTTATTGATATTTCTTGGCAAATATATCCGAATATTTTTCGTGGTAATGGCTTAAACATTTTCAACAGCCGATGACTTACTTTGGTTTGACGGGACACGGGAATCAAATTCCTATTTTAAGAGTGTTTACGCCTAGTTGCCTGTTCTGAATGGCAATATCGCAAAATGTGACATGTTTTGAAGTTTTCGAATGTATATATAAAATATTTTCAAATATTAAAATATTTGGGCAAAATCATAATTTGTATTGTTTTATTTTATATGTTTTACTTTTTCTACATTTTAGAGTTCGAAAAACTCTTATACAATAGCTTTGTCCGTCTGCCTGTTATACAACTTTTAACTCAATAACGCCTTTGGACTCAACATAGTCGACGTACCCCGAAATGACTATGACCTTTGACCTCTGACCTCAAGGTCACGCGATACCATTTTATCGAACTCTTAAGATTTACGGCAATTAATTGCCGTTTCTCACTTGTTTAAAAGATAACTACCGCACTATTAATACTCGTGTTGCGGGGGATGGTACAAACATTCAAGCAAGGGACACAGAACACCCAGACTCTAAACAACCATTTGTGGACCACACCAAGTTTTATCCCTTGCGGGGTCGAACCCACAACACCCGCAATGTTGAGACGACCACTTAATCACCACATCATCGGAGCAGTCATAATGTCATAATGTTTATAATACACTCCATAGTCCTTGTAGTACACGGCTACACATCAAGTTAGACACCCTCTCTACGCATAACTACGCTACATACAAAATAGAGAATTGTTGGAAAGGGACAGTGCATAGGGGTGTCGATTTAATGGTAATAGAGCGTCGCGTCCTGTTCAGCGTGAGTGAGACAAAATAACAAAAATATAACGCACTCTCTCGGACGATTCGCAGCGTTCAACTTCTAATAGTTCAAAGTCCAAACAGTCTAGGTGTGTACATTGTTTATTTTTAACAAATTCCAAACTCATGAAAAATAACCGGATAATAAATAATGTTTAATAGTTAGCCTCTGATAAAACTTTATGGTAGAATAAGAGCATCCACTTACATGCATATATACACAGAATAAAAACAACACGAGACCATATTGCAGTCCAAGGTAAGTCTAAATTGCTATGATTAGCAAAAGATTAGTGCAGTTTTCAACCATCTGCCTCAAGCGCATTCTTGAGTACTTCGGACACATTGCCAGAAAAGACGAAGACAATCTCGGAAAACTAGTGGTCACTGGCAAAGTGGAAGGAAAAATAGCGAGGGGCCGCAGCCCGATGCGTTGGTCCGACCAAATTCGCACCAGACTCGTCTCCACTATCTGCGATGCTCTCCGAGTGGCCGGAGATAGATCAAGACGGCGTAACATCGTGAGATCAAGATTAATGGACGGAGGAGGTCACGGCCCCCTGGCATGAGGAATACGACTGACAGAGGGTTTAAGACTCCATGCTGCCACAGAGAATTGAAGAAATTTTCTTGACAGAAACACTTAGTTATTTAGATGTGTGATATCCGCATAAACCCCGATTTCTGAATTGAAAAAGTAACAATTTCAACTGAGTATTCTCAAATATTGTTTACAGAACGAATTTTATCAAACCGCTATCAATTGAGAATTGACTTTAGTATATGATGTTCAAATACCTACTCAAATGTTATTAGTTTATGGAAACTTAATATAGAAACAAAATCATTTTAGGTAATAATAAAGTGGAGTTTGAGTCGTTCTCAACATGTAATTCTTATTTCAGAGACCGAGGGTTAGGCTCACAATTGGGCCATTGTGCGTAGGGCCAAGGCTAGGGAGAACAAGAAAAGTTTATGAGATTAGCGTGTACAACCAAACAATCAAACGCTCTTTGATATTAGTATAGATTGTCAAATATCTCTCTGTTGTTAGTCTGCATGTTCTCTGTGTTCGTTTTTTGAATTATTTTAAATTGCCTCGTGACACTAAAATTATTCCTAATTTGTCGTTTTGTTAAGAAATCATCTTTATTAAAATAATTATGAAATAATACTGTTAATGAGACTTACTGGTGGCTCGTCGAGATCAATTTGAGTGAGTGTGGAGTTTTCCTTCATGGCGGTGAGTATTGCTTGTAGACCGACGCTGCCCAGCCGATTCTCTCTGAGATCTAGCCTCTGCGAACGTATAAATAGGTATGATATAACAGCATGCATGAAAGCTCCTGAAATGAGATCCGACATCAGAACAGTCGAAGCCGAAAATATTTTTAATTACAATAGATATTAAGTTCTTCAAATGTTGATATTATTTGTACCAGGGTTGAGTTTCTATGGTGGTGGTTGGAAAATTACGCCGAAAATTCGAAAGGTTTCACCCGCGTTTTTAGTTACTGCACCGCCCCCGTCGTTCGTAGTGTAATGTTATATATCATATAGCCTATAGCCTTCCTCGATAAATGGGCTATCCAACACTAAAATAATTTTTCAATTCGGTCCAGTAGTTCCTGAGATTAGCGCATTCAAACAAACAAACAAACAAACAAACTTTCTTTATAATATTAGTATAGATTAGCTTTTGCCCGCGGCTTCGTTCGCGTAAAAGTAGTTTAAGTTATGTTAGTAACGATATTCTACTTTTAAATAAGATATTGCCTATGTTATTTGGTGATAATATAACTTAATAATGGTACAAGAATTTTTTAAATCGGTTCCGTTGTTTTATTTAAATCTTAAAAAGCAAACAAACGAAAAATCAAATCTGCCCTCTTTATAATATTAGTAAAGATTATTTAATTAAAATATTATGAAAATATATAATGGACTACATAACAATTACCAAATAAATAAAAATAAATAAAGACCAGAAGACAATTGAAGCCAAACAGTATAATTTAACATTATTTTGATTTTACGTCTGTCTGTATGATTGTCCTCCAAAACCTCAAAAACTTCTACACTACAATCGATAGCGCAATTACATCCAACAAACCTGCAGCTTGGTGTGTTGCCGTATGAGGTCAGCGAGCGGCAGCGCCGCCTCCGGCCCCAGCCGCGCGCTCTGCAGCCCCAGCGACACCAGCGACACGTGCGCGCCGCTCCCCGCACACCCTCCCCCTCCCACTCCCCCCGCCACTCCGCGCACGACGTCTGCGCCGAGCGCGTTGCGCCCGATGTTGAGCACGCACAGTGACGCGCACGACCGCTCCACGAGAAATAAATGTATTGTTAGTATGTACCTTTGCAATAAAAGTAACTGATATTCGGAAAATAAATTTACTGTTGGATTATGTGACTACCTGTCAGTCAATGTGAATGCTCTCCAGAGGTAATAAAGTCGCTTCCTTTTACATGGAAAGATAGAGGCGAGAAGAGAATCTATTTAAACAATAGTTTCCTTCTACTACATCAGGTCCAATTACATGGGACGATATGTATAATCAATAGATTTGCCTTTTATTATGTGGGATCAAAAACTATAGCTTATATTACTTAAACAAGTAATAGTGTCATATTTGACCTAATCAAGGCTTTCGATACTGTATCCTATTATATTCTTTTTAGTAAATTCTGACTGAAATATAAGAAATAATAGGTAAATAATTAAAACTCTTTACAGATGTAAACGAAGTCCATATGTACATAAATAAACGTCATAAATCAAGATATTCAAAATATATCTTTAGGAATGCCACAGGGATGTATCTTAGGACCCAACTCTATTTTTTAAGAACATTAATAATGTCAGCTTTTTATTGAGATTTTAAGTGAATAAGAATTCTGCTGCACTGTAAGTACGAACAAGGCAGATCTGTTATTGAAATATGAAACTTATATATTATTAGCCTATACTCATAAAAACAACTGTATCCTACCAATATAATAAATATTTCAACTCACCAACGCCTTACTGAGATACGGTGCGCAGTTCCTCGTCAGCTGGTTGTTCCATAACACTAGAAACGCCAACCCTCTGGATTCGTGGCCGCCGACTGTAACAACCAATACATACATAGACTTATGTCTATATAACTTTAGAAGGCTTCCCCTTCTACAGCTGTAATGACGGATTGAAAACCGGTACACATAGGGGTACTTTTCAGTACGGTACCGGTTTACATTTAATTCAGGTACTAAAGGTTCCAAAATGCTAGTTTCAATTTAAAGGATTTTAAGGAAACGATGATAGTTGGTTATTCAAAGAAATTCAGACTCGGTTTCCTATTAGGTAAAATAAAGGTTTCAAAAAGAAAGTTTGGGTATGCGTTCGGGTTGTAGTAACAAAACTGCTACATACCGGTTTGTAACCGAGATTTCTGGTACCTTTTCAATTCCTGCCTGTAATATAGCCATATTTCACTAGTTATTCTAAGCTTCACTGTATTACAAATGTCTCCACAAATCTACAATGGCGAAAGAAGTCATGACACATGACAAGAGATGTCGCTACACCCAATTACACACTACGCCATAAAATCCTGATTCTCGCAAGCAAAGTTTACACTGCGAGCTACTACGTCCATTTGTTGTTGTATTAAAGGGATATATCTCGTTCCTCCACATCAACAAAAATTTAAATCATAGATCGTAAGAAATGTTCATAGTGAATTTTGCTATTCCTAGTGCGAACACGTTACATTTACATGATAGAGAACGATAGTGTATATATTTCAATATGAGTGAGCGTCTTCTTCTTTCTTCTTTTCATGTGGTTAGTGGCCAACCTGTTGTCAAGAGTTGTTCAAGTCAATTTGGCAACAACCGGGACCGACATTTTACGTGCCCTCCGAAGCACGGAGTCGCTCAGATGAAATACCACTAAGCGGTCACCCATCTATAGACTGACCGCACCCGACGGTACTTAACCTCGCTAATCGTTTACCGATCAGTGAGTGAACTGGCTATGAGCGCCTCAGCGTGATAATACTATATTTATACCTCAGATGTCATGTTGACATAATGTGTCGACAACTTAATGTCCAGAAAGGTACACATTTTCGTTCGTCGTTTTTAACTAACTTATATATTGTGTAAACAAGTAAATATATATTATGTTTACTTATATAAACATAAAAACATGTTAACGGTGTTTATGCAAATAAATAAATTATTATTATTATTTTAGATGGATTTATTTTTCTCAGCTTGCGCTGGTAGTTTTAGTGACATTTACAGACTTCTGTCATGTAAATGCCACATGTTTTAGCAGGAATCAAGTTTGTAGGTTATTTCGACATCTTGTTCATCTATTTGTAGAAACTTTCTTGCGATTCTGCAGGTGTTCAATATGGCGGTTTTTGGAGTTGTGTGTAAGTGTTGGGTTTGAGATCAATGAGTTTCAGACTTTGGTGTATGTATTTCAGGATAAAGCCAGTGGTTGATAGCACTATAGATACGATGTAGACTTTATTTTGTTTCCAAATTTTTAAGACTTCGTCTTTAAGATCAGTATATTTGTGTACTTTGCCGGCTATTATTTTTGCAGATTATTATTATTATTAAATATCTTTAAACGTAGTAGGGCATGATTTAAATTTACTGATTATTCTAGCTTAACACGATCACGTTTCGCTGTGGCAAAGTCTGGCGTCAATACTATTTATAACAGACTTCAAAGCATCTATATTTCTTCTTCTTCTTATCTTATACATTATTCTGTTGATAATACGGAGTCTCCTTAACCCACCCTTGGACAGCGGCTCGCATACAAGCCTTTACATTAGTATCGTGTATTTGTTACCGGCTCAGATACGAGCCACCAAGTGCGCGCTACTTTAAACCTTATTTTGCTAACCTTAACGCTTAAAACTGATTGTTTATCAGCTACGAATGGATTTGTTTTGGGTAAATGACATATCATAAGGTATTACGAAAATATGTTACATACGATAAGTTAAGGAAGTGTATCGATAAAGAGGTACACAAGGCAAGATGGTGAACTCTGTGTAAAAGTACATACCCTGACATCGATGCGGAGACAGCGGCGAGGCGGCGGCGGAGGGAGGGGACTGCGACGCTTGCTCAGCCAACGCGTCTGCCAGAGACGATACGCCGGCGTCCTGACACGACAAACAATACTTTATTATATCAGCTCTCTATGTAGCTTGCCATTAAATAGTTAATTATCACTAGAAATCGGAAATGCGGATGCATATGTACCTAAAGTTCAGGTGTTGGCTATTATGGAAAGCGCTTTTTATCGACATTTACTAGTATTAATTTTTTTTATTTGCTATACATTTTCTGTATGTGCAAAATAAATAAATGTTTTGTAAGATATCCTTAATAAATAAATAATATCTTACCTTATCTTGTTGGGGGGCCAGTCAGTACAGACCGACGACACTTCGACCCAGTGGGATGTTTTTGTGTCGACTTCCCCAAATAACGACATAGATATTCATGGCAGCCGGGACCGACGGCTTAACGTGCTCTCCGAGGTACGGAGCAGGCGATAATTGCCAATCAATATGCACATCATTTCGAAAAGTCATATAACTTCCGAAAGTCAGAGATGCACGACGTGGGTTCGAACCCGAGACCCTCTGCATTGCAGTCTGTTGGTTTCCCCACTGAGCTATCACTAATGCTGAGTTCGATAAAATATTTACTTTTATTTATTTTTTTCTTTACCACACCACCTTTTCCTTTACACCCTACATACACACATACTTGAATGGGGAACTAAATTTTAATGTAAGCTAAATATACTTCCAACTAGTTGAGCAATACCGGTAACACGGGATTTTATTTTTAATAAATATATTCTTAGAAGCCGCTTCCTTAATATGTTAGCGGAAAATTAACTTTAGGTCAATATGCATCCGATTATCGATTTCTAATTATTTATCACTCGCTTTAACGGTGAAGGAAAACATCTTGAGGAAACCTGCATGTCTGAGAATTCTACATAACGTCCTCGATTAATTGCACGCATAGCTTAATAGTTTAAGTAATCACTTCGTCACTAGCACTGCCCCTAGTGTTGTGGATTCGATCCCCATATGGGACAAAAAATTGCGTAAACCACATCTTTATACATACAAATCTTCAGCGCGTGTTTTTGTAATTAAACTCCTTTTAAGCGGCTGGACGGATTTTGATGAAATTTTTTGTGTGTACCGGACAACGTCTGTCGGGTGGGTACTTTTTTTTTGTAAATACATACATATTATACATAGAAACACCCAGACCAAGATAAACATCCATGTTCATGCACACAAATGTTTGACTTGTGCGGGAATCGAACCCGGGACCTCAGACGTGGCAGTCGGTTACACTTACCACTAAGCTATCGAGGCCGACGTGAAATGTTAATTTCTGCGGTACACAGAATAATATAATATAAATATTTCAAGCGCAGAAGTTGTCTTTTTAAAATTAATAATAAATAAGACAGATGATCAATTAAGTTAACCAACCGACACGGAGCCGGCATGGTAGAATATGACATAACCCTTTTCAAAACTGAGGAGAGACCCAGTTTACATCCAGAAATGATCCAGATATGTATAATATTGGTGTTTCTATGTATAATATGTATGTATTTACAAAAAAAAAGTATATATGTATGTTTATCCATCGTCTAGTACCCATAGTACAAGCTCTGCTTAGTTTCGGCTAGATAGTGTTGTGTGTATGTGGTAGAATATTATTATTATAAACAAACAAACATGTAACTATGAGCGACAATCGATAACAAATGCAAATTATTCGAAATATTCGAATCTTAATAAATTGATATTAATATTTATTGAATAGACATGAGGACTAATAAATATGTCTGGTTCGTATTTTAGATTAAAAAAAATTTTAGAAAAGTTCTTTCTTTTGTCCCGCAAACTAATAACAACGAAGATACAACGCGTTTATATTTCGTGTTACGTCACTTGTAGGTATAAATTTTACAAACGCGTGACGTCACAAGGCCCCATTCCCGAACATGTGTTAGAACAAAAAATTTGTGTTAAATATTTTTTGCTAAACTAAATGATGGATTAATTAGAATCACTTATTTTTAACCGACTTCAAAAAAGGAGGAGGTTCTAAATTGGACTGTATGTTTTTTTTTTTTGTTAACCCTGTCTGTCACCATACCTATTTCTGGCCAATAAGAACATTGTCATGCAGTATGAGGGATACTGAGGGTATTGTAATATTTCCAAATGGATCAATAACCATAAAAAAGTACTATCATTACTGTCATCTGCGGCCAATTCGAAACAAACATCGTAAACCGAGCATGTATCCTGTATTATTAATTACTAGCGGTCGACAAGTGGTCAAAATTGGCCCATAATTTATTGAAATTTTATATTTAT
The DNA here is from genome assembly GCA_963675205.1 of Catocala nupta. Lineage (NCBI taxonomy): Eukaryota > Metazoa > Arthropoda > Insecta > Lepidoptera > Erebidae > Catocala > Catocala nupta. Next base: position 4,908,503 of record OY776108.1, on the reverse strand, counting down.
TCGTTATTAAGGTTTTATTGTCTATTACTATACCCTTATAATCACATTTCATTTCACATACATATGTATGTAACCATAGTAATTACGAAGCATTCTACGAAGTCAACCGAACAATGCCGAAATACTACGAACGCGATTCGACTGCTTGTGTCAAGTGCATGGTTGTGTGCGTGTAGTGCTTTTTTATTGATTTAATGTATTTCTAATGCATATTTTATAAAAATATTAGAATTCGCACCTCCTTCTCCATATAAACTTTAATTGTGCCAAATTTCATACTCCTCCATCCGCGCAATTTTCGTTAAAAAGGGGTACAAAGTTTTTGCTTCACGTATTGATATATAGGTTCTTTTTGATACCCCTCATGAGCTTACCAATAAACTTAATTCAACTTTTGCAACAAGCATGAAATTGGAATATATTCACATGGACTTCAACGAGTGAGAAGTCCTATGGTAGAAAAGAGACGGCCACGAATCCAATAAAACAGTAAAGATTCGAATATTTTCACTTGCACTCACACGAGTGAGAGGTTCGCTAGTAAGAAAGAGAGATCACTCACCTGTATTTGATTATTAGACAGATCCAGCAGCTGTATCCTATTGTTGTATCTCAAGAGAGAGGCCAGCTGTGTAGCATCCGTCACGGATAGTCTGTTGTCACCCAATCTTAGCTCCCGTATTGAACTATTGGATTTGAGGGCTATCACTGAAAAATAAAGACAAATGTATTAGATGACTAGATTTTACCCGCGGCTTCGCTCGCGTATATCGTTACCTTTTTCTTACCATTTTTATGTTTTTTAACAAGTGAGAAACGGCAATGAATTGCCGTAAATCTTAGAGTTCGAAAAATCGTATCACGTGAGGTCAGAGATCAAAGGTCATAATCAATTTGGGGTATATCGACTATACTGAATCGAATGGCGTTGACCGCGAGTATCTAGCTCTTACGATTCTTGAGATGAAAGTTGTATAATAGACAGACGGACAAAGCTGTTGTATAAGAGTTTTTTTTTAAGTCTAAAAAGCACCTGCACTAGGAACGAGACGGGTGTAAAAACCCAGGATTCAACCTCTTCGTCTTTATGTGAATTTTTTGCTAATCAGCCATTTGTAATGTGCTGCTGGGCAAAATCCTCTCCCTTGGACTTCCAAATCACTCTGTTGGTGGATATCCCCTGACCTTATGAACTTGTGACCCCTATATCGCGGGGGTCTTTTGACCCACAGGGCCCATATTCAAACTTGACGAGGGATGACCCCAAGGTGTCTGCACACCAAGTTACAAGTCAATCGGTCCAGTGCTTCCGGAGCTATGCCTGTCACTAACAGACAGACACACAGACCCACATAGTGTTTTCATTAACCTCTTCGAAGAAGACTCAGAGGTTAAAATATCCTGTATCGCGGGGGCTTTATAAACATTCAAACAACGGACATAAAGAACATTCAGACTGGGAACAGCCATTTGTCGATCACATAAATTTTTGTCCCATATGGGAATCGAACCCACAACACTCGGCGTAGAAGCGAGGCGACCATTTAAACCATTTCGCCATCCGTCCAGTAAATGTAGGTGAGATTAGTGACCGTACTTCTTTCTGGATGAAAGGCATCCTATATCCTTTTTAGTTCCACTTGCAACATGTAAGTGAAATTACATGACGATCGGTCGAGTAGTTAAGACGAGAAAACGTAACAAACAAACTAACTTTCAAATTAAATATAGTATTAGTTAGGACCATATACTGAATTTGGATCACAGCGACCAAAAGTTAAAGGAGACTGACCATCTGCGCAGGTGATATTATAGTGCACAAGTGTATGCGTAATAAGTGCACTCTCTGTTCCCACACTCTCATATTCCGATGGGGCATCACCGACACGACCGGAGAAAGATCAATTGGGGGACCAATGGCTTTATATGTGTCCCGAGACACGATGGTGACTACCACCGCCTACCTCCTAACTCCGGGCTGCTTTTTGTGTTATTTCTTAGCAGAAAATCCCAATAACTCTTTGTTGGTCCGACCTGGTATTCGGATCCGAGACCTCTTGAACAGCAGCTTTGCTGGACATAGGCATCCCCCAAGGTTTTCGACACAGACCAGTTTTAGTAAAACTTTTTCTATTGCAATAGTTGTGGTCACAATAATTTTATTACAATGGACTTCCCTTAAGTAACGCTTATTGATTCAATAGATTTACTTTTTACTCGAATGATCTACGTAACTGGATCATTTGTGTGTTATATTGAATCGAAGTAGGCGTTACTTGGCGGCAGTCCATTGTAATAAAATTATTTGGAAGTGAGGAAGCCGCCACGCTCCTTCGGATTGGCCAATCCAACTATTGTAATGGAAATAGGTTGATAATATTGCTTAATTGTTTAATTTATTTGCCTACCCACGCAATGATTCAAATTTTCGTGTTTCGAGCGATAGTGAGGGTTGTGGAGGAATAGAAAGGTAATAAAAGCAGGCTTCATCGCCCGTCGTTGCCACACTGTCCTGAAGATGCCTCGTGTTGAAGCGTAACACGTGTCGATGCATATTTTGTGCTCGAAGCGGAATACTGGAAGTTGAATTATGCCCAGGTCACACGACGTGGGTGTCTTTATACAGAGGAGTTCGATATTGTCAACCATTTTCTATTGCAATAGTTATGATGGGCAATCCGAGGGTGCGTGGCAGGTTTCTTCTCTTCCCAATAATTTTATTTATTTGTGTGTTGTTGATAATACATACCTAGACACAGTAGTGGCTCGCCGCACAGTTCCACTCGCTGCAGACACAGCGCCCGCAGGCGACAGATCAGTGGACGTAGCGACCGAGCGAGTACCGGCGCATGCGACGCTTCTAGAGCACTGTCTGTCACTTCCAGTTCTGATAGCTCTGCGCTCTGGAAGAGAAAAAATCACTATCATTTACTTTCATTTATTTAGGGCCGGTTTTTCAATCGTCAGATAACTTTTATCTGAAGAATAAATATGGCGGTATGACATATTTTCTATACAAAAGCTGTCAAAAGGTCAAACATATTCCCCAGATAAAACTTATCTGACGATTGAAAAATCGTCTCTTCAAAAAATAGAATGCTCACATAAACCAATTGCACTAGTTATTAGTAATACAGTCAAAACCGAACATTACGACATCATGTATAACGACGAATCGGTTATTACAACCGAATGGCAAGGTCCCGGCCGAATCCCTATATAAACAATTAAGTAATCATACCGCCTATAACAACATCGGATACAGCGACATATCGCTTAAAACGACGAAAGTTTATCGATATTCATTTTTAATCTCTGGAATGATTTCTTGGCAACCGTAGTCACATGCTCTAGCTTCTGATCAAAGGCAACGCCGAGATCTTCTTCTTTCAAATATCGTATAACATATCAAATATATTTCAATTCGATCGTGAAATATATTCGAGATCTATGTTTCAGGTGTTATGTTCTATTCATCGAGTTCGATCTGACTATTAAACTGTCGTTAATTTTGTAATCAAATCATCTACCATTGTTTTGTGCACTGAAAAATAAAATATGTTACTTTCATAGTATTCTACCATTGTTCAGCGCTATGGAAGATAATAATAATAATTTATTTTATTTCAGTATAAATTCTTAGTTTTACAATTGCATCTTAACGATAACATAAAGTGCACTTATAGATATTTGCCCGAACTAGGTTAAACCTGTTTCGAGCGACAAATTGCTTACATACTATTATCAGTATAAATAAAATTACATTATAATAACTTTTATAATAAACTAAAGGTAAACGTAAAAACAATTAAAATAAGTTTAATATTCTGCTTTAAAACTAAAATAGCAAAATTTCATTTACTGATTGCAAGTAACTGCTCAGTTTGGCCATATGACAGAGTTAGAATATAAGTAGAAATTAAGATTTGCTAAAATGAGTTTAATTTATAAATGCTTAATTCTCTATTAATATAAATGGCCCTAGAAATGCAAGAAATCTATTTGTAAAAATATGTTTTGAGCATGATTGTGTGGTGCAGACTATATCTTGCCGTCGCTTGTTTTAGGCAAGCTTTGTTATAGGTAAGCATCGCATGTTGTTTTAGTATTGTGTGCATAATGAAGATTTGACGGACTGTTATTACTTTGCAGGATTTATATAATAAGCTTGTAGGAAATAGGAAAGGACAGCAGGTGCCTACTTTTAAATTTGCTCTCTGAGCTCGTTCAAGAGGCAGCATAGTAGTTTTCACTGCCCCATGAAGTAATGCAATATTGGATAATTGATTGACATAGAGCTAAATAAACTTGAGTAATCAATTTAATATCTGCTATTGTTCGGAGTTTTTTAAATACTTATATTAATTTACCAATTCTATTTACTAAAAGGAAAGTGTATTATCGACTAAGATCCCAAGATATTTTATGCTCCTAGTTTGCAGGATAAAGTATGTTACTTTCATAATAACAAGTCAAAAGGGGGTGCACTATTTTGTTATAATTAACTACATGTGTGTTGACGATTCTAACTAATAAGTAGCGCAATTGGTATAGAAAGGGCTTACATAACAGAGATAGTTATAAAATGAACAGTTCCGATTTAAATGTGTTGTTTTGGCAATATTGTAGCGAAATCGCACAGACAAAGAAGTTCCGCCTACATCCTCAGCTATATACAATAAGCGCCTAAAATGACGTCATACAATCCTGAACCGCACATGTAATATTTACAAAGCGACTAAGTATATATACAAGTTCCCCTCAAGCCATCAACCACCAGGCAGCGGCCCGCCAGGCACGATCACCTGGTTAGTCGGAGGATCCTCTCTTTGTGTTGAAGGGACATCAAACCCTGTTCCTTCACAATATTTTATCATATATTATATAGTTTTATTCAAACGTATTTTTATAGCATATACGTTTTTATTTTATTTTTCAATTTAATTCACAATAATAATATGTGTATCCTTCTTTCTTTAAATGTACCACGATAATATCTATATAAAGTAGTACAATCTCCAAAGTAAACATTCGCGTAAACGTAAGACATAATTTCGCTTACCTTCTTGATCATCCTAGAAGCTGCCTGCCACCCCCTGATGCCGAACTGCCTGGGCCCGCTGATGCACACCACTGTGGCGCTCTCGTAGTACTCGATCATATCAAATATCGCCTCCTGCACATAACAAAAATACGCAAGATATAGACTACATACAAATACATACATAAAGAAAAATAGAGCAACGAGATCTGCATGCTAAAACACCAGCTCGAGATTCAGAACAATTCCGGCAACATTGCGTAACTCGACTGCGATTTACCTAAAAACAGTCAACTTAAACACATGAACGATGGAGGAAAATTCTATGGATGGATGAATGCAGAATGGCCTTAGAGCTTTAAACAGCAGAGGTTATATGTAGAAAAAGTGTGGTAAGCTGTTCCTTTCAATAAAAACCCGGCAAACCGTTTATTTCCATAGCGGATTTATCATGGTTTAAGCTGGATCAGTTCACATGCACGTATAGAGTTAGTGGGAGTCGGGGGTCATCTGATGGCAGTTCAATACATTGAAGACATCTTGTAGGAAAATGTTTTAGCATATGATGTGTCCATTGGAAGAGAGAAATTCTTTTTAATGCAAGACTATACCCGATCTCACAAAGTTCGTTCCGTAAACTAGTACATTTCGTAGGATACAATTCAGAAATTTTAGTAGTTAGCTAGTAGTACTGAAATAAATACCACTGTGTATGTCTGGAATATGCTTAGGGGAAATGTTACGCTAACTGCAAGCTAGTTGCAAGACCTCAATGAATTAAAAACCGTATTTGAAGCTTTTAATCTCTTCCTAGAAAGGAATTCCTCAAGTAGAGATTTCAAAATATAGTCCAGGAAATGTCTGACCTGCATGCAGACGATGAGATATTTATTAAAGCCAATTTCTGGATACTAGCGGTCGCCTAATGGTCAAAATACGACCAAAATTCCTAAGCTTGCTACTCTCTTTTCTTTTTTTCTGTATAACATATAAATAAGGTATAGGTAACCATAATTACAAAGGATTGTACGACGTCAGAGGAACAATGCCGAAATACTACGAACGCGATTCGACTGCATGTGTCAAATGCATGGTTGTGTGCGTATAGTGTTTTCCATTAATTTAGTGTATTTCTAATGCATATTTTATAAAAATATTAGGATTCGCCCGTCATTCTCCATATAAACTTCAACTGTGCCAAAAAAAAAATTTCATTATGCTCCGTCCGCGCAATTTTTGTAAAAAGGGGTACAAACTTTTCGCTTCACGTATAAAATATAAAGATTAATATAAAGATTCTTTAATAAAAATAAGTCAATGTCTAATGTTGTTTTCTGTCAAAAATGCACTGTTACTGTTTTTGTAATTTGGTAAACCATATCAAAATTGAGGAAACCTGCATGTTTGAGAGTTCTCCATAATGTTCTCGAAGATATGTGAAGTCTGTCAACTCGCACTAGGCCAGCGTGGTGGACTACGGCCTAACCCTTCTCACAGTGAGAAGAGGCCCGTGCTCAGCAGTGGGACAGTTTAATACAGGGCTGATATTATATTATTATATCAAAATTGCAAAATTCATTCAATTGCAAAATTCATTCTTCTATTGCTCTATTAGTCATATACACGGTAAAATTAAAAAATTTAGATAAATATATTTTAAATTTATACGATGTCGGTTCGGTATGTTTCATAGAATTCTAGCTGAACCAAACTCTGATACAGCTAGAATATTATATTATACATTTAATTTCAGTGATTGTGATAATTAGCTATTAAGATTAATCTATGCCAGTGGTTACCAAACTTGTTGGGCGCCAACCCACCTTACAAAAACTGCCAAATTCGGGACCTACCTCATGGCTGTCTTAAAAAGGGGGTTCAAATATTGGTAACGCTCAGATTCCCTAGTCTCTGTGGTCAGAGAATCTTTAGTCATAGAACGCGAGCGCCGCCAGTGCGCGCCCACAGTGGCCGTCTGGCTGTTAGCCCGATCAGTCGGGTTAAGTTTTAGGGCTCACGACCCATGCTTAGGGAACACCTGGTTTATGCTATTGTTGTAGTAGTTGTTTCTTTTTTAGAATAAGGTACGATGGGATTGACGTTGTCATCATTTTGTACAAAAATCCCTTATAATAAAAAAGGAAGAAAAAACGATAAATATAGATAAAATATCATATAATTTTCTTTTAATGTGTACTGTATTTGAAATAAAAGTGTACATGTTCGTGTCTTATGCCATGGGAGATAGTAACATCTAAAATACAGACACGGCCTAGTTCAGACGTTAGTGTTTACATCGACTTATTCCTATATACAACTGCATCGCTAGTTGTAAGACATTGTTATGTGAAATAGTTTCAATAAAGTTATTTTTATTTTATTTATTTATTAAATTACGATCATATTTATTTAGCGATAGCTCAGTGGGGAGACCATCAGACTGCAATGCAGACGATCTCGGGTTCGAACCCACGTCGCGCACCTCCAAATTTCGGAAGTTGTATGACTTTTCGAAATTATGTGCGTATTGATTGACAATTATCGCCTGCTCCGTGCCTCGGAGAGCACGTTAAGCCGTTGGTCCCGGCTGCCATGAACATCTATGGCAGTCGTCATTGGGAAATCAGTGCCCTATAATATCCTGACACTGGTCTAGCCTTAGGGTATCGTTAGCCTTCGGGTTGCGGAGGTCAGGTGGCAGCCGCTCCATGTAAAAACTGATATCCAGTCAAATCCGGTTAGACCAGGAAAGCCGACCCCAAGTGACTTGGGAATAATAAACGCTAGGAAGAAGAATTACGATCATATTTCAACAAATGTGCTTGGGTCACATTCCGTGCCGCTGAGTATACAGAGTGATTTTGAAATCGTGTAATTCCTTTTAACCACGCATTCTACTGGTGATATAGAATAACCCTGACCATATTTTTATTTAATTAGAATTATATTTTTTGAAAATTATTGTTCCGTTTTTTTCGTGAAATGGTGTCAGATTGTCATATGTTAACCAACCGAGGCAATTTTAATTTTTTACTAATTAAAATAAAAAAACATATTAATAATTAATGTCGTAAATAATAACGGGCGGTCCTTTTTATTGCCCCTTATTATTTACGACATCAGTTATTGTTATGTTATTATTTTTAAATTAGTAAAATATTAAGATTGTGTCAGGTGGTTAAAATATGACTATTTGAAATCATTTCATGAAAAAAATCTGTACTCTAATTTTGCCGAAACCATTATTCTAATTAAGAAAAAATATTGTCAGGGTTATTCTATATCACCAGTAGAATGTGTGGTTAAAAGGAATTACACGATTTCAAAATCACCCTGTATACTCCATGCCCGGTAACAGGTTACTCACCGCTCCTTCATCATCGATGACCGCATGGTCTATCTCGATCCTTCTGAACTGCACTTTCCTCAGCACAGCCTCGAGAGCGTCGGCCGGCGCGGCTCCCAGCAGCGCGCATTCTGACAGAGTCAGCCGCGGGGCCCGCGTCGCGCCGCCTATCGAACTCTCTGGTAACTCCTGGAAACATACAAACACCGGTTATTAACTTACATCATATTCAACTAACGTCCGTATTAAATATATAAATCTTATAAGGAGGTTATAAGTGAAAATTATAAAAATATTGTTACTAATAATGCATAAGAATGTTAGATTGTCGTTATAACGATGCCGTATATAACAAAGGTTTACAGAAAATTTCATCATCATTTTATCAACATCATCATCATACATCTCGCAGATGGAGGCGGAGGAGAGATCCGGCAGAAAAGGATCTTTGCAGGTACAAGTCGCCGTAGAGTAGGTCGTGGGCGGTAGAACAAGGATCTCCCACCCGCCAGGCATCGAGTTGGAGCGACGCCCTTTGCCGAGCCGGGACGTCGCCTAGGAGTCGTCGCTCGCAGACCTTTCCTCTCTGTATTGGGCACTGCTGGGTGGATCGCTGATGCAGTTTCAGTTCCAGCGACCCACCCACAATACAAAGCATTGAGTTGGTGGTTTTAGTCAATAGGCCCGAAGTCTCACGAGAGCCCGACATAAATCTTTCGGTTGCCTTTGTGGCGAGTGGGGTCCGCATAATGGAGTCTGCCCACTAACCTGTTTTATACCACGACCGTGCTAGGAACGTATCAGGCAAAAAAATATTCTTTGTAAGGAAATGTATAAGACTATGCCCACTAGACCGTTCCATCACCGACCAGCGGTTCCTATAGCAGGGCGTATCGTGTTGCTTTTCGTGTCTGATACGTTCCTAGCACGGTCATGGTATGAGACGGTGTAGTTGGCAGACTACTTAAGCAGCATTTCACCACGTTAAAAAATATAAAAGAATTACTTGTACCAGGTGTACAAATATGAAACCGGAATATTTGTGAAAATTACACGAGTGTTGTTTGAAAATGATGAAATTCATTTATATGCCACAACAATTTTAAAGTGAACAAATTTCTGCCTAGAGTATTCAATGATTTTTAACTGCCTTTGTGGCGCAGCGGTAGTGAATGCGACTGCTATGCACGAGGTCTCGGGTTCAAATCCCGGGTCGGGCCAACAAAAAGTTATTGGGTTTTTCTGTTAAGAAATTTCAATAGCAGCCCGGAGTTAGGAAGTTGGCGGTGGTAGACATCTACGTGCCTCGAAAAGCACGTAAACCTGTTGGTCCTGCGCCTGATCTCTCTCCGGCCGTGTCGGATTACCGTCCCATCGGATTATGAGAGTTAGCGAACAGAGAGTGCACTTGTGTACACACTTGTGCACTATAATATCTCCTGCGCATATGGCCAGTCTCCGTTAAGACTGGCCGCCGTGAGCGAATTTAGGTCTGGAGGACATTATATTCAATTAATTTAACAAATTAAATATCTACTGACGTTTTGATTTTTTTACTATTGGTAAACATTTTGTCCGATCCTGTTTAACTAATTAAATTAATTAAAACTTACTTTGTTAAAATGTATAGTTGGATACTACTATTGGCTCAATCTTTTAAAACCATCTGTTAATCATTCTTATGACTTAAGCTGTTCAAAGATACCATCATGATGCAAACTAATTGTGGAAGCTTGTTATTGACATTTATACATTTTACATTTTCCTACTTTACAGGTAGTTGATGACTGCCATGGCAAAAACTACGAGTTCAGTCCAATAAGACTTACAATCCGTTGCCTGCGAATTTTTTTCCGGCTGTTTTCCAGGCACTTCATATCACACGTCAAAATCACCACTTTTGCATATTTTAAACCACTCGAAACACTGTGTTTTACCAATGCATGTTCACAGTAAGTTTCGACAAGCATTTGACGCGATTCTGCAGCAATTTGCTTGAAATGATAACAGAATACCAATGTTGCCCGCGAATCGTAGTTCATAGGCATAAAACGCGTTTAAGGTTATAGAAAAAATACCGGTGTATAGAACTTGGGTTCTTATGTGTTCAAAATCTTCTTCAGCTGTTAGAAGGAGATGATGGCGTTTCAGAAGCGGCTTTACGGTCCCTAAACTGATGGCTAGCACTATCTATAGGGAAGTTCCGGTATTATACTTTACACCTAAGTAAATGTGCATCAGGGGACCAGCCACTACCTGAGATTTGACAAATCACAGATTCTCGCTAAAGAACACCGATGCCTACCAAAGATGCTTCACGAGACTATCGAGATAAAAAAACAGCCTAATTTCAATAGAAAAGATGGTTGGAATGTACCACCAGCTTGGGATCCAATAATTCTAATACTCAAACCCAAAAAGAAGCAAAACACAGCCAGACTAAAATTATGTTTGAGTACTTTGGAAATAACTGCACTTCGTGACATCGAATCGTCGGAGAAAATGCAAATTTAAATCTAAATAATTTTAAATAGCTTAAATAGTAGTAAAAGTATATATGGTAAAGTTTCTTAGTGACCTAAATAAATTAATTAATTAAAAAGAAAAGTAGTCTACTTCGCTTCTCAGCAAAGGTAGAGACTAAATAAAGAATGTAATAGTTAAGTAAATCCTTAAATCCATAACCATAATCATTCAGAGGGCGATGGAGAAAGCTATGCTTGGAGTTTCCCTACGGGATCGAGTCAGAAATGAGGAGATACGCAGTAAAATTAAAGTTGCTGACATTGCTCTCCGGATAGCCAAACTGAAGTAGCAGTGGGCAGGGCAGATAGCGCGCAGAACTGACGGCCGTTGGAGCAGAAAGGTTCTGGAGTGGCGGCCACGCACCGGAAGACGCAGCAAGGGTAGGCCTCCCACAAGGTGGACCGACGACCTGATAAGGGTCGCGGGAAGCGGTTGGATGTGAGTGGCCTAAGATCAGTCTGTGAGGAAAACTTTGTGGGAGCCCTATGTCTAGCAGTGGACGTCTTTCGGCTGAGATGATGATGATGATGGTAACCATCGTCAAAGTTTTTATTTTCTATTTTTAATTCTAGATGCCGATCCTAGTACCACTTTCCGGTTCTAATTGTGAATCTAAACCATCTAGAGATCCACTCTAACACACGCATAAAATTTAATCAATACTGGTCCAACCGTTTTGCAGAAGTTTAGTCATATACACTCGTGCAGAAAAATTATAGGTATATACATATAGTAGCATTTGCCTGCGACTTCGTCCGCGTGAATTACTTTGGACAGCATTTTAATTGGTTAGGATACTTATTTTGCAAATCTATACTAATATTATAAAGCTGAAGAGTTTGTTTGTTTAGTTGAACGCGATAATCTGAAACTACTGATTCGAATTGAAAAACTTTTTGGTGTTGGATAGCCTATTTATCGAGGAAGGCTATATAAAATCACGCTACGACCCACGGGGGAGGCGCAGTAATAATAAACGCGGGTGAAACCGCAGGCATAGCTAGTAATACATATACAAACTGCTGATGGCATTTTTACTAATTATACACATGTTGCAGATAAATATATGTACGTATAGTAAGCATAGACAGATCTGTTTGGATTTCCATATCAACTTTCATGTCCTATTTCATCACCATGGAGGTCGAAATTTCAAAAACGTTGGCTTATATGTTTATTTACTTATCAAATGCCTAAATACAAAGTTTCATGCTTTTATCTTCGATAATGACGACGACCTCCCATACAAACTTTCATCAACTTCAACTCCTTTGTGAATAAATTAATTGATTTTTCGTGGTTTTTCATTGTATAGAGGCTATATAGACCCTTCGAGGATGATATGTTGCAAAAGCCATATTGGCGAAAATTTATGGTACGTTTTTCAGTTTTTCGAGCTGCATCGACCTTGTATAATTCAAATTAGGAAATTTGCAATAAAAAATACAACCGAAAAATACCGGAGTATAAATCTTTTAATTACTTTTATTCTAATATTAAGGAGTGTCATGTCATATTAGTATATAAAAGTGCTGGTAGCCTATAATTGGTAAATGTAGAATGTATATTACGCCAGTGTATTATATATTTTCTGTTTGCAAACAAAATAAAATAAAATAAATAAATAAAACTTGCCACAAATGCTGCAAAAGATATAATTTCATAACAATAGAACATACAAGTCTAAAAGACAATCTTTACCAAAAGAGAAAAATAAAGAAACGTTAACCTGATTTTTTTGTTTTTAGGCTTTCCTGGACAGTAGTATTTTGGCTTTTATTACATTTCAACCCCGAAGGGTCGATATTATATAACGATTAAATATGACCACACCTTTCTGCTACATGCTGTATAATATAATTATGCTATAGTGAGGTAGCTCAGTGGGAGACCAACAGACTGCAATGCAGAGGACCTCTGACTTTCGGAAGTTATATGACTTTTCGAAATTATGTGCGTATTGATTGACAATTATCTCCGTGCCTAGGAGAGTACGTTAAGCCGTTGGTCCCGGCTGCCATGAACATCTATGGCAGTCGTTATTGGGAAGTCAGTGCCCTATTATATCCTGACACTGGTCTAGCCGTAGGGTATCGTTAGCCTTCAAGTAGCGGAGGTCAGGTGGCAGCCGCTCTGTGTAAAAACTGATATCCAGTCAAATCCGGTTAGACTAGAAAAGCCGACCCCAAGTGACTTGGGAATAATAAAGGCTAGTGAGAAGAAGAGGTAAATATATAAGGATTGAATACATACCCGTATTTGTTGCAGGACACTGTCAATGCATGCCGTATTGTGTCTCCTACACGACTCCAAGTACTCAGCCGCGAGTTGCGAACGCGTTGTTGTCGGCACTGCAAGCAAAAATTAAACAAAATTATTATACAGTTACTTGTAGTAGTAGTACACACGGCTGCACATCAAGTTAGACACCCTATATACGCATAACTACGCTACATACAAAATAGAAAATTGTCGGAAAGGGACTGTGCATAGAGGTGTCTATGTAATTGGAAGGATAAAGCGTAACTAAAATATAACGCACTCTCTTGCACGATTCGCAGCGTTCAACTTCTAATAGTTCAAGGTCGAAACAGTCTAGGTTGATGTGTCGCTGTGTGTACATACCTACTAGTAATCATATATTCGTCAGCATATGGGCATACATAGTTCTTAATGTTTGACGTAGTTTCGAACCATATTCTACCATTATCTGGCATAAACCATTTTTGTAAATATTTAGTATTATAATTATTTGTGTTTTTGTAATTATGTTATCTTTCTTAATACGCTTGTAAATATAAATAGTTTTAATAGTTACAAAAATATAGAAAATATGGCATATAAATATAATTATTCTTGTCTTGGCGACACGGATACCGCGCTTGTGTGTCTCGCCTCTGCTGGTAGCTCCAGGAGTGTTTTGGGTTAGATCTCCCCATGAGACAATAAATGTCTATTGTATAAGTGCATATTGTCTAGGTACATGTATATTAACTAGTAGATTAGGATTATATTTTGTTAATTTTTTGAGAGTTTCTGGACTTTTGGTAATGTTGTAAAATTTTTGTATGCAGCTGATTTGACGTTCGTACGTAACCGTGGTCTCCATTGAAAATCAGCGTTGTGATATCACGTCAGTGTTATCGCAACATCAATGCTGAATGGAGACCATTAATTGTTGCCACAATAGCTATATATTTATTAACATTTTTAATTGTATTGTCTTCTGTTTACGCGAATGTTATTCATTGAAATTAAACTACTATATACGGATTTTATCGCGTTGTTTATTTAACACTCTATTACATAATTTTGAAACTGATGCACTACTATACTATACTATTAAACTTTACTAATTTTAAGCTAATTAAATTATTAAAACTATCAAATCTATTTGTTTTTAAGTTTACACTTTCCCCGACGTTTCGGTTGCTTTTCAGCAGCCATGGTCACGGGGAGACTCCCCGTGACCATGGCTGCTGAAAAGCAAATAGATTTGATAGTTTTAATAATTTAATTAGCTTAAAATTAGTAAAGTTTAATAGTACCTATAGTATAGTAGTGTAACAGTTTCAAAATTATGTAATAGAGTGTTAAATAAACAACGCGATAAAATCCGTATATAGTAGTTTAATTTCAATTTTTAATTGTGTTTTTAATTATATTGTGTCTATTTATATTGTATATATTTTAAAAGAAAAATTATGTACCTAGTAATTATTAAGTCTTTGTGGCAATAAAGAATGTTTACTTTCTTTCTTTCTTTCATAGGTAAATCCTTACTAATATTATAAACGCGAAAGTTTGTATGGATGTATGGATGTTTGTTACTCTTTCACGCAAAAACTACTGGACCAATTGCGATGAAACTTGGTATGTAGATAGCTGGAGACCTAGTTTCACACGTAGGCTACTTTTTATCCCGATATTCGGGAACGGGACTTACGCGGGTGAAACCGCGGGGGAAAACTAGTGAGTAATATACACAAAAAAATCAATTCATAAAAATTTTGTCTTCTAAGAATCCTTTAACAGTATAAAAACATTCATTTAATAAATATACATACATATATAATAACATAAAGTGCTATTAAAATATTAAAAATATCAATTTTCTTTAAACTATTTGGCAGCTTATTGTACAAACTAGCTTTTGCCCGCGACTACATCCGCGTGGAATAGTTACTTCGGGCAGCATTTTATTTATTGAAGGATGCTTATTTTGCAAATAATACACATACAAACTACTGACGACGTTTTCAGTAATCATACACATGTTTCAGATAAATATACGTATAGTAAACATAAACATATTTGTTTCGACTTCCATACGAACTTTTAAGTCCTATTTCATACTCAAATAGATCGAAATTCCAAAAACGCTGAAACAAATGTTTATATACTTCTTATCAAGTGAAGTCTCATGGTTTTATCTTCGATAATGACGAATTTCCATACAAACCTTCATCCCTTATTTCAACCCCTTAATGCCCTTTTTTACAACAAGAGGTAATCTATGTTCTTATCCAAGGTCTAGTCTTTTTCTGTACCAAATTTTATCAAAATCGGTACAGTAGTTTAGGCGTGAAAGCGTAACAGATAGACAGAGTTACTTTCGCATTTATAATAATAATAAGTAGAGATATCAGTAGGGATGTATTGTATACATTATTACAAAATACATTAACTGTTTGCATGGGTATGAGTACTTGTGAGATATTCTATTTTCTTCTATTATAAGAATGCGGAAACACAGCTTTTAAGTAGAGTACACAGACGTAGTAATTTAAATGGTCACCTTTTTTTTTTTTTTTTTTATTTACGTGGGGGAATGCTATGATTATGTCGGACTCGCCGGGGTAAAATAAGATGTTAAAAAGATAATGTACCTCCCGGAATACCGACTAAACCTACCACGGTGTTCCTCGACAAAACCACTATCGACGGGGCCGCGCGAATCGCTTTCGCATGCGGTCGCGACCCCGCCGCGGTTACGGCCCGCCGTATGAAACGGCAGGCCACTACACGAAAGACCTACCCAAAATAGGCACTACGTCGCATAAAACCCTACTGTCTCCCCTAGAGGGGAGACGGACTCGACACAGAGGCGCGCGTGGGAACACGCACGCCGCCTCTCGGACCTGGTGCTGAACGGATGGCGGGCAGGCCCACAAAGCCCGCCACCCCCAGGTCAAACCTCAGGGTGGCTGGAGGTCGTCTCGCGCCCTCCGGCGCCCGGCTCTGCGGTTGGGGAGAGGGTTTAAACGCTCCCTCTCCCGCTCCGCCGCCTCCTTGATGGATTACTTCCTCACAGAAGGAGGCGACGGCGTTCCACGACCTCTCACTCCGGACCATAGATTGAACTACGGCCGGGAGCGAGAGGGCAACCGATCCGACTGCCGCGATCAAATCACGGCGCTGCGATGCCCAGGCGGGGCAAACCGCCAAAGTGTGCAGCGCCGTGTCCTCAACAACGTCGCGGCAGTCGCCGCAGTGGTGACAACCGGGCGTCTCTTGCCGGCGTATACGACACAGGAACTGGCCAAAACAACCGTGGCCAGTTAGAACCTGTGTCAGCCGGAAGGTGAGGGCGCCATGCCGCCTCTCCAGCCACTCCTCAAAAACAGGAGTTACCGCCACGATCGTGGCGTGCCCGGCACTGGGAATTTAAATGGTCACCTTGCCTTAGCATTGGCCATGGCTTCGATGTTATGGAACAACATTATTTATTTTTAATTTACTTTTTTTTTTTCGTACAACATTTTTTTATAAAACAATAGCTCAGTGAGGAGACCAACAGACTGCGATGCAGAGGGTCTCGGGTTCGAACCCACGTCGCGCATCTCTGACTTTCGGAAGTTTATGACATTTCGAAATTATGTGCGTATTGATAGACAATTATCGCCTGCTCCGTGCCTCGGAGAGCACATTAAGCCGTCGGTCCTGGCTGCCATGAACATCTATGGCAGTCGTTACTGGGAAGTCAGTGCCCTATAATATTCTGACACTGGTCTAGCCTTACGGTATCGTTAGCCTTCGAGTTGCGGAGGTCAGGTGGCAGCCGCTCCATGTAAAAATTGATATCTAGTCAAATCCGAGTACACCAGAAAAAGCCGACCCCAAGTGACTTGGGAATAATAAAGGCTAGGGAGAAGAAATTTTAATCTTTTTACTACTTTTTTAAAAGACAACTCCTGTACTAGAAATAATTTCTTTATCGTGGGAACTTTACAAACATTCAAACAACGGACACAAAGAACACCCAGACTCGGAACAACCAGTTGCGGATCACACAAATTTTTGACACATGTGGGAATCGAACCCACAACACTCGGCGCAGCGGCAATGGCGAGGCGACCACTTACTACGACAATCTTCAGAGTCAGAGTCTTCTTTGAAGAGGTTAATGAAAACAATATGTGGGTTTTTGTGTCTGTCTGTTAGTGACAGTTTGTTAATGACAGACATAGCTTCGGAACCACTGGGCCGATTGACTTGTAACTTGGTGTGCAGACATCTTGGGGTCATCCCTCGGTCGAGATTGGGCTCTGTGGGTCAAAAGACCCCCGAGATATAGGGGTCACAAGGTCGTAAGTCAGGGGATATCCACCAACAGAGTGATTTGGAAGTCCAAGGGGGAGGCTTTTGCCCAGCAGTGGGACATTACAAAATGCTGATGAAAAAAAAAGTCACATGAAGACGAAGAGGTTGAATCCCGGGCTTTTCACCCATCTCGTTGTTTATGGGTTGGTCAGGGAATATCTTGGCGGTTCTACATGATGGTAGCACTTACACAAGTCTAAATTATAGTTCAAGAAGTATGGGTAGTATTTAACTGTTCCTCAATTTCTTGCCTTTGTTCCACCAAAAATACTAATTGCACATCAAAATATGCTTACCAAAAATACTAATCGTACAGCAAAACATATTTAAAGAGATCAAACTAAGTCGACGGAGCCCCGCTTAGCGAGGCTCCTATTTTTGGATGGGTTTAAGAAGGAACCTAACATAACCTAACCCTTTCGAGCCGGAATGCAGTGATTTGAGTCGTATAGGTGTTCGTTATAATATATTTTAGTAAGCATATTTTGCTGTGCAATTAGTATTTTTAATGGTTATTATATTTAATCCCAAGAAGTATTAACTACAAGCATTGGATATCTTAGTTCAGTTCAATACACAACTTATTCGGCACCCTGTAATTTCTGCAGCAGAGCAGCTAGTATTATTGTACCTATGAGTTTAGATCCCATGAAATGCGCTCCATAAAATGATTTAAGTACTTTATAACTCTATAAACTGGTTCATGTATATTTCAAGATTACGTCATCGTTATTCATAAACAGAAGTGTGACGTCACCGACATGCACTCACCGATGGAACGTGCGTTTGTCAATCTTTAAACATGACCCCCTCTTTTTACGTAAGAAGAACAGGACCTTTATACAAGGCCAAAAGCCCGGCTGGTCTATTAATATATATATATAAAAGCTGCATGGATAGCGCAGAGGGCAAGTGATTTGTAGGATAATTATTTGAGTGTCTCGGTTTACATATAGATACATTTAAACATATGTTTCATTTTGTTCAAATGTATCTATACTTGTAAAGTGCTGTTGTAAACATATTATTGTATTTTGTGCATGCGGTGCTAATCTATAAGAGATTGTTACACTAGTCTAAATACTTAAGTGAATTTTTTATTATAACGTTAAGTGTAAACAATTGTTAGTTGGCCAATAAAAGTAAATAAATAAATAAATATACACAGAAAACACCCAGACTCGGAACAACTAGTTGTAGATCACACAAATTTTTGTCCCATGTGGGATTCGAACCCATAACACTCGGCGTAGTGGCAGTAGCGAAGCAATCACTTTAACCACTATGCCATCCGGCAAAGTAAACATGTAATACTTTGATTGTTGCGAAAAAGTTGTGTGATACAAAAAGTTGTGTCATTCTCACAACTTACAACCTAATTGGTGCCAAACCAAGCGGTTCCAAGGGAATTTTCTCTCGCGGACGCTCAGGTTGTGGAATGAACTCCTTGCTCAGGTTTTCCCACAAGACTACAGCATAGGGTTCTTTAATAAGGGCGTTAAAAGGTTTTTACAAGACCTTGTAAAAACCTTTTAACGCCCTTATTGAAGACCCGACCGGCAACGCGCAAGTGATGCCTCTGGTGTTGCAGGCGTCCATAGGCTACGGTGGCCACTTACCATCAGGTGGGCCGTATGCTTGATTGCCAATTTAGTGGGATAAAAAAAATTGTTCCGGGCTGGGGTGTTTTTGGTCTGCGTTATTTGAATAGTTGAAAAGTTCTCCGCGACATAGGAATGAATGCTGGACTATTTTTTTTAAATAATAAAACAGTTATTCCTAGTTTTTTTTAACCAAAACAGAGCAGGTCTGCTTCGCCTTCATATATTGCTGTCATGGGAAACTTTAAGATTCGGTAACAATAACAAGTGTAACATGCAAACTTTGAGCAACACTGTACGCTGGGGACTATAAACCCAGTAAGCTCATGTTATGACTCATTGACCATTGAAACGGTTTACATAGAAACGGATATGTGCAATTGACCTATATTATAGCAACGATTGTCTACGGAATACTGTGTAAAAGTCTCGAATTCGAGCCCTGGACTCTGACTTTTCCAATAAATACATATTGACAGGTTTTCTTGTCTTATTTAGTAAACAAATATGGCATACTGGTATAAACAGATAATACATAAAGACCCATCTGTATGTATTGCATTTTTATTTAAATTGTCTCACGTTTACGCGAATGGTATGAATTGAAATTAAACTACTTTATACAATGATATATAAACTATAGATACGTTGCCCGCGCTCTGTAGTGGCAACATGAATGCAAGGTAATTACCAGAAGTTCATTTAGTCACATACCAACAAATGCCGCGGGTGCACGTGACATTAAAATAACTTGAGTGAATAACTTCCACAAACAACAAAAAAAGGCCGTCCTGTGTTTTTAGGAAATGTAAAGATTATACTGCAACTGTGAAATTTAAAAAAGTATCGTTTCATGCGTAAGTATCGAGAGAAATTGTTTCTTTTTTCCTTGCCTTCTAATGGCGGCTGGCGCCTGAGGTAAGTCACGTGTTCGCTCTCGGCCAATGAGCATGCACCACAGAATGACAACGTAATTAATAAAATATATTTATCTCTCTCTAACAACAGGAATTCCGCAAATGACATTTAATTTTCTTTCCCTTTCTTCGTGCGTCTAAGTAGCAGTCTAGCTATCGATAGTATTAACGCTGTTTTCGAGTGCCGTGATGTTTATGCATGACGCGTCTATTTATATTACGTCATTGACTTTATACAGATTTTATCGCGGTTTATTTGAAAACACTACCTGATAATTTTGAAACTTGTATAAGACTAGCTGCTGATAATATACAGGGTGTCCGGTAATTAATGGATAACCTGGAAATGTCTTACAGTGGAACTGATATCCGTTCAGACAAAAATATGAAAAAAAAACTACCCTAACTACTACCTGAGATATGTTTTTTTTTAATTACCATGTATAACTTTCTTGTATACTACGACCATAAATGAATGAAATCCATCAGTGTTTTGTTGTTTTATTACTAAACACTAATTATGCTAATAGATAGACGGTCAAAAGTATGCTATGCTTATATAGATTGCACTTTTTTCTTTTTTTTTCTTTATTCTGAACGGTCTTCAGTTCTACTATAAGACATTTGAAGGTTATCTATTACATACCGGATACCCTGTATAAGACGAGAGCATTATATGTAAAATTAGGTTAGATTATGTTAGTAACAGTGGCCTGCCATTCCATACGGTGGGCCGAAACCTCGGTAGGGTCGCGACTGCATGTGAAAATGATACGCGCGGCCCCGCCGATTGCGGTTTTGTCGAGGAACACCTTGGTAGTCGGTATTACCGGGAGGTCCACCATTCTTATCATCATTACCATCTCTTTTTTACCCCGGTGAGTCCGACATAACTAATGGTGAAGAAATTTAATTTAATTTAAAATCGGTTGAATAGTTTTTGAGTTCAATTCTTACAAATAAACAAACAAAAATCAAATCGTTCCCCTTTATAATATATCATTATTATTATTATATTATAGAAGAGAACTAAGAAAAATGGACTGATTGTATGTAGGTATATAAGAATTATTCGGCCATCTGTTTATGTGTATTCTATGGCACAAGTCCTTGGTAAATATATTTCTAAGTACACGTAATGGAAAACCTTAGCGATGGTGTTTTAAAATAGTTTTAATTGTGTCGTGCTAATCTAGGCGGGATCTCGCCATTAACTCGAACGTCAGGGCTGCCAATATTACAAGTTCTACTGTTGTTTTAGTAAAGTGTACTCAAATTATATTCGAACTAGCTGTTACAGGCGACTTCCTCCGGGTGAAATTTAAAGATAAAGATAATTTATTTTGCAAATATGGGTACAAAAAAAGGTGATAAACATATTATAGTGTTCAGCCATATTTTACCAATCGGCATGCAAAAACATTAGTGTCATACACATTCAATTAAAAAAAAAAAAAAAATTAAAATACTGAAAATAAAACAAAATTAGGTCTACTTAATATTATCTACATTAATAATAGGAAGAGTAAAATTCCTTTCATTTAAAAAATCTAAAACACTGTAGTAGGCTTTGTTAAGTAAGAATTTACGCAGTGTCTTCTTAAAAAGCAATGGTGGCAGTTCTCTCCAACTTTTGGGGCATTTATTAAATATGAATGGTGCCATACAAAAGACACTTTTGCGCATAAATGTTGTTCCCGCACTATGAAGACATACCCTGCTGTTATCTCGTCTATTACGCGGGACTACGTCATCTAACCGTTTGAAACGATCCGGATTAGTTTTCACAAATACCGCTATCTCCAGAATGTATAAACATGGCAAGATTAGTAATTTGTAATTTTTAAATACCGGCACGCAACTGTCAGTAGGTTTCATTTTAAACATTGATCTTACGCATCTCTTTTGAGTCTTGAACACCGTGTCATTTACTGTTGAGTTGCCCCAAAATATGACGCCATAGCGTAGATGGGATTCCACTAAACCATAATAGGCTGTTAATAATGCCTCCACACCTATTATAGATGACAATGTGTGTAAGGCATAAGCAGATTTACTTATTTTCTTGCACAAAAATTCAATATGGGATTTCCAATTAAGTTTTTTGTCTATTCGGAGCCCTAAAAATGTTGTTGTTTCTACCTCGTCTATAGTTTGACTATCATAGAATATATTTAGGTTACTTTTACTATTAATCCGTTGGCTAAAGTGCATTATTTTAGTTTTAGTTAAGTTAATTTGTAAGTTATTGTTATCTAGCCATTTTACTATTAGATTTATTGAATCATTTATGTCATTTTCATATGACTCAATATTTTTACAAGGTATCGTTAAGGTACTATCATCAGCGAATAGTGTCAAGTGCTGTTGGATGGCTTTCGGTAGGTCATTAATATATAATATGAACAAAAGAGGACCAAGAACACTCCCCTGTGGCACACCAAATGAAACTTTACGTTCTGTGGATTGATAAACAGTTTCACGTTTAGTTTTCATATTGATTTTGTTTATTTCTGTTACTTGAGTTCTATTTTGTAGGTAAGATTTAATGAGATTGTTGATATTTCCTCTAATGCCATAAGCTTCAAGTTTGTTTAAGAGTGTACCATGATGCACATAGTCAAAGGCTTGGGTCATATCACAAAATATACCGCAAACCGGGTTTCTCTTATCCACGTTATATGTAACCTTGTATAAAAAATCATAAATGGCCATATTAATTGTCCTACCTAGTCTAAATCCTTTCTGCTCCTCGCACAGAATATTATTTAACAATAGAAGAGTTTTTCACTTAACAGGATTTTTCTGAAATAAAAGCCTAGCCAAGCCTAAGTTATTCCTTATAATATCAGCTAGCTGCGAGTGAAAGTCCCGTCAAAATCGGTCCAGCCGTTTAGACTGAACAGACAAACAGACACACAAAAAAATGATTTTTTGATATAAGTACTATATTTTGTGTCCGATAATTGCATATTATAAAGTCGACACAGACCCTAGACGCCCAGTACAACCAAACTTTATGTTATACATTTGTCAACGTTATAAGTAGCCCGCCCTAATGACGTCACTCGGTGTACACGTTCATACGTTGTGACGTCACCAAACGCCCTTCGGCACGAGCGTGTTACTCTTGAATGGGACCATGAACAGTAAAAAATATACAGCGGAATAATACTTTGTCCTCGATAGAGAAAACTAACGGACAATGAGTAATATGTTCCACTTTATAAGTCTAAATATCCTAACTAATATTGTAAATATTAGTTTGTTTGGTACGCTTTCATGCCTTAACTACTCGACCGATCATCATGAAGTGCCCGCATACACGTCGTCAGGGAAACAGAAAAGGACATAGTGTTACTATCATCCAGAAAAATTACTACGATACGAGAGATAGTAAATAACAGTCATTTACGCAAGCAAAGCCATGGCCAAAAATCTTGTATATACCATTAGCTCTTTCAATTATAAAACTGCCGTTTATGTCTCAATTTCTTGATCCCCTTATTTTTGTGGTTTCTATGTGTTCTATGGTTAAAGTAATGGTTATTTTTAAAATTCATTTATATTTTGTGAACAGTCTATGTAAATTATTCTTCTCCCTAGCCTTTATTATTCCCAAGGCACTTGGGGTCGGCTTTTCTGCTCTAACCGGATTTGACTGGATATCAGTTTTTACACGAAGCGGCTACCACCTGACGTCCGCAACCCGAAGGCTAACGATACCCTAAAGCTAAACCAGTGTCAGGATATTATAAGGCACTGACTTCCCAATAACGATTGCCATACATGTTCATGGCAGCCGGGTCCGACGGCTTAACGTGCTCTCCGAGGCACGGCGCAGGCGATAATTGTCAATCAATACGCACATAATTTCGAAAAGTCATATAACTTCCGAAAGTCAGAGGTGCGCGACGTGGGTTCGAACCCGAGACCCTCTGCATTGCAGTCTGTTGGTCTCCTCACTGAGCTATAGCTGCTTTTTATTATTAATAGCATTTATTGCCGATATGCCGATTAACGACCCCAGAAAATAAGTACTGTTCCCGAGGGACACAAATTTACAGTCAAAACGCGAAACACGAGCGAATCCGCGGGCATAATCTAGTAATGTTGTATTATAAACAATAACAATTAGTAACAGAAACAAAAATAAACATACCAGTAGATTGGTTATCGCTTTTATTGTACTGCAAACATGCTAAGGCCGGCTATACATATTAATACTACAATACAAGCGTACTAATTTATTTATATAGTTGCACGTCTATATTCCTGAAAGGGTAGGCAGAGGTGTATAACGACTAAATTTTACCAGTTATATCTTTATAATAATATTTACTTGACTTAGGTCCGTGACATCTCGTCGAAAGGGGAGAGCAGTGAAATGCTATGCCCCGGGGACGAGAGGAGGTCGGGTCCAATTGACCCGGCCGGCACCCACACGGGGGGGCCTGGTATGGATGAATCTTTTTAGACTCCCAACTGCCCTATTGGGTGAGAGAGGGAACACTCCAGGTTTTTTTAGTGGGTATACCAGCACTCGGCTGGTGAGTCCCACACGCCCCGCCGGTGCCGTCCCCTAGCCGGCGGGTAGTGCATCAAGCATTTTTTCCTGGGTATCAAAAAAAAAAGGTCCGTGACATCTACCCGTCCCGCACCCACACGGGGGGGAGGCCTGCTATGGATGAATCTTTTAAGAGCTCCCAACTGGGCCCCCTATAGGGTGAGAGAGGGAACACCCCAGGTTTTTTAATGGGTATACCAGCACTTCATGCTGGGAGTCACATCCCGCCGGTGCCGACCCCTAGCCGGCGGACAGTGCATAAAGCAAGCCGAGAAAATAATATTAGAGAATTCAGGGCAGATGCCGTTTTTCATCCATAGTTACCAATATACCGGTCCACCAAACACCCATACCCATAGCCCATATTAGAATCCATACGTAGAAAATGCGGCCAGTGTCGCTGTATGTGTTCTATCGCAACTTTGATTAAAACTCTCGAAGGGCCTCTTCACGTTGGATCTATGTGTCCGAGTAAACCTCCCCAAAGGACCAGGTATCTTCTAATATAATATGTTAGAAAATACCTGTGATAAGACAAATATAATAATAATAATAATGTCCTCCAGACCGAATTTCGGTCACGGCGACCAATCTTAACGGACACTGGCCATTGCAGATATATTATAGTGTACAAGTGTATGCGCAAACACAAGTGCACTCTCTGTTCCCTCAGTCTCATGATCCGATGTGACGTCATCGACACGACCGAAGAGAGATCAGGCGTAGAACCAACGGCTTTAAGTGCTTTCCGAGACACGGGGGTGTCTAGCACCGCCAACTTCCTAACTTCGGGCTGCTATTGAGATTTCTTAACAGAAAACTCAATTACTTTTTCTTGGCCCGACCCGGGATAGGAACCCGAGACCTCATTCACTACCGCAGCGCCACGGAGCCTGTATTAAACTGTTCCACCTTTTCAGTGGAAGAAGGGTCAGGCCATAGTCCACCACGCTAACCTAGTGTAGGTTGGCAGACTTCATATATCTTCGAGAACATTATGGAGAAGTTTCGAAGAACAGTTTTCGACTGGGGTACCAAATAATAATTTACCAGACCTGGGAATAAACCTGAGGTTTCATGCACAGCAGTTGCTTACGCTACTGCTTCGCCAACGAGACTGTCTACTTATACAAATTTTCTTATTTGGTTAACAGTAAATAGCGATAGGTCAGTGGAGAGACCAACAGACTGCAATGCAAAGGGTCTCGTTGGCAGTTATATGACTTTTCCAAATTATGTGCGTATTAATTGACAATTATCGCCTGCTCCGTGCCTCGGAGAGCACGTTAAGCCGTCGGCCCCGGCTGCCATGAACATCTACGGCAGTCGTTATTAGAAAAGTCAGTACCCCCTAATATCCTGACACTGGTCTAGCTTTAGGGTATCGTTAGCCTTCGGGTTGCGGAGGTCAGGTGGCAGCCGCTCCGTGTAAAAATTGATATCCAGTCAAATCCGGTTAGACTAGAAAAAGCCGATCCCAAGTGACTTGGGAATCATAAAGGCTAAGGAGAAGAAGAGAAGAGAGGTTAACAGTAAATTCAATATATTAGTCTTACGTTTACACAAATGTTTATACATTGAAATTAAACTTCTTTATACGGATTTTGTCGCGTGTATATTTTTAAACACTATTTATTACATAATATTGAAACTCTTAGACTACTAATATTAAACGCTGTTACTAGTAGAGTCAACTAGAGTGCGTACCAGTAAGTTTGGGTTCTCATACCTCTGCCGAACGATCAACGCATGACATTCTCTGCCAAGGCACATGTTTCCTTCTTCCCTCAATCCTGGGTCCTTTAAGCGGGGCGTGAAAAGCACCTTCTCAGGCCGTCAAAGTAAAGACCTCAACATCGCCTCGGCTGCTATGAGGACGATGTGGAGGCCACTGATCTTAGACCACACGACTGCTTACCATCAGGCGGAGTGTAGTCATTTTGACTAGATAAATTACTTAAAATAAATTCATTATAAAATTATTCAATCACTGCTTGCAGACGATTCTGAAATATAGGAACGTATACGTTCCCTAATAAATAGAGATGGCAAAATATAAAAACAATGCATAGAAATGGATCTCTTTCTATAGTATTTACGACATATTTTGCCTCTGTGGCGCAACGGTAAAGAATGCGACTACTATAATTGAAGTGCCGGGTTCAATTCTCGGGTAGACAAAATATTCTCGGGTCGACAAAATATTCTCGGGTGATTCTGCCGACCAATCTCAATAGCCGCCCGGAGTTAGTGGGTTTGAAGAGTTTGTTTGTTTGTTTGGTTGAACGCCCTAATCTCAGGACCTACTGGTTTGAATTAAGAAATTATTTTAGTGTTGGGAAGCCCATTTATCGAGAAAGGCTATAGGCTACACAACATCACGCTACAACCAATAGGAGTGGAGCATCAATGAAAAATGTTGCAAAAACCAAAAAAAATTATCTTATGTGAAGCATACGAAGTTTCGCGGGTCACCTAGTCCTAAATAATATTATAGATGCGAATGCGAGTTTATTTGTTTGTTTGTTTGTTACTCTTTCACGCCTTAACTACTCAACCGATCATCATGAAATGATTGCATACATGTTGTCAGGGTTACAGAATAGGCTATAGGTCATCTTTCATCCAGAAAAATGCAATTACTAACCTAGCCTACATTTACGCGAGTAAAGCCGCGGTTAAAACCTAGTGGACACATTAATCATGCAATGTATGTAAATGTTATTTAATCGCAAGTGAACCGCCATCCTAACAAAGCTATCAACACAATACAGTCACTCGCTATGACTTCATCGCGATGACCCTGGGCTCGAGTGTCAAGGTCACGCGATGAGGGGAGTGGGGTTCTATCACCAGCTGAAGGATAACTGGAAGGACACTGCGCTAGTAAACTAACAGGAAAACGGGATTATTTATAAACATGTAATAGTATAATATATAGTCGGCCTCGATGGCTTAGTGGTTAGTGTAACCGACTACCACGCAAGTCGCGGGTTCGATTCCCGCACAAATCAAACATTTGTGTGCATGGACATGGATTTTTGTCTTGGTCTGGGTGTTTCTATGTACAATATCTATGTATTTACAAAAAATAATCTATACTAATATTATAAAGCTGAAGAGTTTTTTTGTTTGTTTGAACGCGTTCATCTCAGGAACTGCGAATTGAAAAATTATTTTAGTGTTAGATAGCCCATTTATCGAGGAAGGCTATAGGCTATATAACATCACGCTACGACCAATAGGAGCGGAGCAGCAATAAAAAATGTTGCAATACGGAAAAATTCACTTATGTGAAGCAGACAAATTTGCGCGAGTCAGCTAGTTATGTATTTTCAGAGGTGTTATAAAGGTCTGGATAAAAGCCAGGTTAAGAGCACCATAAACCAGCAAGCGTGTATAAGGAATGTTATGAAAGTGAATGAAGCCAAAGAAGTGTGTCAGGATCGTAGCAAATGAAAATCCATAGTCTCTGCCTACCCCTCTGGGAAACAGGCGTGACAGCTGCGTATGACTCTCTTCTTAATGTGATAAGAATTAGTTCATAGTCCATAACGCTGGTCAAATGCAGGTTGGCAGAGTTCACAAATCTTCGAGAACATTATGGAGTACCTTTAGTCATGCAGGTTACCTCACGATGTTTGCCTTAACCGTTAAAGCGAGCGATAATTAACTATTTAATGCGCACTTAACTGCGACAAGTCAGAGATACTACCCCTCTGGGAAACAGGCGTGACAGCTGCGCATGACTCTCTTCTTAATGTGATAAGGATTAGTCCATAGTCCACAACGCTGGTCAACTGCAGGTTGGCAGACTTCACAAATCTTCGAGAACATTATCGAGTACCTTTAGTCATGCAGGTTACCTCACGATGTTTGCCTTAACCGTTAAAGCGAGCGATAATTAACTATTTAATGCGCACATAACTGCGACAAGTCAGAGATGCGTGGCTTGGAAAAAGACTTCTTGCTACGTTGCTAATTGGCTGCACTAATGGGGCAGTGGTTTAAATGGTCGCTATCATACCACCTACGTTGAGTATTGTAGGTTCGAATCTTACACGGAAAAATTTTGTCATCCGCAAATGATCGTTCCAAGTCTAGGTGTATTTGCGTCCGTTGTCTAAATGTTTGTAAAGTCCCCCGGGACACAGGAATTATTCCTAGTGCGGGAATCTATACTTATATTATAAAGCTGAAGAGTTTGTTTGTTTGTTTGAACGCGCTAGTCTCAGGAACTACTGGTTCGAATTGAAAATTCTTTTAGTGTTGTATAGCCCAGCGATTCCTAAAGTGGGTTCCGCGGAACCTAGGGGTTCCTTTGGAAAGTCACCAGGGTTCCACGAAATCATTTATTTTTGGCAGTTAAATAATACCGAAAATTATTTTGAAATAGCGCAAAATATGTGAGGCGAAGTTAAGTTTTTGTTCTCATTTAAATTACAGTGTCTTGTAATCATTCGATATGGGGTTCCATAAAATAAAAGATATTTGGTGAGGGTTCCGTTATCTTAAAACTTTAGGAACCTCTGGTATAGCCTATTTATCGAGGAAGGCTATATATAACATCACGCTACGACCCACGGGGGCCGCGCAGTAACTGTAAATGTGGGTGAACCCGCGGGCACAGCTAGTTGTCTATATAATTAAGCTGGAGTGGCAATAGGCTATCAATAATAATATGATTGACATGTATTTTGCTTTCCGTGGCAACCTGTAATTGAAGCAGCAACAATACTTGTATATGTTCTTGTTCTTCATTGTCCAAGTAAATAAAATTAATGGCTGAAGGACCTATAATCGTTGAAGCAAAATGAGTCTTATGCTTTGTTTTTAGAGTTCGAATAAACTCTTATACAACAGCTTTGTCCGTCCGTCTGTCTGTTATACAACTTTCAACTTAAGAACCGTAAGAACTAGAGACTCGGTCAACGCCATTCGACTCAGCATAGCCGATATACCCTCGAAATGACTATGACTTTTGACCTCAGACCTCAAGACCTTTACATATTACATGAACCATTTTTTCGAACTCGCGTCTCACTTGTTTTATCAAAATAAACAAGAATTCTTAGCTATAGACCGTTGAAATCATCGAAAAAGGTGCAGCTATTTATGTAGATGATTTAATAAGCGTACAGGTGAGTCGGTGTTTACGACTCAATTCTCGGTGTAAAAGTTGGAATGCGTCCAAAGTGTAGTAGTGGCCCCTCATTCTGATAAAACAAACGTAGAAAGAAATACTAGATATATTTAATTTAGGTTGACCGTTCCATTGCCACAGAGGTCTCAAGTTCGATGTCAAGGCAATTGTACTGAATTTTCGAAGATTGGAAATTAAATGAGGTCCGTGCCCAGCAATGATATAGTTAACACGTTCCATGTCCCAGAACAAAAGTTAAAAATGTATTCGTAAGTCCACCTACAATTTCGTCCTAACTTGACAATAAAATATAAAATCTTAATATGAACTGGAAAAAAAATTATATTTTCGGTAGCCTTGTTATCTAACCATACGTCGATGAGAATCATTTTGCTCTTATTCACGTCCAGAGCTTAAAAGCATCAAATTTTCTTTTGGATTATGACTCTAACCAGAGTCATGGACATATGATTTTGGTACAAACGTGACTCCTTTGGAGTCATTGGACAGGGAACGTGTTGATATATAGGGCTAATATTTTAATATGGTGTTAAGTAAATAAATACGGCGTACTGATAGGTAGTTAAAAACCTTCTGAGAATTTCCTACCAGAAACCCAATAAAAATGTTGATCCGGGCCGGGATTGAAACCCAAGACTGCATGGAGAATTTCCTAGCAGTAACCCAATAAAAAAGTTGATCCGGGCCGGGATTGAAACCCAACATTGTATGGAGAATTTCCTAGCAGAAACCCAATAAAAATGTTGATCCGGGCCGGGATTGAAACCCAAGACTGCATGGAGAATTTCCTAGCAGAAACCCAATAAAAATGTTGATCCGGGCCGGGATTGAAACCCAAGACTGCATGCAGCAGTCGCATTTACTAACACTGCGTCACTGAGGCGATTATGTCACTTGTGTTGTAGAGCTGACGGTGCTGGTTGCGCTCGGCACCGCCCGTCACGTGAGAGTCGAGAGAGTCAAGTACACACACGTGCTGTAATGTGTACTTAACTCTCTCAAAACGAATCAAAACAAATTAATTTAGTTTTTATGACAATTTCAAACATCTTATTTATTTATTATTTATAGATCAGTGGGGAGACCAACAGACTGCAACGCAGAGGGTCTCGGGTTCGAACCCACGTCGCGCACCTCTGACTTTCGGAAGCTATATGACTTTTCGAAATTATGTGCGTATTGATTGACAATTATCGCCTGCTCCGTGCCTCGGAGAACACGTTAAGCCGTCGGTCCCGGCTGCCATGAACATCTATGACAGTCGTTATTGGGAAGTCAGTGCCCTATAATATCCTGTCACTGGTCTAGCCTTAGGATATCGTTAGCCTTCGGGTTGCGGAGATCAGGTGGCAGCCGCTCCGTGTAAAAACTGATATCCAGTCAAATCCGGTTAGACCAGAAAAGCCGATCCCAAGTAACTTGGGAATAATAAAGGCTAGGTTGAAGAAGAACGCATCAATCACCATTAAAATCGCGCCTGATCATTTTCGAGTTCACGGTGGTCATTGAGTCAACTTTCGGTGTTTGTTTAAGTATCGCCTAGAATATGCTATAGGTACTCATAAAACGATGAAAAATGTTATTTCTTAATAATGTATTACGTTTACGCGAATGTTATAGATTATTTCAATCTATAACATTCGAGTAAACGTAATTGAACTACTTTATAGGACAGGCATGTTCACAGGGAGATTGTCGCCCCGTGAACATTGCTGCTAAAAAGCATCCTAAACGTCGGGCAAAGTGTAAACTTGACTAAATACTTTTATTAATATAAAATGGCTTAAATAGTATCATATTTGGACAGTAGAAGTTTACTGGTTTAAAATTTATGTAACAAAAGTGTTTCGAAACAAACAACGCGAAAAAATTCGTATAAAATAGTTTTATTTCATTGTTATATGCCAGTAGTAGAGCCTCGCTGATTTCAGCATGAATGGGCCGGCTCGACCGGGGAAGGACTACCCTCTCACAGAATATTGACGTGAAATAGCAGTACTCCTACTGTTGTGTTTCGTTCGGTGAGTGAGAGTGCCGGTAGCCCAATCACCCTCTTTCCCCCTTCCAGCTCTTTCTCCTTCCCACTTTCTTTCCTAAAAGGTTGACAACGCGCAAGTGATGCCTCTGGTGTTGCAGGCGCCTATAGGCTACGGTGACCACTTACCATCAGGTGAGCCGTATGCTTGTTTGCCACCTCAGTAGTATAAAAAAGAGGGGAAAAAAAAAAAAGTAAACGAATTTATTTGGAGTGATTTTCATTGTGTATAGGGTCATTTAGGTCATGTACAGGTATATTATGTGACGTTTAAATATGACACCTTTCTGTTACACGCTGTAGTACCCCAAGTTCTGTAGTTAATATTAATAATAATATCAGCCCTGTATAAAACTGTCCCACTGCTGGGCATATGCTTCTCCTTAGTTTGAGAAGAGTTAGGCCATATTCCACCACGCTGGTTCAATTCTCGTTGGCAGACAACATATATGTATATTTGAAAACATTATGCAGAGCTCTCAGATATGCAAGTTACCTCACGATATTTTCCTTCGCTGATATAGCGAGCGATATTTGATAATTTAATACGCACATAAATTCGAAAAGTCAGAAGTGTGTGCCTTGATATCGAAGTTGAAATCACTGCGTGGTAGTCGTATTAGGTGTTACTTGGCAAATAGTCATTTTAATTAAACTATTGAGTAAATAGTTAGGCGCCACGTACCCTCGGATTGCCCACCACAATTATCGCCATTGAAAAAGGTTGACAATACCGAACTACTCTGGATAGGGACAGCCAAGTCTTGAGATCGGGTTGTACTCTAACCTGCAGTACCGCTTCGAACACAAAAAATGCGTTGACACGTGTTTTGTCTCAATGCGAGGAATCGGGACAGTTTGGCAACGAAAGAACGATGAGTAATTATTATTTTTTGCTTACTAAATGAGAAAGGTATGAAAAAATGGAAGCTGGAATGAAGGAACGCTGAAGTAATCCACGTTCTGTAATTCGGTCACATTATTCCGTCTGGTCTGAACTTCGAAGATTAGTCATAGAGTCTTGCACCATGTGCGGAAACTGACGAATAAGTCTATTAATAGATATATTGTGTCATCTCCTACGAATAATTCACACTCCATAAATGACTAAATCTGATTTGTGTTGTAATGTAAATTCTGAACGTAGATACTGCAAGCTGTTTTGATTATCTACTAGATTTTATAAATAGGTAATGTTAATACATATCTATAACTCGGGCGCAGTCCTTTTTTTCTGGATAGATGGTACCCTATGTCCTTTTCTGTTCCCCTGACAACGTACATGCGAACCTTCATGATGATCGGTCGTGTAGTTAATTGAGGCGTGAAAGCGTTACAAATAAATCTAGAGACATTCGCATTTTTTATATTAGTTAGGATACACTAGGTATGTCACTTTCATAGTAATAGACGTCGACAATCTAATCAGGCCGATTTAGTTATTACTAACAACTCCACTTCTTCTGCTCCCTAGCCTTTATTATTCCCAAGTCACTTGGGTCGGCTTTTCTAGTCTAACCGGATTTGACTGGATATCAGTTTTTAGACGGAGCGGTTGCCACCTGACCGCTACAACCCGAAGGCTAGACCAGTGTCAGGATATTATAGGGCACTGACTTCCAAATAACGACTGCCATAGATGTTCATGGCAACCGGGACCGACGGCTTAACGTGCTCTCCGAGGCACGGCACGGAGCAAGGGATAATTGTTAATCAATACGCACATAATTTCGAAAAGTCATATAACTTCCGAAAGTAAGGAGTGCGCGACGTGGGTTCGAACCCGAGACACTCTGCATTGCAGTCTGTTGATCTCCCCACTGAGCTATCGCTCCAATTGTGTTGATAATTTAAACTAATAAGTAGAGATATAATTTCATATATATTTTTAGATTTCCAGTATCTGTAACACAGTTTATACTAGCACAGGCACTGACGTTCACTTTATGTCTAAACGTACATAGCGTTGTATATAATGATATTTTTATATTTGACTGAGATGGAATAACTGTATTTTTGATAATAACAAATATTATTATTCAGATATCTATAAAGCTTATGTAAAATAGATAGCTTTTATTCTAAAATTTGAATGGTTTGCAAGGGATTTTGGTAAATCGGTTTTGTTTGATACTAATAGTAAATCGTAACAATTGGGACGTTTCTGAATCTTCTCTTTGCGTGTGATAGTATATTGCCGGTGCTTCCTTTCTGTAGGTATATAATATCTTTAATTTACTGTGAATGATATATAACCAGCTTTCTTCAAAAACCCTACCCTACTATAAGCGGACAAAAGGAATTGTAAATTGAATGAAAAGGAATGGAAGATGACTCATACCGTGGAGTCCATAAAACGCTACCGTTGCGCGTCCGTGACCGAATGAACCGGAGAAAATCTATGGATTTTTTTTTCGCGATCTATCACAACGAGTTTTCTTGACTCCCCAGTAGGGGTCACGAACGCGCAATGACGTCAACGTCCATGACCTGCGTAGGAGTCATCAGAAGAGAAGTTAAATTAAAGTCAAATATCATTATTTTCATGAAAAATGTGTAAACACTGCAATAGACTAATATATGAATGAAATTCGCAACTAATATTATTAATGCGAACTTGAGTTTGTTTGGTTACGCTTTCACGCCTTAACCACTCGACCGATCATCAGAAAATGCCGCATACTCGTTGTCACGGGTACAGAAAAGGTCATAAAGTACCATACATACGTCCAGAAAAAAATACTGTTCCCGGGATATAGAAATTTATTGACGACATATAAAATTAACGCGAGCGATACGGCGGGTAAAATCTAGTATTATATTAAAAAATTAAAGGAAACGAGATGGGTGTAAAAACCCAGTATTCAACCTCTTCGTCTTAAATGTAAAAGTAATGAAAAGAAATGACCACTATATCTCGGGGATATTTTGACCCACAGGGCCCATATTTAAAATGGACTGAGGTATGACCCCAAGGTGTCTGCACACCAAGTTACAAGTCAATCGGTCCAGGAGTTATGCCTGTCACCAACAGACAGACACACAGACCCACATAGTGTTTTCATTAACCTCTTAAGAAGAGGTGATTAAAATGATGCATTGACAAAACCCCGTACGAGGAGTCGAGCTCTCATGAGAAGCATGCAATATTTACAACTCATCTCATATTTTATACAAATACTAGCTGACCCGGCAAACGTTCTTTTGCAATAAAAATTTTTTTTGACCAAGATATAAAAAAATATTAGGGGTGGATAACCCTTATCACTAAGGGGTATAAAAAATAGATAGTAGCCGATTCTCAGACCTACTGAATATGCATATAAAATTTCATAAAAATCGATCAAGCCGTTTCGGAGGAGTATGGTAACTAACATTGTGACACGAGAATTTTATATATAAGACTAGCTGTCCCGGCAAACGTTGTTTTGCCATAAAAAAATGTTTTGAACAAAAATTAAAAAAAAATTTTAAGCCTGGACAACCCTTATCATTAAGGGGTATGAAAAATAGATGTTGGCCGATTCTCAGACCTACTCAATATGCTCACAAAATTTCATGAGAATCGGTCAAGCCGTTTCGGAGGAGTACGGGAACGAACATTGTGACACGAGAATTTTATATATAAGATGAACGCAGTTTGCACATTTAATTTTTCATCTTACACAAAGACAACTTATAAGTGCAATATAATTTAACTACTACAGTTATCTATTATTACTATTGTATCATTTATCACGTCAGTTTAGCATGAATTAGAAATAAAATAAAGTACTTACAACTTACAGGCATTTTAAGAATTATTTTAAAACTATAATATAGACTACATAAATGTAAATAAACAGTGACAGTGAATGTTTCTATCTACAAAAAAGTACTCAAGTTTAATTTAGGCCACTTAGAACGCGAACTAGATTTTTAAAATCTTGTTTTTGTTCTCCTGTAAAGTTGATTTTTGACAATTTTTGTATTAATTTTCACAGAAGGCACAGAATTAAACTTAGATATCGGCATGTGTTGTTATATTTATATGTAATATTAGGGGTATAATCTGTCAACTCTTAGAATACCAGTCATAATTCAAGACTTATTATATCTGGCCACCGGTATGACGCTGCGACTCAATAGCCTATTATCTATACTAATATTATAAAGCTGAAGGGTTTGTTTGTTTGTTTGGTTGAACCCACTAATATCAGGAACTACTGGGTCGAATTTAAAAATTAATTTGATTATTGGATAGATATCAAGGAAGGTTATAGGCATATAGGTTACATCACGTTACGACCAATAGGAGCAGCGCATAAATGAAAAATGTTACATAAAAGGGGAAAATTTTCTTATGTGAAGCAGACGAAGCTGCGCGGGTCAGCTAGTATAGGTAACTATAAAGTTCCGCTTTGTATGAAGTAAAATGATAACGTTGTGGTTTTCATACTAGCATATCATCAATATTTTTATAAATAGTCGAAGTGGTCACTTCGACTCCAATGTTTTTTTTATCAGAAAATGCGCTTAGTCCACGAAGGTTTCTCTTAAATTAACAAAAACATCAACCATCATGTAATTATGATATAACTTTAAATACAATTTGTATAAAAGGTTATTGATATTTATTATTACTAATGCATGTTATTAATAATATATATAGACTATTCTCGAATAAAAATGAATTTTTGAAATAACCATTACATTTTGTACAGTAACCACGAAATTAGATGTGGGACATAAACGGTAATTTCATAGTTAAGACTGCGCCGAGCGTAAGACGCGGTTGGACTGAATGACAGAGCTCGATATTCAATAGGGCGCGCGGCCGCCATAGTAACATTGTATGGAGGATTTAAGTGCTTTTTTGATAAATATTTGTCTTTATTGTCAACCAATAACTTAAATATTTGGGACGGACAAATTGTAATATAACTATTTATGTTTCGTTTAAGCTGTAAAATAGGATAGATTTCTACTTTTATAATCTAAAAATCACGTAACACGAGCTTACGTTTTTACATTTTCCGTGTAAATTTACGTAATTTTGTAAGCGAAAATATTTATTATTTAAAGTTTTTCACACGGAGTAATTGTAAACACATTCATTGTTATGGTAAATGTATATTTTATATTTGTATTAAACAAAAAGTGTTGATTTTATCAACTTAACTGTGACCGTCTGTTTTGGCACATTTCGCTCGGCGCAGTCTTAATGACCTAATACATAATTGTTATTAGCATCACGCTCCGTATTTTTATTTATGTTTCCCTTTTATTGATCAAGCAGCAATAGCCTAGTGAGAAACAATTGAACTGCCACGCTGCGATCTCGAGTGCGATGTTATATGCGTATTAAATAGTTAATTATCGGTCGCTTTAACGGTGAAGGAAAACATTGTGAGGGCACGTACATGTCTGAGAGTTCTCCACAATTTTCTCGAAGATATGTTAATATATGATAAGTCTGACCAACCCGCAGTAAGCCAACGTGGCGGACTATGGCCTAACCCTTCTTACACTAAGAACAGGACCGTGCCCAGCAGTGTGATAGTTTGGCTGACATACTGCTGGGCTGTGGCTGACATTATTAACCTCTGAGTCTTCTTTGAAGAGGTGTACACTACACACTATGTGGGTATGTGTGTCTGTCTGATAGTGACAGTATGTTAGTGACAGACATAGCTCCGGAAACACTGGACCGATTGACATGTAACTTGGTGTGCAGACATCCTGGGGTCAGCCCTCGGTCGAGTTTGGGCCCTATGGGTCAAAAGACCTCCGAGATATAGGGGTCACAAGGTCATAAGGTCAAGGGATATCTACCAACAGAGTGATTGAAGTCCAAGGGAGAGGCTTTTGCCTAGCAGTGGGACATTACAAAAAGCTGATGAAAAAAAAAATAAAACAAAGTTCACATGAAGACGAAGAGGTTGAATCCTGGGTTTTTACACCCATCTCGTTATAGTAAAGAGCTGCTTGGGCAGATAACATTATGCCAAAGGTTCAATTTCAGTTCATCAATAAATCTAATACTAGCTTTCGTGATATTAACCAAGCCGGCGATGCCGCCTCGTCTGGCAAGCGGTCGTGGCACGCGTCCATCAGGTGAGGTGTGACGCTGAGTGGATTACCGGCCGCTAGCTGAGTAACTCGCGACTCATTACAATATTTATACATTCCGTGAGGTAATAATAATAATATTTACGTAACACATTAGTAAATTAACCGTGAAAGAGAAAGAAATTATAATATCAGCCTTGTATTAAACTGTACCACTGTTGGGCACGGGCCACTTCTCAGTTTAAGAAGGGTTAAGGTATCGTCGACCACACTGGTCCAGTGCGGGTTGACAGACTTCACACATCTTCAAAAAACATTATATAAAACTCTTACATATGCAGTTACTCACGATGTTTTTCCTTCACCGTTAAAACGAGCGATAATAAAACTAAACTATTTAATACGCACATAACTTCGAAAAGTCAGATCAGCGCTATTTTTTACTTTATTTTTATTTTTTATTTTATTGATAGGTACAGTAACAGACTACAATCTAATACACATAATCTTAAACAGTATACAATACTCAAATCTGGAGTCCAATTATAACTACACACATCATTTAGTTAGTGAGACGGAACTTATGCGAGGGAAGATTCTATACAGGGTGATTTTGAAATCGTGTAATTCCTTTTAACCACGCATTCTACTGGTGATATAGAATAACCCTGACCATATTTTTATTTAATTAGATTTATTTTTTTTGAAAAATTATTGTTCCGTTTTTTTTTGTGAAATGGTGTCAGATATGTTAACCAACCGAGGCAATTTTAATTTTTTACTAATAAAAAAAAAAACATATTAATAATTAATGTAGTAAATAATAACGGGCGGTCCTTTTTATTGCCCCTTATTATTTACGACATCAGTTATTGTTATGTTATTACTTTTAAATTAGTAATATATTAAGATTGTGTCAGGTGGCTAAAATATGACTATTTGAAATCATTTCATGAAAAAAATCTGTACTCTAATTTTGCCGAAACCATTATTCTAATTAAGAAAAAATATGGTCAGGGTTATTCTATATCACCAGTAGAATGCGTGGTTAAAAGGAATTACACGATTTCAAAATCACCCTGTATAAACAATCGGCAATGATCAAGCACTGATATTATCTTATATATAAAATTCTCGTGTCACAATGTTAGTTACCATACTCCTCCGAAACGCCTTGAACGATTTTTATGAAATTTATATGCATATTTAGTAGGTCTGAGTGTATCGGCTACTATCTATTTTTCATACCCCTTACTGATAAGCGTTGTCCAACCCTAACATTTTTTTAAATCTTTTGGTCAAATCAATTTCATATGGCAAAACAACGTTTGCCGGGTCAGCTAGTATAAATATAAAATAAATGATACAAAAGTTTTACATAGGTACTAGTTGATTATTTTATATTTTCCTTAAGGTTTATGCTATCTTACTGTAGCTTACACTCTTCAAGTAGTCTTTTAAATATATTAAGTTTGTTATAAATTCTTTAGAGTCGAACTCGAAAACTCTGCATGGCAGTCTAACGGTTTCCCACGAAGCTATCGCTGGTATAGTTGAAATAAAGGGCTGATATTATAAGATTATAGTTAAACTCAAATAAATAAATCCAACGCTAGTTATCTTCATATTTAACTAAGCGTATCTATGACATCAGCCGGCGATGCCGCTCAGTCTGGCAAACGGCCGTGGCATGCGTCCATCAGGTGAGGTGTGACGCTGAGTGGATAACCGGGCGCTAGCTGAATAACTGACGACTCATCACAATATTTATACATCCCGTGAGGTAAACTTTGTGTTAAATATTTCGCACATTAAAACCAATACTGACACAATCCAAAATACGTCTTTTCTAAGAGCAGAAAATAGCTTTTTTGTATGACTAATCTATATAAATAAATAATATTAAAGTGTCTGTTTGTAACGTCGAAATAACAGCTTTTTACTAAATGCATATAAATGTATATACGGTACCTACCAAAAAACCAATTCATAAAATTTTTGTATGTCGGTCTATCTGTTTGTTCCGGCTAATCTCTGAAACCGCTGGACCGATTTTGACAGGACTTTCACTGGCAGATGGCTGATGTAATAAGGAGTAACTTAGTCTACTTTTATTTTAGAATAAGAAACTTTTCGAACTGAACAAACACTTTTTTGTTAAATTCAAAAGGGACGAAGTCGCGATATATATTTAAAAAAATACGCTATGTGTGACCTCACTCTTCTTAGTGCGACACTATGAAACTTTTTCGTGAATAAAAATACGGTGAGCACATCTATGTAAAAACGAATTTACCTAATAATAAATGTCAACTGAAACAGAAAACAATATGTAATACGTACTGGAAAACATTATGATAGGAGAGATTCGCGGTCATAATCATCTACAATAATTAAGTGGAATTGAACCAAATAACAATTAACAGAGCTCATAAATTAACGTACCGACAAACAACACTGCTATGTATGTGTGTACATCCTAACTGATATTCTACTATCTCATCTTTGGATGGCATTCGTGTTCCGTACAATAGCATCTACAGATGGCGGCCTCGATGGCGTAGTGGTTAGTGTAACGCTTGAGATCGCGGGTTCGATTCCCGCACAAGTCAAACTATTGTGTGCATGGACATGGATTTTTATGAAATTTCGCATTCATGTCGTTAGGACAACAGAAAAGGACATAGGGGACATTTCGTCCAGAACAACTAACCTTTTTTTTTTTTTGATGCCCAGGAAAAATGCTTGATGCACTACCCGCCGGCTAGGGCACAGCACCGGCGGGGCGTGTGGGACTCACCAGCCGACTAACCTAACCTATGTTTACGGGAGCGAAACCGCGGGCAAAATCTAGTATGGATATAAAGACCATTTTTAGCTTTCCGTATCCGAAGAATGTCGACCGGCGGACCCTATTACTAAGCCTCCGCTGTCCGTCTGTCTGTCAACGAGATGTATTTCATAGGTAGAGAGTTGATATTTACAAAGCAGTAATGTTGCGAATATTCGCATCCGCAATCGCGGCGCTTCCGCATCGATGTGAACATCTGCATCCGTATCCGCATACGCAATAATCAACGCGGATCTGCGGATCCAGATATAGCGTAGGTTAAGATAAGAAAGAAATCAGTTGTTCAGAAGTACGTGTTTAATTTATGAACCTCTGCAAAACAGGCTTGAACCTGCGAAGACGGTAATATTAGATACTTTTTATCAAATAAGATTATCAATTTTCATCAACATCCGCATCCGCATCTAATTGGGCATCCGCATCCGCATCCGCGGATGTCAGAAGATCTGCATCCGCAACATCCCTGTTATAAAGTGTGCATTTCTATTGCCGCGATAACAACAAATAACAATAATAAACCAAGATGGCGAATTGTAAAGTCCGGAATCCTTCGTCTGCCAGTCCGGTAATTTTACTTTTCTTTCGGTAAACAACAAACTCGTTATAAAAAACCATTAAGTTACTTCTTTCAAAAGTTTAGTTCTTCTTCTTTCAGTTACTTCGTCACTCGAACAAGATCTGAAAGGTAATGAACAGAAGGCCGTCTAATGCTATTTAGAAGTCTCTCGATCCCCGAGTTGGGCAGTGTTGCTGCGTTTTTCTGTTGAGAAATTGTCAGTAGTTCGGAGGATCCGGCTGTGCCCGGAAGACGTTAATAGGCTGGCTCTAAATTTTGTAGGTCCTTTTGTTTTTTAAATAGGCATTACCATACTAGTAATAATTCCTGTGTCGCAGAGGATTTCCACCCAGACTCCAACTATTTGAAGATCACACAAATTTTGGTCACATATGGGGATCGAACCAACAAAACTTTACGCAGAGGCGAGGTGACCACCAAAACATATCATGACTCAACACCACACAGTTGTCAATTCAGTAGCGAGATTTATCAGAACTGGAATTCGAGAGGGCGAGAATTCACAATCACGCCAGACATGCGTCAGAAAATATCAATCGTCAACTGACAGGAAAATTTTCTCACGATTCCCAGAACACATGATCGTGTAATTAAAAAAAAATCACAAGTCACGAGCACTGTAAAGATGACGTCACAACGGTCATTAAGATTAAGAGGAAAATCTAAAAAAGAAGGTACGACTCGTAGCGCGTGCGTCGCCGTCGCCGCGCTGTCTGACAGTATGCACTCACACATTGAAGCGCTAACGCACACATAGATAGTATTAATGCACGCATACAGCTACGTAGCTATACGTTGGATATGTAGTATGACGTCGTGTGACTCAAAAGTGTGGTCATAAGATGGTTTAGTTAAATTAATGGCTTTTAATTTGTGTTTATGAGTGACTGAAAATGGCGTCGATTTAGCTAACAGACTGTCTGATAGTAAGCGTATGTTGCAACATTACGCATTATGTATTCACAATCAATTTCACAAATAGAATTTATTCAAAAAAAATTAAGTATATTTGATATTTATATCTAATTTTCTTATTGGTTTTCTATTTTTTTTTTTCCCTTCCATAGTATTATAAACGTAATGTGAGCTTGTTTGTTTATTTGTTACGATTTCACGACTTAACTAATCACCCGATCATCATGCAATATTGAATACACGTTGTCAAGGGCACAGAAAAGGACATGAGGTACCTTTCATCCAGGAAAAAACACTGTTACTAATTTAACCCAACCTACATTTACGCGGGCGAAGCCGCATGCAAAATCTAGTTAGTAATAAATTTGTCACGTCTGAATTAGTGAAACAGAGGAAGATCAAGAAGAAAACACACAGATCAACTAAAATAAAATAAAAGAAAATACTTATGGGTGCCTAGTTTTGCACGCGGCTCCACCCGCGTGGTACCTACATCAATAAAAAGTAGCCTATGTCCTTCCTAGGTTTTAAATTATATCTGTACCAAATTTCATCTAAATCGGTTGAGTGATTTAGCCGTGAAAAGGTTACAGACAGACAGAGTTACTTTAGAATTTATAATATAAAGTAAGGATTGAAGGGTTTAATTTTTATTATTTTGATTTTGACGATCCAGGCAACCGTCTCACATTATTTAGTGGTGTTTATGGAACCTACAAATAAAGTTTATAATCAAATTGTATACAGTATTTAATTTTAAATACACTGATTATTTATACTGTCAAAACGCTTGCTCCATTTGACATCGAGTCGTCAACATTGAACAGCAAGCCATGTTAGAAGACGTTTACAAACGTATGACGTCATAATAATTTAGCCAATCAAAACAGCTTCACTTGGCACCAACTAAAAGTATACATAAATTTAGCTGATGCCATGTGATAGTTTGGGTATTTTGTTAGAAAATATTCAATAATTTTTATATATTCAACTCTTAATAAAACAGAGAGCTATCTGAGTGTTTTGGGTTAAACAAATTCAAAGGTCAAAGTCAAAGGCGGCAATTACTTAACACAAATATAATACTAGAATTTATAGTCCCACAATTAGAGTTCACATTGCCTAACTTCCAAATTCCTTTTTAAGCCACTGTATTAACACTTTCACTGTCCCGTGATAGACACAATAGAACATATATTGTCATCTATACAGATAAGTAAAATTAAGTGTCTGTTTGCAACAGGTTTTTACTAAATACATATGAAAGTACATATATACGGTATTAATAACAAAAAACTAACTAAACTAACGGCAAAGTGTAAACTTAAATGTAAATAGTTTTAATTAAATTAAATTGAATAGCTTAGTAAAGTTCAATAACAGTGTTAGAGTTTTCAAAATTATGTAATAAAAGTGTTTAAAGTAAAATAAACAACGCGACAAAATCCGTATAAAGTGTTTAATTTCAAAACAAATTAAATTCAATTTTTTTATTGTCTTTCTGTTTTTTCCGGCTACTCTCTGAAACGGCTGCACCGATTTTGACGGGATTTTCAGTGGCAGATAGCTGATGTTATAAGGAGTAACTTAGGCTACTTTCGTTTCAGGAAAAAATCTCTGCGAACTGAACAAACACTTTTCTGTTAAATTCCACGCAGACGAAGTCGGGGGTACCCGGGAACAGCTGGTGTATCTTATGTGATTCATCGGACAGGAAACCTGTTAAGAGAGCGATATACCATTGCATATTGCTTTTAAAATCCACAATCAACGCGGATGGCAATCTATAAGTATTTATTTTCCGTACTGTCAAATATT
Organism: Catocala nupta; assembly: GCA_963675205.1. NCBI lineage: Eukaryota > Metazoa > Arthropoda > Insecta > Lepidoptera > Erebidae > Catocala > Catocala nupta. Next base: position 4,864,491 of record OY776108.1, on the reverse strand, counting down.
AGCCTAATCGGGCGGGTATTGGCCGGACGATTTCTATTTTTGGTAGTGGCAGAGACAGCTGGTGCCAATAATTCGGTGTTCGTGCGAATGAGCTGGCTCGGCCGGGAAACTACCTTACAGGAAAATGGTTTAAGAGAAAACGCTGGCAGTGATTCGTCTATACAAACGTATCTTATCTTATCTTGTGTGGGGGCCAGTCAGTACAGACCGACGACACTTCGACCCAGTGGGATCTTTTGTGTCGACTTCCCCAATAACGACTGCCATATATGTTCATGGCAGCCGGGATCGACGACTTAACGTGCTCTTCGAGGCACGGAGCAGGCGATAATTGTCAATCAATACGCACATAATTTCGAAAAGTCATATAACTTCTGAAAGTCAGACATGCGCGACGTGGGTTCGAACCCGAGACCCTCTGCATTGCAGTCTGTTGGTCTCCCCACTGAGCTATCGCTGCTCTACCTATACAAACGTATCACTATTTTCTCCTTGATTAGTGATACTAGAGCAAAATATTTATTTAAGACCAGCAGACCCGTGCGGTTTCACCCACGTTTATGATCACTGCTCCGTTACCGTGGCTCATAGCGTGATGTTATTGTTACTTCTGGAAATATCAGCTTTCTAATGTTAAAATAATTATTAAAATCAGTTCATCAGTTTTAAGTTTATTTATATATTAGTGAAGGAAAGATTTGTATTCTTGTTTGTAATGAGTTCATTGTCTTGATATAATAATATTGTTTAGTTGACAGGCTAAGCAGCTTGACAATATTAGCAAATGAGTTTATATTTTAGTTTTATATTATACTTGTTATTATGAACAACTTTAGTTCCGAGACGTTGAAGCAATCGTGAGAAAAAAATCAGCTGTTCCATACATTTTGTCAAAGTCCAATTTTGTATGGAACAGCTGTTTTTTTTTCGCGATTGCGACAATATCCCAGAACAAAAGTTGTTCATAATAACAAGTATAATCACGCCTTGAGAGATTTTCACTAAATTAAGAAACACCCAGTATTATAGATTTACAGGTAAGCCAGTTTATTCCCGAAGGGGTAGGCAGAGGTGTATTTCAACCAGATTTTGACAGCTATTCTTTAAAATTTCACATAATGGAATGCAATCCTATTGCTGTCAACTGACTGACGATTTCTTGACAGAATAACGACACAACACTATGCTCGTTCCGGCATCTCAACGGTGTACATAGGAAGGCGTATTGGTTATAGCGGTCCCTTGGCGAATAGCACTGCGCTGAAAGTTATGAGTTCGATTCTCAAACAACAAAAAGTTGTGTAAACCACAAATAGTTGTACCAAATCTAGGTGTTTTTGTTGAATCCCCCGCGGCAAAGCAATTTTCCTAGTGCGAGTATTGCCTATTTAAGACTCAAACTAAATCTCTACTCGATATAATATATCAAACTCGAGACCTCACCATCGCTAGTGAATACAAATTTACACCACGAGAGCAATGGAACAAAGTTCATCTAGACATCCTCACACACACACACACATACACATGCCACTACTACGTACGTGCACATATACACATCTACACACACACACACTGAATCATTCACTCAACCCGCCCACCAGGCAAACTCTTAGCCGGCTGCCAGCTAATTACTAACTTCTTAGAAAACGTACCAATTATTCCAAGGCGTATTCAATTGTGCGTACTGTGTACCGCTATATAAATAAATAGCTTGATATTAAACTTCTTTAAAATACATCTCTTGTCTATTGATATGTAAGGTCTTCCAGACCAATTTACGGTGGCCAACCTTAACGGAGACTGGCCATCTGCTCAGGAGATATTAAAGTGCACGAGTGTGTACGTAACAAGTGTACTGTCTGTTCCCAAGCTCTCATAATACGGCAAGACCGGAAGAAATCAGGAGCAGTGACAACAGCCTGCAGTGACACATGATGGTTGATGATCTCGAAACTGAAGGCTTCATGTAATCATGGCGAACTGTAACAACAAATAGGCACGAAACGATATTTTAGTTTAAATACAAATTTTATAAAAGTTTTTCGGTATTTATTATTAATAATACATACATGTTATAAATAATATAAGTATGTACCTATATTAGTCCGTTACCGAAATATAATTTTTTTTTATAAATTAACCAATGGTTTTTTCAGATGTATATATAAACGGCAATTTCATAATTAAATGATTTTTAAGACATCCAGCATCACTACATATGTATACAAAGTCTTTTGCCGCGTCTGTTCGCAATAAACTCAATTTACTGAATGGATTTTCATTTTTCTCCAATAGACAATGATTCATAAGTAAGATTTAGGTGTATAATTTGTTTAGTTTTTGTGTAAATTGGTTGAAGTATGACGATAATTCTTGAAAATTTCGAAACAGGTCTAAGCGTCTGGGAGCTTTAATCGACAGCACTACTTAGTCGCTTTGAGATATAACAAAACATACCAGTGCGAAGCCGTGGCGGGTCACTAATACAAAGTACATGGCCAGTTTTTGCCTAGTTTCTCAATGGCATACATGTACATTAATAGACGCCTAATTATATATAAATAAAAACCTTTTATCAAGAGTCTATCCAATTATACGTCATAGGTAGGTACTTCTTAATCATTCCATTACAGTCCTACTTCTCTTACAGGATTTAGATTATACATATACATCACAACAGACAAGAGAGTAATGAGCCCGAGTAGGTTCATGACCAAAATATGTTTTTGTTAATACCTAAGAAATCTGAAGTTAGTGGATTATGTAACGTTTACAGTTAATATTAGAGCATACTAAATTTAAAACAGCAAAATTCGTAAATGTACTTTGTACATAAATTTTTAGATGCTAGGCAGAGTGCCCTAAGAAAATTGGCCATCTCGTTTAACGAATATAATAACATTAATAAATTAACACATTTATAGCCAAAATAATGTTCATATTGTTTATAGGCGAGAATCTATGATTCACGATATAACAATCTCACGTGACCACAGATAAAGATTAAGGTCGCGGGTAGCCAACAGATAATAAATAAATGATAACAGCCAATATAGTATACAAGCCATGTGGATTAAATATTACTAGTGGTTGTCCAATGGTCGAAATTTGTGTAATATATAATATTAAGTACTTCACCGATGGCGTTGTGGTTTAAATGGTCGCCTTGCCACTGTTATTGCGCCGAGTGTTGTGGGTTCGAATCCCACACGGGACATAACTTTGTGTGATTCACAAATGGTTGTTCCGAGTCTGAGTTTTCTTTGTGTCCGTTGTTTGAATGTTTGTAAAGTCTGCCGCGACACAAGAGTTATTCCTAGAGCGGCAGTTGTCTTTCTAAATAAAAACAATACAATAATGATAAATAATATCAATCCTTTGAAATTGAACTACTATATACGGAATCAATGAATAACATTCGCGTAAACAGAAGACAATATTAAATATCAATCCTGTATAAACCCTGTCCCATTGCTGTGCACGGACTTCTACGCAGTGTGAGAAGGGTTATGTCATTGTCCACCACGGTGGCTTAATACGCGTTGCCAGACTTCGCATATATCTCTTGGAGAACTTTATCGGGAAGGTTTAGTCGTAGAATGCCCACATCCAAGATTTATTTATTTTGGCAACTATTTTATACTTAACAAAATGATACATACAGTATAAAATAGTTGGCAAAATAAATATACCTAGCCAACTATATAGCGTATGTTCTTTATTGTAGTTTTTGTGATACCTATACAGGGTGTCCGGTAATTAATGGATAACCTTGAAATGTCTTATAGTAGAACTGAAGGCCGTTCAGAAAAATTTAAATACAAAATAATAAAAAAATAAAAAATAAAAAATATTGGAAAGTGCAAGCTATTATAGCATAGCATACTTTTGACTGTCTGTCTATTAGCATAATTAGTGTTTAATAATAAAACAACAAAATACCGATGGATTTCATTCATTTATGGTCGTAATATACAAGAAAGTTATACTATGGTAATTTAAAAATACATATCTCAGGATAGATTTTTTTAATATTTTTTTCTGAACGGCCATCAGTTCGACTATAAGACATTTCCAGGTTATCCATTAATTACCGGACATCCTGTATAAATAAAATATTACTATGGAACTCTTTGTACGCAAATCTGATTCGTATTTGACCGCTATTTACGTTTTACCAAGGAATGCACAATGTCCCTTGTTTCCAACAAGGGACATTGTGCTAAAGGGACAATCTGCGAAAGTGACACTTTACGAAAAGGACATTCTACGACCTGTAGACATTTTGCGAACTGCCCCCGAAAGGCTCCCGCGACACAGGAAGTACACGAGAGTGGAAGTTGCCCTTTAAAAAAAACTAGCGGTCGCCAACTGGACGAAATTCGTCCATAATTTCTTTAATTTTAAATTTGATCGTTATTAACGTTTTATTTTCTATCATAATCACATTTCATTTAGTCACCTACTCCACATACATATTATGTATGTAACCATAGTTACGAAGCATTCTACGAAGTCAACCGGACAATGCCGAAATTCTACGAACGCGATTAGTGTAAAATGCATGGTTGTGTGCGTGTAGTATTTTTTCATTAATTGATTGTATTTCTAATGCATATTTAATAAAAATATTAGGATTCGCCCCTCCTTCTCCATAAAAACTTTAACTGTGCCAAAATTCATACTCCTCCATCCGCGCAATTTTCGTAAAAAGGGGTACAAAGTTATTGCTTCATGTATTAAAATATAGGTAACGTGTCTATGCTGTCTACGGGGCACATTTACAGACTCCGTGTTACTACTGAGAAGTTCCGAATAAAGTCAATAGTACTTTGTCCGATTCGGGAATTTAACCTGAGACCTCAGGCACAAACTTATGTCACGAGACCAACATTGTATAATCAATAAAATATTTATGTCAATGTCACACGACCGGATAACGGAGCGATAAAATATTTATTATATTATTATTTATTTATTTGTGTAGCTACCGCTTATTTGTATAAACTAGGTTTAGGTTAGCCATCATAACAATGGTTATGACGTCGTGACTGAATATGTCAAATGAATGTGTGGCGTAGTTGCTTTCAGTAGTGGGTACGAATCTCTCACGAAAATCTTTTATGTGGTTGATCCGAGTCTGATTGTTCTTTATATTAATAATACAGTTTAGTAGTAGTAGAGCCTCGCTGATTTCCGCATGAATGAGCCGGCTCGACCGGGGAAGGACTACCCTCTCACAGAATATCGACGTGAAATAGCAGTATTCCTGCTGTTGTGTTTTGTTCGGTGAGTGAGAGTTCCGAAGGCCCAATCACTCCCTACCCCCCTTCCCGCTCCTTCTCCTTCCCACTTCCTTTCCTAAAGGGTCGGCAACGAGCAAGTGATGCCCCTGGTGTTGCATGTGTCCATAGGCTACGGTGACCACTTACCATGGTGGGCCGTATGCTTGTTTGCCACCATAGTTGTATAAAATAAAAAATAAAAAATAAAAACATACATAGATTCGATTCACGCCTTTTTCCCAGAGGGGTAGGCAGAGACTACGGATTTACATTTGCTACGATCCTGACACACTTACTTTATTTATATTGATAAATACAAAGAAAATCAGACACGGATAATTAATACTACGCGTCTCTGACTTTTCGAAATTACGAGCTATTTATTTAATTATCGCTCGCTTTAATGGTAAACATCGGGAGGAAATCTGCATGTCTGGGAGTTCCACATAATGTTCTCATAGATATGTAAAGTCTGTTAACCCGCACTGGGTCAGCGTAGTGCGCTATTACCTAACCCTTCTCATATGTGGAAGAGGCCTAGCAGAGGAACAGTTTAATACAGGGCTGATATTATTATAGAATACTAGTTTTCCCCCGCGGTTTCACCCGCGTAAACCCCGTTCCCATGGGAATATCGGCATAAAAAGTAGCCCATGTGTGAATCCAGGTCTCCAGCTATCTACATAACAAGTTTCATCGCAATCGGTCTAGGAGCTTTTGCGTGAAAGAGTAATAAACATACATACACTTACAAACTTTCGCATTTATAATATTAGTAGGATTAGTAAAATCAAAATATCGTTACTTACAATGCTATTTATCCTGTAATACAGATTTTAACTAGTACAGGCTACGAGTAACCTTTTCTACTAATATCTACTGTATACTGTAATGTCCATCCTTTACAATAACTGGTTGAAAACAATAGTAAATCCGTTTATTAGAACAATACGTTAAATAAATATCCAATGCCTTAAAATTCCAATATACGACCACACCTTTCTTACACGATATACACCTCTGCTTACCCATTAAGCAACAAAACATTACAATCCACATACATGCGCATACGTATCTAAAACAAAATCCGTTCCCACAAAACGTCGAGCACAGAATAGTTTTTATATAATTCGTTCAACACGTGGTGAGGTGTAAATTTAGACGCTCACGGTATTTTCCTTAGTTCATCACATCACGGCGGCACTTGGCAAGTGGCGGGAACAGTGTTCTCTGAATTACACTACAGTATGAACGGAACGAATGGGCCTGGGATTTATCTACCGCATTTCCTCTATGTCCAAGTCCAAAATCAGTTAGTCATTTAGGTTACAAAGTACACTTATGAACGTCAAAGTTTAGTTCAACATTTTTCTTCCTAGTTTGGTTAGCTTATGTTTGATTTTTATATTGTTTTACACAAACAGTAAAAACATTCGTTGTAAAATAAGGGAGTGGCGAAGGATAAATAATTTAAATTGGGATATAAGATAAATTTGGGGATATATCGCTCAAAATATTTCAATGCATCTGTACGTATTGAAATAGCGATTACATCACAGTTTGTATTGTGCATTATTTTTCTCTCATACAATTACCATTAGTTATGTTATGTGCGTATTAATTGGTTAATTATTATCGCTTGCTTTAACGGTGAAAGAAAAATCGTCAGGAAACCTGCATGTCAAAGAATTCTTCGTAAAGTTCTCGAAAACATGTGAAGTCTGCTATCTCGTATTGGGCCAGCGTGGTGGATTTTAAACGCCTTCTTCATCTTATTTATGATGGAGTAGATTTCAAAAATACTTTGTTTTTAAAGTTTGGGTAAAGTAACTACTAGAATTAATTAATAATAATAAAAAAAAAACATTAGATTGCCTTGGCATCTTAGCTTGGACATAACGAACAGGCCAAAATGTATAGGTTAGTGAGTTAACTACGTTACTGAAGCTACATTTAGCTTCGGGCACGCCACGATCGTGGCGGTAAGTCCCGTGTTTGAGGAGTGGCTGGAGAGGCGGCATGGCGCCTTCACCTTCCGGCTGACACAGGTACTGACTGGCCACGGTTGTTTTGGCCAGTTCCTGTGTCGTATACGCCGGCAAGAGACGCCCGGTTGTCACCACTGCGGCGACTGCCGCGACGTTGTAGAGGACACGGCGCTGCACACTTTGGCGGTTTGCCCCGCCTGGGCATCGCAGCGCTGTGAGCTGATCGCGGCAGTCGGATCGATTGCCCTCTCGCTTCCGGCCGTAGTTCAGTCTATGGTCCGGAGTGAGAGGTCGTGGAACGCCGTCGCCTCCTTCTGCGAGGAAGTAATCTCCATCAAGGAGGCGGCGGAGCGGGAGAGGGAGCGTTTGAACCCTCTCCCCAACCGCAGAGCCGGGCGCCGGAGGGCGCGCGATGACCTCCAGCCACCCTGAGGTTTGACCTGGAGGTGGCGGGCTTTGTGGGCCTGCCCGCCATCCGTTCAGCACCAGGTCCGAGAGGCGGCGTGCGTGTTCCCACGCGCGCCTCTGTGTCGAGTCCGTCTCCCCCCTAGGGAAGAGACAGTAGGGAATTTTTGAGCGTGAGTCCTTTGGGTAGGTCTTTTCGGGTAGTGGCCTGCCGTTTCACACGGCGGGCTGTAACCTCGGCTGGATCGCGACCGCATGCGAAAGCGATTCGCGCGGCCCCGTCGATAGTGGTTTTGTCGAGGAACACCGTGGTAGGTTTAGTCGGTATTCCGGAAGGTACATTATCTTTTCAACATCTTTTTTTTACCCCGGCGAGTCCGACATAATCCCTCCGCCCGCCCCCGCGGAGGGATATGCGTCAATGCATTCCCCCAAGTAAAAAAAAAAAGCTACATTTAGCTTAGTTTCTAGGTTTCGGCAAAGGGTTGAGCTTATAAACTTGCAAGAAACTTACGACCACTCATTGAAATTAAACTACTATAACAAACCGGCAGGATTTGTGTCAATGCGTTAAGTTAGTAAGAGTACGGAAGGAGCGCCTATAGTGTATTTTTCTTATTTGTCTTATTTAGTAAACAAATATGACGTACTGGTAGCTAGAGACAGTACATAGAAACAACATATTGCTACAGCCAGTGCTATCTTTCGGCATTGTGTGAAAGACTGGGCAGTTCCGTCTAATAATTTATTACAGCGCCATCTATTGAATGCTTACGGAACTACATAGATTTGTCGGTACGAGTAGAGTAGAGAGAACGCTGGCACATTCTCGAATCTTTGTATTGTTTACATACCGGGTATGACGTTTCTAGAAAACTCGGGCAACGCTTTAGAGCCGCGTATAAAAGGGGACGGCCAGCGCTCGCCGAGTCAGTTTACAATCGTAAGCGGTCAAGTATTAATCGAAGCGAACTGAAGCGAAAATACTACGGAGTTTAAAGCTAGTTATAGTGGAAAAGTGTAGTATAGTGTGTGTTGTGTTTTAAATTTAATTGTGTGTTAGAATAAAACGTGTTTTGTCGGTAATATTGTTTACATTCTTATCCCTCGAACTCAGCACGTAACAATATAATACTGGATTCCCAAACAAAGGTACATTAGACAGAATTACCTACTATATGTATTTATTTTGGCAGACCGTTTGGTCTTCTGCGTAGAGGTCTCGAGTTCGATGTGATACCTCTGACTTTTTAGAGGATCCGAAATAATGACCAAATGTTACTTACTGCTTGAGACATTACATAGAGACCCATATCTATGTATTGTCTTTCTTGTTTTTGTCATCTCTATTGATTAACAAACGATTATAGTGTAACAGTAACAGTAACTGAATGCTTTGTAATGAATTGTTTGTTTACCAAATAAACATGTAGGTAAAAAATTACTATGATTTATCATTCCGCCTGTAATTTAGTCATCAATATCCCTGGTGATACCTAGTGAATGCGACTGCATCGGACCAAAAAGTTATTAGGATATTCTGACAATTTTTAATAGCAGCCCGGAGTTAGGATGTAAGACCCGACTCCGTCAATAAAAATATCCGTGGCTTCCGTAAACCACGTAAACCTTGTCCTGTGCCTATTTGCTCGTGTTTGCGATGGGCTTATGTTTATGGATTATTTAGGCGCCGAACAAATTGCTCCGTAGGTCTGCGTTCTGCGGTCGAGTTCCTCTCAGTTTCTCTTTGACCGCCGCGGTCTGACTGCGTTTATGTGTGTACAATTCAAAGACACCGCATACATCACAGTGAACGCGGAACGCAAAACTCGGAACTCTGACCGCTGACCGCCCGCAGTGTGGCCGGCGCCTTTTGATTTATGTTCAGTTAGCTTATGTCCGCGGTTTCGCCTGCGTGAATCACTAAAACGCATACCGGTATAAAACTGTGTTGATCCGGGATATGCTCTATCTGCATGTCAAGTTACATCCAAATCGGTACAGTAATTTCTGCATAATTAAGTTACAAACATCCAAACAACTCCACTAATTAAAACGCGCATGCGCAGGACGCACCAATACATACGGTATTAAACTCAACAAACGCGCGACGACTGACACGTTACGTACGATTATCAGATACTGTTCATTGAGAAGGGACGAATTCATAACTTCTGCGTACATTCACGACAATACCCGGCAGGGTAAGTAGACGATGTGCTAATTTCTATAATCGATAATCACTACATATTATAAAAGAAAGTCTTCCGTCGTGTCTGTCTGTTGTTACGAGATGAACTCAAAAACTACATAAAGGATTTTCATGCTGTTTTCAACAATAGACAAAGTGATACATGAGAAAGGTTTAGATGTATAACTTGTTAAGATTTGTACTAATCGTGCAAAGCCGGGGCGTGTCGCTAGTATAATTATAAAATATGCGGAATTATTTGTTTGTAACAAACATCCTCACCAATTAAAACATAAAGCGTGCACGCGCACGACGCGCCAATACACAAGCTGCGCACGCGCATACGGTATTAATCTCAGAATAAACATGCGACAACTAACACGTTACGTACGATTAACAGATACCATTCATTGAGAAGAGACGAACGAATAACTTCTACGTACATTTACGAAAATACCCCGGAGGGGTGGGCAAATAATGTGCAAACCTATATTATATGCACTATTATTATAAAGTAGTCAGCCTCGGTGGCGTAGTGGTTAGTGTAACCGACTGCCACGCCTGAGGCCGCGGGTTCGATTTCCGCACTAGTCAAACATTTGTGTGCATTACACAGATGTTTGTCTTGGTCTGGGTGTTTCTATGTATAATATGTATGTATTTACAAAAACAAAATTATATATGTATGTTTATCCATTGTCTAGTAGTCGTAGTACAAGCTCTGCTAAGTTTGAGCTAGATGGTGTTGTGTGTATGTGATAGAATATTATTATATTAGTAAAAAGATTCTCGGGTTCAGCAGCGGGACAGCTGTCTGAACTAATCTTTATACATATAAGCGTCACCGTCTGCCGGAAGCTGTATCACCCTTGACAGTATCTTGAGAAGTGATCTCAGAAAAATCTATGACTAAGTGTTCGTCTTATTAGGACTTATTAATATTTGATAAATGACTTAACTTAAAATATGATATCATCATGTTGCCATGTCACAGTGGCTCAGCGGTAATGTATGCTGTTTATGAGGTCTCGGGTTCGGGTATAATGTAAACATTTTTGCAATCAAATAAATACCTATATTAAGATAAAGCAATTTTTTTTAAATTTAATATTCTTGATGTCGACCGAGCATACTTCGTAAGCAAAAAATAAAAAGTATATAATATATCCATTATCTAGTATCCATAGTACAAGCTCTGCTTAGTTTGGGCTAGATAGTGTTGTGTGTATGTGATAGAATATATTATTTGCTAGAACATGGTAGGTACATAATTATACCAGGTCTCAAAATCAACCAATGGGACGTGAAAATGAGAAATGATGAACTATATAATAATACAACATAGATATAAAAGAGTAGAGTAGAGTGACTGCAATGCAGAGGGTCTCGGGTTCGAAACCACGTCGCGCACCTCTGACTTTCGGCAGTTATATGACTTTTCGAAATTATGTGCGTATTAATTGACAATTATCGCCTGCTCCGTGCCTCGGAGAGCACGTTAAGCCGTCGGTCCCGGCTGCCATGAACATCTATAGCAGTCATAATTGGGAAAGTCAGTACCCCCTTATATCCTGACACTGGTCTAGCTTTAGGGTATCGTTAGCCTTCGAGTTGCGGAGGACACAACAATAATAGGAAAGAGGAAAAGCAGTTTAAGACTGCGCCGAGCGAAATTTGCCAAAACAGGCGGTCACAATTAAGTTGATAAAATGAACACTTTTTGTTTAATACAAATATAAAATATACATTTACCATAACAATGAATGTGTTTACAATTAATCAGTGTAAAAAACTTAAAATAATTAATATTTTCACCTACAAATATACGTAAACTTGCACGAAATATTTCAAAACGTAAGCTCATGTTAAGTGATTTTAGATTATAACAGTAGAAATCTATCCTATTGTATAGCTTAATCGAAACATAAATAGTTATATTACAATTTGTCCGTCCGTGACAATAAAGATACATATTTATCAAAAAAGCACTTCAAATCCGCCATACAATTTTACTATGGCGGCCGCGCGCCGATTTCATTATCGAGCCCTGTCATTCAGTCCAACCGCGTCTTTCGCTCGGCGCAGTCTTAATATTTTATAATATACATGTTTATAAATTAGTTTTTATTGGAAGTTTTATGCATTTCTAGCGACCCGCCTTAACTTCGCATGAGTAATTCAAAACCTTAACAAATTATAAAGCCTTTCTCATGAATCACTCTGTCTATTAGTGGAAACCGCAGGAAAATCCGTTAAGTAGTTTTTGAGTTTATCACGAACAGACCGACAGACACGGCGGGCGACTTTGTTTTATATACATAGTAATTACTTTTAAGCTTTAAAAAAGCAATAATTATTTTCATTAAAATATTATACAGTATTACCATAGTTTATATTAAAAATAAGTGTTTATAAAATTTTGTCTGCTTAGCATATATTTAAGCAAAGTATATAATTTTATTTTATTTTGTATCTCTTATATAAATATTTTTGTAGATAATAATCCTTACTAATATTATAAATTAGAAAGTAACTCTGTCTGTTTGTCTGTTACCTTTTCACGGGTAAACCACTCAACCGATATGGGTGTAATTTGGTACAGAAATACTTTAAAACCTGTGTAAGGACATAATATGTTACTTTTTATTGATGTAGGTACCAAGCGAACGGAGTCTCGCGTAAAAGCTAATACTATATAAATATCAGAATTTGTTGTTTAAATGTGTATTCATTTATATGAATAACATTTCCGTAATAAAAATATTTTAATTTAATAACAAAGACATTATATTTTTCTTCAATTTTTATAGTCGTAGGCAATTCATTGGTCCACCACCTATAATGTAGGACCTAAAATCAAAGTTGGCGAATAATGGCATAATACCCTTCTGCCTTGAACAAATTTTTCGCGTCGGTCACTTACGCACAATGACCCAATTATGGGGCTAAGTGCGGACAACACACGTCTAACTAACTCAATACCCTTCTGCCTACCCTTTCTAAGATGTTTCAAGTGTTCAATTCAATTGAAATAATTTATTTCTTGACGACCTCGATGGCGTAGTGGTTAGTATTACCGACTGCCACGCCTGAGGTCGCGGGTTCGATTACCGCACAAGTCGAACATTTGTGTGCATGAACATGAATGTTTGTCTTGGCCTGGGTGTTTATTTTATTTATTTATTTAATAAGGCACACAAATCAAAACATAGTGCATACAGTATAAAACTTATATAAACTATTAAATAGGTTTAAACTATGGTTCTAACTATGTGTACACATCATGATTATTAAATATAGATCAGTACAAGATGACGCTACAGAGCTCGAATTAAAAAGAAATACACAAATAATAACAATTTACTTAATCTTACTAAGTTAATTACAACACGTTTAAATAATACATGTAGGTGTGTTATGATGCTTATCTATACTATGAAAATAAAGACAACATATGCCTCACAGTATTTTTAAATTGTATAATTTCATAGTTAAAACTGTCTAGAGTATTATGATATATAGGTAAAAGGTCATACGACACATTCTGACCAGCGGATTGTAAAAAGATGTGTTATTGATGTGAACGTCCGAAATGAGGGTTTTTAGATGTGGGTGGCGCGATCGAGTATTTACGTTTATTTGAGATGATAATTCCGGACAGTATATAGTAGAATGCACAACCTTGTGACGGCACGTAAGATCCATGTATCTGCGGCGTGATTCAAGAGAGAGTAAACTATAATGTTCTAAACGTTCTTCGTAGGAGTGTAGATTATGGTTGAGCCGAAGTTTATAACATAATGTTTCTATGTATAATATGTAGGTATTTACACAAAAAAAGTATGCGAAAGTGATTCGCGCGGCCCCGTCGATAGTGGTTTTGTCGAGGAACACCGTGGTAGGTTTAGTCGGTATTCCGGGAGGTACATTATCTTTTCAACATCTTTCTTTTACCCCGGCGAGTCCGACATAATCCCTCCGCCCGCCCCCGCGGAGGGATATGCGTCATAGCATTCCCCCACGTAAAAAAAAAAAAAATGATGAATATATTATTTGCTAGAACATGATAGGTACATAATTATAACAGGTCTCAAAATCAACTAATGGGACGTGAAAATGAGAAATGATGAACTATATAATAATACAACATAGATACGAAAGAGTATAGTAGAGTGACGGCAATGCACTCGGGTTCGAACCCACGTCGCACACATCTGACTTTCGGTAGTTATATAACTTTTCGAAATTATGTGCGTATTAATTGACAATTATCGCCTGCTCCGTGCCTCGGAGAGCACGTTAAGCCGTCGGTCCCGGCTGCCATGAACATCTATAGCAGTCGTAATTGGGAAAGTCAGTACCCCCTTATATCCTGCCATTGGTCTAGCCTTAGGGTATCGTTAGCCTTCGAGTTGCAGAGGTCAGGTGGAGGCCGCTCCGTGTAAAAACTGATATCCAGTCAAATCTGGTTAGACTGGAAAAAGCCGACCCCAAGTGACTTGGGAATAATAAAGGCTAAGACTATACAAAAGAGTATTATTAAAACGAAAGGAAATAAAAATCACTACACGTTATAAAACAAAGTCCCCCGCCGGGTTTGTCTATTAGCGATAAACTCAAAAACTGCTGAACGGATTTTCATGCGATTTTCACCAATAGACAGAGTGATTCGTGAGGAAGGTTTAGATGTATATTTGTCAAGGTTTTGTACACACAGCGACACACCAACCTAGACTGTTTGGACTTTGAACTATTAGAAGTTGAACGCTGCGAATCGTGCGAGAGAGTGCGTTATATTTTTGTTACGCTCTATCCTTACCATTACATCGACACCACTATGCACAGTCCCTTTCCGACAATTCTCTATTTTGTATGTAGCGTAGTTATGCGTATATATGGTGTCTAACTTGATGTTTAGCCGTGTGTACTACCCGTGGGAAGCCGGGGCGGGTCGCTAGTTACAATTAAATTTGGGGATTTATCCTCAAAGTTACTGGGTTTCCTATTAAGAAATTCTCGGAAGCAGTACGGAGTCTGGAACTGTGCTTGGTAGACGACAAATGCCTCGCCTCCTATAACGTAGATTTACAACCATAGTTGGCGAATCTCACACGGAACAAGAATTTGTGTGCACCACAAATTCTTCCGAGTCTATGTTCTTTGTGACCATTGTTCGAATGTTTGTAAAGTCTACCGCCAAGGCTAATGCCGTTTATCGAGCACAGCTCTAGTAGTAAACCCATTTTATCCAACCCGGGAATCTAATCCGAGACCTCATGCAGTCGCAAAAACTCCCACTGTGCTGATTATATAGGCAAATCCGCTAATACTTTATCCGTCCCGGAAATTGAACCCGAAATACATAGCAGTCGTATACACTCCATTGAGCCACCGAGGCACTCATACTAACGCACTCATAGATATATTTAACCACAATAATAACAACATTTATATATTACCATTGTATATTTTAGATGTAAACTTCCTTATTTTGTTTAATTAACAATAACAGGACAATAATAAAAGATACAGATCCTAAGTTTGATGAGTCACATTATAATATACCAGATATTGCCTGACTTCGCTTGCGTAAACGTAGGGTAGGTTAGTTTGGGCACGCCACGATCGTAGTGGTAAGTCCCGTGTTTGAGTAGTGGCTGGAGAGGCAGCATGGCGCCCTCAACTTCCGGCTGACACGGGTAACACAAGTGACTGGCCACGGTTGTTTTGGCCAGTTCCTGTGTCGTATACGACGGCAAGAGACGCCCGGTTGTCACTACTGCGGCGACTGCTGCGACGTTGTTGACGACACGGCGCTGCACACTTTGGCGGTTTGCCCCGCCTGGGCATCGCAGCGCCGTGAGTTGATCGCGACAGTCGGATTGGTTGCCCTCTCGCTCCCGGCCGTAGTTCAGTCTGTGGTCCGGAGTGAGAGGTCGTGAAACGCCGTCGCCTCCTTCTGTGAGGATGTGATATCCATCAAGGAGGCGGCGGAGCGGGAGGGAAAGCGCTTAAACCCTTTCCCCAACCGCAGAGCCGGGCGCCGAAGGGCGCGAGATGACCTCCCAGCCACCCTGAGGTTTGACCTGGGGGTGGTGGGCTTTGTGGGCCTATCCGCCATCCGTTCAGCACTAGATCCGAAAGGCGGCGTGCGTGTTCCCGCGCGCGCCTCTGTGTCGAGTCCGTCTTCCCTCCAGGGGGGAACAGTATGGATTCAGTGAGAAGTGACCAAAGGTTAGGTCTTGTCGTGTAGTGGCCTGCCGTTTCAAACGGCGGGCCGAAAACTCGGCGGGGTCGCGACCGCATGTGGAAGTGATTCGCGCGGCCCCGTCGATAGCGGTTTTATCGAGGAACACCGTGGTAGGTTTAGTCGGTATTCCGGGAGGTCCATTTTCATCGTTTCAACATCTTTCTTTTACTCCAGTGAGTCCGACATAGTACCTCCGCCCGCCCCCGCGGAGAGGTATGAAAAAAAAGGGAGGTTAAGTTACTTTTTCCATGAAAGGTACCTTATATACTTTTCTATACCCCTGACGAATATGCGAAATGTCCTGATGATCGATCGAGTAGTTAAGGCGTGAAAGCGTAACAATCCAATAAACAATCACATTCGCCTTTATTAGTTAGAATTTTATTACTGCCACGCCTGAGGTCGCGGGTTCTATTCCCGCACGAGTCAAACATTTGTGTGCATGAACATGAATGTTTGTCTTGGTCTGGGTGTTTCTATGTATAATATGTAGGAATTTACAAAAAAGAAATATATAAGTATGTTTATCCATTGTCTAGTACAAGCTCTGCTTGATTTGGGCTAGATGGTGTTGTGTGTATGTGCTAGAATATTATATATTATATAAATATAGTCACTTTTCTGTACATTAAATTAACAAAGGATATAACAAAAAAAAAGATAATGACGATTCATAAATATGGGTGTTTTGTATTGTATATAGACACCATATTTGTTTACACTAGTAAGAAAATATTACTATACATAAGATCGCTCATACTATATTTATTTTGTAACGCCAAGTGAAATCAGCTGATTACCGTCGAGGCTAACGATAATAACCACTATTCATTCGTGATTTCTTGCACGATTGTTTTACTAAACATCGCATAATATATCAATTGTAAACACCGCAAAACTATATTATAATTATATAACTAACTTTTACCCGCGACTTCATCTGCGTGGAATTTAAAAAAATATTTAATTTTTGCGCTTCTCCCATTTTTTTGAAATAACAGTCTGTCCGTGAAAGTCCCGTCAAATCGGCTCAGCAGCAGAGATTAGCCAAAACAAACGGAGAGAAAAAATAGACTAGTTTTTTTTAAAATATAACTTAATAAGTATGCATTTAGTAAAATGCTGTTATTTTGATATTACAAACAGACACTATTTGTATAGATATCAACCCTGTATTAAACTGTCCCACTGCTGGGCACAGTCCTTTTCTCAGTGTAAGAAGGAATAGGCCATAGTCCACCACGCTGGCTCATTGCGGGTTGGCAGACTTCTCATATCTTCGAGAATATTATAGAGAAGTCAATTAAGAAATCAGTCATGCAGGTTCTCTCATTGACAACGTGATATCATGATGATCGGTCAAGTAATTAAGGCGTGAAAGAGTAACAAACAAACAAATTTATGATATTAGTTAAAATAGTACTTTTGTTTTTTTTCTTGTGGTTGGTGGCCAACCTGTTGTCAAGAGTTGTTCAAGCCACCTGTAGGCCTCTGACATGGCTTAACGACTGGGACCGACATTTTACGAGCCCTCCGAAGCACGGAGACGCTCAGATGAAATACCACTAAGCGGTCACCCGTCTATAGACTGACCGCACCCAACGTTGCTTAACCTCGCTAATCGTTTACCGATCAGTGAGTGCAACTGGCTATGAGCGCCTTCGTAAAGACGTTTAAAAAAACTTGGTACACACACAGACTTAATCCTAGATTAGCATATAGAATAGTTGTAATCCCGTTATACGTTCACTTGTAGGCGCAGGCGCAGGCAGTAACTAGTATTTAATACAAAAATCTTCAGAAAATCAATGATACAGTATATTTCTCATCGAACAGATCAGCTGATTGAAATCAACTGTTAGTAATGACTCGATGCTGATGTCATACCCGAATATGTCCGGAAATGTACTAGTCAGCAAAAAAGAAACTAAATTACTAATATAAATATGCAAATATAATAATCTTTGGTCTTGAACTTTGGCCGAAGGAAATCCAAACTTGAAACCAGTTTTATTTTTTATCAAGTCTACTGCCACTTAGAATAATTCCTGTATTAGTCCAGGATCTCTGGTACATTTTTGCACTTGATTACTATCAAGCTAATTTTTCGTGAGTAGCTTCATTTTGACGAGACGCCCAACAATTTTCTGTAGGAGACTCTCGATTGGGGTAGCTAAGCAAGGATACAATATGTCGATTTGATGATTCTCAAATATTTATTACTAACAGCTTTTTTTTAAATCTCAGTTTAATTATCTATTATTTGCCCTACAAAATCTATGGTTTGATCAAAGAGTCCCCTCTTACCAACATGTATCGATAACGAGGTCATCATAAATGAGTATTAACCAGCTGTATTTTTTTTTTACTTAGTTAATATTTATATAATTTAACAGTCATGTTGTCCTACAAATTGCGTGGTACGTTATCGCGGGGGACTTTACAAACATCCAAACAACAGACACAAATAATACCAAGAGTGGGAACACCAGTGGCGTATTGTGGGTGTCAGCCGCCCGGGGCGGAAGAAAATTTTGCAGCTCTCTTATTTAGGTATTTCAATTTAAAAGACTATAATATACAGTCATTCTAAAGAATTTTCGGCAAGAACATTAATCATTATTGTGTAAATAATACATCTGCCCATTCCTCATATTTAAAATATAATAATAATAATATAGGCCCTGTATTAAACTGTCTCACTGCTGGGCACGGGCCTCCTCTCAGCGTGAGAAGGGTTAGACCATAGTCCACCACGCTGGCCCAGTGCGGGTTGGCAGACTTCACATATCTTCGAGAACATTATGGAGAACTCTCAGACATGCAGGTTTCCTCACGATGTTTTCCTTCACCGTTAAAGCAAGCGATAATTAACTATTTAATACGCATATAACTTCGAAAAGTCAGAGATGCGCGCCTTGGGATCGAACTCGAAACCTCTGCGTGGCAGTCCAACGGTCTCCCACTAGGCTATTATATTACAATACATTATCTATACGAATATTATAAAGCTGAAGAGTTTGTTTGTTTGTTTGAACACGCTAATCTCAGGAACTACTGATCCGAATCGAAAAATTATTTTAGTGTTGGATAGCCCATTTATTGAGAAAGGCTATATGCTATATAACATCACGCTATATAATTTTGATTTTGATTTTATTATATAATGTGAAATTTTGCCGCCCTTCTAAAAGTGCCGCCGGGGCTCCACTACGCTACGCCACTGGGAACAACTATTTGTAGATCACACAAATTTTTGTCCTGTGTAGGGATCGGACACACAACACTGGCGCGGAGGCAGTGGCGAAGCGACCACTTAAATCACTACGGTACATAACTTCATGTATTATTATGAGCAAAAGACAATTTGGTAAAAGTTATGTTAGGACAAAGACAATGCTGACTTATCCTTACTAATATTATAAACTAGTATTTCCCCGCGGTTTCACCCGCGTAAGTCCCGTTCCCGTTGGAATATCGGGATAAAAAGTATGTGTGAATCCAGGTCTCCAACTATCTACATACTAAGTTTCATCGCAATCGGTCCCGTGAGAGTACCAAACATCCATACAAACCTTCGCGTTTATAATATTAATAAGGATTCGAAAGTAACTCTGTCTGTCTGTTACCTTTTCACAGCTAAACCACTCAACCGATTTAGATGAAATTTGGTACAGATATAATTTAAAACTGGGGAAGGATATAGGCTACTTTTTACTGCCGCACGCAAAAGCTTTTGTTTGTTACGCTTTCACGCCTTAAATACTCAACCGATCATCATGGATTTTCGCATACACGTTGTCAGGGTTACAGAATATGACATATGGTACCTTTAATTTAGAAATAAAGAAAATACGTTTAACAAGGAATAAACGTTTAAAACTATAATCCGACTACGTAAAAAAAGAGGTCTAAAATAGATGAATTTAAAATTTATATAGCCTATGTCACTCGGGCTATTATTACGAATCTATTGACACCTCATGCATTAAAATCGGTTCAGTAGTTTAGGCGCTACAGTGGATTATATAAACATACATACCCAGACTGCCAAAATCATTGCCCTTCCTTTTGGCTTCGCCGTAGTCGGGTAAAAACTATAACCCGATTACTTAAAAAAAGGGGTTCTAAAAGGATGAATTTAAAATTTATATTATCTTTGTCACCCGGGCCAATATTACGAATCTATTGACACCTCATTCATTAGAATCGGTTCAGTAGTTTAGGCGCTACGGTGGAACATAAAACATACATACCCGGACTGTCAAAATCATTACCCTTCTTTTTGACTTCGCTATAGTCGGATAAAAACTATGACCCGACTACGTAAAAAAGGGGTCTAAACGGATGAATTTAAAATTTATATAATCTATGTCACCCGGGCCATTATTACGAATCTATTGACACCTCATTTATTAAAATTGGTTCAGTAGTTTAGGCGCTACGGTGGAACACACAAACATACATACCCAGACTGCCAAAATCATTACCCCTTTCTTTTGGTTTCGCCGTAGTCGGGTAAAATATACTGTTACAAATCTAACCTAACCTAACCTACTTTTTTATAAATTACTTGCTCTGCTATTCGCTTTCAATACTTTACGATCCGAACGATTGCCTCGATGGCGCAGAGATATGTATGTGTATGCGACTACTGTTTATGAGGTCTCAAAATCAATTCTCGGGTGGAATTAAATATTATAAGGTACTAGAACAGTACTTCTTTCTGGATGAAATACTATTCATCCAAAAAAATTACCATTTTGCTGTAGGTAGGCCCCTGACAACGTGTAGCGAAATTTTATGCTGATCGGTCGAGTAGTTAAGACACAAACAAAAACACATTCACATTTATAATTATAGTTAGGATTTCTATTCCAACATTTTTTGCTGCAGCTCGAAGTCTGTATAGCAATAGACATGCCCCTGTATTACGTAGGATCGAAAATCATAATATAAATATGTTTTGCACCTCTGTCTATCTATGTATATCATCTATACTAATATTATAAAGCTGAAGAATTTGTTTGTTTGTTTGGTTGACCGCGCTAATCTCAGTAACTACTGGCTCGAATTGAAAATTCTTTCAGTGTCAGAGAGCCCATTTATCGAGGAAGGTTATAGGCTATATAACATCTCGCTACGACCCACGGGAGCGGCGTAGTAATCATAAACACGGGTGGCTGATCTAGTTATAAATAAAGTATGAAGAGTAGCTTAACATATTGAGTTGCTGCGACACAGCGGTGGCCAGGCACAATAGATTTTTAATTATGTCTGGTAGTCTAAGACTTGACAAATTAATATTTACTAATCACACCGTTATAATATTATTGTTTTGTATTCTCTTCATATGGATGTTAGCAAGCAACATAGGTGACAATAAGGCCTCAAAAATTCAGTCATCTTTAATATATAAATATAATAATATCATAGACTTTGTTTATCTGTGCATTTTACGCCAATTAAACATAACAAAGACTGAACCAAATTTAAATATGGATTTTATTGATGCTTGGGCTGATGTTTAGTCACTCTTTATTTTTATTGAGTGACTAATTCAAAAGATATATCAATTTTAGATTATGTTACATTACAAAGATCGTCAACCATCATATGGATTTGCAAATACAACTGTAAAATTTTATGATCAGAAAATATTTTTCCTTATGCAATTAATTATTTCATTCATAATTGCTATAAGTACCTACTTCCATCACGGTCTATAATTTTAGTCTAGCTTTATATGCACTTGAACCATATTAGCACACATTTATCAATTCCTGTTTCACTTCTAAGCAGGTTTTTAACATATCAGATATACAACATAAAACTTATAAGAGGTGGTCCTTATAAGTTTAATGTCTGCCTGGTGGCCACCGACATATATCTGTCCTGCTCATGTTATGCTGTGCAGACCAGTGGCATTGTGTGGCCTTGATGGCGTAGTTGTTAATGTAACCAACTGTCACGCCTGAGGTCGCGGGTTAGATTCCCGAAGTCAAACATTTGTGTGCATGAACATGGATGTTATTCTTGGTCTGGGTGTTTCTATGTATAATATGTAAGTATTTACAAAAAAAAAAGTATATTATTATAGTATTTTTATCTGTTGTCTTGTACTCATACTACAAGCTCCGCTTAGTTAGTTTAGTTAGTTAATATCCATAGTATTGTTATCTAATTGTATTTAGTTCTGTTTAGTCAATAATATATCATATAAGGAGTGTATCTCTTACAAATTTGAGTTGCAATTTATCATATTGTTACTCATTCAAATAATTATCATTTAATTCTTTGCCTGAACCCAGTAATTATCTAACAGTGGTTCCTTATAATTAGTCTAGTTAACTGTTGTTTATTGCAAGTAATAGAAATTGATATAATTTGTATAGAAAAATGTATTCCAACAACAATTTAAAAACAATCACCGTTTCTTTAGTAAATTTAATAATTACTGATTTCATAATCATTTCTTTATGATCTATAATAATCAATATAAAAGCATCAAATGCACAACTGCATAGATGGCATATTTGTTAAAGTGGTTCCGTCGCCACTGCCGCCGCCCTGAGTGTTGTGGGTTCGATATCTACACGGGACAAAAATTCGTGTGATCCACATATGGTTGTTCCGAGTCTATGTATCCTTTGTGTCTATTGTTTAAATGTTTGTAAAATACAGGAAATATTTTTAGAGTAAAAGCTGTCTTAGAAAAAGAGAAAGCTTTGGTAAGACAGACACAATGGAAGGTGCTCTGGGACATTCTGCCTCAGGGTCTGATATGGATCCTATCCTTGTTCACAACTTTTGTAGCATAAAATGCTTTCTTTAGATTAGAATGTTATTAGATTCAGAACAATCATACACAGAGTAAGTCTAGAGAAAAGGCAACTTATACATATCTTAACTATACTAATATTATACAGCTTAAAAGATTGTTGTTTTGTTTATTTGAACATGCTAATCTTGGTAATATATCAGTTTGATATCAAAAATTATTTTTACATCAGATAGTCTATTTATTGTTATAGAGCATAATATAACATTATGCTTAAATCCATTTGAATGGACCAGTAATCACAAATGTAGATACAACCATAGGGCATGCTAGCTTCCCATATATACATAGACTCACACCTACTTCCTATAGTATCTCTCTTGAAAATAAATATAAATAAATAGGAACAGAGGCTAAGGATATCCATATATAATGATCCTAGAATATCCTCTTTGTGTCATTCCTATAGTGTAAGGGTTATCTAATATGGAGGAGCACAGCCCATGCACAATAATTGTCTACTGACGAGCTTAGAATTTTGTGTTGAAACCATACATCTTGGGCTGTTTACCAGACTACTACCTGGTCAGATCTTTAATATGCTTATGCTTCGTATATTCTTAATTACAATATATATACATGCTTCTACATTCAGAATACTTACTACACTAGATTTTATATAGTCCATCTGATATAATCAATTTTAAATAATAAACTTAATCCAAAATTGATTGATTTAGGATTAAATATTGGTTCTAACAAGACTAGCAATTTTTTTTATCTCGTATAATCGTAATCTGACTATGATTATTAATTTTAAATGTGAGATAAGTGACTGATAACACAACTCATCTTTGCCAAATAATTTGGGACTGGCATATATATTTTTAATTTATCTCTCTAGAATTTTTAATAGCTGTTATCATTCATGATAATTATATGTCTTTATTTGGGTCTTCAGAACTTTTAATGATAAACGATATTAATTTTGTACATGAAATAAGAATATTTAAGGATTTCTGTCAATACTACAATTGTTGACAAATTACCCTAAAAAATATTTGTATTCAATGTCTCGTCATAAGAGTAGATCCTGAAATCAACAGAGTAGTAGAAGGGTAGATCTGAGATTTTTCTGTCTAAGACACATGAAAAGAACCAACAGTAACGAAATTGGCTCGTATGTGTTTTGGGAAGACTATCAAGAGATATTGGGCTAGATATCACGTATTAGTAGTTTGTGAAGTGTCTTACCATCATGCCAAGGGTTTGCGGGCTCGAAGTACTGCGTCACTATCTGTTCTTCATCAGGGAAGCGCACAGAGCGGGGTACCTTTTTCTTCTCCACTTTTGAATCATTGTCACTGGACTTAGCACAATCTCCACACTCAATCGAACTTTTATCGCTCTCGGTCGGGCATCCCGCACTCTTATCAGGCTCGACAGACATATCTAACGTGTAATCTAACACATATTACTTTACACGACCACATTAGCAAATGTAACTCATAACATATAAAAAATAATTTATAAACACACTTGCACAACACAACACGATCCGAGGTCGATTATTTAACATTAATAAGACAATAACCACGTTAATTCACCGGCCATTGCGTATTTTTTTCGCGTTTCGTTGGACTTTTTTGTGGTACAATTTTTTATTGTTCGTTTCGAATCAAAACATTCCGCACCTTTCATACACCATTTGCCGCCATATTGGATTGAACGAGACAAAAGGAGAGTTTCTTGTATTGACTGCTAGAGGGCGGGAATTTTAACCAGTGTTACCATTTAAATAAATCAGCGTTATTTAATTGTAATAATATTTTGTTTCATGACCTCTAGCGGAGATTTGATTCACTATATATGACAGTTATCAGTTACATAATTTGTAGTATTAAATCATAGATGCCGCAATTGCACCAAAAGATAATTGGGTAAACTTACGAAAATCCTTGCATTGTTGAAATAATTTGATTTTAATTAAATAAATGTCATTTTAAATTAATTAATAACCAACATATTGATTTCTGTAACCTTTGACTAGCAATGCTATACAATCCTATTTTGAGTTGAAATCTTGCATTCTGGCAAATGTATATTATCTTATATATTCTCGTGTCACAATGTTAGTTACCATACTCCTCCGAAACAGCTTGACCGATTTTTATGAAATTTTATATGCGGATTTAGTAGGTCTGGGAATCGGCTACTATACCCCTTAGTGATAAGGATTGTCCACCCCTAACATTTTTTTTTATCTTTTGGTCAATACATTTTTTTATGGCAATACAACGTTTGCCGGGTCAGCTAGTTTGTATATCTTTTTTGATTTAAGAACAATAAATTACTTGCATTATGAGAGTAATCTGACGCTGAACAAATAATCAAAACTAGGCAATTCTGAGTCTGGTTCTGTGCCATTATGTAGGTACCTAGTACCTAATACTGAACCTTCGGTGTGCGATTTCGACCCGCACTCGACTTAATATATTATTATTGATATTATACAATAAATAACAAAATCAACGAGCAATTTATTTAATTATCTAAGCGGAATGTATCAAAATGAAGGTAATTTAAAGCTATCACATAAATCACGAATCGGTAGAGCACCTCTTGGGACGAGCAATGTTTAGCTTAAAAGAAGGTTTCAATCATTAAACCTCACAATACTGGCATACATACTATCTCACGCCTTTATTACGAAACGGATAGACAGAGGTGTATTACACCTACATTTCACCAACTATGGTTTTAAGGCCAACGCAATAAGAGGCATGCGTATTACTGTTTATCCAGCTCAGTTCTAGACTCGGTGTTACTTATAAGAAATTATTGACAGAAGATTAAATATTCTTTGCTCGCCCCGGGAATCAAACCCAAAACCTCGCACACAGCAGTCAGTACTACCGCAGCGACTTAAAGGCAGCTTGCCTAACTTGGTAATAATTATAGCTCGAAAACATCATAAAGAAGTCTGCATGTCTGAGAGTTCTACAATGGTCTCCAAAATAATTATATGAAGTCTGCCAACCCACACTGGGCCAGCGTGGTAGACTATGGTCTAACCTTCATACTGAGAAGGAGACCATGCCCAGAAGTGGAATAATTTAAACAGAGCCCATATCATGTCATTCACCGACAGGTAGCGCAGCGGTAGTAAATGCGATTGTCGTGCATGAGGGTTCGATTTAGGCGAACAAAATATGTGACTGTACCGATGACTGAGTGGACCTTGCCGCTGCCAGTTCATCGAGACTTGTGTGTTCGAATCCACACGGGACAACATTTTTTGGGGTCTATAAATAATTATTGTTTTTGTCCGTTGTTTAATCGTTGGTCCTGTCTCTGATCTCTCTTCGGTCGTGTCGGTAACGTCCCATCAGGCTATAAGAGTGAGGGAACAGAGAGTGCACTTGTTACGAATCCACTTGTGCACTACAATATCTCCTGCGCAGATGGTTAATCTTCGTTAAGCTTGACCGCCGAGACCAAAAAATCTGGATTATGAAAATATTATAATATTAGCCCTGTATTAAATTGTCCCACTGCTGAGTACGGGTTCCTTCTCAGTGCGCAGTCCTCCACGCTGGCCCAGTGCGGGTTGGCATACTTTACATATCCTCACGAACATTATGAAGAACTCTCAGACATGCAGGTTTCCTTACGATGTTTACCTCACCGTTAAAGCTATCGATAATTAACTATTTTACTCACATAGCTTCGTAAAGTCAGAGATGCGCGTACCTTGGGATCAAACTCAAGACCTCTGCGGAGTAGTCCAACGGTCTCCCACTAGGCTATCGCTGCTCATATTGTATAGGTGATTAAAATAAAACATCGCTTGGTTAACTAAAGTTATTTAATCAAAATCAACATCACATATTCATCTATACACACGACTGTTTTAGAACTAACTTAAAAAACTATGTTTCGTTTAAAAGTCATAACAATTTTTTTAATAGCGCAATATTTTCTAACTGTCAACTTCGTAGGCGCCACGCCATAGAGAAAGATTAACGTCTTGTTTTAACAATTTAGTAACATTTTACTAATCAAAATCTGTTTTTTATTTATTTATTTACAAAGGTATTTAAAAAAATATCTAATTATGAGGGTCTGTCTCACCACCTCCAAATAGCATTTATCTATAATGTAAGTGTAACAGTCTCATCATCTCTCTTTAACCTAACAAGAGTGAGACAGCATGCGATTTATCTTTCGGATAATTGTTACTTGATAGTGGTGAAACTGGCCGTGAATGTTTTATAAGCTTGTCCCTAATAATTCAAAACATTGTATACAACTTTTGCTTACAAAGTAAATATAATAGATGTATACAATATTAATATTTTGGTATATTGAATGTAGATATTTTAGTAGAACTTTGTTCCATATACATCTTATTGGGAGAAAAGAAATCTCTCTGTGGTCGTATCGGATTGCCGTCCCATCGGATTATGAGAGTTAGGGAATAGAGAGTGCACTTATGTACTTCAATATGTCTGGAGCAGTGACGTAGCGTGGCAGGAGCGGTAAAATTTTACAATAAATAATAATATTATCTTGTAAATATTTAAACCATTGACCATCATGACAAACAAGAGGAATTGGCAAATGTACAATACACAATAATGATGACTCTGACGAAAAGTTCTTTAGAATTTCCGTATATTAGAGTATTTTAAATTGAAATACCTAATTAAGAGAGCGGAAAATTTTTCATCCGCCCCGGGCGGCTGACACCCCCGCTATACCACTGGTCTGGACGACATAATTATTATTGAGAGTGACTGTTCGATGGGTACGTAAAACGCCAACTTCCATCTAAGGTGGAACATAAACTAACTAACAAATTGAAGGTGTCATACACCTTTAGTACCTTTAGTTTTACCTTTAATAACATATTGGAAAATAATGCGCTACAAAAAAAATCTTAACATATTTTGTAATATAACTGTCATGAACGACAAAAAATCATTGCTTTTTATATATGTATATAACAAGTTTATATTTTAAGAAAGAATTTGAACGTCGAACGACGCCATATTTGTATCCCTGTATTTTTTTAATACAGTTAGGATAACATTTTGGTACTCAAATATGGCGTGGCATAAATTCTGTTGTAAATTACAATTTTTAATTGTATATAAAGTTTTAATATACATTTTTATTCCGGGATTGTAGGGTATTTATACAAAAGTAGGTTCAGCAACGAATGTCTCTAATTATTTTTATAAATATGTGAACATCGGGTTCACATATTTATAAAATAAGATTTTATAAATAAATATAAAACATGCTTTTTAAGCAAATTTCGCGCACGGTGCTGTATTAGATATGGCTTAGCTAAAGTTTATATGGAGAAAGAATGCAGAAAATTTGAAGTTTTAACCACTGCACGACCATTAGTAATATTTCTCACTCGAAAAACTCTAGACCTCTATCTTTACAAAACCTTTCATTGCTGACCCTACTACGTACAAAACAATATAATGAGTGGAAAGACAATTTTTGGTCCCGTTTTCCCCATCTATATCTTCTTACAATCTGATCAACTGACAATAATCGACCAACAGTTTCAATAACTTTTTATATAGGAAAGGTAGAAAATAAGCACAATGCCTAACTGGCAAGTTACCGCTGCTTATGGACGACAGAAACACCAGAGGTATTATGATATCGACCCTTTAAAAAGGGCTAAAATGTTATCACAAGTAGCGAAGGATATTAAAGGCAATACAATAACCTGTTAAGTGTTGGCAATACATGAATTACCAATAGAAGTGTTTTATAGACAAATGAGTGTTTATTCCACAAACAATATTTAAAAATTTATGAACACTCGAGGTTCACTCGGCGATCAAGAGGTTAAATAATAGGGGAGAAATATGCACAATCTTATAGGCGGTAGCTTATTGGATAATTTTGGTTGTCAAAATGGTTGTGAAAATATAAAGTCCTGAATCTGAAAATATAAAGTTTGATAGATTATTAATTTATGACGTATCCATAAATTGTGCAGTAGTCGCAGTTCTTGCAGATGCGTGTACTTTTTACTAGTAATGGTCAATGCACATGATGTGGTATGTTTGCAACTCATCCAAGATTTGATTCGCTATTAAATACAGGTTAGCATCACATACAGCATCAACTACCTAATAAATTGCCGTGGTTAAAATTATTTTAAATAAAAAATACCCGCATTGAAATCGATCCAAACGTTTAGGACCTACCATAAACAAACCATAGTGCACCCTGATTTATCATCAGTAACACACACTCATAAATTGCAAGAACTCTACAAATATACACAATACATCAATAAAGTATAATTTTGTGTACAATGTAAATTTCATACTATATGAAATTATTTTATTTTCATTGTGACGTAAGACCGGCCCAAACTCGACCTCGTGGCGACAAGGTTCCTCTAGTGGCTATTTTTGGAACTAACTTATGTCAGATACTTTAACCTAACAATTTTATAACGCGAGTAGGTTTATTATTAGCTAGCTGTTACTGGCGACTTCAACCGCGAGGAATTTACAAAAAAGGATTTTTTTCCGGAGATCCCTAATTTTCTAAAATAAATGTAGCCGTTCTTATAACATCAGCTTTCTGCCAGTGAAAGTTCTGTCAAAATCGATCCAGCCGTTTCAGAGATTATCCGGCACAAACAGAAGCAAAACATTTAAAATAGATTTTTGGTATAATTACCGTATATACTTTCATATGCATTTAGTAAAAAGTTGACATTACAAACAGACATTTCAATTTTATTTATTTGTGAAGATATATATTAATAAAACGATTAGAGGATCAGCTCTTTTAATAAAATTTAATCAAAATGGAGTTCCTATATAGTCTTTAAACAGAATTAATTGAAAATACTAATAAGCCTTTACCCGTTACTTATTTATGCCTTACCTAACAACTTTTGTTCTATTACTTTTCATAATTCATTATTCGGATGTTGCATATCAAAAATTTTTTTTTTATATTACAATAGTGGCAACGACGGCCTTGTTAAAACGACCTTGTAAAAACCTTTTAACGCCCCTTTTGAAGAACCCCATACTGTAGTCTTGTGGGAAAACCTGGGCAGGGAGTTCATTCCACAACCTGAGCGTCCGCGGGAGAAAATTCCTTTGGAACCGTTAGGTGCGGCACCAATTAGGTTGTAGGGTGTGAGAATGACATCCCTGCCGATGGCGAGCGGTGCGATGATAAAAAGTAGCTGAGGGCATCATCTCAAACAACTCGTCAGAACACTGTGGAGGAACAGGGTGTGAAGTCCCTCCAACACAAAGGGAGGATCCTCCGACCAGGCTGGTTGATCGTGCCTGGCGGGCCGCGGCCCGACGGTTGATGACGGGAGCTTGTATATATACTCAGTCGCTGTGTAAACTTCACTTGTGCCATGCAGAATAGTATGACGTCATGTGAAGTGCGATTGTATCGCCATCTGTTGAGTGTAGGCTGAACTTCTTCGTCTGTGCGGAGTCGCCACAACACAATCCATTATATAAACGGTAGAACACGCAAAGGGAGGCAAAGTCCCGTCTGAGACTTAGTGGCTCAATACCGTCTGTGAGTTTGGGCTCATCGACAATTCTCAATGCTCGTCTCTGTACCGTGTCAAAAGGATCAAGCTGGTATTTTGGTGCTCCTGCCCAGATATGACTGCAGTACTCCATGTGAGGCCGGACTTGCGACTTATATACAAGCAGTCTTTGCCCCGCAGTGAAGTACCGCTTAGCTCTATTGAGCACACCAAGCTTTTTGGAAGCCAGCTTGACCTTGCTCTCTAAATGACTGCGGAACTGTACATCACTTGATATGTCGAGGCCAAGGATTCCAATACTCTTGGAGATGGTGAGAGGCGTGTTCTGGAGTTGTGGAGACACAGTAAATGGGATTTTCTTAGCGGTGAACGCGCAGGCTTGTGTCTTAGCTGGGTTAAACACGACTAAATTTAGTCTTCCCCATTCAGATACTCTATCCAGAGTATTTCCGATTTCAGATACAAGCCGTTCGCGGCTTTCCTCCACTGTGGACCGAGGGATATTAGCGCGGCCCGTGTAATAAGTATCCCCAGTATTGTCATCCGCATAACAATGAATGCCATCAATTGATAACATATCATTGACATGCAGCAGAAACAGCGTCGGGGACAACACAGAGCCTAGTATATTTAATATAATATAACAATATCAGCCCTGCATTAATCTAACCCATTGCTGGGCACGGGCCTCTTCTCAGTGTGAGAAGGGTTAGGCCATAGTCCACCACGCTTGCCCAGTGCGGGTTGGCAGACTTCACATATCTTTGAGAACATTAGGTAGAACTCACAGACATGCAGGTTTCATCACGACGTTTTCCTTCACCGTTAAAGCGATTATTAACTATTTACTACGCACATAACTTCGAAAAGTCAGAGGTGAGCGCCATGTGGATCGATGAGAGCTCTGCATGGCAGTCCAACTAGGCCATCGTAAATTACGAAAATACAAATATTGATATTGGTTGCTCTAATCGCACGACTAAGAATTAACCTATCGTATGTTTATATTTTCGTAATTCTACATACAGGATATGGCGTAAATAATGGATAACCACGAAACTGTCGACTGGCCAGATTATCATCTATCATTTACCCCACTTATATCACCATGCACCATTTATCATTCTGTTTTTTTATGTCACTCATGAATACTTGTATCATCAGACCAGTATAAATTTTTTTTGTTACTTATTGTCAAATTTTAACATGTTTTCTAAGGAATTACGCATTTTTGGGCAACTGTATCGAAAAAATAAATGAATGAGGGCGTATGGTGATATAAGTGGGGTAAATGATAGATGATAATCTGGCCAGTCGACAGTTTCGTGGTTATCCATTATTTATGCCACATCCTGTATATGTCCTTTACCCAAAATATCCATTCATAGCCAAAAAAACAATCAGTTTTAAGCGTTAAGGTTAGTAGAATAAAGTTTAAATTGGCGTGGTACTTGGTGGCTCGTATGCGAGCCGCTGGCAAAAGACAGGACTACACGCGATCGCAGAAGAAAGCAGCGACGTAACCGAACAGCACACCGCGTGGAATGCGTTGTGTATGTAATCGACTGCCCTGATGGTATAGTGGTTTAAGCGATCAACTCGCCATTGCTATTACGCCGAGTGTTGTGGGTTCGAATCTCACGCGGGACAAAATTTTAGTGATCTACAAATGATTGTCCTGAGTCTGGATGTTCGTTGTGTCCGTTGTTTGAATGTTTGTAAAGTCCCCCGCGACACAAGAATTATTCCTAGTGCGGCAGAAGTCTTTTAAAAAAAAGAAAATTATAACTTCTGAAGATGTTTTTTGGTAAAAGTATTAAGTTATAAAAAGCCAATGTATCCGTATTCTGTGATTTACCCGACTGTACAAAAAAGCGGAGTTATTAATCCAAGATTGTTTGGGTGTAACGTCAAGCATTAAAATGTAAACATAATGCATTATCGCGTTAATAAAGATTATGTATCTATAATATAATATAAAGAGGAAAGATTTTTTTGTTTGTACATACGGCTACACATGTTCGACACCTACGACATATACGCTATAACTACGCTACAAACAAAATAGAGAATTGTCGGAAAGGGACAATGCATAGTGGTGTCGATCTAATGGTAAGGATAGAGCGTAACATAAATAAAACGCACT
Organism: Catocala nupta; assembly: GCA_963675205.1. NCBI lineage: Eukaryota > Metazoa > Arthropoda > Insecta > Lepidoptera > Erebidae > Catocala > Catocala nupta. The sequence continues at coordinate 4,831,869 of OY776108.1, read as the reverse complement.
CTCTCACACGATTCGCAGCGTTCAACTTCTAATAGTTCAAAGTCCAAACAGTCTAGGTTGATGCGTCGCTGTGTGTACCTAATGATTAAATTCAAAACTATTAAAAATTCTTTCCCCATAAGAAAGCTATATTATCATCGAGTAACATAGGCTATATTTACAATATTTTATTCAAATAAAATTTGAATTAAATATTGTTTCACCTATCCTAACCACTTTTACGCGATCGAAGCCGCGGGCAAAAGCTAGTTATATGTAAAAAGTGTTAGAACAAAAGTTGTTAAGTATGATGTAAAGAAGACACTTAAAAGGTTAGTAGTATTTTTAATTTACCTCTGTATAAGTCAAATATGAAATAAAATTCAATTTCAGTTCACATCTGAAGTTTATTATAATATAAGAGTATACTAATTGTGATATTTATGGCACTAACGGCCATTTTCACCACTATCAAGTAAACGTTATCCGAAAGATAAAACGCATGCTGTCTCACTTTCGTAAGGTTAAAGAAGAGAGATGGCGAGACTTTTATCTTATAGAAAAATGCTATTTGGACGTGGTGGGACAGGCCCTAAGATTATCAAAACTCGATTTCGCACAATTTTTATTACAAGAATTAATCCTCAAAAACTACAGAACGCATTTACATGCCGATTTCACCAATAGACAGTGATTCATGCGGAAGGTTTAGGTGTATAACTTGATAAGGTTTTGTACTACCCGTGCGAAACCGGGGCGGGTCGCTAGTTGTGTATATATAGTATTTGTCTTATCAATCTTATTTGGTATACAAACAAATCTATACTAATAATATAAAACTGAAGAGTTTGTTTGTTTGGTTGAACGCGCTAATCTCAGAAACTACTAGATCGGTTTGAAAGATTATTTTACTGTTGGATAGCCCATTTATCGAGGAAGGCTATAGGCTATATAACATCACGCTACGACCAATAGATGCGGAGCAATAATGTAAAATGTTGCAAGAACGGAGAAAATTCTCTTATAAGTAGCGCGGATCAGCTGTTCAATATAAAATTATTCAGTTGTTGCTTTCAGACTATATTCGTTCTTAAAAAAATAGAGATGACAAAAAAGACAATAAATAGAGATAGGTCTATGTATTGTCTTTGGTTATTAGTACGCCATATTTTTTTATTAATCTGTGTATTGTTGGAATGTCAGACATAACTGAAAACCAATTGGGTCTGGTCGCCGGTGTACCGCTGCTACTCAATAAGTTAAATAAGGCAATTAAGAAATATGGACTGATTATTCATAAATCATGTTAGATAAAAGTATATAAGTGATTATGTCATAAGTTAGTTCTGTGACTTGCCGCTAGGGGATCACCATTTGTCAATAATCCCACTTATAGTACAATACTATACTAATCTTTAGGTGATACTGGAAGCATTGAGAGCCCTTATTGACCCAACGATCTTGGAGGGTTAGGATGGAGGAGTTGGGGTAGATAGGAAGAAGGAGCGAGGGTGAAAGGGTAAAGGAAGTTATAAAGAGAGAGGGCAGGAAGAGAAGATGATGAAGAGGAGAAAGTAGCTAAAAGGAGAGGGGGCAGGCAGAGAGGATGGTGAAGAGGAGATAGTAGCTAAAAGGAGAGGGGGCAGGAAGAGAGGATGATGAAAAGGAGAAAGAAGGGAGCTATAAGGACAGAGGGGGCAGGAAGAGAGTATGATAAAGAGAAAAAGAAGGTAGCTATAAGCGAAGAGAGTAGGGTATCAAAACGGAGAGAGGGGAGTACTGGAGGAGAGCAGAATTCGTTGAGAAGAAGCAGGTAAGAGTGCTGGAGAGAAAATATTTAGATTTGAGTAACAATTATCCAAACAACTTCTTTACAGTAAGATTGAACAATTTCGGACCTGAAACGAGAACGATGGAGCACTTAGATTTTGGTTCGAGGGGAGGACGGAAAGACAATCATCTATGGCTGTGATAGTATTAATATTGATGAAGCCCGCAGATTTTTCGATCTGCGCCATCGATGTATTCAATTCAGCCTATTAATTGTTGGAGACATAATTGCAAACTTTTTGTGCCTGACCGCAGGTCACTGCTATTCAATTGGTTCAAGGACCTCTAAATTCTCACAACGAATCAGGGATGTTGCAAATATTCGTATCTGCATCCGTAATTGCGGAGCTTTAGCATCGATTTGGACATCTGCATCCGCATCCGCAATAATCAACGCGGATGTTAATGCGGTTCCAAATATAGCGCAGGTTGCGACAAAAAGGAAAACAGTTGTTCAGAAGTACGTGTTTAATTTATGAACCTTTGCAAAACAGGCTTGAACCTGCGAAAGCGGTGATATTAGATACTTTTTAATAAGATGCACAATTTTCATCAACATCCCCGCATCCGTAATTGCGGAATTTCCTCGTCGATTTGGACATCCGCAGTTGCATCCGCATTTGCGAATGCGAGCTTTTCAATATCAAAAAATCTGCATCCGCAATATCCCTGCTACTAAGAAATGTAGTAGTAGGACTGAAGGCTTGGTTATTAAACTGTAAATTTTTGAAATGCCAGCCATAATCGAAAACGTATTGCGCCTGACCGTCGGTGTTCCACTGCAAATCAATTCCTTTAAACTCTCACTACTAATAAAGGTACTCTCAGTAGGACTAAAGGATTAGATATTAACCTGTCAGTTTTTAAAATGCCAGCCTTAATCGAAAACCTATTGTGTCTCTGTGAATCAATTCCTCTAAATTCTCACTACGAATAAAACCACTTCTAGTAGGACTAAAGACTTTGATTTTAACCTGTGAATGCCAGTCAAAATTGAGACCCTATTGTGTCTAACCGCCGGTGGCCCTCTGTCGCTCAATAGGTTAACATTCTGGTCATCAAATTGGTAATATTACAATAGTATTATAATAATAATATTCGTAGATATAACAATGCGATATAACAAACTATTTTACGAAACGTTTTGGTCATTATATAACGTATAACATACAATATTATATATTTAGAAAAATATTCGAATTTTGATATAGGTAAACACTTTTGGACGAATTCTTATTATTATTCTGTATGGCTTTGGGTAAGGTGCCACCCATAAGGCAGCGCTAAACACCTCATTCAGAAAGTCTGCCGCGAGTTTTCATAGCTCTTGATAATACGCACAATCGTATTTATTTATTAAGAAACAGTTACTACAATATCACATACACTTGAGAGATATATTTTGAGTCTAACGAATTGTATAACTTATTACAGGTGAGTCCAGCATGCATTTAATTATTACATAAACAACATGACATAAGAAACAAAGATAAATATTAAAATCGAAGAAATATCAACATAAAAGTTAAATTTTAAATTAAATTATATCAAAGTTAGGCAAATTTTACTTCTCTTACAGTTACATAAATTTCTTTGAATTAATTTAAATAATAAACGTATTCGAATGACTTCTCGATTATTAAACTGTATTCTGTATTCGAATGAAATAATGTAGTCGACTATGTTTGATTTTTAACAATTTTTTTGTGAGAACAGTTTGAAAATTGCTCGGTAATTTTTACGGAAAGTTATTGTGAAAATAGTATCAGAATTGGTCTGAAATTGAAGGAGCAATGTACAAGAGTGAGGGTGTAGTGAGGGCATTTCGCTATCTCCCTCACGCGCCTATATTAAAATAGCAGTTGCGTCGCAATTGCATCCGTTTTTTGTCATTTGACAAATGTCCTTCATATCAGATTTGAAAGGTTTAAGTATTATTATATAATTTTTTTTTGGTTGTTAGTTAAAGTAATTTGTTATAATACATAGGGTGCATTCCACTTAGCGTTCACGACGCCTAAAATGCTCGTTTAGCCGTTCCACATGACGACTACAACCGTTGTGGTCGCGGTGAAAACGTCACTCATTACGTCATTACTCAAGCTCACGCAACGCTCACGACCACCCATGCTGAGAAGTGGGTCGTCGTGAGCGTTGCGAAATTTGGCGCCATTTTCAATATAAAGTTGGTAACAAAAATGGCGACAATGAAAATTATTTTATCTGGTCAGACTTAGGCACAAATTGTAACTTTTTAAAACTCTTTAAGCATTCGTCTTCTGTTTTGCTAATTCTTTAAATTTACATCAACGCTCAAAACACTCCATTATCTGTTCCACTTGAGTTTAAGCATGTGGAACGGGAAAAACCGTGGTCGTGAGCGTGAGTGTCGTGACCGCTAAATGGAACGCACCCATAATTATACGAATATACACAGTCGCATATCTTTATCCCCGAATGTGTAGGCATATTTCACAACATATTGCTTTAGGTTCCATTTAATTGACGTAAGCCTGATGCCGTTAACTGGACACTGTTTCAAACTTCGCGCTGGTATTGAGCATTTATTTATAGAGAAAGCAAATAACACTATGCCCGAAACGGGACATAAATCTGATACTCGCAAAGCAGTCGCATACATAACCGCTGCACCACTGAGACAGTCGTAAGTAATAAATTAATTTTAATAAAATCCAAATTAGTCAATTACTCTATAATACTCATTGTTGAGAGCTATGAAAACTCGTGGAAGACATTTTAGTGATGTATCGTATAGAGGCGAAACATATATCGCAGTATATCATCTGTATTTATAACGTCATAATATAAAGGGATCAGTTCATTTATGCGCTACACGCTGCGTTAGATGCACGCGGCAAACGCTCTCCGTCCGCCGTGAACGTCGCTCATCAAGTTACGATTAAAGTAAAACTAACGCAAAGCAATTGAGTTATTTATACTAATATAATAAAGGTGAAGAGTTTGTTTGTTTGAACACTCTCTCTGGATTCTACTAGTCAGATTTGACAAAATTATTTTTGTGTATTTCTTTATTTGGTAAATAAATATTTTTTTATTGTTATTATTATTAGGATCCAATTTTTGAGGAAACTTATAGGCTATATAACATCACTTTACGAGTCACGAGAGCGCAGCAGTTATTATGAACGCGAGTGAAAGCTTTGGGATAACTGGTATATTATAACACTAGCTAACCCGCGCAACTTCGTCTGCTTCTCATGAGATTTCGCAACATTTTTCATTGCTGCTCCGCTCCTATTGATCGTAACGTGATGTTATTTAGCCTATAGCTTTCCTCGATAAATGGTCTATCCAACACTAAAATAATATTTCAATTCGGACCAGTAGTTCCTGAGATTAGCGCGTTTAACCAAACAAACAAACAAACTCTTCAGCTTTATAATATTAGTATAGATAACTAAATTATGCCCACAGCTTCGCTCGTGTCAATGTACATTTTGTAAATAAATTTCTATCTGTCAGAAACAGTATCTTGTTTCTGAATTACGTTTACATCATCCATAAAAAATACTGCTTTTCTATATGGTATACCTTGTCATTTTCTGTTCCCCTGACAACATGTATGCGAAATTTCAAGATGATCGGTCGAGTAGTTACGGCGTAAAAACGTAACAAACTAACTCACGTTCGCATTTATAATATTAAGTTAGAATTAAAATAGTACGCGGCAATGCATTAAACGCAGCGTATGACGTGTAAATGAACAGAATGCCTTGTTTGTTTTACGTTAGCTCGATCGACACGTTTATGACGTTCGGCGCTCCGATTGGCTATCCAAGCTCTTAACCAATCAGAGACAAACGCAGTAAACGTTTCAATCGCGTTAACGTAAAACCAACTCGCACTGGGCACCCTAAACTCTTTAGATAAGGCCTAGATACTATGACGCGACTGTCCACCATCAGAGGAGTTCGGTATTGTCAACCTTTTTCTTTTGCAATAGTTGCGGTGTTACTATCTTCCCAATTATTCTTTTAAAGTTAATTTCCGCCAAATAACGCTTATTATAATTGAATGTGCTACTTCAGCAAGTAATATTAAAAAACACAACAATCAAGACAGTAAAAATATTTGGAAGGAATATCGCGGCAATAAAATATTGCTGGCGATATTATATTCTGGATGAAAGGTATCCTATGTCATTTTCTGTATCCCTGACAACTTGTATACGAAAGTTTAGTATGATCGGTCGAGTAGTTAAGGCGTGAAAACGAACAAAATCACATTCGCATTTATAATATTACGTTAGCAGTGCGACTTTCGGTCAGCCCTTTAACTTAAGAGCCAGAAAAAAATAGACCCGTATACTCGAAAACAAATACTCTTATTTTGACGCAATCGGATATACAAACATTACTACATATTATAAAACAAAGTTCCTTGCCACATCTGTCTGTCTGTTCGCGATAAACTCAAAAATTGGTGATCGGATTTACATGCGGTTTTCATATAGACAGAGTGATTCTTGAGGAAAGTTTAGGTGTATAATTTGCTAAGGTTTTGTACTACCCGATCGAATCAGGGCGAGTCGCTTGTATTATAAAGCTAAAGAGTTTGTTCAGTTCGAATTCAAAAAATATTTTACTGTTGGAAAACCATATCTATTCTATACTAATATTATAAAGCTGAAGAGTTTGTTTGTTCGTTTGGTTGAACGCACTAATCTCAGAAGCAACTGGTTCATATTGAAAAATCTTTTAGTGTTGGATAGCCTATTTATCGAGGAAGGCTATAGGCTATATAACATCACGCTACGACCCACGGGGGCAGCGCAGTAACCATAAACGTGGGTGAAACCGCGGGCATAGCTAGTCCTATATAAAAGATTTACGAAATATACTTCTTCAGAAATAGCACATTCAATGTTATACCACATTCGATTGAAATCTTTACTCGTTACCCTAATAGATGGCGGCGGTACTGTCTCGTTATACGCAACGTATATATAAAACTATATTTTTGGTATGTATATAACTTTTATATGCACTTAACTAGAGTTTGTAAACACCTCACTGAGTCTCCTTTTTGATTTTTAAATCGAGAGCGCCATCTGTAAAATAATAAAAAATATTTAAAGTTTTTTTTTGTTTGTAGTTTTTAGGTTGTCATACCTGAAGGGTGCCAACGGTTCCTTATTACTAAGCCTGTCAGCGGGCTGTTTCTCATGAACCGGATTCACGGAGAGTGTATTTCTTTTGTCACTATAACATCAAATAATAAAAAGCACATAATGTTATATCTTGTAGGATGGTCTGGAACCCTTATTGTGATATTTGACAAGCTCGCTTTATAGGTAAAGAGAAACATCGTGAGGAAACCTACTGATCTTAGAGTTCTCCATAATGTTCCCGAAGATATGTGATAACCGCCAACCCGCACTGTGCCAACATAATGGACTATGCCCTTACATTTCTCATACAAAAAAGAGATCCTTGCCCGACAGTGAGACAATTTATACACAGCGCTAATATCATCTTATCTCAAGTATTTTTAAATTGAAAACTTCTTTAGGCGCGTTGAGCACTTTTTGGGTGAACAAAAATCATGGAACTCGCATCATCGTCACCGAACGCTTTCCATGAGCTATATGTATACTGTGTATATACGTGTAGTTTTTGAGTGAACAAAATGAAACTCGCGTCAGCGTCCCAGCACGCTAGTTACTCAGTTTTCACTTCTATCGGCAGTCCCCAAAGACTGCCCCGCATGCTTTTTTAAAAGACAACTCCCGCCTTTGGAGTAATTCCTGTACCGCGGGGGACTTTACAAATATTAAACAACGGACACAAAGAAGACTGAGACTCTGGACAACCATTTGCGGATCACACAAATTTTTGTCTTGTGTGGGTATCGAACCCACAACACTCGGCGCGACGGCAATGGCGAGGAGACCACTTAAAACACTACCCGATCCGTGCTGTCTGCACTTGCTGTCTCACAGCAATATCTGCCTAATTAAGTGTCATACTATGAATTTCTTGTCAGATAAATGCATTAGCTCTGAGCGCGATCGGGGAATTGAACCCAAGATCTTATTCATAGCAGACGTATTTACTACCACTATTCCACCAAGGTGGTCTAATGGTTATTCAAATAATATTAACAGTAATCCAAAATAATATAAATTATTATTCGAAAAGATTAATTATTATTCGGATAAGATTAATTATCATTCGGAAAATATTAATTACTATACGTAATATAATAATAATAAGATTGATTACTATTAATTTAATAATAACAATAAAATATTTATTGAGTCCAAAACATATGAATTTAAACATTGAAATCCCACCAAACTGCTTAACAGTTTGTCAGCAGGTTATATATTAGAATTATATTAATTATTATTCGAATAATATCAATCATTATTCGAATAACTAACCCCTTATATTATATACTACAGAAGCATACATACCATTAGTATCTGTATACACATACGCGATCCTCCTCGGCGCCAATTGCTTCCTACCATGACTTTTTCTCCTACCCTCTTTCAGAGACAAATTTAACACTCCATCATCACCGTCCAATATCTTCATTTCACTATCACACAAAACCATAGACTTGATCTCCGAACTCAGCTTATCATTCGAGATAAAAACAGTTTTAGCGAAAACTTTTTTCTTGTCATCATTTTTGAAAATGTGATTCACGCTTTGCTGGACTAGCTTATCGATTCTACACTCGAATATGTTTTTAGGCGAGTTCTCGAATAGATCTTTCGGTGAGTTCTCGAAAATATCTTTCGGTGAACTTTCGAATATGTTTTTCTGTGAGTTTTCGTATATGTTCTTGTCTTTGTCTTCTAATTTGATTTTGTCTGTGTTCTCGAAGCATTCCGGTAGTAAGGGTGTTTTGGTTTCCGTGACGGTTATAATTTTGGCGGTTGGTTTTTGAGATTCGAGTTTGGTGGTTTCTACTTCTATGGAGGGGACTTCTGTGGAGTCCGAGCGGTCTTGAAGTATCTGAAAACATTAATTTAATATTTTTAATCGATCGACGGTATTTTCGTTAGGCAAGGAATAAGCATTCCTATCTAACGTGGCAATGTCCTTCTAGTCGGTTGGCTAGCTGGAAAAAGTGGAAAGTGTGGAAGTACGTTACAGAAGAACGACAAAATAAAATCAAAATTATGTTTATTCATATAGGTCATAAAGTTACACTTATGAAAGTCAAAGTTACACTGTGAGTTTACATTTACATTTATATGTTGTCATCTTCAGCAAAGCAAAAACGTAGAACTAACTATAAGAACTGGCAAGAAACTCATATCCATTTATTTTAATCGGAAATCAGTTTTATAAGGAGCTGCAGCTTAAACCACTTACCACTCATAAAGTTCTGAAGAAATAGATAATATTTAAACGAGAGCCTCTAATAATATGGTTGAATAGAAGCATCTACTTACGTGTGCACAGAATTAAAACAATTCGAGACCATATTGCAGTCCGAGGTGAAGTCTAAATTGTTAAGATTAGAGACAAACTGCCAGAATCTACAGAACCATGGTCGGTCAGTTATCCCGTTCACAACAGACAGTCAACATTCATTTTGTGTTCATGCTGTCAGCAAGAGTACTAAGCAGCTGAATGACACGTACGCAAGCATTTCTACTGGTATTATGTTTTTTAAAGAATATTCCTGCACTAGAAATGTTTCCTGTGTCGCGGAAGACTTTACAAACACTCGAAACAACTATTTTTGGATTACACAAAGTTTTGTCCCGTGTTGGGATCGAACCCACAACCCTCAGCGCGGTAGCAGTGGCAAGACAACGACTCAAACCACTACGTCATCCTTGCAGTCAAATCCTTACTTATATTATAAAATCGAAAGTAACTCTGTCTGTCTGTGTGCCTGTTAACTTTTCACGGCTAAACCACTTAACCGTTTTAGATGAAATTTGGTAGACAGATATAGTTTATAACCTGGGGAATGACATTTTATTGATGTAGGTCCCACGCAGAACCTGCGATAGCTCAGTGGGGAGACTAACAGACTGCAATGCAGAGGGTCTCGGGTTCGAACCCACGTCGCGCACCTCTGACTTTCGGAAGTTATATGACTTTTCGAAATTATGTGCGTATTGATTGACAATTATCGCCTGCTCCGTGCCTCGGAGAGCACGTTAAGACGTCGGTCCCGGCTGCCATGAACATCTATGGCAGTCGTTATTGGGAAGTCAGTGCCCTATAATATCCTGACACTGGTCTAGCCTTAGGGTATCGTTAGCCTTCCGGTTGCGGAGGTCAGGTGGCAGCCGCTCCGTGTAAAAACTGATATCCAGTCAAATCCGGTTAGACTAAAAAAGCCAACCCCAAGTGACTTGGGAATAATAAAGGCTAGGGAGAAGAAGGTCCCACGCGAGCGGAGCCGCGCGCAAAAGCTAGTTATATATATTACCACAATATACGAACAGTGCTTACCTGAACGATATACCTTCTAAGTCTGATGCAGCTGTCTCTAACGGAGTCCCGTTGTGAGAGCAGCGCCCTTCGCTCAGCGAGAGCATCGTCCCTACACGCTCTGACCGCTCGAAGTTCTCGAGCCAGCCGTCGAAGATGCTCCACGCTTCGCCGCCTGCTGTTCTGCGAAGCCAGCTGTAAACAAAAACATACATACATAGTCTTAAGGTTATACGAAAATTTTCGTTTTCGATTCGAGATTTTTTTTTTCAGAAGTACCAATATCTTTGCCAATCCGGAAATCGAATCTGATGATGCACAATAGCCATTATCGTCGCATTACCAAGAATGGCACCATAGACTAAAATACTTTAGTTATATACCAGATTTGACCCGCGGCTTCGCTCACCTAAATGTAGGTTATGACAATTTTCAATCCCTCGGGGTAAGTACCTTTTTCTGGGCGAAAAATACCCTATGTACTTTTCTGTACCCCTCACAACGTGTATGCGAAGTTTCATAATAATCGGTCGAGTAGTTAAGGAAAGCCTAATAAACAAACTTATATTCGCATTTATAATATTAAGTGACCGGTACTTAACAAGTTGTTGATGGCCGGTCTGTGGATAAAAATATTGTTGTCACATACATCTATGTATATATTAATACGTGAAGCAAAAACTTTGTACCCCGTTTTACAAAAATTGCGCGGACGGAGGAGAATGAAATTTGGTACAGTTAAAGTTTTTATGGAGAAGGAGTGGCGAATCCTTATATTTTTATAAAATATGCATTAGAAATACATTAAATTAATGAAAAAACACTACACGCACACAACCATGCATTTGACACACGCAGTCGAATTGCGTTCGTAGTATTTCGTCTGACGTCGTACAATTCTTTGTAGTTATGGTTACATATACCTTATTTATATGTAATAAAGAAAAACAGTCAACAAAGTAGCAAGCTTAGAAATAATATCAATGAAAGAGTATAATTAAGTAAATAATAATTTGTTTGAAAACGATAGGTAAATTAACCTGTATAGCCTTGGAGAAATGTAAATGAAATGTGATTATAAGGGTAAAGTTGTAGACAATAAAACCTTAATAACGATCAAACTATATAACTATATAATATACAGGGTGTCCGGTAATTAATGGATAACCTGGAAATGTCTTATAGTGAAACTGATTAGAAAAAAATATGAAAAAATATTTATCCTAACTACTACCTGAGATTTGTGTTGTTTTTTTAATTACCATGTGTACCACTTTCTTGTATACTATGACCATAAATTAATGAAATCTATCGGTTTTTTGTTGTTTTATTATTAAACACTAATTATGTTAATAGATACACAGTCAAAAGTATGCTATGCTATAATAGCTTGCATTTTTTAATATATATATTTTTGTAATAATTTTTTGTTTTCTTTTTTCAGAACGGCCTTCAGTTCTACTATAAGACATTTCAAGGTTATCCATTAATTACCGGACACCCTGTGTATACATATAATTAAGGATTTGTACTACCTGTGCGAAGCCGGGGCAGGTCGCTAGTACATAATATATCAAAATATCAGCATTGTGCATAATCTGGCCCACTACTAATAAAGACTTATTATAAGACATAACTAAAAAATATAAACAGACTTCAAAAACACTAAGAGATTGTCAAATATTATCTTTTTTCGTCTTTACTAAGCTGCTGATGGAATCTAACCAATTTGTAGTCGGTGCCAACCAAATACCCAGTACAATCTAATTATTAACCTCTGAGTCTTCTTCGAAGAGGTTAATGAAAACACTATGTGGGTCTGTGTGTCTGTCTGTTAGTGACAGGCATAGCTCCGGAACCACTGGACCGATTGACTTGTACTTGGTGTACAGACACCTTGGGTTCATCCCTCGATCGAGTTTGAATCCTATATGCCCTGTGGGTCAAAAGACCCTCCGAGATATAGGGGTCAGGGGATATCCACCAAGAGTGATTTGAAATTCCAAGGGAGAGGCTTTTGCCCAGATGGATATTAAAAAACCTGAAGAAGAAAAGGTCACATGAAGACGAAGAGTTTGAATCCAGGGCTTTTACACCCATCTCGTTTGGCATCGGAATGAGATCAAAAATTTCAATACTTGAACATTAATCTTAACTAATATTATAAATGCGAATGTATGTGAGTTTGTTTGTTACGTTTTCACGCCTTAACTACTCGACCGATCGTCATGCAATTAGCATGTACACATTATCAGGGGTACAGAAAAGTACATAGATGGTACCCTATGTAGTTTTCTGTATCCTTAACGTGTATGCCTTTAATCTAGGAAAAAAGTATTGTTCTCGAGGGATTAAAATCAAAATCTAGTAAAATATAATACCTTCCTCCTTTTTGGGAGTTTTCTTTTATACAACTAAGGTGGCATACAATCATACCGGTCCACCTGATGGTAAGTGATCACCGTAGCCTATGGACGCCTGCAACACCAGAGGCACCACTTGCGCGTTGCCAACCCTTTAGGAAAGGAAGTAGGAAGGAGAAAGAGCGTGACGGGTGAAAGAGGGTGATTGTGACTCCGGCACTCTCACTCACCGAACGAAACAACAGTAGGAATACTGGTATTTCACGTCGATATTCTGTGAGAGGATAGTCCTTCCCCGATCGACTCGGCCCATTCATGCTGAAATCAGCGAGGCTCTACTACTTATAAAACCAATCGGTTACCAAATTATTTCATTTGCGTAGTTATTTATTTGTCAAAACGTTTCAAATAATTAACAAATATATTATTAATTTCATCTATAACTTCTTTGGCGAGTCGTTTTAACTACGGACTATTCAATTCTGACATATTTTTCATAGAATATGGGTCGGAATCTAACTGTCCGTAAGTAAAACGACTCATTTCTTAAATATAGAAACCGGGCCCCAAATCAAATAATAATATCAGCTCTGTATTAAACTGCCCCACTGTTGGGGACGGATTTCTACTATTTACACAACGCTGGCCCAGTGCGGGTTGGCAGGCTTCACATATCTTCGAGAACATTATGTAGAACTCTCAGACATGCAGTTTTTCTCAAGATGTTGTCCTTCACCGTTAAAGCGAGCGATAATTAACTATTTAACACACACATAACTCCTAAAAGTCAAAGATGTGCGCCTTGGCGTCGAACTCGAGATCACTGCGTGGCAGTCCAATGGTGTCCTACTAAGCTATGGTTGCTTCAAACACTTACTTAGTTTTAAACTACTAGCTTTTGCTCGTGGCTTTACTCGCGTAAAAGTAGTTTAGGTTAGGTTATATTAGCAACAAAACTGTTTCAAATAAAATATAGCCTACGTTACTCAGTGATAATATAGCTTACTAATGATGAAAGATTCGTTAAAATCAGCTGTGTAGTTTTCGAGTTAAACCCTTACATACAAACAAACAAACAAAAAATCAAATCTTTTCTCTTTATAATATTAGTAGCTCAGTGGAAGACCAACAGACTGCAATGTAGAAGGTCTCGGGTTGGAACCCACGTCGCGCACCTCTGACTTTCGGAAGTTATATGACTTTTCAAAATTATGTGCGTATTCATTGACAATTATCGCCTGCTCCGTGCCTCGGAGAGCACGTTAAGCCGTCGGTCCCGGCTGCCATGAACATCTATGGCAGTCGTTATTGGGAAGTCAGTGCCCTATAATATCCTGACACTGGTCTAGCCTTAGGGTATCGTTAGCCTTCGGGTTGCGGAGGTCAGGTGGCAGCCGCGCCGTGTAAAAACTGATATCCAGTCAAATCCGGTTAGACCAGAAAAGCCGACCCCAAGTGACTTGGGAATAATAAAGGCTAGGGAGAAGGAACATTAGTATTTATATACCAAGTGAGAAACGACAATGATTTGCTGTAAATCTTACAGTTCGAAAAAATGGTTCAAGTAATATGTAAAGGTCACGTGATACTACGTGACCTTGAGGTTAGAGGTCAAAGGTTATAGTTATTCGGTGTTATATCGACTATGCTGAGTCGAATGGCGTTGACCGCGAGTCTCTAGCTCTTACGGTTGTTGAGTTGAAAGTTGTATAACAGACAGACGAACAAAACTGTTGTATAAGAGTATTTTCGAAAAGTATAATAGGAAAAAAGAAAAGTATAGATTCAGTAAAATCTATACTAATTATATTGTCTTCTGTTTACGCGAATGTTATTCATTGAAATTAAACTACTATATACGGATTTTATTGTGTTGTTTATTTAATACTCTATTACATAATTTAGAAACTGTTACACTACTACTACTATTAAACTTTACTAATTTTAAGCTAATTAAATTATTAAAACTATTAAAGCTATTTATATTTAAGTTTACACTTTCCCCGACGTTGCTTTTCAGCAGCCAGTCACGTCACGGGGACCCTAAGATGGTAGTTGTCTCAATGTTCCAATTTTGTCTCAATGTGTAGTTATTTCAAAGTACCCGAACATAATTTAATCATTGGTATTTTTATTTACGCAGAATGAGCTCAAAGTATCGTGAAGTCTAGCTGTGGTTTGCTTCTTCTTGGGTTTGACTATTTGAATTACTGGATCCCAAGCTAGTGGTACATTCCAACCATCGTCTCTATTGAAATTAGGATGTTTTTGATTTCAATAGCCTCGCGAAGCATCCTTGGTAAGAATGGGTGTTCTTTAGCGAGAATCTGTGGTTTGTCAAATCTCAGGTAGTGGTTGGTCCCCTGTTGTACATGTTCACACACAGCAGACTTCAACGAGCGTTAGTGTTTTACATCAGCTATGTGTTCTTTTATGCAGGCACCTATGTTTCTTTTGGTTTGACCAATGTATGAGAGTCCGCAGTCACATTCTATTTTATGGACCCTTGCATATAACATAACGCTACGATCAATAGGAGCGTAGCATAAATGAAAAATGTTGCAAAACAGGGAAAATTCTCTTATCGCTGGTCAGCTAGTTTTGACATAATTATGTTTCATAGAATATGTGTCGAAAATAAACTGCCCGTAAGTGAAACGACTATCTAATTCTTTAAGGGTAGTATTTAACTGCTACTCAATTTTTTGCTTTTGTTCTATCAAAAATACTTATTACACAGCAAAATGTATTTAAAGAGATCAAACTAAGTCGACGGAGGCCCGCTTCGCGAGGCTCCTATTTTTGGGTGGATTTAAGAAGGAACCTAACATAACCTAACCCTTCGGAATGTAGTAATTTGAGGCGTATAGGTGCTCGTTATAATATATTTTAGTAACCATATTTTGCTGTGCAATTAGTATTTTTGGTGGTCATTATATTTAATCCGATTCTTTAATATAGGCACCGGATTTATATCAAATACTTGTTTATAAGCTATTGTAGCTGACTGAACATACTCAAGTCCAACAGTAGTATGCTGCGGTCAGGCCGGTAACGCGATACCTATTGCGGTGAGCGAACATTTCTCATGTCTACACGACACTACTCAAGTGTTCACACTCACTGTTATAAAATTATCTGGGTTTTGAAACTGACTCTGTGGCGGTAATGTATGCGATTGCTGTGTGTCAGGTCTTGGATTCAATGCCCGAGTTTGGTAAACTGTTATTCGGTCTAGATATTTTTAGTAGTAGTGTGGAGCAAGTCGTTCTATTTAATATAATATTCTATCACATATACACAACACCATTTAGCCCTAACTAAGCGAGCTTGTACTATGGGTACTAGACAATGGATAAACATTCATGTATACTTTTTTGTAAATACGTACATATATATAGAAACACCCAGACCAAAACAAACATCTATGTTCATGCACACAAATGTTTGACTTGTGTGGAAATCGAACCACTACGCCATCGAAACAGGCAATAATGTAAAATAAATAAAGAATTTGATAATATAATATTGTCTTCTATTTACGCGAATGTTATTCATTGAAATTAAATTACTATATACGGATTATTTATACATATACAACAGGGGACCAACCACTACCTGAGATTTGACAAACCACAGATTCTCGCTAAAGAACACCGATTCCTACCAAGGATGCTTCGCGAGGCTATTGAAATCAAAAAACATCCCAATTTCAATAGAGAAGATGGTTGGAATGTACCACCAGCTTGGGATCCAGTACTTCAAATAGTCAAACCCAAGAAGAAACAAACCACAACTAGACTTCATGATACTTTGAGCTCATTCTGCGTAAATAGAAACACCAATAACTAAATTATGTCTGGGTACTTTGAAATAACTACACTGGAACATTGAGACAACTACCATCTTAGTCTCCCCGTGACCATGGCTGCTGGAAAGCAACCGAAACGTCGGGGAAAGTGTAAACCAAAAATAAATAGATTTAATAGTTTAAATAATTTTATTAGCTTATAAATTAGTAAAATAAAATCAATAGTAGTAGTAGTGTAATATTTTCAAAATTTTGTAATACAGTGATAAATAAACAACGCGATAAAATCCGTATATAGTAGTTTAATTTCAATTTGATAATAAACTAAGTATTTAAACGGTGAAGGAAAGCAACACGAAGAAACATTTAAATAATTTCTAATTTCGTGATTGCTGTATAAAATCTATGTATTAATACGTGAAGCAAAAACTTTGTACCCCTTTTTACGAAAATTACGCGGACGAAGGAGTATGTAATTTGGCACAGTTAAAGTTTACATGGAGGAGTAACGAATTCTAATATTTTTAAACTAGATGTGCGGTTTCACTCGTGTTTATGATTACTGCGCCGCTCCCGTGGGTTATAGCGTGATGTTGTATAGCCTATAACCTTCCTCGATAAAAAGGCTAGCCAACACTAAATGAATTTTTCAATTCGGACCAGTAGTTCCTGAGATTAGCGCGTTCAAGCAAACAAACAAACAAACTCTTCAGCTTTATAATATTAGTATAGATATGCATTAGAAATACATTAAATTAATGAAAATACACTACACGCACACAACCACGCATTTGACACAAGAAGTCGAATCGCGTTCGTAGTGTTTCGACATTGTTCGGCTGATGTCGTAGAATTCTTTGTAATTTCGTAAATTCAATTCAAAGTTTTCAGTTTCTTAATCTGTTTCTTAACACCATTAAATAGTAGTCACCATGTTATTACGTCATACGGCTGTGTAAACTAAGAAGTTTCAACTGTCAACAGTGTCAACTGATCAGTGTACCTTTAATCTCTATAGGCTTTATATTATTTTTATTTTTGCATTCAGGAACAGCACACCAACGATAAGTAGAATAATAACTTATTTTAAAATATAAACAATTAACATAACATACAAAATATCATTGCATTTGTTTACACAGCCAACTGACATCATTACTACAGAGCAATAAGGCGTCCACTGCGTCCAGCGTTTTTGTCAATTACGCGCGAAATTCTAAAAAACTAATTTTTTAGCACTTATCGATTGAATAAAAATTTTGTGATTTCTTTAGTGCTTCATTAGCACGATAGAATCTAATTGAGATACTTTTTAAAAATGAGTGCTGGACTACCCTATTTCACGATAGTTGCTGTTTATGAACATTTAAGACAAACCGTATTTGTATAAATGTAACGGGTACTAACGCGATCATGTATATTTATATATAGGGATCTGGAGGGACTGGCTGGACACATTTGCCGCGTGCACCCAGAGAGGTGGCTACAAATTGTGATCAATTGGGTGCCAAAAGACAATCGACCGCGACAGGGCAGACCTAAACGGAGATGGCGAGATGATTTGGACGTCTTCGAAAGGCAGGGAATGTCTTTATTTCGGATACCGTGAGTGTAGTCTGTGATGGTGATGGTACTTGGACAAATAAAAACATACGAAAAGTGATCAAGGTTTATCCGCCTCACAAACGGAGTCATAACATCGCCGTACCAGTCACCCTGTGACCACAGCCAGTGTAACCTGGTCGAAACATCAATCATTAAAAGATAAACATGATCCGTTAATATCCGTTATATATTATATAATTATATCATGGAACGTGAAAGTTTAAAAGTTATATAATATAATAATATTAGCCCTGTATTCAACTGTCCCACTGATGGGCACGGGCCTCTTCTCAGTGTGAGAAGGTTTAGGCCATAGTTCACCACACTGGCCCAATGCGGGCAGACTTCACATATATTTGAGAACATTATTGAGTACTCTTAGACATGCAGGTTTCCTCACGATGATGTTTCCTTCCCGTTAAAGCAGGCGATTATTAACTATTTAATACGCACATAACTTCGAAAAGTCAGAGTTACGCGCCTTGGGATCGGACTCGAGACCTCTATGTGTTTAACCCATTTACAGCGACCGATCATCATAACGATCACAAAAATGTATTTACAATACTCTCAATTTAAAAATATGAATGACCAGCATATTTTTGCTTATTGTCTATTAATCGTCGCAGTGATCATTTAGCTGTGTTTCGGCGCATGTTTCATTATCTTATGATACTAATTTTGAAATGTACTTGCATTTTAATTTGTACTAGCGGTCGCCTAGTGCTCGAAATTCGACCAAAGTTTGCCTGTAAGATATTGCTGATATATGTCATTATAATTGATATATGTAACCATAGTTACGCGCTTCGACTGCGTGTGTCAAATGCATGGTTGTGTGCGTGTAGTGTTTTTTCATTAATTTAATGTATTTCTAATACATATTTTATATAAATATTAGGATTCGTCACTCCTTCTCCATATAAACTTTAGTTGTGCCAAATTTCATACTCTTCCTTGAATTGCACTTGCAGTTTAATTTGTATAAGTGGAATTAACTTTCTTTATGTCTGCAAAACGATAAGTTTTCACAAAGTTTCTGTGGATTGAGATTAATTTTATATTCACGAATTGAGTAAAACGTGCCTCAAAGCCACTGGAACAAGACAGAAACAGGCAATTTCAAGTACCAGTCTAGTCAGCCAGAGCATAGTTTGCAAGTGGAATGATAATAGCGTGCTGACAGTAGCATCTTATTCAGAATCCATCGAACTCTTACATAAAGCTAAACGGTTCTCGCAGCAGCAGAAAAATATGTACTCATTGATCAGCCTGCAATTATAAAAACCTACAATGAAAACATGGGAGGAGTCGGTAGGTCCGACCAAAACATTGGTATTTATCGTACATCTATTCGCGACAAGGAATTATATTTCTCATTGCTTGGACATGGCTACTCACAATGCGTGGCAACTTTACAAAAATAATGGAGGTGACTACGATCATCTTACATTCCGAAGAATTATTGCCAGAGGTATTTTGGAAACATATAAAAGAAATGAGCAGCGTGGACCTTGTCCCACTCCCAGAAACTATAAGAAAACCTCTCGCTATGACAGAATTGATCATTTAGTAAAATACAATAACTCACAGCAACGATGTCCGCTTTGCAAAAAAATCACAAGCATCACTTGTCAAAAGTGTAAAGTCCATTTGCATCCTAAAACATGTTTTGCAACTTACCATACTCTTCCATAAACAGACTAAGTATTTAATTATAAGTTTGTTACAGTAATAAAACCTTTTTGTTATACTAACAGTGTTGTTTTATTGAAAATAGGGATGCAATGTATAAATTGCTACTTGTATTACCGTTAACCTACCGTAATAAACGGTCTGATCATTAAAACGATCCTCATTTTCCGAGCTTTCCAGAAAACTCAGATTATTTTTGCTATTTTTCAGTGTTTATTATATGCACCAAGGTAACAATATCAAAAAATTAGGCAGATCACAGACAAAAAGAAGATTCAATAACAACTGGGTTAAAAGTTATTAAACCATATTTGATCCAAAGTCAAAAACTATACATATCAATAAAAGAGGTTTACACACGACGTATTAAATGAAGCATTTAAATATTCGCACCATTTAAATCACAGACCGAGCGGAGGAAAACCGACAAGGCCATGTTTCGCCAATATGAAAGTTTCTATTCTTTCCTCGCTTAATTTCAATTGATATGGTTAAAATGAAAATATGAATGATCTATTTTACAATCCATTAATGTATATATTAATTCAGCGGCACTTTCAATAAGTAAAGTTTACTATAAGATGAAAGACGGCGTAAAACGTCATGGAATACTGTTTACAATCGGATGATAGTTACGTTTTATTTATTTTAAAATTGTTAAATGTACTTGAAATACGTTATATAGAAAGTTGAGAAAGTTCCACAGAATATATGTTTAGGGAATGGTACATTCTGCAAAAGGGGTGTTTGAGGAATGGAAAATTCTGCGAAAGGGACGTTTTGGGCATGCATGATGATGATAATATGCAAAATGACGATTTGCGAGTAAAATATTCTGCGAAAGATATGTTTTGCAAAAGGGATGGTTTGAGAGTGGAAATTAGGCGAATGGGATGTTTTTGGAATGAGATACTCTGAGAAACGAAGTTTTGCGAATTGGACGTTAAACAAAACTCGGAACTTATGGAAATGGGACATTATGCGAAAAGAATATTTCTCAAATAGGATATTGCGTGAAAGGGTCATTTTGGGTATGGTACATTCTGGGAAAGGAGCTTTTTGGTAATGGGATATTCGACGAAAGGGCTTTTTTGGGAATGGGATATTTGGCGAAACAGACATTTTCCAAAAGAGACATTTTGTGAATGACAGGTTTTGCGAATATACATTCTATTCGCAAAACCTGTCTTTCGCAAAATAATCTACGAAAGAATTATGGATATAGAAAATTCTGCGCAAGGGATGTTATGTGAATGGGAAGGATATGCAGCGAAACGGACATTTCGTAACAGATACGTTTTACGAATAAGATATTCCACTAAACTCTTTTATTATTATCTTTGCTTGATTTGCTCTAAACAGTAGTGATAGCCAAGTGGGACAGCGTTGGACTGCCACGCAGAGTTTGAGTTTCGAGTTCGATCCCAAGGCGCGCATCTCTGAGTTTTCTGGGTTATGTGCGTATTAAATAGTTTATTATGGCTCGCTTTAACGGTGAAGGAAAAAAAATTTAGGGAACCTGCATTTTTCAGTTTTCCATAATGTTCTTGAAAATATCTATGTGATGTCTGCCAACCCGCACTGCGCCAGCGTGGACACTGAGAAGAGGCCCGTGCCAAGCAGTGGGACAGTTAAGACAGGACTGATATTATTATTATATTAATTTGCTCTCATCACATTAATTTTTCAGGAGTTTTCATTGACTTTAATGGAAAGTTAGAGCTAACTAAAAAAATTGTATAGTTCGTCTTTTAGACTAGCAAAAAATATTGGACGTTTGTCTCATTTCAACATTGTTAAGTATTGCTTTTCACAATTATTAACCACGGTGAAATTTATTTGGAGCGGGACTCTTACTTATTGTTATGAGCCGGACCCGAATACAGTGTCCCCACTTACCAGTATGCTTAATTGGTTGAAACATTTCTTCTTTGTGTTTATTATCCTAGATTGTTTACGATTATGCAACTTTATCATATATCGATTATGTAACGTGATCGTGCATCTGTCATTTTATGTAGCGTAAGTGTCATGTCATTAGTGTCAATGTCAGAAAGAATAAATGTAGCTTTGATATAAAAAGAAAAAATATATCTTTGGATATTCGGTTACTGTAATGTCTGTGTGTGAATGTTCAATGTTATAATGGTATAAGTATTGCTCTCAGGGTCTTGACGTCCGTGTCTATTAAGGAGCCAGTTGAAAACCAGCGTCGGGCACATATGCCCGGCAATATTGCTGAACTGGCCTCCTATTTGTGTACGGACGACGGGCGTGTACATTTATTATTAAGTAGTATAGTTTAATTATTTTTTTTTTTTACCTACATTGTTTATATCATGTCCTTCGTCTGTTATGAAATAAACGTCTTTATTATTATTATTATTATTATTTTTCTTTTGTCCCACAAACTAATAACAACGAAGATACAACGCGTTTAAATTTCGTGTTACGTCACTTGTAGGTACGAATTTGCAAGCTCCCACTCCCAAACGTTAATGCGTTATATCTTAGTAAATTTTTATTGTTTAGTTAAAACAAAAACTAGGTGTCTAATATTGTTTGCTTATCTAAAAGATGGACTAACTAATGTAAGTGGGAAAAGTTGCTCATAGAATATGAGCAACTTTTCCCATTGACATTGCCAGGCACACAGACACACAGGCAAGCCGCTATAAACGGTAATACCTTTTAAAGCTCCATTTGTAAGTCTTTAAAAAAAACTAGACAACACGCCTTATCAAAAATAGTAGAAAATAATTTAATAATTTTAATGTAAAAAACGTGGGGTTATCGAAATATCTTAGAAAACACCCCACGCGTTTTCACATTAAAATTATTAAACTATTTTCTAAATTTTTTTATAAAGCGTGTTTTAGTTTTTAATCTATAATAAAATTTATTTATTAATAATATAATTTATTTTTATTTTATTTTTATATTTTTCTAAATTATTGTATTGTTATCGGTCCTCGATAAGTGTGCAAAGTTTTAAATCAATCCATCGGTTTGAAAGGGGTGAAAATCACGTTCAAAGATTCCGTTACATAGATTCATAGATACATAACAAGCTAATAATAATATAATTCATTTATTTTTCTCAAAAGGTGCACACATAGTTTAAACACAAAAAGAGTAATATAGTAATTGTTACAAAACAACCTTTGTGAGAGCTGGAGTCTGTAATAGGTACGAAACCTGTGTGACAAATCTCCAGGCTCTCTCTCTATCGAAATCACATATGGTAAAATTATAAGTATGTACGGTAAAGCCAAAAAATTAACCTAAATTAAACAATTAACAAACTAAGCTTACAACTAAAGTAAATAAAATATAATAACAAGACATAAATATAAGATGTATGTGCATGTGTCTGCGTGTGTGTGTGTGTGTGTGTGTGTGTGTGTGTGTGTGTGTGTGTGTGTGTGTGTGTGTGTGTGCGCGTGTGCGTGTATGTGCATGGTTAGGGTGCGAATACCATTTAATCCGTTTATTTTAAAGTAACGGTCTTTCAGTCTCGTCATAATCAAGATTATGCAACCAGTCAGTGTTAAAAAGACAACTCCCGCACTAGTTGTAATTCCTGTGCCGCAAGGGGCCAAACATTCAAACAACGGACACAAAGATCAACCAGACTCTGAACAACCATTTGTGGTTCACACAATTTTTTGTCCCGTGTGGAGATCGAACCCACAACACTCGGCGCGACGTCAATGGCGAGGCGACCATTTAAACTATTACATCTGTCCTGCCAAATAGACAAATCATAACGCTCGTTAAACATCGCCGCAGAATTATCATTAGTGAAAACGTACCATGCAGGACCGAAATGTTGCCCACGATATAAATTTCTTCATTAGCGCTTTTACCAGCAACCGATTAGTAAGTTGGACGTGTGTTTGCCGCACTTAGCTCCACAATTGGGCCATTGTGCGTAAGTAACCGACGTTGCGAAATATTGTTCGGTTACTCATACCACCTCAGCTCCATCCAGAAAGATAATAGGGGACCGAATTTGCGCAGTACCTCCTTCATCGTTTCTGGACTGTTTAGAAGTTTCGCCCGTTGGTTGCTCACGCTTTTACAATGTAGGAGCACGTGAGCCGGTGTCTCCTCGGTCTCCATGCAGCCTCTACATAAGGGACTGTCAGTGATGCCAATGTTGAATAGGTTTTTGTTGACTGAGCAGTGAGCAGCACTAGGTGGAGTAGGTTTTCCCTTGTGGAACGTAACAACCAGTAACCGGTATAGACAATATTAATAAAAATCTAAAATATGTTTATTCATGTAGGTCACAAAGTAACACTTATCAATGTGAATTTACATTTAACTGTTGCCATGTTCAGCAAAGCAAGGAAGTAGAACCAATGAGTAGAACTGGCAAGAAACTCACGGCCACTCTTTTCAATCGCCAGGTTTACAGTATTGTATATTTTACAAGTCTTTTCTGTATCTGCTGCAACCATTATACCACTTACCACTTTTAAAACAATCGATAAGTAATATTTCAAAGTTACCCTCTAATAGTAGTTTGTGGTATAGGGGTTTGTTCCGCATTTGCCCCTACATTACGTCCCACATTCCAAAATGTTCCTCATTCGCCCCTCTTTTTAAATTATTCCTTTTTCGCCCTATATTTTTGTACATATGGTTAACAAAACAAAACATGCTTTAAAATTATTTTAAATCTTTTTCTGTTATGTTCGTGATGTCATGCAATCATAAGCCCAAAGTTATACTGAGAGATCAACGAGGTATTTTAAAATATTTTTCGGCTGACGATACAACAAAAACTCCATACAAAAAAATAGGGACAAAAAAGAAACATAATCTGGGACGAACGAGGAATTACATTAAGAAATTAATATTTATTTAAATTTAGCGGCATTTTTTGGGACGAATGCGTATTTCTATGCTAGGGGCGAAACATCAGGGACGAATGCAGAACAAACCGGTATAGGTAATAGCAGTATCCACTTACGTGTATACAGAATAAACAGTCCGAGATGAAGAAGTTAACTTAATCTATGGGTAGGTCGCGATCAGTATGTCAAAATGATTCCCGCGGCCCCGCTGACTCCGGTCACGACTAGGAACACCGTGGTAGGTTTAGTCGGTAAGTCCTATATAACACCTCCGCGCTCGCCCCTGCGGAGGGGTACCAGTCAAAGCATTCACCCAGGAATAAACCGAATCTCAAGGTGGATCGCGATCCGCATGTCAAAATGATTCCCGCGGCCCCGCTGACTCCGGTCACGACTAGGAACACCGTGGTAGGTTTAGTCGGTGAGTCCTATATAACACCTCCGCGCCCGCCCCTGCGGAGGGGTACCAGTCAAAGCATTCACCCAGGAAAAAACCAAGTCTCAAGGTGGGTCGCGATCCGCATGTCAAAATGATTCCCGCGGCCCCGCTGACTCCGGTCACGACTAGGAACACCGTGGTAGGTTTAGTCGGTAAGTCCTATATAACACCTCCGCGCCCGACCCTGCAGAGGGGTACCAGTCAAAGCATTCACCCAGGAAAAAACCAAGTCTCAAGGTGGGTCGCGATTCGCATGTCAAAATGATTCGCGCGGCTCCGCCGACACTGGTAACGTCAAGGAACACTGTGGCAGGTTTAGTCGGTATGATCCCGGTCATACCGACTAAACCATCTTTCACCAGACAAAACCAACATGACTCTTCCTTGCATTCAACTGGTCCCGAAAGATGCTCTCGGGCACTGGATAGTATAGCGGCTCTCTCTATTATAGCCGATAGGTTGGTATAGAGTGAACGCTATATCATAAACTGGTATTAGTCATAGGGGATGGGAATGACCCTTCCTAGCATACGATAAGCGCCAAAGCAATTACAAAAAATGTATCTTGGTGCTTAAAATACCAGTCTCTGTATTTCCATTCCTGAACTAAAAGACTGGATATAAAAAACAAAGAAATTTAGAGAAGAGCGTTATGAAATAAATGAATACTTACTCTATTCTTGATCCTCCTCCGCAGCCCCTTGAGGAACGCGAGGTCCTCCTCATTCAGCTTGAGGGACTGGACTCTCTCAGAGTACTTGCAGGTGGAGAGACCAGCCACTTCTTCCACTGTCATGTCGATACCTCGGGCTGTGAACAATACATACACTCCTTAATGTTGTCTTGACTGCTTCAGTAAAGCAGCGGTAGGGAATGCAACTGCTGTGTGAAAGGTCTCGGGTTCGAAATTCAGGTCACAGGAAACAGAATCCCAAGTCAGGCAATAAAAGATTTATTTTTTAAAGGCATCTACGAACGAGATGGGTATAAAAACCCAGGATTCAACCACTTCGTCTTTATGTTCTCTTTTTTTTCATCAGCTTTTTGTAATGTCCCCTTGCTGGGCAAAAGACTCTCCCTTGGACTTCCAAATCACTCTGTTAGTGGATATCCCCTGACCTTATGACCTTATGACCCCTATATCTCAGTGGTCTTTTGACCCACAGGGCCCATATCTCGACAGAGGGATGACTCCAAGTTGTCTGCACACCAAGTTACAAGTCAATCGGTCCAGTGGTTCCGGAGCTATGCCTGTCACTAACAGACAGACACGCAGACCCACATAGTGTTTTCATTAACCTTTTCGAAGAAGATTCAGAGGTTAATAATTCTTGTGTCGCGGATATGCGCTGTGCGACGCTACAACTATGTATCACACAATTTTTGTCGTTTGTGGGCTTCGAACACACAACACTTGGCAGTGACGGGGCGATTACTTAAACGGCTACAAAAGCCGAAAGACGCCCAAATCTAAACCATTCTCGAATCCACTTGAACATACACAAAAAATTTCATAATATTGTCTTCTGTTTACGCGAATGTTATTAATTGAAATTAAACTACTATATACGGATTTTATCGCGTTGTTTATTTAACACTGTATTACATAATTTAGAAAATTGTTCCACTACTATAGCAGCCATGGTCAGAGTCACTCCCAGTGACCATGGCTGCTGAAAAGCAACCGAAATGTCGAGGAAAGTATAAACTTAAATATAAATAGTTTTAATACATAATTTAATTAGCTTAAAATTAATAAAGTTTAATAGTAGTATAGTAGTGTAACAGTTTTCAGAATTATATAATAAAGTGTTAAATAAACAATGCGATAAAATCCTTATATAGTAGATTAATTTCAACAAAAAATTTCATCAAAATCGGTCCAATGGTTTAGGAGGAGTTTAATTACAAACACATGCACAGTAAATTTATATATACAGTGTTCGGTAATTAATGGATAACCTTGAAATGTCTAATAGTAGAACTGACGGCCGTTCAGAAAAAATGAAAAAGCAGATTAAAAAAAAAAAATATTAAGACGCAAGCTTTATTAACATAGCATACTATTGACTGTCTATCTATTAGCATAATTAGTGTTTAATAAGAAAACAACAAAATACCGATGGATTTCATTCATTTATGGTCGTAGTATACAAGAAAGTTATACATGGTAATTAAAAAAATAACACATATCTCAGGTAGTAGTTAGAATAGATTTTAATAAATTTTTTACTGAACGGCCATCCATTCCACTATAAGACATTTCCAGGTTATCCATTAATTACCGGACACCCTGTATAAAAATACATATACTAGTGACCCGCCTCGGCTTCGCACGGATAGTACAAAACCTTAACAAGTTATACACCTAAACCTTCCTCATGAATCACTCTGTCTATTGGTGAGAACCGCATGAAAATCCGTCTAGAACAGACAGACGCGGCGAAGGCATTTGTTTTATAATATGTAATGATAAAAAGCCTTCTATATAAACTGTCCCACTGCCTCTTCCAGTAAGGCCAGCATGGTGGACTATGGCCCTTCTCACTTTGATCTGAGGGTGTATGTGAGTAAGGCCTTTGCCCACCATGCGGGCCCGTACAGATTGGCAGACTTCACAAATCTTTGAGAACATTATGAAGAAGACTCAGATTGCATGATCACTATGTTTATTACTATGTTTTACTTCACCATTAAAACAAGTGATTATGAACTATTTCTATCTTTACTTTTATTGTTTTATGAAGGTGATAAACAACGGGAGAGGTAGTCAAAGACTACGGATTCCTATATTTTAAAAATAGTTAATAAGAACCTGTTTTTATTACTATGCATTCATGCAGTTAAAGATAATATGAAAGAAGTAGTACACATAGTTTAAGAGGTTGCCTAGCCCATACCGGTGCACCATGTACTGTGGGGTTGATCCTTGCACAGGTCCAAAATTTGTACAATCTGCAACTGGTCCAAAGCCTGGGGTCTAGTATTAAAGTTAGTTAAGTTTTTGTATTGGTTCAGAACTTTGAGAGATTACTTTCAACGTAGCAACAAATAAATTTTTCTGTTACATTAATTAGGTTTATTCCTTAGTCTCGGACATCTTAACAAATAATAAAATAACCAATACCAGGAACAGTCAGATTTTACGAACTTCTCTATACTGATCTAATGAGCCTAAAGTATAGAAAACTTTCTTCTTATAAGAGTTAATAAGCAATTTGTGGATTACACAATTGTTCATCATGATCATTCAGATGATCAGTCAAACTATTACACTATCCATACAGTCATTAAATATAAGTATCAATAAAAAAACATGCAGGGCAGTCTTTGGGGACTGCCGATAGAAGTGAAAAATAAGTGACGATGACGCGAGTTTCACGCTTTTTGTTCACCCAAAATGCACACATATATAAACAGTATACATATAGCTCTTGGAAAGCATTCGGTGACGATGACGCGAGTTCCATGATTTATGTTCACCCAAAAAGTGTTCAACGTGCCTAAAGAAGTTTTCACTTCAATAATTATATACACGGAGTATATGCTATAATAATTATTAGATTGTGTTACCATTAAAAGTACGGTAACCTATTGAGTCTCTCTTTCAGAGTGGTAGTGCCTCGCTGATTTCAGCATGAATGGGTCGGCTCAACCAGAGAAGGACTATCTCACAGAATACCAACGTGAAATAGCAGTATTCCTACTGTTGTCTATCGTTCGGTGAGTGAGAGCACCAGAGGCCCAATCACCTTCTTTCCCCCTTCCCACTTTCTTTTTTCTTCTTCCCTTTTTTTCTTTCCTAAAGGGTCGGCAACACGCAAGTGATGCCTCTGGTGTTGCAGGTGTCTATAGGCTATGGTGAACAATTACCATCAGGTGGACCGTAGGCAAGTTTGCCATGTGAGTTACATTACAAAAAAATGTTGGAAGGCACACTGGCAGCCAGACACAATAGGTTTTAAATTATGCCTGTCCTGACAATTGATAGGTAAAGTAGTATATTTTTTGCAGTACATCATCTTCGCAGTGGTAGTAAATGTGACTGCTGTGCATGAGGTTTCGGATTCGAATCCCGGATCGGGCCAACAAAAAATTATTGGGTTTTTCTGTTAAGAAATCTCAATACGAGCCAGGAGTCAGGAAGTTGGCGGTGTTAGACACCCCTGTGCCTCGGAAAGCACGTAAATAGGATCATGAGAGTTAGAGAACAGAGAGTGCACTTGTGTTTGCGCACACACTTGTGCATAATATCTCCTGCGCCGATGGCCAGTCTCCGTTAAGATTGGTTTCTATCCATTATTATTATTATTATTAATCGTTTTTTATTTGTAATTATTAACATACCAAATAATAATAAAATCAACTTTATCATTTAGAAACAGATCAATATACTATGTGCAAAGAATAGAACATTACAAAAAAAAAATTAAAATATGTTCTACCATTTATTTAAGTTAAACTATAAAAGCTACATT
Organism: Catocala nupta; assembly: GCA_963675205.1. Lineage (NCBI taxonomy): Eukaryota > Metazoa > Arthropoda > Insecta > Lepidoptera > Erebidae > Catocala > Catocala nupta. Next base: position 4,802,354 of record OY776108.1, on the reverse strand, counting down.
GTAAAAATATAAAACTATATTTTGCCTCTTCATGCATGTTACTATAAATGTAAAATGTTCAACATAATTTATAACCACAATTAGTCATTACATAATAAAAATAATGATATATTAGAAAACAAACAGCTAAATTGAACAACATATATATGTCACCTACTTTTAAAAGTTGTGATTCATAGTTAATCTTTTACTTTTAAGTTGGTTACTATTTAGTAACATAAAGTTATACATATAAGTTTTTGTTCAATTAATCTTATTAGAAAGTTATTTACTTAAAATAATGTGCTTTTAGTTACTCAAATAGACTAATTCTTGCATTTTAAACTCATTTTATAATTGGAATACGTATTTTTCTTCTAGCACTGATTCTCAATATTATGCCTTGTTTCTTTTTCTCAGAATTTGATCGGCATAGATTGCAAATATATACCGATATTGCAAATACATAACACTTCTTGAATTATTTACGTTATATATTATGTATACAACTTGAAATATTTCTGCGTCATATTGTCATAACACATTAGACATCTACCTGTTGATTTATCCCTACTAGAAATATAACAAAAAAATAATACAAACAACGTACCATCCAATATTTCCTGGTCCAATTGGTATGAGGACGTGTTCTTCGCATTATCGTCCATTCTTCATATTTAGTACTTTGTTTAAAAGTATTTATTATAAACTATATCTCTAACGTTATTTTATTAGTTCGGTAGGTTAGGATTTAGGACTTCGAGAGCTGTCAATGTCAAGTCATTTTACTAGTGATGTATGAATTCAATTCGATTTATTAAATCACGCGAAATCCCCTATTTGTTTTTAAGGCAGATTACATACTAGATTTTTTACATAGACTATTATTAATATTGTTTACATAGTTTACAATAACAATAGGTGTTGTGGGTATAATAAAGACATAAAACACATGCATACATAGATACTCTATGTATACGTCTATCTATATGATAGATTAAAGCCTGGATAAGACTAAAGACTTCGAGTTGCTACGATTCTACCATATTGTTGACTATGTAAAAGTTAAGAAATTATATATATGTGAGCAATATTTTAAATTTTATTTCGTTTTAGGAATTCAAGTGGTCCATATTATCTTTAATTATTTTATTATCTACGTTTATATAATTGTTGCGTGTAGGAAAGCATTGACGCGTACCTTTCTGTGGGGTGATGGAGAGGTTATGTCGGACTCACCGGGGAAAACATATCCCGGATAAACTGACTAAACCTACCATGGTGTTCCTTGACATAACCTGAGTCGGTGCGGCCGCGCGAATTACTTTCACATGCAATCGCGACCCCGCCGAGATTTTGGCTCGCCGCGCGTATGAAACGGAGAGCTACTACACAAATAGATCCACCCTTTTTGTTACTCTAATTTTATCCCTACGCTTCTCTTGTGGGGAGACGAAGACACGACACAGAGGCACGCATGAGAACATGCAACCCGCCTCTCGGACCTGGTGCTGATCGGGTGGTGGGCATGCCCACGAAGCCGACCACCCGTAAGTAAAACCTCTTGGTGGCAAGTTGACCCGCGCCCTCCTGCGCCCGGTTCTTCGGATGGGGAGAGGATTCAAGCGTCCCTCTACCACTCCACCACCTCCTTGATGGAAATAGCTTCCTCACAGAAGAAAGCGACGGCTTTCCGTAATTTCTTACTCCGGCTCATAGACTGAACCACGGCCGAGAGCGAAATGGCAACAATTCCAACTGCCACGACCAACTCATGGTGCTGCGAAGCCCAGGCAGGGCAATCTACCTGCGTGAGCAGTGCGTGTCTACAACACCATCGTGGCAGTCGACGCAGTGATGAACACCTTCTCAAGCGTGCTCTAACCTGAAGGTGGCTATTTCATGATAATTTGATAATTCATATTGAGTGCGAGTAGTGGTGGGTTACGATAATTTTATTAGTCTGATGGTTTCCTTGGACAGATTTATAATAATTTAATCCTAAGCAACATTGTCTTATGAAAACACAATATGATCAACCGAATACCAAATTTGACGCTGAACCTGACGGGCACACTTTATACCCATCGAGGCCAAGCGCTGAACCATCTTTCATATGTGTGTGTTTACTAAATATATTAAAAAACCGTTATACTTTATCATATTCAATATATTTACTAATAACATACATTATGTCCTTTTCCCTATCTACAAAATAATTAGATTTTTTTATTTATCAAAGATGTTTTATAATGTGACAGAAATAATAAAATCGACTAAATTAAAACATTACGTCTAACTATTGCAAGCGTTATAGCTTTGATAATTCTTTGCATAATCTGCACACACAACACACACAACTGAAAGTTTTCAGTTCTTTGTTTTTTTGACGTGTGTGGATTGTTTTTTCATTTTTCGTGTAAGTAATTGGTAAGTTACCCATAAGTTTATGTATTAAATGTGAACCTCCTTCTTTTTTGAAGTCGATTAATTAGCTAAAGAAGCTTTCTTGCTATGTATCTAACAATTTGTAGTAAAATATAAATAAATATGATATACCTAGGTATCGTTGGCTTGGCACATTGCGGCGTGTTCGTTTTTTCAAAAAGTTTCAATTTGATTATTTCAGAATGACGTTTTATTTCAACTAGGCAAACAGTGCACGTAAATATTAAAAAATCTAAAAGCGCATTTGTAAGTGATACTAATACTGGATAATAACTATAATTGCTTCTGATTATATTTCAGTCACTTGAATGTTATATTAGTTTGGTAAAAGTGTTGTAATTTTTTTATTACTTTGTAGTAAACCAGTATCTTTTGTTCGCTTTCGGACCCTCGTAACTGCAACGTTGTCCTTGATAAAGTGATAGCCTGAATGCTCTTTGATGTGTTAAACCACACAATTCAATAATACAAGCAGTTTCAACATAAACATAATATTTTGCCTATGCTTGCATTCCTAGGTCTGTTTCTCGAAATAGCTGGCATTGTATTGTGTGTTTTACTTATCGAGAGGCAGTAGCATTCATCCAGATCTTGCTGTCTGGTACACTCATGAACATTGTCACATTCAATGTCTTCGGAGGTACCACATTGTTGGTATGGGTTGTGATAACCCCTCAAATATTCCTCCTTCTGGTCTTACCTGAGGATTTCATTAAGTCCATGAACAATGAACAATTTATCAAGTTTTTAGAAAAAGCTAATTATAATTTAATTAGTAGTCTGTAAAAATGAGAGCACTGATAAACATATTATGTGGTGTGACTATGAAAGATAGAATAAGTAATAGTGTGATTAGAGAGAGATGCGGCATGAAAGTGGATATAGTGACAAGAATAGAAAAGAATATGTTAAGCTGGTTTGGACATATAAAAAGAATGGATGAGAAAAGACTGACTAAGAAAGTTTATAAGGCTGGTGTGAATGAAACAGTTGCAAGAGGCAGACCTAGGCGAATGTTTCTTGATCAGATGGGAGACGTTGTGGACATAGGCCAGGTTAAGAGCACCTTATACCGACGATCATGTCTCTGCCTCTAGGAAACAGGTGTGAAACTATGTATGTAAAACAACAACTGAGTGCTTCTAGATTATGTTCATTTTGTAATTAAAGATTACATCAGAATGGTATGTCACTCATACTTTCTGGAAGTCTGAAGTGTAGTGATATAAAGTTGTAATAAACCCATGAGACAGTAACCCCATCAGACAGTAACACAGACAGACAGAAAAGTAGGGTAGTTGCCTGTTTCATTTCATACATTGCTTTACAAACAAGAGCAAAGAGATAACAAAAAAAATCTTTATGTGCAAACAGTATCAAAATTGGTTGCAAAATAAGAGAGTAATTAATAATTTTGGAGATATTTAAAAGTGGGGTGTATTGAGGATATCTAGCTATCTCACTTGCACAGCTGCATTTAAATAGAGTTTACATCACAGTTTGTACAGTATATCCATTTCTGTCATTTGACTATTACCAGTTTTGAAATGCTTCTATCTTTTTTACATTTGAGTAGATTTTACAAATGCTTTGTGTTTCAGAGTTTGAGTAATGTAATTATTTGACATAAATAAAAAAACCTTCATGACCTTACCTGCACATATCAATGCACCCTATAGTTAGAAGAAAAATTTATTCTAATACAATTGTACTAGATTTATGTCAAGTAGCACTTAAAAAGGCTCAAATGAAGTGTATCTAAACAAAAGTGTTGTCTATTCTGGGACTTCCCCTTGTGATTCATAATTTATAAGTATAACATAATCATTATCTGTCAATGTTACATTTGTTTGTTGGTGTACTTTAAAAGCTTGTCTATACTAATATTATAAAGAGGAAAGATTTGTTTTTTTATTTGTTTGTTTGTAAGGATTTAACTCTTAAACTCAACAGATTTTGAAAATTCTTTTCTCCATTAGTCAGTTATCACAGGATAACATAAAATATATTTTATTAAAAAAAGTAGTGTTACTAACATAACCTACTTTTATGCAAGTGAAGCCGCGAGCAAAAGCTAGCTTGGTATAAAATTTAATTTTCAATGATTGATTGGAAATCAAATTTCAGACCCCTTTGTTCTGAGTTACTTTTTATTTGTTTTTTTTTTATTCTCCTTAACTTATAATATATCTCAGAGTTCAGTTTGTCTCTTGGCTTCCTTTAATAACAACTTCCATTGCTAACTATCCTTCACGACTCGCCTATAAAAGTTGATTTTATTGTTTTTAAAATAATTGATGAATGTGCCACAGTCTATTGGTAATTGGTAGTTTTTATCTTTTATATAAAATGGTTTTAATTTTAATAGAAATACATCTTTCATTTCATTATGATTGTATGTATGATTTAAATGTATGGGTGTAATCTTTATACATATATATAAATCTTGTGTGTGTGTGTGTGTTTATAATTAAACTCCTTCTAAAAGGCTGGACCAATTTGGTGTGTTCAAGTGGATTCGAGAATGGCTTATATTTGTCTTCTTTTTGTATACAGGACAATGTCTATCGGGTCCGTTAGTTATAATGTAAAACTATATAATATCACCCCTGTATTATACTGTCCTACTGCTGGGCACGGGCCTTTTCTCAATGTGAGAAGGGTTAGACCATAGTCCACCACGCTGGCCCAGTGTGGGTTGGCAGACTTGACATATCTTTGAGAACATTATGAAGAACTCTCAGATCACGATATATTTATTCACCTTAAGCGAGCGATAATTAGCTTTTTAATACACACAGTTTCCGCCAAAAGAGACCTCTGCATGGCATCTGCATGCTTGTAAAATTAGAAAGTATCAAATAGTACACACAAGTAGTAGAGCCTTTCTAATCTCAGCATGAATGGGCCGGCTCGACCGGGGAAGGACTACCCTCTCACAGAATATCGACGTGAAATAGCAGTATTCCTATTGTTGTGATTCGTTCGGTGAGTGAGAGTGCCGGAGGCCCAATCACCCTTGTTCCCCCTTTCCGTTGTAAAGGAAGTGGGAAGGCTCACTTCCTTTTCCTCTTCTTCGTTTCCTAAAGCGTCGGCAACGCGCAAGTGATGCCTCTGATGTTGCAGGCGTCCATAGGCTATTGTGACCACTTATCATCAGGGGGGCCGTAAGTTTTTTTGCCACCTTAGTTGTATAAAAAAAAGAACAATACAAGTTTAAAATATCTGTGTTATTCTTTGGTAATACCATTATTAATCTGTCAAGTCTGGACCAGACATAATTAAAAACGTATTGTGTCTTGTTGGGAGTGTGTCACTGCAGCTCAATAGGTTAATAGACACCTAATATTTTTAAAGATTTTAGTTTGACTGCACGTATGCTCGTTTCTTAAGTGGTGGCCTCGTCAGTGGTTTGAATCCCACACAGGACAAAAATGTATGAGATCCACAAATGGTTATTACAAGTCTGGGTATTCTTTGTGCCCGTTGTTTAAATGTTTGTGTAGTCCCCAGCAAAAAGGATTTACTAATAGTTGTTAAAAAAAATAAAGAATGAATAATAATAATATTCTATCACATACACACAACACCATCTAGCCAAAATTAAGCAAAGCTTTTACTATGGGTACTACACAATGGATGAACATACATATATACTTTTTTTTTTGTAAATACATACATATCATACAGAAACATCCAATAAATAAATGTTGAATTTTGTTCATAGGACAATGACAAGCCGAAGCAGAACGTATACACAGACACAACCCAGCGAGTGGAGTTCCCATGACGACTACAACGAATCACTGTTTGACCCACAGTACGCTGACCAGCAGGCCAGGTGAGAGACAGACAATACATCTCATCGCTGTTCGGAGAATGTCATTAGTATTATTTGGAAGTGTGTTATCCACAATATATCAGCCCTGAAAATCCTGGGTATATTTAGTGTTATTTTTCAGGCCTAGTTCTTAAACAGCTAATTAGATATCACTCTAAAATTTTGAGTTGAAACCTGACATTCTGTGGTGGGAAATAAGACAAAGCTGGAGTGGGTACTGGACAATCGTGTTCACTATCGCGATCGCTACGTCACCGCCAACTAGTACATGGCCAACTACCAAACTCCATGCTACTGAGATTTCTTAGCAGAAAACACACACACAGCACTGCAGTTCCATTCATTGCCGGCACTAGCCTTTGATCTGGGTAGAGAAAGAAAGAAAGACAGAGAAATATTTATTTTGGCACACAAGGGCACACGCAAAATACGAAAAAAATAAATAGATAAAGTATACAAAATAAAAACAGAACAATAATAAAAATAGAAAATAAAACAAATACTAACACTATACTTTAAATTTCTGCCCACTGGCAACACCACACCTTCCGCTTAACTAATCGGTAACTGCTTCCATTCTGGTCAAGGCTAGTATTATCAGTAAGCAGCGATACAAACAATAATATAGTATTCAATTATTTAAGTTTATCTTAAGTAACATCGCACCACTGGTATTCTGCGAATTGTCTTTCGACGCTTTCACTCTTCACGTAAATTCTACTTTGGTTTTATGTTAAATCAATTATGCCGAATTTTTTGGCTTATTGGACGTTTGGCACGAATCTGTTTCCGTTTTTAGCAGTCGATTCGCCCACATGGAAATTATTTGAGTGCGAATCGTCCACGTCTGCACTAGTTTTGCACTCAAATTATTTCGATGTGCTAATCGTGCAAATAGATTCGTGCGACACGACCAATAAGCCAAATTTTTGTTACGCTAAAATTTTCCAAATTTACGCTGCAAATTGTTTTTCGTATTAGGCGTTTTAATGCCCTTTGCCATCTGGCGGCTAGAACGATCGCTCTTCTCGCTTTACCCTACGGCTGGCGCTGTTCGCTTAAACTTAAATTGCGCCACAGAGGATACTAACACAACATAATTTCACAGTAGCTCAGTGACTCTAGACCACTGCCGGCTGTACATCACAAACATACCCAGAGGTCTGAACGACGAGGGACTAAGAACAGCGTTCTCCAAGTTCGGGACCTTATCAGAAGTTTACTTAAGCAAGGATCCTAGAAAGAAATATGGACTTATCAAGTTTGAAACGCCTGGGTGAGTAATAATGTCCTTCAGACCGAAGTTCTGTCACGGCGGCCAATATAACTGGCCATCTGCGCAGGATATATTATAGTGCACAAGTATGTGCGCAAACACAAGTTTACTTTCTGTTCCCTAACTCTCATGATCCGATAGAACGGCAATCCGACACGATCGGATGACCAACCGCTTTACGTACTTTCTGGGGCACGAGGATGTCTAACACCGCCAACTTCCTAACTCCGGGCTGGTATTGAGATTTCTTAATAGAAAAACCCAATAATTATTTGATGAACCGACCCGGGATTTGAATCCGAGACGTCATACAGCAGTCGCATTCACTACCGCTGCGCCGCGGAGTGCTTGTAGAACCTGGATGAGTATATACAGTATGTATTAGAAAGGTGTGGTCATATATAAGAACCATAATGCATATCTGAAAAATATGTGCCTAATCCCCAAATTAGGTATATTACATTTTATGAAAAGCTTTTGCCTGCTGCTCGCGCGCGTACCTACATTATTTTATCTGGATCAAAGGTATAGGTCTGGATCTAAGTTCTTTTTGTACCTTAACACCGTGTATGCGAGATCTTATGATGATCGGTCGAGTAGTTCAGGCTTGAAAGACCTTTTATGCCGTTCCCATGGCACACACTCACACGGGCAAAGCCGCGGTCGAAAGCTTGTGTATATTTCTTTAAAATATTTAATTCGGTCGAATTTTGACCACTGAGGAACCATTAGCTTCCAATATTTTCGAATGATTACAAAATACATTTGTATTTAGCGCGCGATGCTATTTATACATACATACATATATAGATTCACGCCTGTTTCCCAGAGGGGTAGGCAGAGACTACGGATTTCCATAGATCCTGACACACTTCTCTGGCTTCATTTACATTCATCACATTCCTCAGACACGCTTGCCAGTTTAAGGTGCTCTTATGTCCTGCGCACACTGGCGGACGGGACGACAGAGAATTTTAAACTTATCAATTAAAATTGAATAGTTATTCAATCGAAATAAGGTATATATTTGAATGCACGGTGATCGGCCTCGGAGCATCGCAGCGCAGTTATCTCTGGAGCATCAAAGAACACGCTGGAGGATACCGCGACGGGAGGCGGCAGCATGTGTCGGTATGCGTCGGCATGCGGCGGGAGGCTACGGTATGCGCCGGCATGCGCCGCGCGCCGGTGTGCGCTGGGTCACTAATAGAAATTTATCAAGTTCCGACGAGCACTGGATACTCGGTAGATACCGTGGCATACTGCGGCATACGGCATATGATGCTCCGGCAAGCTGGCAGCCGCTCGCGGTATCGCAGAGGATTTTACTTGACAGTGTGCGCTGGCAGATAGAGGAATCCTCCTTGATGCTCTTCCCCGCCGTCCGCCAGTGTGCGCCAGTTATCAACCTGGCCTTTGTCCAGAAACGATCGAACTGATCGAGAAACGTTCGCCTATTTATAACCAAATAGATTAGGCCCGCGGCTTCGCTCGAGTTAATCTAAATATTGACGGGAACAGTACTTTTCTCGAGTTCGAAAAAGCTCTTCTTCTTCTTCTTTCTGGTTGACAGTTACTATGTCCTTTTCCGTACAAAATCTAGTTTCTATGTACCTACACTTGAGAGCAATAAAATTGCAATCTATGCCTCAAATAGGACGGGCTTTATGACAACCAAATTAAATACTACCTATAATAAGAAACACGAAGCTGCTGAATGCCTTTGGCTTGACATTAAAATTGGATATTGCAATTTTTTAATATGTGGACTATACAGGGGACAAGACTCCACATTAGAGCAAGACAACCGTTTACTTGAACAACTTAGTTTGGCCTCAGAGAATAATACGGTAGCTATAATGGGTGATTTCAACTACGGTGGAGTTAGATGGCCTCTTAAGGATTGCTCATATGTTACGCCTAGAGAAGATAACTTCACACAATGGTATGAGAGGAGCAATCTTCACCAGATAATTGACAAGCACACAAGATTTCGCCAAGGAAACCAACCATCGTTCCTAGATCTGCTCTTAACGAATGACGACTCATTAATATCCAATGTGGAGCATCATGCCCCCATTGGTAAAAGCGACCACACATGCTTATTGGCATCCATACAACTACAAGTAAGAAAACAAAACAAGGAAGCCAAAACCAGACTTAATTACAACAAGGCAGATTTTGACAAAATTAACGAAAAGCTAAACGAAAGTTTACCCAGTTCCTTGCAAGACACAAATTGCGTCAAAAGCCAATTCGAGATTATTCACAATGCAATTAGAGAAGCTATAAAGGCACACGTACCTAGAACTACAATAACTCACCACATAACGAATAAGCCCTGGGTCTCATTGGAGACCAAAAAGCTAATAAAAGAGAAACGTGCACTATGGAATAGATATGTACTGACCGGACTTGACGAACACTACACAGAATATAGAAAACTAAACAACAGATTAATAAACCAAAATAGAAAAGCTCGCTTAACTCATGAAAAGGAGATACTCAATGCCGAACCCAAGAAATTCTACTCATACATAAGGCAACAAGTGACATCAAAGGTCAGCATTCCATCCGTTCTGCTCAACAAACAAGGTGAAACTGTGACCGAACCCTGCGAAATTGCCACTGTATTTGCAGATCAGTTTGCGAGTGTTTTTCAAACAGAGACGCCAGATCTGTTGCCAATCTTAAACTCACCACATAGAGTGGTGGACTCCATTGATGAAATAATATTCACTCAAGATAAAATACAACAAGCAATAAAAGATATGAAAACAACTGCTTCACCGGGACCTGATGAAATACCTGTATCAATACTTAAGAAATGTAACATCACTGACAGCCTAGCAATAATAATGCAGACATCATTTGATACGGGAATCCTACCAGATATATGGAAGACAGCAATAGTGACACCCATATTTAAAAAGGGAAACAAACTGGAACCATTAAACTACAGACCTATCAGCTTGACTAGTGTGGTATGTAAGGTAATGGAAAAAATCATAGTTAAGCATATCAGACACTTCTTTACCAACCAAAAAATTATACCAGAGCAACAGCATGGTTTCTGCCCGCATCGCTCCACAGTGTCAAACTTGCTGGCATGTCTGTCATCATGGACTAAACATTGTAACAAAAGAGAACCCGTCGATGTAATATATCTAGACTACGAAAAAGCCTTCGATAAAGTCCCAATAAGAAGACTTCTACACAAGCTGGAGTTCGTAGGAATACGCGGGCAACTATTAAAATGGATCGAAGCTTTCTTACGACAAAGAACTCTACGGGTAAGAGTGGGTGACACACTGTCTGAATACCGAGAGATACACAGTGGTGTGCCACAAGGCTCAGTGCTGGGCCCAGTGTTGTACATTCTGTACACCTTCGATCTTCCACAACACCTGGAATGTAATGTCAGCATCTTTGCAGACGACACCAAAATATTTGGCAACCCCCTTATTGATTATCATCGCCTCCAAGAGGATTTAAACAGAATAGCTAACTGGTCCAAGGAATGGCTTATTAACCTTAACGCCTCGAAATGCACTGTACTACATATAGGCAAAAACAATCCACGTCTAACTTATAATTTGAATTCCACTTCACTGATGGAGACCAAGGTGCAGACGGACCTGGGAGTGAAAATAGCGGAAGACCTTAAGTGGGAAGAACATATAACATCAACAACGAAGAAAGCAAAGACCCTTATCTATCTAATCAGGAAAGCCTTTGGAAATCTCACACCAGACATGGTGCTTCGAATACACAAAACCTTTATAAGACCAATTCTGGAGTACGCATTTCAAGCCTGGAGCCCGTATTTTGCTAAGGATATCGAACTTCTAGAAAAGGTACAGCTCAGGTTCACGAAAATACCACGAACCCTGAAACACCGAAGATACCAAGAACGCTTAAAAATGTTGAGACTCACAACCCTAAAGGATCGCAGGGCCCGTGGAGATCTGATCGAAACATATAAGATTCTAACTGGACACTACGACATTCAAGACTTTGAACACATCTTCACACGTAACGACAACACCCATCTAAGAGGCCATTCCTTAAAGCTATGTACCAGTTTCTCAAACAACAATCCACACAAGCACTTTCTGAGTAACCGAGTTGTCAGATCGTGGAATAAACTTCCAGCGCATGTCATCGCAGCTGACAACATTAACAAGTTTAAAAACCGACTGGACAAACACTTGGCTACAAGTGAAAGCGAGTAGAAGTGCGAGATACGGGCATCATCAGTTGTCTCAACTGCCTGCCTGTTTAAATGTATAATAATAATAATAATAATTTGGTTTATTACTGATTGTTTTCTAAAATCGAAAGATATTGAGTAAAAATCATTAGACAAAATTAAAGCATACAAGCTTAGCTTTACAAAAACATAAAATTAAAATCATTGACCTTCACGTAACTTACAAAAACCGACCGTACACCGAATTCCCCAAATTCACGCGTTTGCGTTGTCACTACTTGCACCCTTAGCCGCAGGTATAAAAAGGTCAGTTTATTGGAATTTTTATTCAGTTGCATACCGAAGGTCAACGTGATAACATCTCTACTGGAAGCATACGGATTTACTGGAAAAATATGGATACCACGCCCGCAGAAGCCGCTCAAGTTATTGCCTTGCTCGAAGCAGGCCATAACCAAAGTGAAGTTGCTCGACGGCTAAATTTGAGCCGCTACTCTGTTCGTCGTGTATACCAGAGGTTCCAAGAGACCGGTGGCTACATTCGGCGACCAGGATCTGGCCGGCGACGCACAACATCAGAGCGTGATGACCGCTTTCTTGTGACAAGGTCTTTGAGAAATCGGCAACTGAACGCGGTTCAACTGGGACAACAGCTTCGAGAAGTTCGCAATGTCAGTATAAGTCGGTGGACAGTTCGAAGAAGACTAGGTGAAGCAGGAATGACTTCACATCGCCCAGCAAATGGTCCCAAATTGACCACAGCTCACCGACAAGCCCGGCTACAATTTGCTAGGGAACATTTAAATTGGACGTATGACCAATGGCGGGCTGTTATGTTCTCTGATGAGTGCAGAATGACTTTACATGGTCATGATGGACGCTCTAGGGTCTACAGAAGGTCATCAGAGCGATTTTCACAATGCTGCATAAGCGAACGTGTGGCTTTTGGAGGTGGATCGTGTATGTTTTGGGGTGGCATAATGTTGGACACTAAAACTGACATTGTATTCATCACTACGGCGAATACCGGCCCGAGATCGAGAAGTTTGACGGCTGCACGATACGTCGAAGAAGTGCTCGAAGAACATGTGAGGCCGCTTGCGTGGCTTATGGGAGAAGATTTTCTCTTAATGCACGACAACGCCAGACCGCATGTCGCTAGAACAGTTTGCGACTACATGGAAGATGTTGGAATCACCGCGATGGAGTGGCCAGCTCGTAGTCCTGATCTCAATCCGATTGAGCATGTCTGGGATGAGCTAAAAAGAAGAGTTCGAGCAAGAAGCCCTGCTCCTACGCGCCTCCAAGAGCTTCAACTTGCCATTGAAGAGGAGTGGAACGCCATACCACAAGATTTCATGGTGAAATTAATACGGTCCATGAAAAACCGATTAAGAGCTGTAATCAAGGCTAGGGGAGGGAATACACCTTATTAAAAAACAATTTGATCAAGCATTTTGAGTTTTATTTTTATTCTTTGTTAAGCTAAATTGGGTAATTTTATCCGTATGTTGGGTTTTGTGCCCTAAAACTCCCTATGGGTACTTTTTTTACACTGTATTTGATATCATTAGAAAGGTACTGAAGTAAACATTCAAATAGTGTAAGTTTTATTTTAATATGTATTCACATTTATGAAAAAAACTGCTTTAACAACAAAAAGTCAACGTGTGCGATTTTATTGCTCTCAAGTGTATATATTTTTTATCCCGAAGTTCTCACGGAAACGGGAATTACTTCTCAAATAATTAATATTTGATTGGGATACAGATAAGTGTGGCCAGGTTTAGTTTTTTTTATGATATAGTTGGCAAACGAGCATACGAATCGCCTGATGGTAAACGATTACCGCCGCCCATGGACACCCGCAACACCAGAGGAGTTACAAATGCGTTGCCCGCCTTTTAAAAAGGAGTACGCTTTCTTGAAGGTTTGTAGGTCGTATTGGTCCGGAAATACCGCAGGCGACAGTTCATTCCATAGTTTAGTTGTGCAAGGCAGAACATTTCTGGAAAAGCGCACAGTTGTGGACAGCCAACCATCTAAATGATGGGAATGGAAATTTTATTTTGGTTTAGCTAGTTGTTTTAATATGGTTGTTTGTTTGCAGCGAGGCGAAACTGGCGATGATGAAAATGAACAAAACGGAGCCTTTAAAGCTTGTTATCAGTATTGCTCATAAAGTAAGTTCAAATCTTCTTATCGTGTCGATGGCAACAGTTTTAATTTGATTTTAGGCTAGTGCTCGGCAACGCTAATTGCATTATCGTTGGCCTCGATGGCGTAGTGGTTAGAGTAACCGACTGCCACGCCGGTCGCGGGTTCGATTCCCGCACAAGACAAATATTTGTTTGCATGAACATGGATGTTTGTCTTGGTCTGGGTGTTTCTATGTATAATAGGTATGTATTAACAAAAAAAATAATTATGTAGGTATGTATGTTTATCCATTCTCTAGTACCCATAGTACTAGCTCTGCTTAGTTTGGGCTAGATGGTGTTGTGTGTATGTGGTAGAATATTATATTATTAGACATTGCTTGGTATATTGCATCAAGCGAGCACAATTCTGGGCTCGTGGCTCGTCAGCAAATGACCCATTGTCTGTGGGGATACACCGCAGTTGTACTTATTTGCACTTGGATCGATATTACCCCACCTTGACATATTATCTTTAGATCTGTTAACCTGGGTACGTAATCTGTTTAGGGCTTTCCAGGTTGGCCATGGAAGTTTTTATTCCGGAGGGTAAGAGTTCAATTGTAATATACAGGGTGTCCGGTAATTAATGGATAACCTTCAAATTTCTTATAGTAGAACTGATGCCGCTCAGAAAAAAAATGAAGTAAATAATAATAATAATAAGAAAATATTAAAAGGTGCAATAGCTAGTCATACTTTTGACTTTCTATCTATTAGCATAATTAGTGTTTAATAATAAAACAACAAAACACCGATGGAATTCATTCATTAATGGTCGTAGTGTACAAGAAAGTTCAATATAGTAATAAAAAAAATACAGGGCAGATTTTTTCAATTTTTTTTTCTGAGCGGCTATTGGTTCATTTCAAGGTTATCCATTAATATTTGTGGACAATACAAATAACTTTTTCCTGGGGTTCAAACCCAGAGCATTCAGCACGGTGGTTGTGGCGAACGTTTGCTCGCTGCGCTATTGGTGCAATCATACATAGATATACCTATATAATTTTTAAATGATTAAACATTATATAGGTATACCTATAGAACTAGTGGGAAATCGTTGGATTGTCACGCAGAGGTCTCGAGTTCGATCCCAAGGCGCGCATCTCTGACTTTTCGTAGTTATCTGCGTATTATATAGTTAATTATCGCTCGCTTTAACGGTGAAGGAAAACATCGTGAGGAAACCTGCATGTCTAAGAGTTCTCAATAATGTTCTCAAAGATATGTGAAGTCTACCAACCCGCACTGGGCTAGCGTGGTGAACTGTGGCCTAACCCTTCTCACAGTGAGAAGAGGCCCGTGCCCAGCAGTGGAACAGTTTTATTTTTAGTTTGGCTCGTCAAAAGTTAATACAGTTAGTTTAATACAGGGCTGATATTATTATTATATTATTAAACTAGATGTGGCCGCGGTTTCACCCGCATTTATGATTACTGCGCCGCCCCCGTGGTCGTAGCGTGATGTTATATAGCCTATAGCCTTCCTCGATAAATGAGCTATCCAACACTAAAATAATTTTTCAATTCGGATGTCATTCAGTCAATTCATTTGTTCCTGAGATTAGCGCGTTCAAGCAAACAAACAAACTCTTCAGCTTTATAATATTAGTATAGATTTTAGTGTTGTTGTTAACCCCTCCAATTAAGCTTGAATTCTTGTGTTAGGAGTGGGTTCACGTCATTAGTGCAACGGCTGGGATTCAAACCCGCGACCTTTCGATTGCAATTTATTCCGATTCTTGCTTATTTAGTAAAGTAACGCCACGTGTAAGCAAGGTAGTAGATTATTTAGTAAAAACATACAATTTACCAAGGTAGTAGATTCACTTCCAGTTCAAGGTTCATTCTACCTTGCTTGTATAAAATAAAATATAATATCAAGGAGTTACATGAGTGTTGTGCACGAAATATTTTGTTATAACATGCAATAGTAAAGTTTAAGAAATAATTTGATTGAAATATTGTTTATCCTTTTGAATGGTAGCAGTACATTGGTGGTCAGACACATTGCTTGTATTTTTTATTTTATTTTATTTTATTTATTAAGGATCTCCAACAAAGAAAATACACTGCAATTTACACTGTTGTTTTCAAAATGTACAAAAAATGTGTACTCCTTCAATTATAGGAGACCACAGCATGCAATTAAAATATAATTTCAAACTAAGTTAAGACCTACAATTTAAACAATATCAAATATATTAAACTAAAACAAAACGTTTACAATTTAACAAAAAAAAAAAAAATATATAATATGTATAGAAAATAAGAATTAAGCAGTATAATTAAGCATAATAATTAAATATATTAGAAAGTAGGTATTTTAGGAACTACGAACATTCTTTTAAACATTTTTTGTAGTTTGTCAGGGACTCACATATGTCAATTTTATGTGTTCTTGACAAGAGGTTATATTGCCTACAGAGCCTTGGTACAGCTGCATAATGACCTAGATTCGTTTTAGATGTTGGTATGTCTAACAAACTATATGTATTTTTCCTAGGTAAGCGAGTGGGTATGTTTATTTGTAAAGTACTCAATAACTGGCTACAGTCTACGGACCCATTAAGCAATTTATGTAAGAAAATACAATCTAGATATTCCCTGCGACTCTCAAGCGTTTTGATATTGTAATTTTGCAACCTGTCGGTATAGCTAACGTATTTTTTGGCTATATGATCGGCATAGCACAAGTGATACAGAAAACGCTTTTGGACACTTTCTAAACGTTTTTTATAAACTTCGTAGTGTGGATTCCATACTATAGAACACAGAACTATGGTTTGTGTTAAATTAACTTAAACATCAACCATCATGACTGTATTGAAATTTAACTCTCCCCCTGAACATGGCTGCTGAAAAGCCATCGAAACGTCGTCGGGGCAAGTGTAAATTTAAATCTAAATAGTCATTACTAATATTAAATTTTAAAGAGGCGCTTATAGTCAGTTGCACTCAGTGATCGGTAAACGATTAGCGAGGTTAAGCAACGTTGGATGCGGTCACTATATAGATGGGTGACCGCTTAGTGGTATTTCAACTGAGCGTCTCCGTGCTTCGGAGGGCACGTAAAAGTCGGTCCCGGTTGTTGCGAAATTGACAGCAGTCGTGAAGCCATGTCAGAGGCCTACGGGCTTGAACAACTCTTGACAGCTGGATGGCCACTAACCACACGAAAAGAGAGAAAGAAGAATAATAAATATCAATAAAGTTTTATACCATTCGCATTTAAAGTTATATAAGTATTAATAATATACAGTGTGTAACACAAAGGTGTAGTCATATTTCAGTGTCACATAATATAGCTCCTGTACAATGAAACAAGTGAGAATCGGCAATGAATTGCCGTAAATCTTCGAAAAATGGTATCACGTGACCAGACCAGGTCAGAGGTCAAAGATCATAGTAATTTCGGGGTATATCGACAATGCTGAGTTGAATGGCGTTGACCGCTAGTCTCTTACGGTTCTTGAGTTGAAAGTTGTATAACAGACAGACGGACAAAGCTGTTGTATAAGAGTTTTTTCGAACTCGTAAAACAGCAACAAAAAGACTTATACTTTTATTTTCACTAAGATAAAGCATTTTCTTTTTATCGGTTTATCAATATCACATATTCTAGTCGATAACTGAACAACACAAACAGCTGATTCGGCTGATCACTATGAATCCAAAATTGACCAGGCTCTATTTGGATAGTGATATAATGCGTTCGTTTCGATATTTAATAAAAACTAAATAAAATGACGGAATTTTTAATAAAATTTTAAATTGAATTTTTGAACTGGGAATAAGTCACATAGGTTTATTTATCAGATATACATCACGGCCATTAAATATGACCACACCTTTTTGTTACACGCTGTATATTGATTATTCTCAAAATTACTATTACTATTGCATTGCGGGGTCTCCTATCTCAGGTAATGTTTATTTAAAAGGAGTAGGTTTACTACTGATTATAAAATAGCATATAATAAAATGATAATAAACAATTTTTAATTTTTCTAGTACATTTACCACGAAATTAAATGTCTGACAAAAACGGCAATTTCATAGTTATAGACCTGATATTTCAAATATTGATTTGCCTTCAGTTTTATTAAGCCTCAATTCTTCAAGTTGCCCTACATTTATAAGCGCGTTTCTAACTTCCATTAGAAATTTTTATCTATTATATTATTTGTATTCACAATATTTTTATTAAGCGGTAACATTGCCACGGCTGCACGGATGGCGTAATGATTTATTTGGTGGTCTCGCCACTAGTGCTGCGTCAAGTGTTGCGGGTTCTATCCCCATATAGGCCAAAAATATGTGAAGGCCACAAACACATTTAATTATTTTTTAAATTTCCGATTAGTAGAGCCTCGCTGATTTCAGCATGAATGGGCCGGCTCGACCGGGGAAGGACTATCCTCTCACAGAATATCAACGTGAAATAGCAGTATTCCTACTGCTGTGTTTCGTTCGGTGAGTGAGAGTGCCGAAGGCCCAATCAGCCTCTTTCCCCCTTCCCGCTCCTTCTCCTTCCCGGTTCCTTTTCCTCTTTTTCCTTCCTAAAGAATCGGCAACGCATAAGTGATGCCTCTGGTGTTGCAGGCGTCCATAGGCTACGGTGACCACTTACCATCAGGTGAGCCGTAAGCTTGTCTGCCACCGTAGTTGTATAAAAAAAATATGTGCCCGGCAGACGGTAATTCGTTTAAAATTTTATTAAAGTAGAAACCCAAACTCCATAGAAACTTGGGCCTGGCGTTACAGGACTGGACTTTGGCCATAAATTAGAGCATTTAGAAAGCTTTCACGAGCCCAATTTTCACGACGCCCGGCAATGGCCAAATTGATAAATTCAGACAATGTTTACATCTTAGGTTATTTTTATTATATGAGTTATTAAAATTGATATTTTTGAGGCTCTGATGCCTACGTAAATCTAGAACGCCTATGTGCTGTGCTGCAGCGTATAACGGTGAGGTTTGAAGTATATAAAAAGCGATTAGAGGGTGACTTCAGATTGGTCCGATGGATCTTACTGAAAACCTCAGCTCAAAACTATGTTTGTAAGACACGGCCCAGTTACGTTTGTTAATATTGTATCTACTAAGGGATTGGATGCAATCTCACATTGCAGTAATCCGAGATTGCAACAATATATTAAAATAAAAAAACACATATTTGTGATAGTTTTATTAATCACCTTCTTCATTAGGATTATCATAATATAATAATACAGTATCCAGAAATTGTGCAAGAGGCAATTGCTTACTCTGGTACCGTGCCCAACCAAGATACCATATTATGCTCATGATGTAGGCACAGCAACCAACCGTTCATTTGCCAATGATACAGGTGCAATAATATTGGATTATAGCATCCCTGCCACATAGAGCGCTGTCAGGAAGGTGGAAAGCATTTATTAAAGAGGCAGCCACTTCGAAGAGTACCAATACATTCCTTGACGCTCTATTAAAAAAATCTTGGCGAAATAGCTTAAAATCTCGCTTAAATCTCCCATTGACTACTTCTACAACCCATCTACATATCGTAACTGTTCTTGATTTATTAACTTCGAGGGTTGAAAGTTGAGATTCACCCTGTTGCATATAATACATTATATTATTATTATTGAATACATTCACTTGCGCAAAAATACGAAAATCGAATGACATTAATGACATGAAACAACCATGACAATTGACAGACGTTGACATTGACATTTGCCGTTTACTAGTACATTCCGATCAATGAAATAAATAATCAATAAAATCGATTATTTAATTGTTACAATGATTATTTCTATTTTACTATTATTATTGATACTCCTGATTATTATTTTACATTGATTTTAGTACCTAAAAATAAACATACTAATATAATGGCGTATTATTTAATTATTCGTAACATTTCAATCATTATCGATTTCCACTAAATCGATCATATTCTTAGAGTACGCTCTATTCATCTAATGCCAAAGTTAGTGACGTAAAATGTAATAAGAGTTCTAACGGTTTACAAGGCTCGTTTAAAATAAAAAAATAGATTTCTAATTATTTTCTACACTTGGCCATTGGTATTAAGGCTAATATTTAAATGGGTTAATTAAGCAAAATAGACAATTTTTTTGGTACATATCTGATTCGTGTAACGGTAGGCCCAGAAACGGGTTTCTCCTTTTTCTTCATTTCATTTACTTTTTATTAAAACATCGAAACAAACGCATTATATCACTATCCAAATAGAGCCTGGTCATTTTTGAATTCACACTGATCAGCCGAATCAGCTGTTTGTGTTGTTCAGGTATCGACTAGAATATGTGATATTGATAAACCGATAAAAAGAAAATGATCTTAGTATAAGATAAAAATATTAAAAATTTATCATACTATAGGTTAAGACCATGTATTAATTTTTTTGTAGGCAGCTAAGAAATCGGATGACAGGCCACGTCACGATTGGATAGAAAAATCTAACAGCGATAAACC
The DNA here is from genome assembly GCA_963675205.1 of Catocala nupta. Classification (NCBI taxonomy): domain Eukaryota; kingdom Metazoa; phylum Arthropoda; class Insecta; order Lepidoptera; family Erebidae; genus Catocala; species Catocala nupta. The sequence continues at coordinate 4,781,909 of OY776108.1, read as the reverse complement.
CAACAGAAGCTATACTAAAGAAGAATGCGGCAGTATTGGAAGCAATGGCAGGCCATCCAGGTAAGCCTTTAAAATATCCTAACCTTGACTAATGTTAGATATTAGAACCCATAGACTTGGATGCGACGATGGGATGAGACTTGATGGTATGTCTTTGTTACCTTGGAAAATGGCTTGGCCTTTGGTGTGGGACGCCACATGCGTCGACATTCTTGCGCCCTCACATCTTCCGAGCACGGTGAGCTATCCCAGTGCTGCTGATGCAGCTGCGGAAAACCTCAAACAATACGCAAATACAGTAATTTAATGGGCAATTACTTTTCTAAGCCGTTTAGGGTGGAGACACTAGGTTCATGGTGTCCGGGCGCTCGTGCGCTTTTCAGAGATCTTTTTAAACTGTTAATCGACGCTTCGCGTGACCGGAATGTTTTTCTTGGCTCAAAGAATCAACATTGCCATTCAACGTGGCATTGCTGCCTGTCTTCTGGGAACTTTCCCGGTCGACAGCGATGCTGAGCAATTTTACGACACCTCCTAAACCGGACATATTTTTACTATATTTGTCTTTTTACTTACAGTCCTATATTTTGTAACTTTTCATTTTGTTTTACTTATAAGTAGTTAGGTTTGTTACTATTAGTGAAGTTGTAAATTATGATCGTTGCTTTTGTTCATGAAAATATTGTTACCTGCTGGGTTCGACGGATAAGAATGTAAACAATATTACCGACTAAAATACGTTTTATTCTAACACACAATTAAATTTGAAACACAACAAACACTTATCTACACTTTTCCAACTATAACTGCTTCAAACTCCGTAGTATTTTCGCTTTCGTGCGCTCCGATGAATACTTGTAAACTGTCTCGGCGAGCGCTGGCCTGCCCCTTTTATACGCGGTTAAAGCGTTTCTAGAGTTTTCTAGAAACGCCATACCCGGTATGTAAACAGTACGAAGATTCGAGAATGTGCCAGCGTTCTCGCTACGCTTCTCGTACCGACAAACTACGTAGTTCCTACGTAGTCAATAGATGGTGCTGTAATAAATTATTGGACGGAACTGCCGAGTCTTCCCCACAATGCCGAGAGATGGCACTAGGTGTAACAATATTATAAACTTCAAGATTGTGTCTAATTAAAATATAAGTTACAATAACTAATATTATAAATGTGAATGTGAGTTTGTTTGCTACGCCTTAGCTACTCAACCGATCATCATGAAATATCACATACACGTTGTCAGGAAAACAGAAAAGGACATAAGATACCTTTCATCCAGAAAAAGAGTACCGTAACCAAGGGGTAGAAAATTATGAAACAAACCAAAGTATTGGCCGAGTGCAATTTTGGTGTGGCCTACAGGTAGAAATATAATTGAAAACTTTTAGATATGGCGGCGATTTTGATGCGAATAGAGTGGTAGTTGTTTGAAACGAAAGCAGAACGTGTTAAATATTGTTTATACTTAGTTGACTTTTTTCTAAATTTACTAAGACACGATCATAAGGTACCTTTTCTTTGAAACATTGAGATAACTTTTTGAGCTACAGGCTTACATAAAAGAACATGTAAAAATAAAGGTAAAATCTGGTTGTTTAATAATAAGCTATAAAAACATCGTATTATTGCCTCAATTTCACAAAACATTAAATATCTCCGAAACTAAAACCCCCCATAAGATCCCTTTTTCCGTGGAACGTCACAAATAGTTCGAAAGTACCTATGTAAAGTATTTCTATTTGTTAGACTTCAAAGCTAAATCAATTTTGATGTTCAGTTATCACGGAGTTATTAACAATGAAATAACGGGCATTACTCTTTTAATAGCGCTTACCAAGTTATATATAACATCTAGTAATAAACGAATATCGACAGCACGGATGGCGTAGTGGCTTAAGTGTTTAGCAGAAGCCAGGCCTCTGCCACTGCGTCGAGTGTTATGGGTTAGATCCCCACACGGCACAAAAATTTGTTGACCACAAATGGTTGTTTCGTGTCTGGATGTTCTTTGTGTCCATTGTTTGAATGTTTGTAAAGTCCCCCGCGATACAGGAGGCATGCTAGTGCGGAAGCTGGTCCTTTAAAAATGAAACATAAAAGGAAAATAATCCCCGCTCGCATTAACCTATCTTTTGTAAATAAACTTTTAGCCCTCCGGAGCAGTACTTTTTGCTGGGTTAAAGTACCCTATGTCTATTTTTGCACCACTGACAACCTGTATGCAAAATGTCATGAATATCGGTCTAACAACGTGAAGGCGTAACAAACAGACAAACATACTCACATTCGCATTAACCGCTGACGCACTCACTCACTTAGAGAAATAGAAGTCATACAAGGGGGAGTCGTAGGAAAAAAGGTAAATATAGCGGCGTATAGAGAATCGTTCAGAAGACCCGTTAAAAATGCCTGACTTTTGGAAGGTCAGCTTTTGGTGGTGGTACCCCATAGGATCTCGGAAACGGTGATATCTATGGGAGTCGTTCTCGAACAAAATCTTCCTAAAACCCTGGCAACTTTTAGGGGGAGCAAAAAACATGGCCGCCATACAAACTTTAACCTCTAAATCCCCGAAACGGTTAGAGATAGGTGTGGTCAAACAAATGTCGTAGAGGTCGACGAGATCTTTTCAGAAAAGGTCATTTTCAAGGTCACCGGGGGTCATCGTTGACCCCAATGGTCCTAAGGCGCTTAATTTTTAGCTTCCGGGGTTTCAAGGTCCCTGAATTCGAATCTAAAATTAGTTTTTTGATTCCTTCCCTCCTCGCTGTACACCTCCCCTCGCGGGTCTCTTGAGGCCTGCGCAAACACGCGAAATACTAATTAATAATTATAATATTAGTAAGGATTATAAAAACTAAAGATTTGTATTTTTGTTTGTAATTAATAAACTTCAAAGTACAGCACCATAGATAAAAATCTCTTTATGACTAATTTACATAGGCTATTATAACCTACTACACTAAAAGTACTGTTACATTTTTTTTTGACCCATGAAAATCCTTTATGGATTACCCCCTTACATAACTTAACTTAAACTAACCTACTTATGCACGAGCGGAGCCGCGGAAAAAGCTAGTAATAAATAAAAATAACATCTTTCACTATTATTACAACGACACAGAGTAATAAGTTTTAAATGGTGCACTAATATCAATTTGTTTGCAAAGCATCGATTTTAACAAATAGTCTTCTTCTCCTTAGCCACTTGTCACTTGGGGTCGGCTTTCTAGTCTAACCGGATTTGACTGGATATCAGTTTTTACACGGTGCGACTGCCATCTGACCTCCGCAACCCGAAGGCTAACTATACCCTAAGGCTAGGCTAGACCAGTGTCAGGATATTATAGGGCAATGACTTCCCAATAACGACTGCCATAGATGTTTATGGCAGCCGGGACCGACGACGGCTTAACGTGCTCTTCGAGGCACGGAGCTGACGATAATTGTCAATCAATACGCACATAATTTCGAAAAGTCATATAACTTCCGAAAGTCAGACGTGTGCGACGTAGGTTCGAACCCGTGAGTCCATAGAGTCATAGATTAAGGATATGAACACAGATGAACATCCTCTCAAACTAAAAAAAGACATATCTGTCATGTAGGCCTGGCCGCTCGTACATACAGACACATATTATGTACTACAATCGGCCAACAAGCCGGCATTAGGCGATACGATGGCTTCTTATTAACAAGAACTGTGTTGTGAATCTAAATAAAAATAAGGCATTTTTACATACATACATAGTCAGCCTTTGATTCAATTAAATTTCAATTAATTTGTTCACTCGAATATAGTACATATTAAAAGTGAAATAATATTTTTTTTTTATAATTTTTTTTTTTTTTTTTCTACCACATACACAACACTATCTAGCCCAAACTAAGCAGAGCTTGTACTATGGATACTAGACAATGGATAAACATACATATATACTTTTTTTTTTTTTTGTAAATACATACATATTATACATAGAAACACCCAGACCAAGACAAACATCCATGTTCATGCACCCAAATGTTTGTCTTGTGCGGGAATCGAACCCGCGACCTCAGGCGTGGCAGTCGGTTACACTAACCACTACGCCATTATCTCTATAACCCCTTTATGCGCGCAAATGAATATAAGTAGAAAAAATTACTTGATATAACTGGTTTACAATAAAAAGTTACGTAGGTGATACATTTATTATTACGAGAATACGAAGGTATATATATATATATTTTATTTACTCACAAATACATAAATTAATTTCTTAACAAATAAAATAAGAATATAGATAGTTTTTACGTAAAATATTGCAAATTGAAATCTCAAAGGCGTGGTCCCTTGCCATTCATATTTTAAAAAAGGCGCTGCTAATTTATCGACCAATCATGATCAAGGAAGTAATAAAATTCAAGATCTCTGATTGGCTCTTGAAAATGTTGCAATGTTGCAACTTGCAATGGATTAAGGAGGCAAAATAATAATTCTGTCTGACGTCGTGTCGTGCTGAACTTGTGAAGTGTGTGTTAATTTTATTATATATATATGTACTGCGTTTCAATATAATATGTTTTGACTAATTAACGTATTGAAACATTTTTGTGTATACCTACGATTGATGTGTTGTGATAAAAAATCCGTTTACAATTTAACGCCTGCGCCGAATGGTTGAAGGCGATCAAACTATGCTTTTGAATAAGTACTTTTCGTCAATGCAGCATTCTAATAAGTAAGTTGATATCGTATTTATGTACTCTTATTATAATAACAAGAAATAAACTACATATTCGTTGGTTTCTTATCTGTGAATAAGTAGGTAATGATTCCTGTCATGCAATGCAATATGTCGTTGTAAATACATAATGCCGGTAATTTGAAATAAAACTTTGTTGATAGATACTCAATGGTCGTTATTCTTAATTTAAAGATTAAAATATCTGTATTTGTGCTTTAAATTAGTGTTATATGTACTTCTTTCTGGTGTAACGACGCGAAGCCTACGAATTGTTCTCGTAAGTTCTAAATTCTGTTTGCATCTAATCTTTTTTGTGTTACCTCCATTTTTGTAAGTAATTAAAATTTCTTTATGTCAAGTATATCACGGCTTCTATCCGTATACCCGTCACCAATTGAAATAAAAGTATTCTCGCGTCACTGCGTAATAGATACAATTTTTTTTATATAATATGAATAACTAATATTTCTAATGTATTTGCTAGTCTTATACAGTGGTTGTTATTATTTATGAGCCTTTAGCCGCGTGTACGTCTGCGTTACACAGATAGGTATGGCCCATGCCTGCTTTTTTCTAATAGTAATTCATAACAAATTTTAACATTGATTGTTATTGAATACAAACAAACATACAAACTTTCATATACAATATAATTTAATACACAAGTAATTCAATTCAATTCAATTCATTTAGTTTATTTAGTAGATTGAAATAAGTTAAGATATATGTTGAGTTACTTCTTTCCATCTGTGCTGGAACATGCTTTGGTGCATTTCAGAATTATTTGGTTGCTTCTGTTTGGCATGGTTCTTTAGTATATAGGAGAAAGAAAACTCTAATGCATCCAGCCACACCATATTATTAAGCATATAACTAAAAGACTACCCAATGCAAAACAAAGATTGGTTTGCCAACATATGAATGTAGCTATTAATGGGAATAAAAAATTATGTGTCTAAACTCTAAAGTAGTATACTTTGAAACGAAACTATCATTCCTTATCATAAATTGTTTATATTTGAATTGGAGCTCAATACTAAATAAACAGATTTTATTCATCACCTTTCTGTGGTTGGCTGTCTGTTTATGTTTTATTGTTTTAAAGTTACTATTGTTAGAACTAAGTTCGTGAAAAACCTTAAAAAAGCTCCCAAATCTATTTTTAAACTTATGGAAGGGACTGGATCCCACAACATGGGGAATCCTAGTGTGGGGGCCAGAGATATAATGTTTTTTCCTTTAGTGTCTAGGTCTACTAATGTAAAATGTGCAGTTGTATTGCACTAATGTTTGAATTAACAAAAAATAGCTATGTCTGTACTCACTGTGCACTAATATGTTGATCATAACCACATGATCCTCATATAGAACCTATATGTGTATCGTTCATATATAGCTAAATAGAATATTTTGTATCTATTCCAGGGCACACGACACAACTCTAATTGACTCAATGACCAATGGTGATAACAATATGGACGACTTGCTTGATGATGACTATGTAAGTATAATCTGTATTTTGAATCTGTGATAATAACCTTCAGATCAAATGTTCATTCATGGTGTTCCGTCTTTATGTATTCCTTTTCTTTTATATTGGTAGATTGTTGGACCAATGACTTAATTGTTATCCAGATATATGGCCTTACTTGTAAGTAGATACTCGATAAATATATTCTTCTAGTCTTGACAGACACTAGCTATCTGCAAAGGTCCACACAACTGAGAGAGATCAGTTGCAGGTGATGGGACATCACAAACTGCCTATCTTTGAGCCATTACTGAGATTTTCTTTATGAAATATTTTCTGTTGGGCTGACTCAGGAACACATGGATTGCAGCAATATATACTGGCCTGTATACCAGCAGTTCAGGCATACATATCTGCCTTTAGTTTCACCCTGAATTACTACTTTTAATAGGATTTTACTTACTGTGATACAGTGATCACAGCACTAATTAATAATTGATGTGTGAATCTAAACAATTTGTCTAAATACAACATCACTATTAGAATATTATTATAGTTGTGGTTTGCAGAATTGAGATGGTAATTACTTTAGTGATATTCAAATGTTCCCACAAAATGCCATAGTATTTATTTCAACAGAAATATATGTATTGGATATAAGAAATATATGAAGGGGCTGACAGAGAAGTACCAATTACTGGCCATAGTCTCAGTCTCTGTGCTTCTAGTGAAAGTTCCATGACATAAAATCCAAATACACTTTGCAAAACCCAGTAATCCACACCAAGGCCTCTTGCAGTTGCATACACTACCGACTGCACGGATGTCGTAGTGGTTTAAGTGATCGTCTCGCCTCTGTCACTGCGCTGTGTGTTGTGGGTTCGAATCCCACATGAGACAAAAAATTGTGTAATTCACAAATAGTTGTTCCGAGTCTGGGTGTTCTTTGTGTCCGTTGTTTGAATGTTTATAAAGTCCCCTGCAACACAGGAATTATTCCTAGTGAGGGAGTTGTCCTTTTCAAGAAATAAAATAAAAACTACCCTGTTACATCTGAACCAATCTATAGAATTATTATGTATGTTATAATGTTTCGTTCCTTGTTCCAGGGTTTCTCTGACATCTTGGATGCTAACCTGACTTTAGAGCTGGAGAATCTGAAGATGGAACAGCTAAAGGTTAAGGAGGAGCAGTTGCAGTGTAAGACGAGGATGCTCATGCTTAAGCAGCATGAGAGGAAACCGGTGAGTTGGACTTAAATTGTAACTGTAGTGATGGGTATAGACAAATGACACAATGGTGCCAATTCTGTTGTCACAAAATTCTCTTATCTTAGCTAAAAATCTCTAAAATTTAGTTTAGTCCTGTCAAACGACATTTCGTATTCTGAAATCGCTAAAAGTGACAGGACTAAACAAAATTTTAGAGATTTTTAGCTAAGATAAGAGAATTTTGTGACAACAGAATTGGCATCAATATTTAATTAATGTTTGTATGCCTACACATTTTAGCAACCTAATTGTTAACACTTACATCACAAGTAAATAAATAAATATTATGTATTATATTTATTATTAGATAGTCAGCAACATAAGTAGTGCAATGCATAATAGATTTGCTAAAGTAATTTATGAATTAGAAATTTTGATTATGATTCAGTATATTTAAATAAAAAGTTATTAGTTATTAACTGTCATTCAACTGTTACTGCTATAAAATCCTACAAGTTCCACCCTAGAAACTTAAAACTTAAATTATAAATGTTGCTTTAAGATTGCAAATCAGTTACGGATTTTGCCGCATTGTTTATTTTACTTCACTATTCATACTATACATACTTTTATTTCATAATTTTGAAAACTACCACTACTATTTATTGAACTTTACTACTATTTAAGCTATTTAATTTAATTAAAATAATTTAAGTGTACACTTTGCCCCGACGTTTCGGTTGCTTTACAGCAGCCATGTTCATGGGGAGTCTCCCGGATTAAATCCGTATAAAGTGTTTAATTTCAATGTATGACCTTCGCGTAAACATAAGACAATATTATGTCTAACAGCTTAACCATATCAAAACAAAATGATTAAAGCATTGCGTACGTACACACGGCTACACATCAAGTTAGACACCCTATAGACTATGCTACATACAAAATAGAGAATTGTCACAAAAGGACAGTGGATAATGGTGTCGATGTAATGATAAAGATAGAGCGTCGCGTACCTTTCAGCGTGGCTGAGACAAAATAACAAAAATATAACGCACTCTCTCGCACGATTCGCAGCGTTCAACTTCTAATAGTTCAAAGTCCAAACAGTCTAGGTTGATGTGTAGCTGTGTGTACACTCAGATGGATGTAATATTTCGCTTTTGATATAATGCCTGCATTGCAAAGTGCTTTACAAATGTTCAAATGAAGATAGACACCTAGATCTGGAACAACTATTTTTTGAATAAACTAGCCATCATTAGGCTAAGAGAAATAATTGTACTGCTTAAAAAATCTCCCTAATGATTAGTTGTCCCATAGCATAGGTTTGTGTTAACACTTGTTCTTAAAAGTTCAATTAACTGACTATGACTAAACGGAAGGCGTAATGTCTTCGACTGCCGCCGCGCCGAGTGTTGCGGGTTCGAATCCTACATGGGACAAAAAGAGGAATGCCCACTGAGACTTGTCACATTGGCCCAGATGTAGACAGTTAAATATTATAAATGTATGCCTATTTTTAGGTTTTTAAAGGTATAACTCATGAGTAAAAACATGATGAACATAAAGTGAAATAAAAAGAGCGTTTTAGGGATGACAACATCTGTGTTAGATCTGCATTTAAGTGTTTGTATGTAGCTATTGGTATTTATAACAAGAAGCTAAAACTATGTTTGTACCTATCTTATCTTGTGTGGGGGCCAGTCAGTACAGACCGGCGACACTTCGACCCAGTGGGATCTTTTGTGTAGACTGCCCCAATAACGACTGCCATAGATGTTCATGGCAGCCGGGACCGACGGCTTAACGTGCTCTCCGAGGCACGGAGCAGGCGATAATTGTCAATCATCATCATTTCGAAAAGTCATATAACGTCCGAAAGTCAGAGGTGCGCGACGTGGGTTCGAACCCGAGACCCTCTGCATTGCAGTCTGTTGGTCTCCCCACTGAGCTATCGCTGCTCATGTTTGTACCTATATTATAGTATAGAGTAAGGTACATAATTATCAAAATCCAGATTTTAATTTTATTTTTAATATTATTTGTAGTTCATTGTTTATCAGCAGGCTCTATTCCCATTTTAATACAGAGACTCTTGGCGGTGTGTTATAATACATACATACATACATAAATTCACGCCTGTTTCCCAGAGGGGTAGGCAGAGACTACGGATTTCCATTTGCTACGATCCCGACACACTTCTCTGGCTTCATTCACTTTCATAACATTCCTCATACACGCTCGCCGGTTTAAGGTGCTCTTAACCTGGCCTGTGTTATAATATAACTTATAAATCGTTTTTTTTTTTAATGATACCTGTAGGCGCTTTGAGCACCTTTTGGGTGAACAAAAATCACGGAACTCGCGTAATCGTCACCGAACACTTTCCATGAGCTGAGTATATACCTATGTGTACTTTTTGGGTGAACAAAAAGCGTGAAACTCGCGTCATCGTCACCGCACGCTAGTTACTTAGTTTTCACTTCTAACGGCAGTCCTCGCGTCATCGTCACCGCACGCTAGTTACTTAGTTTTCACTTCTAAGTATATATGTGTACTTTTTGGGTGAACAAAAAGCGTGAAACTCGCGTCATCGTCACCGCACGCTAGTTATTTAGTTTTCACTTCTAACGGCAGTCCCCAAAGACTGCCCCGCATTTTTTTTTATCTAAATGAATGCACAATTCATTTAAGTCTTATTCTAGTGTCCACTAGGAGGCCTGGAATGGGCTTTCTCCTTTGTGTGATCCACAAATGGTTGTTCCAAATCAGGGTTTTATTTTTGTCCGTTGTTCCCTGCGACATATGAATTATCCTAGTATTGTCCTTTAAAGAATATCCTGGATCACAGTTTGATGATCTCAAAACCTGGTCTGTTGCAATGCTTTTGGTACTCCCTATTCTTACATCTCTTCTTACTCTTTAGACATAATATACTGACGTGAGTTTATAGACTCAATGATAGAAGGAAAACCTGTATTTGTTTATTTTATATTTTCAGCTACATCAGAACACGATGAGTAACCGATGCATCTTGCCTGATGGGAAGATCGTGGTTCGCAATGTGGGCGATCGGTGAGTACACTTTAAGTATTTAATTTTAGTCGTAGAGATATTTCCATCGACTAACTAACAAATAGACACCGAATCTAGCACAGAATTTACGAGGCAGTGTCCACGGTTGACATATATGTAGGTACAGAGAGCACCTTAAACCGGCGAGCGTGTATGAGGAATGTTATGAAAGTGAATGAAGCCAGAGAAGTGTGTCAGGATCGTAGCAAATGGAAATCCGTAGTCTCTGCCTACCCCTCTGGGAAACAGGCTTGAATTTATGTATGTATGTACATATAATTATATATTGGTAGACATCACTGAACATGTCCACAATGTAATTTAAACCCTACTAGTTAAAACAATGTGCAATATTGCTTGCATTATAATAAGATCTCGCCCGCGCCTAACAGAGTAAGATCTTATTATTTATTTTTAAATATAGGTAACTGCTTTCGCCTTGTGGTCTGTTTACAATGGCAGGGTCCCACACAAATGTCGTATTTTCAGGTTTTTGTATGTATCTAATTATTTGAGCTTCATTTTCATAATGCTTTTAAAACACTATATAAAGTAAGTGTACCATAAATGGAATATAATTAATTATATTTGTAAAAGGTAAAAGAACTACAAATATAAATATATTTTTCTATAATATACATTTATCTTATTTTATAGCGAGTATTATGAACAGTTGAAAATAAGGTCTAAATAAGTTGTTTACATTCAAAATGTCATATTATGACACTTATTTGGCGATGTCACCATTCGAAACATGCTACAAGGCATAAACGCTTTTAAATAATAATGTTTACATAAATTTGCCTTGCCACTTTGTATGGAGAAAATTGGCAACATGTAGTTTTCATACCATATCATCAAAAATTTTTCATTCAAATTTAGATAATTCAAATTCTATGATTTTTTATTCATCTCTAGTTGCTTTTATTTAGATCACTATATTGTTTTACATTAAATACGATTTCTCACGGTTTGACAAATTCATTGTTGAAGATGACCTGTCTATTCTACTCTATTGTTTTGTAACTAACTAGCCGTTTAATTTCGAGGCAGATTTTTCACAGAATACGCTACTTATAATCACCGTTCTCTTGGAATATTCCTAAATATTCCTTATGTGCATATTCTTCGGGTGTTTGTTTATCAAATCATCAACCATCATGGAGTTTGGCAAATTGAAACAACAAATACGAGCAGACATTAAGCGATAAAACTTAAATACAAATTGTTTTATTAGTTATTGATATATATTATTGTCAATACATACAAGCTTTTAATAAAATAGTCTATTTACGAAATGTAAATGATTTTTTAAAATAACCTCTGTATTTTGTACAGATACCACAAAATTTGATGTAGGACATATACAGCAATTTCATAATATTGTCTTATGTTTACGCGAATGTTATACATTGAAATTAAACACTTTATACGGATTTTGTCGCGTTGTTTATTTTACTTTATAACACTGTTATTACATAATTTTGAAAAAACTCTAACACTACTATTATTGAACTTTACTACTATTTAAGCTATATATTTTTAATTCAAACTATTTATATTTGAGTTTGTATGTAATAACAGTGTTATAAAGTAAAATAAACAACGCGACAAAATCCGTATAAAGTGTTTAATTTCAAAGCAATTTCATAGTTAAAAACCTAACATTTTATAATCTGGTCTGGGTGTTACTATGTATAATATGTATGTATTTATAAAAAGTTTATATGTATGTTTATCCATTGTCTAGCATCCATAGTACAAGCTCTGCTTAGTTTGGGCTAGATAGTGTTGTGTGTATGTGATAGAATATTATTATTATTATTATATAATAGGTAGTTAAAACTACTTATGTGGGAATTATGTATAATAGTTTAACCCATTACTTCCATTAAATTAAGTTCTTAATACATTAAGAAAATATAACATGACATTGTTTATTTTTTTTTATTTACCTTTATTGCTGAGTCAGCCTGTCCTCCTATAAATATGACAATAGGGACATGCGATCAGAAATAATGAAAGTTAAAAATTATAAGAACATCAGCTTTATTCGAAAACTATGATCATAAACAGTTTTAAAAATAAAATTGTTTGAATTTATTTTGTGTGATAAGGTATAAAACAATCACTGCAAAGTGTCTTTTCACATTTAGCACAAAATGTTAGAGGTATTTTTTTACAACCGTGTCTTTGGCAACGCCTCTTTTTGTTCCTCTTCGTCATAAAGTCACCAAAATTGTCAAACCTGACAGGTTGTAAAATAACTTCTGAAGAACCCGGTGTAGGTCTACTTGCCTTGCCTTCCGATTTTTTTATCCAAGAAAAACAAACCCTTCATCTGAAATCTAGCAGAGGGATGGTCTCATCTTTATTTACCTGGTTGTAAATAATCCATGCATTTACTAGGGACATGTCTAAAACACGGATAACTAGAGGCCAATACCATTTTTTACCTCTAAAGCGGATTGGATATTTAGAACTCATCCAATCATGTTTTTATTATAATTATGAATAAGCCTTGGCTGATTTATGGCTTCTTTGGCCTTCTCTGTCTTTGAGTACCTATTACTTTTTACAAAAGGTTCAATAGTGGTGCCAATTCTGTTGTCACAAAATTCTCTTATCTTAGCTAAAAATCTCTAAAATTTAGTTTAGTCCTATCAAACGACATTTCGTATTCTGAAATCACTAAAAGTGACAGGACTAAACTAAATTTTAGAGATTTTTAGCTAAGATAAGAGAATTTTGTGACAACAGAATTGGCACCAGTATCAAAATTAGTCAAAAGACATACTATATTGTTGTCATACCATTTCACGCATAATATTTCATTATTTTTATCAAAACGATAATCGGTATAAACATAGTCTTTCTTTTTCATTTCTTATTTGGTAATGATAGGACATTTCTTAGTCCTATTGTCTCTGTCTGTCCCTGTAGCTCTGAATCCTTGAGATTTCAAATCAATCAATAATTGCATGCTTTTTTACCACTCTTGAACCCAAGCCATCGCCAGTACTATCAGAGATTTGAGCATCCTTGCATGTATAAAGCGAAAATTTATAACAATATCCGCTGACTCCACACAGTGCCCAAAACTTGTATCCAAACCTTACCTACTGGTTTACCTTTTATAAATTGTTTGATCCCATGGTGACCAAAGTATTTGACGATCATTTCATCAACAGCTAAATTGGATTCAAATATCCCAAATTTTCGAAATGATTCATTAGATTTATCGATCAATGGGCGAATTTTGAAAGCTTTATCAGTATTATCAATTCTTGAGTTATTATTGAAATGTAAATAGGATTTAATTTTATCAAAACGATGACGAGACATTGCTTGTTCAACAAATAGAATGTGTACATCATCATCTCTACACCAATAAAGTTTGCTTTGTAGTAATGTCATTCAACTCCTGATCGCTACAATCTTCAATATCTTGAAGGTAGTCTGCGATTTCAGACACCTTCAAACCTTTTTACCTTTTTTTCACTGGATCCGTGATATAAAATAATAAAAAAAGATATAGCTACACGTTTATCAACAAACGTTTATACTATTTGATAAAGAACAAAATCGAAATATTTTTACTAACCTTTCCTCAACTTTATAAACAATTATAATATTTTATAATCACTATTTTTTAACTCTAGTTCGATAAATAATGCACAATCGTGTCACAAGATTTAATATGTTCGGCGTACACTTATTGACTAATGTAAATACAAGACCCGCAGAAACAAACAATTTACACGTTTATGCCTCTACATAACGTAACAGGATCGAATACGCTTTCGCGGCAAATTGTACAGACATGTTCCCAGTGTCATATTTATAGTACGGCGGCTTATTTTGAATGTATACCACAAGTTTCCAAATAATATTTTGTTTTTGTTTTTATTTATTATATATTTGGTAGAGATCTAAGAATCAGTTTTATGTACTTTGAAGTTGGTAACTTTTTCTTTTACGGTATATAAAATCGGAACATAATGCTCTTTTTGAGACAACAAAATGATCAATTTGAAAAATTACGTTAAAATAACCACAATTTTTTTTTAAATCGAAATTTTAATTTTTTATTAAAAAAATAGTGTAAAATACGAATTTCATCAGAAACAATATAAATAAAAGGAATGAAATGTAAAAATAAATGTATGTAGTGTCTTAAAAATAGGACAGAGTGGGGAGGAATGGGTTAAGTGTTCCTGTGTGCGTTGCTGCGGGCTCTCTAAAAAGTAAACAACTTAATTATACATAGCAAGCTAGTTACGACGGTAAAATAGTAATCAAAATAAAATAATAAATAGTAAAATTAAAACTTGTGAATTAAAATTCAGGATATAACAAGTTTATTATTTATTATTTACATAAACAAAAGCAACAATCATCATTTATAACTTAACTAATATTAACTAACCTAATTATAAATAAAACATAATTAAATATATCAAATATATTTAATTATGTTAATAATAAGACTGTAAAATTTTATAAAATGAAATTTTCTGACTTAGGCAGCGTCGTAAAATTCCTCGTCGTCATGAATTAAAATAGTTAAATATTTAAAAATAGTCGCAGAAGTTTATTTTAACGAATATTGTGCTGAAAATAATAACGTAAAACAATACAAAAAGATTATGATTCCGGCCAGGATCGAACTGGCGGCCTTCTGCGTGTAAAGCAGATGTGATAACCACTACACCACGGAACCCAGTTGATATGTGAATCGAATTTGCGATTCTGTATTAAACTAAGTGTCGTGTTATACACATTACAAATTGTTCTTGAAGGAGCTGTCAGAGATAAAAACTCGCTATAATATTGCTTGCGTAGCGATAGTGAATTCGCTTGCTGTGAATGAGGTCTGAACTTTGAACATTTGAGAAGAGCCAACATAAAATTATTGGAATATTCTTTTAAGAAATGCTCTATAGCAGCCTGGAGTTAGAAAGTTGGTGGCATATCATTCCCGTGCCTCGTAAAGCTGGTAATGCAGTTGGTTCTGCGCCTGATCTCTCTCCGCTCGTGCCGGTGTTGCAGCGGCACACTGGCGGCCAGACTCAATAGGTTTCTAAAGACAGTGGGGTATTTGACTATGTTTGATATTGTACATTATTTTACACACAAGAATAAATAGCAATTAAGTGAAATCTTTTTATGCAAACAGTATCAAAATTGATTGCAAAGTAATGGAGTAAAAGTAGAAGTAGGGATGTCTCACTATCTCCCTCGCACAGTTGCAGTTATATTATACATCATTATGTAGTTACGTCACAGTTTGTATTGTGCATCTTCTTTTTCTCATTTGACAACTACTACCGGATTAGAAACGCTTGTATCATATTTATTATTGCGTAGATATTAAACATTCTTAAAACTTAAGACTGCGCCGAGCGAAATGTGCCAAAACAGGTGGTCACAGTTATGTTGATAAAATCAACACTTTTTGTTTAATACAAATATAAAATATACATTTACCATAACAATGAATGTGTTTACAATTATTCCGTGTAAAAATCTTAAAATAATTTATATTCTCGCCTACAAAATTACGTAAATTTGCACTAAAAATGCAAAAACGTTTAGCTCGTGTCACGTGAATTTTAGATTATAACAGTAGAAATCTATCCTATTTTACAGCTTAAACGAAACATAAATAGTTATATTACAATTAGTTGACAATAAAGATACATATTTATCAAAAAACCACTTCAAATCCTCCATACAATTTTAATATGGCGGCCGCGCGCCGATTTGAATATCGAGCTCTGTCATTTAGTCCAACCGCGTCTTACGCTCGGCGCAGTCTTAAGGGTTTGGTAATGTAACTATATGACGTAACTCATAAAAAAATGTGCCTCTGGCAGTTAAAATATTAATAAACAATGTTCTCTATCGTTCTAGCCAGCATAATAAGGATAGAGTATTTTGGAGACGGTGAGTTGTAAGCGTACACCGTGTGACTAAAAGTCGTGGTTATAGAGCATACATAAATACACGTCACTCACAGACTATTGCACTAAGCGTGACCAGCTTTAATTTATTTATTACTAGCTTTTGCCCGCAGCTTCGCTCGCCTAAAAGTAGTTTAGGCTATGTTTAGTATCGTAACTTTTTTTTAAATGTAACTACGTTACTCGGCGGTAATGAAGCTTTTAATGGATAAATGATTTTTAAAATCGGTTTTGTAGTTTTTGAGTTAGATCTTTACAAAACAAACAAAATGTCTAATCTTTCCTCTTTATAATATTAGTATACTGGGTGTAAGGGACGGTTTACCGAAAACTAAAATAGTAGATTCAGACCACTATACTGAGTTTAAAATAGTTGGAATTTTCTTTAGGAAAAATCACTATATTTTCCTGCAATTTTTCATTTTTCTGGCTGTAAATTCTAAAATACCTAATGCATAAACCATCCATTTTATTATATAAAAATCAAAGGATGCGTACATTTTACTAAAATACGGCAATGTAATTAAATCGTCGTATTTAAACAGATCAGCTGTTTTTATCGCGCGGAACGCAGAGGTCATTCCCGCCGACCGAGCGGTGCGTTGTATTGGTAGCAATCCATTGCTTACCGCGTCATAATGTTAATCAATATAAAATCTTAATTTCGCGTTTTCATGATTAATAGAAGTATGCGTCGAGATAAGTACCTATAGAAAGACGTCTTGCTAAAGATTTCGGTACTCCGTCCCTTACACCAAGTAGATAGACAAGTTAACAGTAGGCTTTATTGAAAATACTAATGAGTTTTTAGCCGTGACTTATTTATACTTACTAAACAACTTTTGTTGATCTTTCATAATTTATTATTTGAAATTGTCATACAGAAAATCAAATATTGAAATTGTCTGCTTTAATCCCACGACTAAAGCCCGTCACAGACGTAGCTATAATATAATTATATTAATATATCGAGATATATATTATAGTATAGCAAGCTATCACACACGGGAGCTATACTATAATATATATTTTGCCCTCACTCGGTCTGCGGTCGTCCTTGCAAGCGCACGATTTTAAAGCTTCATTTCTGTACAGGATGTTCATATATTGAAATAACACTGTAATCAATCTAGGTACCTACATGAATTCGACAAGAGCACTTCTTTTAGATCTAATTGAAAATACCGATTCCGATGCTGAATTTGATATGCATGTTGCCTTGTCAGGAACGAAAAATAGAACCATCTGGGTTGAGTCGCATAAAACAAAAGAGAACTCGTGGCGAATTTAATTTGTATCATGATTAAAATTTATCATCGAATTTTGCACAGTATTTTAAAAGTTCAAGATCGGCATTTATCGAGCTTCATGAATTGATAAAAAATGATTTAATAAAATGCGGTACGGTTATGTGCAAAAGCATTAGTTCTGAAAAACGTCTTGCAGTATGCTTGAGGAAAGAAGTCAAAACAAATCATATTTCAATTATTTATTATAATTGCAACACTTGTATTTAATTAAATAAAGTGCATCATTTAAGCTCGTGCGCATCGAGCACGGACGTCGGGCAGGCGTTCAAATGGAACACCCCTATCCTCAAAATATATCAAAATATATATTAATATACCAAAATACATATTATGCCAAAATATACTGAGATATATATGTCACCAAAATATTATTTTTGTGACGTCATAGAAATATATATTATAGCTGCGTGTGTGGTCACTCGAAAATTTATATAGAAAATATGCCGTAATATGCCTTGCTATGATTCATATTAATATATAATATAGCTATGTCTGTGACAGGCTTAAGGCTTAAGACTACACGCGGTCGCAAAGAAAGCAGTGGCGTAACCAAACAACATACCTCTAGGCGTTGTGCAGGAGGCGGGACGCATGCAATTTTAAACTTGTCTCTCTGCGTGTTCTACCGACTCTTTCACGGGGAGTGCTCTGAAGAACTGTGATTTGGTACCAGCGACCTCTTTCTATCACCGTACCACTCGACAACGAAGCAGGGTTCATCCATATCACCTGGAAGCGTTCAAATCCAAGCTGGTACGCTTTCAGCGATCATTTCTCTCACATACGAGTAAGCCCTGGAATGAACTGCATGCTTCGGTGTTTCCCGAGCGCTATGATATGTTTGCCATCAAACGAGGTTTAAAGAGAGTTCTTCTTTCACGTTAGGCAGCGGCTTTGCTGTATCCTGACATTGCTGTAGTCCATGAGCAGCGGTTACCACTTTTCACTGGGCCACTTGCCCGTCTGCCACCAAAGGCAATAAAAAGAACAAAAATTGTTAAGTATGATGTACAGAAGACATAAGGTAAAGGATATTGGTATTTTTCGTTTCTTCGTGTATAACAAAAGTTAACTGTTAGATACCAAAACGAATATTTCTAATGAATAAATAAAATTGGCGATCATACTATTATTATTATGTAAATGATTTTAATCTTTTTTTATTACCTTTTTATTTTTATTTTTTTACTTGGGGAATGCATTGACGTATGTATACCCCTCCGCGGGGTCGGGCGGAGGGGTTATGTCGGACTCACCGGGGTAAAAGAGAAAGATGTTCAAATGATTATAATGGACCGCCCGGAATGCCGACTAAACCTACCACGGTGTTCCTCGACAAAACCGCTATTGACGGGGTCGCGCGAATCACTTGCACATGCGGTCGCGACCCCGCCGTGGTTTCGGTCCGTCGTATGAAACGGCAGGCTACTACACGAAGGGACCTACTCTTTGGCACTTCTCACTTTAAACCCTACTGTCCCCCCCTGGACGGGAGACGGACTCGACACAGAGGCGCGCGTGGAAACACACGCCTCCTCTCGGCCCTGGTGCTGATCGGATGGCGGGCAGGCTCACGAAGCCCACCACCCGCAGGTCAAACCTCAGGGTGGCTGGAGGTTATCTCGCGCCCTCCCCGGCCTGGCTCTGCGGTTGGGGAGAGGGTTTACGCGCTCCAACTCCCGCTCCGCCGCCTCCTTGATAGAAATCACTTCCTCACAGAAGGAGACGACGGCGTTCCACTACCTCTCACTCCGGACCATAAACTAAACTACGGCCGGGAGTGAGAGGGCAAACAATCCGACTGCCGCGATCAACTCACTGCGCTGCGATGCCCAGGCGGGACAATCCGCCAAAGTGTGCAACGCCGTGTACTCAATAACGTCGCGGCAGTCGCCACAGTGGTGACAACCGGTCGTCTCTTGCTGACCTATACGACACAGAAACCGGCCAAAACAACCATGGCCAGTCATTACCTGTGTCAGCCGAAAGGTGAGGATGCGATGCCGCCTCTCCAGCCACTTCTCAAAAACGGGTCTCACCGCCATGATTGTGGCGTGTCCGGCACTGGGGTGCACAAGTCGATTCCTCCATTCTTCCACCAGGATCTGGCGGAGCTTGGATCGTGCCGCCTCTAGAGCGGGAGGAGCTGGTCCTTCGCTCCGAGTCAGCGCCTCCTGAAAACGATTTAAACCCTTATCTAACATAGGGGCTTTTTGTAACGTAACTAACATCGTGGGGTAAAAATCTACCCCAAGTTCATAGTTGTATATCTTACAAAATAATATTCATATAATTAGGGATATGCGTTTTGCACCTAATTTCATTAGTTTCCTTAAAATAAAATAAAAATTATAAATATTACCAACAACATTTTATAAATCAAAATATAAAAAAAAGCAAATCGTTCCTTATTTTTTAATTAACTTACAGACTGAAAGTAAGTTAATTAATCAACAAATTTCACATCGACTTTCGCTTTAGGCGTGTTATTAAATTTAATATTTACCTATTCGCTTGAAAGGCACTTCAAAAATTTGATTTTATCTATTGCATTATCCAGTAGATAAATGTGACTTGCAAAAAAAAATTCATTCGAACATGATTTTTTGTGCACTTTCGATTATATTTTCGAGTACAAAGATAACAACGTCTAGATTTCGTTATCTTTGTCTCTCGTTCGCCATGTTGTGTCTGAGCTTTGTTTGAATATTCAAGAAAATTAATAATTTGGTCTCTTAGCTGTTTGGGATACCCATAAGCTTTGTCTTCTTTTTCAACAAAGGGTTTAATAATCAAATAAATAATAAAATAATAATCAAAGAAAGGTCCAGGTCTATGATGAAATTCCATCGTTTCATTCTTGATTCAGGGTTGGAAGCTTTGAATATGACAAAACTGTTTACTGTTGAAATATTTAAAGTCCTTCAAATTTGACATAAAAATCTGAAATATATTGAAATAATGAAACCGTTCTTGTGAAAAAGAAGTTACACTACTAACATCGTGGGGTAAAAATTCACCCCAGATGCCAATAACACGAAAACTATCCAACGCTGCGAGCTGCGCGTCCGCCTACTCTTAGTGCATGCGCTTGACCAAGAATACCCGTACCGGTCGCTAATGCAAAAGGCTTTAAAAATAGAAATAAACATGCACGACTGGGGTTAAAACTACCCCACTATGTTAGTTAAGAGTAATATCTTGTTTTTATTTGCTGCTTACCACCAAAAGTAATGTTTTTTTTAGAAAGACAACTCCCGCTATGTAATTTTATTTCCTGTGTCCCATTTCATTTCACAAACAATTAACTCAATCGAAATCGACTGACTTTTCTATTTAATTTATTTTAAAAAGACGACTACCTCTTTAGGCAGTTGGCACAGTGCACCGCATCACGCAGCGTAGCGCGGGAGTGCGTGTTCTTACGTTGTTTGCAAGTACCTTGTGTTTTTGTGTTTGTATAGAAAACACGCGTAGTGCAACACATAGAAAACGCATTCACTCGCAGTGCTGCAGATCACGCGTCTATATGCGAGGAAACACGCACCCCCGCGCGTCGGTGCGGGGCAAGACGCAAGGTATGGCACACCGAGTTCTGCAGTATCGTGCGTGATTTTGACACAAGTACACGTATTCTTCTTATTTGATTATAAAAAAACCAAATACATGATATGACTGCAGCACCCTGAATGAGATCCAAAATAATCACCATCTTTAATATAAAAATTAATACTTTGCAATGTACTATCACCACCGCAAGCTGCTATGAAATGTGGCCTCTAGGCGACCGCATTACTAAATTGCAGCTACGCGCGTTTGTGCGGAGAAATCTGCATTATGATGCAGATCTGCAATCGCGCACCCGTGCGCATGACTCTGTCACCACGCACCCCGCAGCGTGGCGCGGGGCAGTGTGTGAATCGCCTTAGTATTTATTACAGTATCGCGGGGGACTTAACATTCAAACAAGGGACACAAAGAAAATCCGCACTCGGAACAACTATGTATTATGTAATACATGTTTATACAGTTGTCTCTTTAAGACTGCGCCGAGCGAAGTGTGCCAAAACAGGCGGTCACAATTAACTTGATAAAATCAACACGTTTTGTTTAATACAAATATAAAATATACATTTACCATAACAATGAATGTGTTTACAATTACTCCGTGTAAAAAACTTAAAATAATTAATATTTTCGCCTACAAAATTAGGTACGTACCTAAATTTGCACGAAAAATGCAAAAACGTAAGCACGTGTTACCTGATTTTTAGATTATAACAGTAGAAATTTATCCTATTTTACAGCTTAAACGAAACATAAATAGTTATATGACAATTTGTCCGTCCCAAATATTTAAGTTATTGGTTGACAATAAAGATACATATTTATCAAAAAACCACTTCAAATCCTCCATACAATATTAATATGGCGGCCGCGCGCCGATTTGAATATCGAGCTCTGTCATTCAGTCCAACCGCGTCTTACGCTCGGCGCAGTCTTAAGCTCATTGTCTCACGTCTATACCCACGAAGAGGTAGGACGAGGGTGCATTACCGCAGACTGCACGAATACCGTAGCCTTTCAAGTGGTCTTATCATTATTACTGCGCTGAGTGTTGTTGGTTTGATCCCCACGTGAAAATCGACTGCATTGACTGCACATGGGAAAAAACTTCGTGTGGTCCACCAATGGTTGTTTTGATTCTGGATGTGCTTTGTGTCCATCGTTTGAATGTTTGTACAGTCTCCACACAGGAATTATTCTTAGTGCGGGAGCTGTCATTAAAAACGTAACTAATCGTTAAAAAAAATATCAGTGCTACTAAGCAGCGATAGGTCAGGGATGACACCAACAGACTGCAATGCAGAGGGTCTCGGGTTCGAACCCACGTCGCGCACCTCTGACTTTCGGAAGTTACATGACTTTTTGAAATTATGTGCGTATTTATTGACAATTATCGCCTGCTCCGTGCTTCAGAGAGCACGTTAGCCGTCGGTCCCGGCTGCCATAAACATCTATGGCAGTCGATATTGGAAAGTCAGTGCCCTATAATATCCTGACACTAGTCTAGCCTTAGAGTATCGTTAGCCTTCGGGTTGCGGAGGTGAGGTGGCAGCCGCTCCATGTAAACACTGATATCCAGTCAAATCCGGTTAAACTAGAAAAGCCGACTCCAAGTGACTTGGGAATAATAAAGGCTAGGGAGAAGATCAGTGCTACTACATGGGAACTCTCGGCCACTCTATAAAAACTCCAAATAAATTGAAATTAAGCACTATACGGACAGAAGACAGCAGGTGGCGTTCACTGCTGTAAAGCAACCGAAACGTCGGAGCAAAGTGTAAACTGAAATATAAATAGTTTTAATTAAATTAAATAGTTTAAATAGTAGTATATTAGCCCTGTATTAAATTGTCCCACTGCTGGGCACGGGCCTCTTCTCTGTGTGAGAAGGGTTAGGCCATAGTTCACCACGCTAGCCCAGTGCGGGTTGGTAGACTTCACATATCTTTGAGAACATTATTGAGAACTCTTAGACATGCAGGTTTCCTCACGATGTTTTCCTTCACCGTTAAAGCAAGCGATAATTCACTATTTAATACGCACATAACTTTGAAAGGTCAGAGATGCGCGCCTTGGGATTGAACTCGAGATCTCTGCGTGGCAGTCTTACGATTTCCCACTAGCCTATTCCTGCTCTCAATAGTAGTAAAGTTCAATAATAGTAGTGTTAGTAATAAATGTGTTTTAATGTAAAATAAACAACGCGACAAAATCTATAAAAAGTGTTTAATTTCAATGTATAACATTCGCGTAAACGTAAGACAATATAACGTCAAATAAATATGATTGCAAGCAACATTTTACAAGTCATGTTGTAAAATACAACATAAGTGTGTTCTCAACTCTCTCTCTCTCAACTCGCTCTCTCTCAACTCGCTCTCTCTCAACTCGCTCTCTCTCAACTCGCTCTCTCTCAACTCGCTCTCTCTCAACTCGCTCTCTCTCAACTCGCTCTCTCTCAACTCGCTCTCTCTCAACTCTACGGCTCAAATGAATGATTTTTGACTCTAGCTTTGACCTAAGACTCGTCGCCCACTGGTAAGTCGAGGCGTGGCGTTTATGTAGAGTCGAGGCGAGGGCGGACAGAGATAAGAGAAGATTTTACTTAAACTTGAGAAATAAAATGGCGTCGGAGTCGCGGCGCGGTTGAGCACAGCATCCCCGCCGCGCCTCCGCCTCAATTCCACCTCGCCTGTGCCGCGACTCTAGTGTGTGAGCGCACTGCCATTTATTTCTGAAGGAAACATAGAAGCGGTGCGCTGCTCGTGCGCCCGCGCCTCGACGCCACCTCGACTGCAGCTCGTGTGTGCTCGTGTGGGCGACGGGCCTAAGGCAACCCTCGGGGTTCTCTTACATCAAAGCCAAAGTCACAGGTCGCTGGGTCGGCCCTGTGACCAAGCGTGGTGTTGTGAAGACCCTCTTTATCACCCTGAAGGGGGTCACATAGCATGGGGTACGTTTCTTTAAAGTGATTATTAACCATACTCTCCTTTTCTACAGGAATACAGATCTAGACGTCAGCGCCGGTGCCGGAGACTCGGTGAGTTAAACATTTCCATGATTAACTTTAGCGAGTTATAATTAATTATTTAATACGCACATAACTTAGAAAGTGAGTAGTATGTGCCTTGGTATCAAACTAGAAACCTTTCCGTGGCAGTCCAACGGTCTCTATGACTATTTGTGTTACTAATATTGATGTTATTGTAAGTCCCGATTTTTTATCGTCAGATAATGTATTCTTTAATTTAGATTTTGTCAATATAATTCTATTTCTTGTGAACAGTACTTTTTCCGGATGAAACGTACTAGCGGTGGGCTAAAATGTTATTTTTCGTTATACTGTTAAGTGCTAATATTAAATAAAAATTAGCATGTTATTTAAAGTGCTAATTCTTATAACATGTTAAATAGTTAAACGTATACGTAATACGTTGATTAAACTGTTGAGTTAAATAAATGTGTTATATACATTTCAACTTTTAGTCATGTTAGCTTATCAGCTTGTGATTTACATGATGTTAAAATTGTGAATGTTAACATATTTCTTTTTCGTGATTATGTTGAAGTGCTTATATAAATTTAAATTGCGACATAATTAGTTAGATCAATGAAATTTCCTTCATACTGTTACAGGCTTAGGACTCTCTGAATTTATCTATTTATTTACACTTAAGTCCTAGGTATTTAAAGTTTATTTTAACACACTATTTTCACTTATTCCTATACTACTTATATATATACACCGTTACAAACTAAAAAGTATTTAGCCTACTTATATTAGGTATATACACTTAAAAAAGAAACAAGCTTAATTCACTTAAAGATAAAACGGTTGCGGTTCGATTAAAACAATAACATAACCTCTCTATTCACCAACACGACACCGGCGCCAACGAATAAAAATAGTTTTAACCATCGATCAAATATACCATAGATGCACGTTCTTGTACTAAATCGTACCCAAATAATGACTCCGAATCGATGTGTACTTATAGTTATGTTTACTCGTTCGACTATTTAAAAATAGTCCTAAAGTGAATATAAATTTAACTTAATATAAACCTTAATACTTAGTGATAGTGTCGTAATACCTATGACAGAGTATCATAAATGTTTTCTTCATTCTCTCGATACGGTAAAAATATTATATTATGTAAACAAAACATTCTGAAATGAACCTTATAGTAATTACAATTAAGTGTAAACTCATCGCAACAATTATGCGAGTGTTATTATTTTGACTATAGGCATATGATATTCTTACCGCTCAGAACATAGAAAGAAGGAATGATAGAGTCGTTATTCATTTTAATATATTTTTTAAATCTTTGATTAGACGTGTAACTAAATTTACGTTATTGAATGACAATAATTTGATAATAAGCTATTGTTATATTCTTTAATTTTAATAATTAAATTATAGTAGGTAACTGTAAGGCAGACGTTATATAACTTTAAAAAAAGCAAGCCTATAATATATTTATATTAAAGAAGGCCAATCATTTACAGTACTTACTAATAATTATGCTCACCTTCGTACATTGTATTACATGCTATTTTAAATATTTGTATGTGTGTTTTCTATGTAGTTTTAATAAATAATAATAAAACTATATACTCGTAGATGGTCGAATTAGCTAACAAAACTAGATATATTTTACCAGGATACTTTTGTTGATGTAGATGCTAAAAATATAAATTTTAACTGTTCTATCGTTAAGGAAGGAACTAGGTAAAAAAAATGAACAACTTTACTAAAATAATGTTTTCATGTACCTTTAAACAATATCAACTTATTTAACAATTGCCGCTTAGACCGATCTTTTGTTTCTGCATTTTTCAATTTTGTCGCGTAATACGTATGTCAATATATTTTTCAATTAAAACTTATTAACGTTACCGTATAACCAAGATTCGGTGATTGTACTTGGCAGTGTTCGTCTATCCCAATGAAAACATTGGTATAATTAAATTGTAAAAATAATTGAGAAATGCAGAAAAATTTAAAAATTATTTACTTATAACATTACTTAGTACTTGAACAGTATTTGAAGTTTTAGGTGTTTCATTATTTCTAGCTAAATTTAAATTTAATGTAGCTTTCCCCGAAGTGGATGTAGATCCTATGTTTACTGTCAAATGGGGTATTATTGCATTCACTTCAATTGCACTATTGACTCTTCTTGCTATAAAAATAACGAAAACAATAGTTAATAAATCAATCGTATATAAAATTAACTAAATTTAACATAATTTTAAAATTAAATGGCAAAATATTTTACCTGTATATTCTGTACGGCTACATTTTTTAGTTTATTAAACCCTTTCTTAGTCACATATATATGTATCTTCTTCATTAAAATACTCTGAACAAATTACGCTAGAAGTATTTGGTTGGTAAAATTCGTCATCTTTATCTCGAGCTTATAATACGTCTCCATTTCTCCCTTCGAATTTCATGTTGTGGAAAGCTAAAATAAATTAATACAAATATTATATTAATAATTTAAAACAACTTATAACGACTCCATGCCATTTCATATGGACTTTGTTCCAAAGTAGTGGTGTCGATTCGCTCTCGCTTACGGGCAACGCACGCAAGAGTGAGCGGGACGGGTGCGTAATACATCCATTTAAATTTAAACGAAAATATTTTCAAATATATTATTTAAAGTGTATATATTCATCAAAATATAATAAATATTTCATAATAAAACTATACTTACCGATAGTACAACACTCTATCCTTTTTTTGCACTTTTAGAGTATAGTTTTTGCATTTTTCACTACACACTTTGGCATCGTGAAACGTCACACTGCTAGCGCGGTCGTAAAGTGACTGCGAGCGAAACTGTGCATAAAACTGATTTATGCACAGTTTGGATGGAGCCGTTTTTCGAGCGACGATCGTGCATCTATAGTATATTTGATCGATGGTTTTAACAAGTAAAATTTCGTCTTCATAAAATTATCATTTCCAGGTAAGTCTGTTCCCAAATAAAAATGAACTTTATAACTTACGAACTAGATGTCAAATAAGATCGATATTACTATAGGTTGCTAAATTAAATGCTAATTCGTTATCGTTCAAATAAAAATAGACCTTAATCTTCATACTTAAAGATAAATATTCAATGTCAGGTGTCAGTTCTTTCGGAAGCAATGCTCTACGTATGCTCTACAATGATGTACGCCACCTAGCGCAGGATTTGTTATTTATCTGAAAAACAAACTTGAATCAATAATTTGAATTAGTTTCTCGAAAGTAAGATAGATGGCATCGACGTAAATATCGTATGGTGATTCAATAGTAATGATGGCCTGATAAATTACTTGTTAAAATAACATTTCGGTGTCATTTATTTTAACAATGCGAATGATAATTTTATTTTAACATGTTTATTTATTTGTTATAACTTTTAACACCCATCTCTAAAACATATCCTATGTCGTTTTCTGTACCTCTGACAATGTGTATCTGAAATTTCATGATGATTAGTAGAGTAGTTAAGGCGTGATACCGAAACAAAGAAATAAATAAATCACAATCTCACATTCGCGTTTATGTTAGTTAAGATGTGAATGTGAGTTGCTTGTTAACAAACAAGCAAACTTACATTTTGCATTTACGCTTTCATCCGATAACTAATCAACCAATCATCATGACTTATGATATTTCGCATACACTTTGTTAGGGGAACAGAAAATCCTTTCATCCAGAAACAAGCACTGTTCCCGAGGGATAATTTTTTTACATAACCTACATTTACAGTGGCGATGCCGCTGGCAATATATTTTTGGATTAATAAAGATTATTATTATACACATTTATTCACTAGTAACCAATGAAAATTACATTTTAAAATATATAATTATAAAAAACACATTTAAAAATATAAAAATTACGGAGGCCCACCGGCATCGAGACAAGTTTCAAGCTGTCAGTGGTTAGGGGTCCAGAGAGAGGAACCTCCTCACTATGCGTGCCGTATCGAGGAGGACTGCCTTCTGCATCTGACCTTTGACCCAAGCACCTAACGCGAGCCTCTTAAAATGTTGGTCGAGGCTCTTGGCTATTAGACCGTTCACCGTAACGACTATCGGTACAATGATTGCCGAGTCCACATCCCACATATCGAAGACCTCGTGTGCTAAGTCCAGGTATTTTAATTCTTTTTCCTTCTCAGCTTTCACGAGGTTGCCATCATGAGGGATAGTGGATATCGACAATCATTGCACGGCGCTCTGATCTATCTATTACCACAATATCAAGCTTGTTGGCAACAACAGTCCTGTCTGTGATAATAGATCGATCCTAGTACAGTGTGTTATGGTCATTTTCGAGAACTGGTTCTGCTACATACCTGTAGTAAGGCACCTCAAACTATACAAATTTGTACTTCAGAGCAAGTTGCTGATGGATAATTCTGGCTACTTGGTTATGTCTGTGCAAGTACTCGCCGTTAGCAAGACGAGAACAACCGGAAACTATATGCCTGAGGGATTCACCGGGTTGGTGGCATGCCCGACATATGTCAATCGTACCATCCCTCAGGGTATATTTCCGGTAGTTATTCGTTATTTTTATTATTATTTATTATTATTCTCTTTATTCAAATATTTTCAATATACTTTTCATTTTTAAATATACATATATGTATAAAAATACATTTAAAAATATAAAATATATGGTACCCCACCGGCATCGGGAACAGGGTCCAAGCTGCCGGTGGTTAGGATTCCAGAGATAGGCAGGCATTATGAGGAGGTATCCTCACAATGCCTGCTGTATCTAAAAGCACTGCCTTCTGCATCAAATTATTATTATTATTATTAATGTCTAGTAGACAAAAATATCGGTCTTAAGTAAAGCAATGACTTAAATGAAACACCGTTGTACTGCTACGTAGACTGCTAGAGCACGGTGGGCACTAATTCGTTTCAGCACTACTACTCCCAAACTCGGCGGATGCAATTTAATACGCTATTTGTTATTAATATACTGGTTATATTCGCATACTCTTGAACCAATTGGTTCCGGCCAGACTTGACGGATGGTAGTGCTGGAATTAGATATTGTTTCCAGTCGTTCTCCAGCGGTTAATATATTACGATACCATATGTCTTCGTTCCTATTGCCTTTAAATATACTCCTTCCCAAAGTTATCCTTATAACCAACTACAAAATCTGTTTAGTAAACGCCATAATCGGGGCCGTCTACATAAAAACATTAGAATAGAATATAGTTTATTTCCAAAAAATGTAGGTAATACATAATAGGTGTTAAATACAGTTAGTTATATGAATGCTTGTACCTTTTCCCATTACTACTATACTATAGTAAATAGGTATTAGTATGTTGCATCAAAAACACTAAGAAACTTGTGTGATTATTTACAAATGGTTGTTTCGATTGTGCCGTGTCTGGATGTCTTATTGTTTCTATTGTTTGAATGTTTGTAAAGTCTCCCGTGACATAGGACTGATTAGACCAGAGGTTTTCAGAGTTTTTTTTGTCATAGACCACTTTCAAAATTTTGCTGGTTCCGGTGGATCTGCCGCTAGAAATTTAATCCGCCAAGTAAAATCAGTATAAAAATTTCACCAAATCTCTACGGGCTGAGCTTTTTTAGACTTTCGCGGATCTTCCACGAGTGGTATAATTTATTTTTAGAAAATAGCTTTCGCAATATGTGTTCCTTGACCTTTTATCACTGCTCCTTTCCCTTTCTCTATATAATATTTTCCTCTTGATGCAGGGATTTCTACAGGACTAAGTTTTGTGTAATATTATTATTTTGGCTTATCAGGTGATATATAAAAGCTGCTCAAAATTGCTCGCATTTATTTTAATTGCGAATTGAATTTGCGTAACTTTGATATTATTTGTAAATCTTTTAAATTTAAATTCCTGGTTTGTGTTTCCATTAAAGAACATTTGCGCTGAAATGTTATTCAGTGCCCTAGATGCTTATCAAATACTCTTTGATTTAAATGTTGCATTAGTAACGGTCTGTACTTCTAGTTTTTTTTTGTGTACCTATCACTGTGTTGAACCATTGTATTTATTATGGTGTGGTTTTTAGTGGTGATGGTTTAAACTTTTAAACATTGTTAGGCACTATACTTCTTCGGACGTAGATCACGAAGTTTGTTGGTAAAAATACGCAATTTCCTCCAATTAATTCTAAACCTTCATACGCAATTTGTTCCAATTAATTCTAAACTTTACTGCTCGTAACGCCCGAATAGATTCGACTCCAATTAATTTTGATTCGGTTATTTCGTCTCGATGACGTTACGATTTAAAAACTGCAAACTTACTTGTCACATGGGTACGTTCTTTTAAGCTACAATATATTGGAATCCGTATCCGTAAATGGGTTTTAATATAATAAATAAAAAAACAGACACATAGACAATCTTACGAAAACTCTAAAATCAACTGTTCTGGAAGCAACCAAAATTATATGTAGTTTGGATTATATATTTACTTTTCAGGAACTTATTTAAATTTATAATAATGCATACTTGTCATGTTTATTTAGGCTTTCATAATCTTGGACTAATTGAAAAAAGCATTGGCACGCTTAGACCTACGTTCTATTTACACAAAACTAGCGATCCGCCCCGGCTTCGCACGGGTAGTACAAAATCTTAACAAATTGTATACCTAAACCATCCTCATGAATCACTCTGTCTATTTGTGAAAACCGCAGAAAAGACGTTATATAGTTTTTTAGGTTATCGCGAACAGATGCGGCGGGGGACTTTGTTTTATATGGAGTGATCTTCAAAATCTTTTTAATATTATAAATGTTAATGTTTGTTAAAGTGTTTGGATGTTTGTAACCCAATCACGCGTAAACTGTCAAACGAATTTGAATGAAATTGGCTAACAGGCGGCAACATTTTTATGGCCGTGTGACCCTTTTGTACCATCCTAACCCCTAAAGGCTATGTAATAGATTCCAATTTTTTTTTATCATTTCTTTATTGTTGTTTGTACAATGAAAGAAAAATTCAAAATACAGCAGTTTCGTCATAATATACATATATCATTTGACAAATATCTACTAGAATAATACCTTCTACCAGATTTGAAAACTTCGATTGAGAGCCGATTTAAAAAAACTGTTGTAGGTTTTATATACTTAACGCAACATTTTGATTGAAAATTAGAAGTGAAATTATCAATTGGGTAATACTCGACTAAATTGTGTCTAGCGCTTAGCATGTTTGCTTAAGTTTGGAGCTTTGGCTTATTTGCATCATTCACCAAAAAAGTTTTGTTCTGGATCTGAAAATTTCATAGATGAGGTTGTTAATGATTCTCGTAACAAATTGTGTTTTATCAATTTTATCTTTGAACGGTCTCATAAAGATGCACGTGACTACGGTGGCATGCAGTAGTTTAAGTATTATGTCGCGTGTCAGTGTTACGGGTTCAAGCCCCGCTCGAGACAATTTTATGTGGGATCCACAGATAGATGTTCCCCATCTGTGTGTTCAGCGTACAGATTAGTCCTATTATTAAGATAACTGTGTTGCTAGATTTGATGTCTATGAAAAAATTATGACATTTATGACAAAAGCTCATCAATATATGCATGGTCCAGAGAAGTACCGAATTAGCTTACAAGCAACATAGGCAATTGCCTATGATAAGATTTTATTTGTGGCCTTATCCCAAAATCTATATTGCCTGGTGTCTCTACATAGTTTACCCCAGACGCGAGATGAAATAGCAAATTTGTAGAACCTTCCATCTCAAAACTTAGCTCGCCTAGTTCCCCTCCATAGCTTAATCCGGCCCTGGCATCATCTAGCTTCATCTAGTAACAAAGCCTCGTAGTCTAGCGATATGACACAAATATCGATACCATAAATTTTTCTCCAGAACGAAACGACGATTTGTTGCTCCTGCAAAGACAAGCCCAAGAGTTCCTGGGATCCGCATACCGACGGCAGTTCCACACCGTCCACTTGCGTACTATGCTCCAAAGACCGTAACGACCACAAGAGCCGAGATAAGTCAATCAATAGTAAAGTTACAGATAAAAAATCCGAGTATTCGAGTAAGGTAGTCGATAGAAAAATTATTGGTCTCGCCACACATAGTAGGACTACTAAACGTTCGGATTGTAGTAAAGTCACGGGCTCCGTTAGTAAGAAATCTGATGCTACTAGTAAGAAGGAAAGAAAACGCTGCGGGAAATGCCGTAGCGAAGTAACGTGTGACTTGAAATACAATGACTTTTATACTGATAGTGACGATGAGGATGAAACTAATAGGATCATACAGCTTCGTAGCGCTGATTACATGGATATCGTTGATGAGGATTTGAAGTTAGTTATAGCTTTAGCTGGATACCCTAAGTCCAAAATCCGACTGCGACAAATGGCACAATTCCAACGCATCCTCACCGAAGTTATCGATATGCAGTTAAAAGCTGGTCTGCTTAAACGAATGCCGTCTTTCCTAGACTACTATTTGAATAGGGGTGCGTTAGTTTGTATTTGCAAAAATCGAGAGACTAGAGATTGGATGGTTAGAGTGTCGCCCGGGCTTCAGGAACGGATGAATTATAATCTAGTACTTCTAAAAGCTAGAGTAAAAAGGCTCTGCCTTGCTGTATTAAAGATTCCGAGACATTGTTGGCCAGCGACCGCTCAAGACGCTTTTAAACTGCTTCAGTATTTTAACCCAACGCTAAAAACTAATCTATGGAAGATTTACGCGCAGAAGTTGACGGACGATATCGAGTACACGTCGTTTCTAATCGACAGAGTCTCTGGAGAGATTATCAGAGGTTCCACGTTTAAGAATGTTATAGATTACACTCAAATGGAGTTTGAACTGACTGGATACACAGAAATTTACTATGAATGCCTATTGTATGGTATGGAAGAGGATTTAGGAAGCATCGCTTCCAGAGTCAAGTTGTTAGATGAGTTAAAATCATCAGAAACAACACCGAGGAAAACTTCAGATGTTAGCGTTAAAGCCATAGAAGTAGTCGATAGAGGAGATGGTGAAAGCGCTAATGAACAAGAAGAATCAGAATCTACTCACGACGGAAACGAAGATACTGATGCTAAGAAAGATCTGGACAGCAGCCTTCAAAAAGATATACTAAAGAAGTTAAAAGATGTAAAATATATAAGCGATAAGGATGAGGTCCTTGTTTGGTCGGATGAAACTAATTACGGCACCGAAAATGACAATGAGAAGACTAGAGAAAAAGAACAGAACTTAATGGAAATTGACAACAATATAGCATCCACTTCAGGCGTCGCCATGTCAGATAAAACCGAATCTTTTATAGAGAGCAGCGACAATTTGATCTCGAGGAGTAGCAATTTGAATATTGACAGCAATAGAGGTATTGCGTACCATAGGCGAACGAATTATTTACATGTAGACCCACAACTGAAGGTGGCCATCACATTAGAAGGCTACCCTCAAAATAAACTAGAAGGAATCCATATTAGGAGGCTGAAGCATCTATTCAAAGAGTACTTACATAAAGATTTGAAGATGCAACGTTTCACCAATATGATTATTCCTAAATTCCAAGACATCTACCTATCTAACGGTGCTGTCATCTACATATGTGACAGTTTGGAGACTAAAGATTACTTGACAGAGGTTTTACCTAAGTTTATCAATTCTACAGGCCTCAAACTGACCTTCAGAGGTATCAAAACGTTAGTCCGGTATACCAGAATAGTCATGAGACTGCCGAAAGAGCAGGCTCATGTGGAATCTTTAGAGATATTATTGAAACTGCAAAGCATTTATCCAGGTCTAAAGCCTGACTGTTGGAAGTACTACTCAGATGTTGCTGGTAAGCAGAAAAGACAGTTTGGCGTCGATCCTGAGTCTTTAGAAGTACTCAAAAGCCCAGATTTCGATCCTATGTACGAAGGCGAAAAACTAACATTCAGAATTATCGATAGACAAAAACGCGACGTGAGCTTCGAGGAAGCTAGACCTGATCTTGATGATATAGACACCAAAAGGCAGAGAGACTCGGTTTTAAGGAACATGTACGTGCCTATAGACCAAGAGATAATGGCCGCTCCATTAACTAGAACTCGGACCAACCATTACTCTGACTTAATAGCTGATGACTTGAAATTGTACGTAGGACCGTCAAACTATCCAGAATCGAGGGTAGATGAAGTATTGTTCCATACAATCAAACGAACGCTCGAGAACATTGTTCTAGAATCTTTGGAAAAATATGAATTGACTGAGGATAGCATACCGAGATTCCACGATATGTATCTGTTTGACGGAGTCATATTCATTATATGCGCGAATATGTTATCAAGAAACTGGATCGAGAATGCATTGTCCACCGTAAACGTTAAACTGCACATATCCCTGAAGTCTACCGAGTTTAGAGGAGCTGTAGGCATTATAAGCATGGTCTGCAAGACAGACAAAGACACTAACGAAGTCATCAACATATTACAAGAACAGAATCCGAGACTAAGAACGAAATACTGGCGGAAAATAAGTACAGTGCGTACTAAAACGAAATTGGATGTTGTTCTACAAATCGACAAGCTCTCAGCACAAGTGATTACCAGTCAAAACTTTAACAAATTTATCGGTGCTAGCTCTGTTGAGTTTAAACTGGGTCATCTCCAGTCTTTACTGAAACCTAAAGCAAGTCTGGAAGAATTAAGCAAGATGTACGCGAAGCGTGTAGAAAAGAAGAACAGCGAGACTAACGTTGAAAGAACTAAGAGTAAAGTCAGCATGCAGGGTCCTAAAAAGAGTTTTGAGGACCTCAAAACGGAGTTACAGAAGGAATATCCTGGTCTGAAACCTGAGCAATGGAGCGTGATAGCTCAGCATGAGAGAACTGACCATAATGTCTGCGATCTAGAAATAGACGAAGATTCAGCTAACATAATCAAACGAGAAGACTTCGAACTAAACATGGGCAATGAGAAAATATTCTTCTATACCGGCAACAAGACGGACTCAGATTTGGATCCAGTCATAATCGGTCCCGATTCTCCGAAAAGCGCTGAATTTCCTTTCTCCGAACAGCAGGGATACCACAAAATAATACTGAAAATCCCTCTAAACATTTTGCCAGAGAATAAGGAAGATTTGAATATTATCTTTGATTTACTAGAAGACAAAAATCCTGGGCTTAATACGGAATTGTGGCAGATATTCATGGAGTCTGCTTACCCAAGTAATGGGAAGTTTACTGTTTATGTTGACAAGCAGTCAGTTTCTGTGTTACAAGGGAAGAATTTCGATCCCTCTATTGGAGGAGAGAAGCTCAAATTTTACTTCTAGGCCCCAAGTCGGGGTACATTAGATGTTCATGTTAATTTAATTGTACATGCCGAATAAATACTATCGATCTAGTGTAACAGTTTACATAAACAGAAAACCAGCTCAATATGACACGTGAATATAAACTGACACACATAAGCGCGCTTTTAGTAATTTTGGATAGAGTCGGTCAAATCAAGTAGTGAAGTATTGCTTGAAAATACTCTCTCCCTCCACACTATGTAATTCTGAAGTGGAGTAGCAATAGCCGTACTATTTCGTTCGGTGAATAAAATTACCGGAGTTTAAATTACGTCCTGTCTATTATGAAGCAGGGGAAACAAGGGATGGAGACTTCTCCCCTTTCTAACTTCCATTCCGTTATTTCGCCGTCTTCTTATGTGCCAACACGCGTTTGACGCTTTCGGTGAAGCAAGCATACATAACTACTAACTACTTATCAGCGAGCAGACCTCGTGCTTGTCCGCTATGTGGTTTTCTTGATATTGCTTCAGGGAAACCACGTAAATACAGACACATCCAGAAACAGCGTCCCAAAAGGACATTGGAACTCTGTCACTGAGTTTTACTTGAGATTAAGGCAGCTTAATCCTCACTAACTGTAACTATGTGTGTCAGTTTTAACGCAGTCTTTGACCCGGCCAATTGTCTACCCAATCTGTGTTGTAAAATTCTGTTATCATTGTATTTATTACTAATTTAGATATTCTTTAAGAACGTCTAATACGATATACAGACGAGTTCTCGCTTGGTAGTTGTTATGGGAAAAGTATACGATATTTTACCCCCATCGTTATTAATTTAATAATTTAATACGATTGCATCAAGATTTGGAAGGGTAGAACTAAAAGTAACGCTCGCGACAGCCACTTAGCCCAATGACATAATATGCATTGGCGTGTCTAAGAGCAAAAAGTCTTTAAAAGTAAAGTGAAATATTAACTCAGTAGTAATCCGGCTTTTGTAACGCCACTTGTCATTTTATTCTGTTTAAAAAGTAGTTGTATCAACTCTTCACTGCGAAATTACAGAGTGATTTTGATTCGATCTTCACGCGATTCATAGTAACTGTTTCTCAGATATTGTTCGGAGAGACTGCAATTTCTCGAAGACACTCGATCCTTAATTTCTTAAGTAAATAGTAATATTTAAAATAAAATCTTTAGCGTGGATTCTGGGAGAGGCATGAGGGTGATAGTTGAATCACCGCGCTTTTAATTTCGTGTCGGAATCCACAAATAGTTGTTCGCGGCTGGGACTTCTATAAGACATAGAACATCGTTGTTTTATTATCACTAAATCACCTTAAATTTTTAAACTCCACTAAAGCTGTCTAGTGCTTGAAAATCTTGATGCAACGGTGTTAAGACTATTTATAACGAATCCTTTGACCATATAGATATCTAAAAAATACAGTATGCATTATTATAAAAAAAGCAAAGTTGTTTGTACTTATTTACATAAGTTTTAGGGGTAAGTATTTTTATAATTATATGTACCTAGTTTTTATTACCTTCACTATAGACTTTGCGAATTGAGGGTAGTCGCAGTTAATTGTATTTTTTATCTTTTACTACTACTATGGTAGGCTTCGGTAATCACATAACATCAGGCATAGTGCTTTTGTATAAGTCCAAAATTAATAAACTATCTTTCGAGAATTTGACTTACTAACACCAGAAAGACAAGTTGATTTAGCAACCAAAACGAAAAGGTGCCTTGTGCGAGTTTTATTTTACGTTAACGCGATCGACACGTTTATGACGTTCGGCGCTCCGATTGAATCCAAGCTCTTAACCAATAAGAAAGCCAATTTCGGTAAACGCTTCGATCGCGTTAAAGTAAAAACAACTCGCACAAGGCGCCCTGGTTGATAAATCAACGTGTCGAAATCAAATTCGTATCAAGTTATTTGATTGGATGATGGTAATTCAGTTAGCCAACCACAGCAGTTGATATTGTGTCTAACCATCTGTTAAGACGTAGCGTGAATTCTAAAAGCTGTCTTCATATCATTTCGAAATTAGGTTTTTGTCTTGGTCTGACTTTTAGAAACTGAATAGTGAATGAAGTATTATATAGAAAATTGACAGAAGCTCCATTCTGCTATACATATGTGTTCCATAGCATTAAATGCTATGGAATGCTGTCTTAGTTTGTGAACAGCAGCATAGAACAGCATTAAGTTATGTCAAATATCTATCTCTGATAGGCTAAACGATGGAAAGATAGGTTATTAATTTTCGGCGTCTTGTGATATCATGGCTGTTCAGATATTATTTCTCGTATAAATTTGTGTTAAATGTTATTCTGTCTGTCTACGCCGTAATTGTGTTGTCGTGTAGTTAGTTTTTAATTAATTTGTTTTATTATTAATTGTTTTGTTTATGCGTTACTGTGCTTGTATTTATAATTAAAATATTGATTGGTTTTGGTCGTTTTTTTTAGTATTTGATCTTGTGGTATAATTTGAGTCTGTTTGCGAACGATTGTGGTTAGTTCTAGGGTATTTGTCATATTTCTATTAAATTAGTCAACCTAGTGAGTCGCAGCGGCAAACAGGCGTCCAGACACAATAGGCTTCTAATTTGGTTCTTTATTGTGTTACCTAACATTTTTATCTATAATCTAAAGTGCCATAACTTTTTGTCCTAATCATCATTTGTCCGAATAATAACTTGCCCGAACTTTATGTCACATAATATCACATGTCATAAAATTAAATCCCTAAATACAATAAAGTTAATAAAGTTAATCATAAATATTACAATCAATAATTATACAAAAGACTTCAAACCGTTTTCAATAAAAGTTTTAAGTCCTAAATTCAAGTTATTTAATGTTTATTTATCCTAATAATAAAAATTATATATGACTTTTAGAAAACTCCAGTGCTATAAATATTTTTTGTGCCAAGATGAAAGTTACCTCATAGAGTATAATAAATACTTTAAAGAAAATTAAATATAATTTACGAAAAGCGCCGAGATTTTAGAAACTCTGAAGGGTGATTCTCATTCTCGTTTAAAATATTATTTACTCACATATTTGCCATTCAATTTTGATACTGTTTGAGTACAATGATTTTGCATGATTGCTGTTTGCTCTTGTGTGCCAAGTCCAACATAGGCAACTACCCTATAGATTTTGTAAAGAGTACTTAAATAGTACTACTATATAAATATCTATACGAAACTTTGGGCCAAACGAAAATAACTTAGAAAGTTTCTTATTTTCTTTTATAATAACACTAGCTGACTAGCAACGACGTTTGCTTCACATAAGAGATTTTTCCCGTTCTTGCAACATATTTCATTGCTGCGCCTCTCCTATTGGTCGTAGCGTGATGTTATATAGCCTTTAGCCCTCCTCGATAAATAGGCTATCTAAACACTAAAATAATTTTTCAGTTGGTACCAGTAGTTCCTGAGATTAGCACGTTCAAGCAAACAAACAAACAAATTCTTCAGCTTTATAATATTAGTATAGATTACACCGTTGTTCAGATTACTTCATGAAAGGGTTAAGGCTAATCAAGAGGTTTACGTAACAAAATTAAAGACACTTTTCACAGTACAAGCAATAGGCCTTGTACGGTGAAAAGTGAATTTCGAAAATTTAATTGTAGGCGTACTGAGGTTTACCTCAAATATTATTTAGCTATGAATCCAATATGTCTGTATTAAACCTGAAGTCTTGTCCTATGTGAGGCCGTTCAAGTATTACGTAAGCAGGATTTTAGTCATTCTTAACACCCAACTTCTTGTCAGCAAAAGTTAGTCTTCTCTAACCCCTTTCCTTTCCCCTTGTCAGCAAAGGTAACCTAAGCTCTTACTTCTCCCTCCTATGCGTACATAAGCATTTGTATAATTTCACATAATTTCGAGCAATCCCTCGCATTCCCGCTTTCGAATAAAGACAAATAAAGGCGCCTTATATGTACTTTTAATTCTGAATTGAATTTTACAAAACGTATACTAATATTAAAACCTAACCAATATTATAAAAGCGAATGTGAGTTTGTTAGGCTGACACGCCTTAACTACTCGATCGATCATCATAAAATTTCGTAAACACTTTGTCAAGGTTACAGAAATGGACATAGAGTACCTTTCATCCAAAAAAAGCACTATTAAACTAACCTACTTTTACGCGGGCGATGCCGCGAATTTGCATTTCTGACCTAATTTCCCGTCCCCTTATCATCAAAAAATAAGCAAAGTGAAAACTCCTCCCCCAACCCTTATTAATGCTGCCGTAATACTTAAACGCCTGTGGGAGGAGTTAGGGTCCTCTGATGCATGAGTATAATGAGCACACAACAGCGCGTGCCGGCGCTGCAGCGCACGAGGCTGAGTGGATGCGTGTGGTGCGGCGCGCCGGCCGACGCGTACTGCTCGCGCTGCGGCCTCACGCCCTACTGCTCGCCGCGCTGCCAGGCCAGGGACTGGGCCGAGAGACATCGCGCCGTCTGCCATAACCTTGCCAGGTAACACCTAATACTGACCTCTATTTATACAGCTGACCTCTATAAACATTACTGTCCTATTACAATATCATTGACCTCTACTTAGGCAATTGAATTGTAACAATACCACTGACATCTATTAGTACCACTGACCTCTGTAAATACCATTTACCACTATAAATATTACTGACTTCTGTAAATACCATTTACCACTATAAATATTACTGACCTCTACTAATACCACTGACTTCTACTAATACCACTGACCTCTATCAATACCACTGACCTTTCAATACCACAGACCTTTCAATACCACTGACCTCCAACAATACCACTGACTAGCACCGGTAATCTCTATCACTGCTACGAAGGTCAATTAATCCTACAGACCTGTACCAAAACCACACACATCTACCATTACCACTGACCTCTACCAGTACCACTTACCTGTACCAGTACCACTTACCTGTACCAGTACTACTGTCCTCTACCAGTACACACGGCCACACATCATATTAGACACCCTATATACGCATAACTACGCTACATACAAAATAGAGAATAATTGTCGGAAAGGGACAGTGCATAATGGTGTCGATATAATGGTAAGGATATTAGCGTAACAACAATATAACGCACTCTATCGCACGATTCGCAGCGTTCAACTTCTAATAGTTCAAAGTCCAAACAGTCTAGGTTGATGTGTCGCTGTGTGTATCACTGACCTCCATGGACCTGTATCAAAACCACTGTCCTCTATAAATACCACCGACTTCTACCAATGCAATTGATCTGTTTTAATACCACTGACCTCTACCAATGCAATGAATCTGTATCAATACAACAGACCTCAACCGATACTACTGACGTCTTCGGTAAGGTACCACTGGACAGATAAAACAAAACGGTTTTGCTATTGTGCTACATTTAATAGACGTAAATGTTTGTGTGTTGAATGGGTCCCTCGATGGCTGAGTGCTCTTACACATAAACACTATACGACGAGCAACATTAAAATTCACGACACGACATCGCAACGTGCCATAACGCACGGTATGATGACGTCCTCGATATAGTGAAAGAACAACTGCCTCCATGGCGCAACGGTAGTGAATGCGACTGCTGTGCATGAGGTCACGGGTTCGATTCCCGGGTCGGACCAACAAAAAGTTATTGGGTTTTTCTGTTAAGGCATGTCAATAGTAGCCCGGAGTTAGTGTGCGTGCGTGCGTGCGTGTGTTTGTGTATGCGGGTGTGTGTGTGTGTATGTATGTATGTAAGTGTGAAGTGTTTGTGTGTTTAAGTGTCACATAGTTTGAATCATTGTGAGCAATTTTATTATAGAATAGACATCTTTAATAATTTTTCAGTGTCATCATAATTTAACACTTTTAACAAATTATACACCTTCCTTTTACACTCTTGCCTACAGAAGGGGTAAATATTGCAAATTTTATTGATTTGGGTAGTTTATTAATTGGATCCGGGTAGGTGACGTTCCGATCAGTTCGTTTGGACAGGACAACGTCTATCGGGTCCACTAGTTAATG
This sequence comes from Catocala nupta, assembly GCA_963675205.1. Lineage (NCBI taxonomy): Eukaryota > Metazoa > Arthropoda > Insecta > Lepidoptera > Erebidae > Catocala > Catocala nupta. The sequence continues at coordinate 4,740,227 of OY776108.1, read as the reverse complement.
TACCTTTATATTGTCGTAAACATCTTTTGTTAATTGCAGACTCTCCAATGAGCCAGAAATTTGCGCAACTGTAGCTGAAACGCAACCTGAGTAAGTATATAACTAATATTTGATATCAGCCCTGTATATAAATGCACTGCTGGTTACGTACGAGCTTCGTCCTAGTGAGAGTCTGCACGGATGGCGTGTTCAGTGGCGTAGCGTGGGTGTCAGCCTCCCGGAGCAGCAGACATTTTTGCCGCCCTCTTATTTAGGTATTTAAATTTAAAATACAGAAATTCAGAAGAACTTTTCGGCAAGAACAGTAATCATGATTGCGTATTGTACATCATGGCCATGGCCATTCCTTTCGTTCGTCATGAAATGGTTCAAATATTTACAAGATATTTTTATTATTTATTTGTGATAATTTGCCGCCCCCTAAAATTGCCGCCCGGGGCGGACCACCCCTGCCGCCCCCACTAGGCTACGCCACTGTGGCGTAATGGTCGCCATCAAGTGGTTGCCTCGCCCTTGCCACTGCGCCGAGTGTTGTGGGTTCGAATCCCACACGGGACAAAAAATTGTGTGATCCACAAATGGTTGTTCCGAATCTGGATGTTCTTTGTGTTCCTTGTTTGGGAAGTCCCACCGCGATACAGGCATTATTCCTGGTGCGGGAGTTGTCTTTCTCAAAAAGAGAAATAAATGGTCATAGAATCCCACGACAGCCCAGTGATTGACAGACTTCACATATCTTCAAAAACATTGTGGAGAACGCACAGACATGCAGGTTACCTCACGATGTTTGCTTTCATTGCAAGCGAGCAAAACTTAACATTAACATACGCACATAACTTCGAAAAGTCAGACGTACACACGGCTACACATCAAGTTAGACACTATATACGCATAACTATGCTACATACAAAACAGAGAATTGTCGTAAAGGGACTGTGCATAGTGGTGTCGATGTAATGGTAATGATAGAGCGTAACAAAAATATAACGCACTCTCCCGCACGATTCGCAGCGTTCAACTTCTAATAGTTCAAAGTCCAAACAGTCTAGGTTGATGCGTCGCTGTGTGTGTACGTGCTTTGGAATCGAATTCGACAGTCCAGCGGTCTCAAGGCAACCGCTGTCTCATTTCTAAATGTCAAGTTGAAGTTTAAGTTCTCTATTTTGTGTCCATAGGTGTTACAAAAAATATAGCAACCATCTATGTCCCGCCGCAAGGCATACAAAATATTAATTGCAACAGCTACACTCACCGGCACGGAATCTTGGCCAAGTATAAAAATTGTGATATCTTGAGTTTTTTTCATTTCACCCTACAAGTTTCGACCAATTTTGATGTGAACACGTCCAATTAACGTTTTTGGGCCAATTTTTCACATTCAAAAAGGGTTTTTCACGTTGATAATTAAGTTTAAACGAAAAATCACATTTTAACAAAATTTAACACTGGAGTTCTAGGTACTAGGAATTAAAAAATGTTAATCTTTTGTTGACTCGCTGTACTTTTTAATAACGCGTGTTTCCTCCTCTAGCCCTTATGACCGCCTGCATTCGGTCTGGCATGCTTTGGATCACATTTTTGATGTCGACTTGCTGTATGTCCCGCCAGGCAGTCATTGCAGCATTTTTAAGCTGGTCAAGGGTTTGTGGTGGGTTCGATGCAGACTTAATCATTCTCTTGAGCTTATCCCAAATGTGTTCTATCGGATTTAAGTCCGGGCTGCGAGCTGCCCACTGCAATTTTTGAATACCAACCTCTTGAAGGTATTCATTCACGATATTGGCGACGTGTGGACGTGCATTATCGTGCATTAAAATGAATTGGTCGTATCCAATAAACCCTCCAAAGGGCACAACATGTTCTTCAAGGAGCTCCTCGATGTATCGTGTAGCAGTTAACGCATTATTGACTATGACCAATTCTGTACGAGCATCAGAACTAACGCCACCCCATATCATTATGGAGCCTCCGCCAAAACTCACTGTTGTAGTGGTAGTAGTCGCTAGATATCGTTCTCCTTGTCTTGAAGCCGCTGACGGATCTCGACGGCGGTAAGGAAGCGATTTCTTAAAATTTCTAAGACGATAAAGCGATCGTCACGAGCTGATGTGCAACGTACACCCCCACTACCTGGTCTGCGGGTGTAGCGGCCAGTCTCTTGATACCGTCTAAGAGCATATTGCATCGAAGAACGGGGTACATTAAGCACAGTAGCCACTTCACGATGGGTCAACCCTTGTTCGATTAACGCCACTGCTTGTGCTACCTGACTTGGTGTCAAAGGCATTTTCAAGAATTCCAAGGCGCCTTTAGATATTCAGTAATCACAATAAAATCAAAAACCTTCGACAACTTAACACATTCAATTTTCAGAACACAATTTAAAACATCAACTTAGTCGGACAAATGACACAGTTACACTAAAACTTTAAAACCAAACCAAAATGCACTCCAACTTTCTTAATTACCCTCTTAGGATTTAACGTAAACATTATTTCTGCTTACCTACATGCTAAGAACAAAGTTAGACACACTTAAAAAATTGTTATCGCAAGTTATTAGTTTGGCCAAGATTCCGTGCCGCTGAGTGTATTACAATAATAAATATAATGTTAAATATTATAAAATTACACATTAAAATTTTAAATACAATACAAATATTAAATTTAAAAAACAAAAATCAAAAGAGTCATTCAAATACATAATGATATTAATAAAAAAATACAATAGTAATTAAGATAATGTCAGATTAAAATAGTCGATATTTTAGCAACATTAATAATAATAAATTAGAGCATAATAATAACTCATTTACTTGAGTAATAAGCTTTATCTTTCAACATGTTGGCTAGTTAATGTTTATATTCGTTAAATGTTTTTACTATTTTTATGTCCTTTGGTAATTTATTGTAGAGTTTAGGTGCCATTGAGTATATACTTCTAAGTAAAACCTTTGTTGAAATTAAACTACTATATACGGATTTTATCGCGTTGTTTATTTATCACTGTATTACAAAATTTTGAAAATATTACACTACTACTACTACTATTGATTTTATTTTACTAATTTATAAGCTAATAAAATTATTTAAAGTATTAAATCTATTTATTTTTGGTTTACACTTTCCCCGACGTTTCAGTTGCTTTCCAGCAGCCATGGTCACGGGGAGCAAAAATAAATAGTTTAAATAATTTTATTAGCTTATAAATTAGTAAAATAAAATCAATAGTAGTAGTAGTGTAATATTTTCAAAATGTTGTAATAGAGTGTTAAATAAACAACGCGATAAAATCCGTATATAGTAGTTTAATTTCAATGAATAACATTCGCGTAAACAGAAGACAATATTATAAAACCTTTGTTTTAGTTGGCAACATGTGTAGCTTATCATATAATCCTATATTATTTTTTTAAATCGTCGTTAAGCTTCCAGTGCATTATAATATCTGTTGTCTGTAGGATTCAAAACCCAGCGCCGTTACGTCGGCCGCGCGTGTCTGGTGAGGAGGAACGTCCAAGACCTCCGAGACGTGACGATGATACTGCCTCCAGGGTAAGTATTTATAATAATAACGTAAGCCCCAATTATAAACTACCTCACTGCTGGACACAGGCATCTTCTAAGTGTCAGACTATCGTCCACCACGCTGGTAAAATGCCAGTTGGTAGACTTCACATATCTTCAAGAAGATTATGGAAAGCTCTCGGGAATGCAGGTTTCCTCACGATATTTTCCTTTACCGTTTAAACAAGCGATTGTCACGAAAACCGTTCGTGTCTCGGCGGCGGCGATCGCGGCGCCTCTCCTTCGGCTTCTCCCCAGCGTCAGCATATACAGGGAGATTATGAAATCAACTGGTGGTATAGAATAACCCTGACCATACCTATATTTTTAAATTAGAATCTTGTTTTTGGAAAAATTTATGTACCGAATTTTTTCATGAAATGTTTTCTCAGTCTCGACAGGGTTATTCTATACCACTAGTAGAATGCGTGGTTGAAAGGAATTACACGATTTCAAAATCACCCTGTATAAACGCGGCCGCGCCCTGGTTCCAGACTCTTCTGTCTCTGCTGTCTCTAAGTAAAGAGGTCCCTTGTGCTCTTCAGCCGAACCACATAACAAAGCTTACCACTATAACCACGTCCTGTTTCTTTTTGATTAAAGTAATATTCGTGTACTCTCTTGCGAAGTATATTTGTTTGAATTATCTCCGCCATATATAATTTCCCTGGTCAATCACGTCCCTAAAACGTGATCGACTAGAACTACGTTACACGATAATTAACTATTTAATACGTACTTAACTTCGAAAAGTTAAGAGACGCGCCCTGGGATCGAACTCGAGACATCTGCGTTGCAGTCCAACGATTTGCCACTAGGCTGTCTCTCAATATTTAAATAATTATATCTGGTTCCGAGTTGCTCTACGTAACGAGTATCTAAAACCGACGAGCACGTATGATAATATGATAGGTAAGCAAGAGAAATATGTATTTCAGAATCGTAGGCATATTGAAACCCATTGTGTAATTTGTACATACAGGTGTCCGGTAATTAATGGATAACCTTGAAATGTCTTATAGTAGAACTGAAGGCCGGTCATAAAAAAAAAAAATGTTAACAGTGCAAGCTATATTAGCATAGCATACTTTGACTGTCTATCTATTAGCATAATTAGTGTTTAATAATAAAACAACAAAAACACCGATAGATTTCATTCATTTATGGTCGTAGTATACAAGAAAGTTATACATAGTAATTAAAAAAAAAACACATCTCAGGTTGTAGTTAGAATAGATTTTTTTTCATATTTTTTTCTGAACGGCCATCAGTTCCACTATAAGACATTTCCAGGTTATCCATTAATTACCGGACACCCTGTATACATATAGACCGACTTCATATATAAAGAATCGAGGCTTTAGCTACGGGCTTATAAATATGACATATTATTCATAGAATATACATAAAAGAATAGTCAAAGTCAAAAATCATTTATTCATTTAGGTCACAAAGTAACACTTATGAACGTCAAAATATATGGGTTAGTGAGTTTACTAAGTTACTGAAGCTACATTTAGGTTAGTTGCTAGGTTCAGGCAAAGGGTTGAGCCTATGAGAAGAAACCTGCAAGAAAGTCACGGCCACTCTTTTAAATCGCCAATTAAATATAATTTCAGTATTTTACAACTCAGATTAACAAGGTGTTGCAGCCATTATGCCATATACTACAGACTATAAAAAAACTAAAGATAAAAACAGTAAATAACTGTCCATAATGATACATCTACACCGCCGTTACTTTTTGTGGAGAAATATAATGCAACATGATAATATTCTTTAACATTAATTGTTGAATGTTTCTTTCATCCATACGGCCAGTAACATATATTAACACAATATATCAAAGAGTAAGTTTTAGTTACAAGCGAGATGCATGGCACATGTTTACAATCTTCTGCAGGCAACGGCCGTGTATCTCTTAAGACTGTGCCGAGTGTAAGTCGCGGTTGGACTGAATGACAGAGCTCGATATTCAAATCGGCGCGCGGCCGCCATAGTCACATTGTATGGAGGATTTGAAGTGGTTTTTTGATAAATATGTATCTTTATTGTCAACCAATAACTTAAATATTTGGAACGGACAAATTGTAATATAACTATTTATGTTTCGTTTAAGCTGTACAATAGGATAGATTTCTACTGTTATAATCTAAAAATCACGTAACACGAGCTTACGTTTTTGCATTTTTCGTGCAAATTTACGGAATTATGTAGGCGAAAATATTAATTATTTTAAGTTTTTTACACGGATTAATTGTAAACACATTCATTGTTATGGTAAAAGTATATTTTATATTTGTATTAAACAAAAGGTATTGATTTTATCAACTTAACTATGACCGCCCATTTTGGCACATTTCGCTTGGCGCAGTCTTAACTATAGAACAGTTACGCATCTATAACATCTCAGATAAAGAAGTGATTATTGCAACAATATGTTGTTTCGTAATAAATTTAAAGAAGAAGAAAAACGACGCATTTGTGTATGCGCAAATCACTTAAGTCTTGAAAAAATATAGAGGAAGTGAATATATACCTACAAAATGTTATTCTTTATTGCCATGTTTGCAGTAGGTAATGTTAGGAAACATTCTGAAACAAATGTTGTCGATTGTTACCATTTGTTGACTGTTATCTGAAGTATGGCAACATTACTTAATACAGCAACATATACTAACAAAAATAACTTTTTATTACCAGGTGTTGTCCACTAACAATTTTATCAACTGCGGTGTGGATGCACCTTAAATAAATTATAACTCTTTTCTTGAATATAGGAATCGCGCTATAACCAAGCCCTTAAATCGACTCAGAGGCTGGAAAATGTCTGACTGCTATGTTTTTTGTTTATAGGTTAGTGACAAAAGCAATAACGATCGGTTCAATCGTCTTCAAGAGCGAGGGACGAAAGGATCGCCGCGCTCGCCATACAGTAAAGGGAACTCTGGCGTTGCTAATGGAAGTAAGTTGTTTGTATGTTTATTGAACAAAATCTGTGATGTTAGGAGTAGTTGTTATAGCCGGTGTGCCGATTATAGTGGGCACTCTCCCAAAGAAAACATAGTGTGACCCACAAGTACCTACTTGTACCGAAGTGAGCATTCTTACCGTGTGAGATACCGAACTAAGGATATATTTATATAATAATAATATTCTATCACATACACACAACACCATCTAGCCCAAACTAAGCAGAGCTTGTACTATGGCTACTAGACAATGGATAAACATACATATAAACATTTTTCTTTTGTAATTTCTTACATATTATACATAGAAACACCCAGACCAAAACAAACATCCAAGTTCATGCACACAAATGTTTGACTTGTGCGGGAATCGAACCCGGGACCTCAGACGTGGCAGTCGGTTACACTAACCACTACGCCATTGAGGCCGACGAATATTTATATGCCTTATATTATTGTGCCCTGAGTGTCCCAACAACTGCACGCAGGAGGACTTGATGATTGCTTCAGACGTTGCAATCAAGGTGGCTGCGTTCTGGGCCGCAACTGTGTAATATTTAGTAATGATTGCTACCGAAACGCTAGGAAGAAGACTAACTACCCCAACTAATATTATATATGCGAATGTGAGTTTGTGTTTGGTACAACGCAACCGATCATTATAAATGTGTCTGCCCACTGCACCGTCTCATACCATGACCGTGCTAGGAACGTATCAGACACGAAAAGCAACACGATACGCCTTGCTATAGGAACTGCTGGTCGGTGACGGAACGGTCTAGTGGGCATAGTTATACATTTCCTTACAAATAATTTTTTTTCCCTGACACGTTCCTAGCACGGTCATGGTATGAGACGGGGCACTGCACTGTGATTCCGCCCTAGGCCATAAATTGTAAAATTTCATTGTCTTACTCCAGTAAAATCACCTCATTAAGTCATTAGCTAGTTCACATACTTCCAAAAACTATAAATACCAACGTAATTAGGTCAAGGTATCATTCACTTTTGTGCAGCGGAAGTGAGCGCATCGCGATACTAATTAACGCTACGTGTGAGTCATTAAAACTTAATCACGTTGTTTTTGAGTGTCACCATTTCAAATCAAGTGTTTACGTATTGTGAAGGTATGGATGTTCAAGAGCAAGGTATGTACTTTTATTATCAACCACTTTTTATTTTTTTTATGCACATATTATTTTGTATCATTTTATTATTGAGGGTAGTTTTCTTTTTAAAAAATGTGATGTATATTTATATCTTTTGGACCTACAACTTTTCGCTGTACTTTGCTGCCCTTGAAGCATATCTTTTTAGAATAAGGAGAACATCCTTATAAAGGGCTATAAGTTTCATCTGCCTCTTCCTGCCTCTTCTTACGTTAGTGGGCTGTCAAAGTATGTATGCCCATAGAATAAAAATAGTCATTTTTTAAAGTTCAGTTTTTATATTGTTTCAGGTACATTTTTCAAATGTTCTGTATCGAGGATGTCAATTTTTAACATTTGGTACTCTAAAGTGGGTAAACCAAATGAGAAATCACAGCATGTCCTGAACACTTTGACTGAAACATCATGCCTTTCTGATTACATCGAAAACATTAACCTAGAACCTATAAGCCTTAGAATTACGAATGTATGTAAACGAATTTCTCATTACTGGGCCAAGTTGAATCGTACTAAATCTAAATTCTTAGAAATGTGTTCAGATTGGCTGCATGAAATTGAAAATATTGATGTAGAGCGAACTAAGGTACGTGTATCTCTGAACTTTGACGAAGTTGAAGCATCAACATCTTCATCGTCTGGCCGTCCGAAAATGAACTTTGACGAGACCAGTAAACGTACAAAAAGGAGAAGATTAGCTAATTTGTCTAAGCAAGATCCTTCTCTTGTACATTCATTGCTTAGTGCTTCCGATGATAGTTTATTAACTTTTCCTGAAATCGATGCTAACGAAGTTTTATCGCTCATTGTCGAAGCTCACTTAACTCGACATCAATATTTATTAGTAAAGAAATTTATAAACAATAAGTTTTCAAAAAGCATTTTGCCATCTTACCAAATTGTTGTGGAATCGAAAAAACACTGTTATCCTCCAGATATAACTGTTAGCGAATCATCTGCCGAAGTCGAATTTCAAAGTTTATTAGATCATACAGCCAATCGGATTCTCAAGTCTCAAAAGGTTGTTTTGGATAGGGTACCTAAAGAATCCCAGGATAAGATAGCTTTGATAGGGAAATGGGGTTTCGATGGCAGTACAGGACATTCTGAATATAAACAGTGTTTTTCTGACGCCACTATTGAAGACGGTAGCTTGTTTCTTACTTCATATGTGCCACTTCAGCTTGTTTTGAAATTAGATACTGGAGAAAATACCGTAGTTTTGTGGAAAAATCCTCGTCCTTCGTCAACTAGATACTGTAGGCCTGTACGCTTTCGATATTTGAAAGAATCGACTGCAGTATCAGTTGAGGAAGAAGCATATTTTAAAGAGAAAATAAGTAACTTACAGCAAACTGTTTTCAAAAAAGAAGATCAGGAATACCGCGTTACTCATTGCTTGCAATTTACTATGGTAGATGGCAAAGTGTGTAATGCACTTAGCAGTGTTTCCTCGTCTAAATGTTATATTTGTAATGCCTTGCCCAGCGAAATGAACCAAATTGACAAATGTTTAAACAAGAAAGTCGATGAGAGTAAATATGAATTTGGTTTATCACCTCTTCACGCGTTAATACGCTTCTTTGAATATTTTGTTCATGTCGCATACAAGTTAGATGTTAAAAAATGGCAAGCTAGATCTGAAAATAACAAAATTCTTGTTGCAGCAAAAAAAACATATATTCAGACTCAATTTAGAGAAAGATTAGGTCTTATAGTGGATAAGCCCAAAAGTGGCGGAAGCGGGACCTCAAACGATGGTAATACCGCCAGACGGTTTTTCTCGAACTCAGAAATTTCAGCTGAAATTACTGGGATCAAGAAAGATCTCCTAGATCGTTGCTGGATCATACTTCAATGTTTGAATTCGGGATATAACATTAATAAGACGAACTTCGAAGAGTTCGCATTAGAGACAGCTCGGCAATTAGTTGCCGAGTATCCGTGGTATAACATGCCTGCTTCCGTTCACAAAGTCCTAGTTGATGGTGCTAATGTTATTGATCACGCTTTATTGTCAATCGGAGAGCTGTCTGAAGAAGCAGCTGAAGCAACTAACAAACACATCAAATCATTTAGGAGAAATCACACGCGAAAAATGAGTCGCATTTTGACCAATACTGATTTAATTAATAGGCTTCTTCTTCATTCAGATCCCTTCATAACAGGTCTACGAAAGTTACCTGTCAAAAAAAAGAGTGTACTGTCAAAAGCTGTTTTAGATTTGTTATGTATTTAAAGGTAATTTTGCCAATATTTCGTATAGTTTGTAGGTTGTTTGTATTTAGAAAATAAACTTATTTTATGTATTTTTGCTATTTTATTTTATTCTTTTGTGGTTATTGTTAATACAAATAACCATTATTTACAGTTTTACTATTAAAATTCGCAATATAAAATGTTTTAGATACATCGATCGTCTAAAATAAAATTACTGCGAGACATTTTTACACCTAAATGTTGTTAAGAATTTTTTAAACTTATATAATATATTATAATTTTAATTATTTACGTTTACCTAAATATATTCCAACGTGTAAAATAATAAAATACTTTTAATAACGGATTTGTGTATTTATGACCGCCTTTGTATGAAACCTGAATCACTGTGCACTGGGCAGATTCCTTAAAACTTCTCATATATGTTATTCATGAGAACAGAAATGGACCTTTCATCGAAAAAAAGTACTATACTTTAGCGTAACCAAGCGCAAAAAGTAAATCTATACTAATTCTAATATTATAAAGCTGAAGAGCTTGTTTGTTTGTTTGAACGCGCTAATCTCAGGAACTACTGGACCGAATTGAAAAATTATTTTCGTGTTGGATAGACCATTTATCGAGGAAGGCTATAGGCTATATTACATTACGCTACGACCAATAGGAGTGGAGTAGCAATAAAAAATGTTGTAAAAACGGAGAAAATTCTCTTACATGAAGCAGACGAAGTTGCGCGGGTCAGCTAGTCTTTACTTCCTTACTAATATTATAAATGCGAAAGTTTGTATGGATGTTTGTTAATCTTTCACGCAAAAACTACTGGACCGATTGCGATGAAACTTGGTATGTTGATAGCTGGAGACCTGGATTCACATATACCTGTGCTATACTTTTTATCCCGATATTCCCACGGGAACGGGACTTACGCTGATGAAACCGCGGGGAAAAACTAGTAATAAATGTAACTGCTAGACCATAGGGTCAATAATAGCATCGCGCATAGCCAGCTATATGTTATTGCCGTGATATTCCTTCCAAGTGTTTTAACAATCTTTTGTACATTATTGTCAAAGTAGCACATTTAATTAGAATTAAAACATTACTTGGCGATCATTTATTTACAAAAAAGTACTATTCTCGAGCGAAATTGCGAGCAAAAGCTTGTATATTTATAAACTGGGCACGGGCTTCCGCAGTATGAAGAAAAGAAGGGTTTGGTCATAGTCCAACACGCTGGTCCAATGCGGGCTGGTAGACTTCAAATTATAGTCATAAATTATGAATTGTTTTGAATTATCGTGATCTAATTTGTTGGTATATAAACATATGAGTTTAGCTGGACGGGTTAACAATACAATATCCATAATAATATTATAAATACGAATATGAGTTTGTTTTAAACATAATCTTGTACATTTTCTTATATAATCTTTTACCTTAACAGATACCTACCAGAACTCGCAACGCAATCAGAACCAGAACACAAACAAGAACTATCAACAGCGCTACAACAAACCGAAGCCAGCGACTCCTGAGCCCGAATTCCCTGCAGCTGTGACACCACCAGCGGTCAAACCAGATATCAAGCAGGAGGTCCAAGTTCAGAAGCCGCCTGCACCTACTGTTGTACCTAAAACGTGAGTACAGATAGATATAACTGTCCCGCGCTTTCACCTATGTTGATGATAACTGCCCCGCTCCTGTTGCTTGTAGCGTGATGTTATCTTATTTTATCTTGTGTGGGGTGTATACTTTTAGATTAGCAAAAAGTATTGGCCTTGTTTTTGTCCCACAAACTAATAACAAAGAAGGTACAATGCGTTTAAATTTCGTGTTACATCACTTGTAGGTACAAAATTTACAAGTCTGTCGTCACTAGACCCCGCTACCGAACTTTGATGCGTTATATCTTATCTTATCTTGTATGGGGGCAGTCAGTACAGACCGGCGACACTTCGACCCAGTGCGATCTTTTGTGTCGACTTCCCCAATAACGACTGCTAGATGTTCATGGCAGCCGGGACCGACGGCTTAACGTGCTCTCCGAGGCACGGAGCAGGCGATAATTGTCAATCAATACGCACATAATTTCGAAAAGTCATATAACTTCCGAAAGTCAGAAGTGCGCGACGTGGGTTCGAACCCGAGACCCTCTGCATTGCAGTCTGTTGGTCTCCCCACTGAGCTATCGCTGCTTTATCTGTATAATTTACCTTCGTTATATGTTATAGTAAACATTTTTATAAAAATATATATGAACAGTCCTCAGGTAAATGAGACAGCGAAACCTGATACTCCGGTAGTGAAGCCAGGAAGCCTTGGCGATGTCACACCCATCAGAAAAATCGTGCCTAAGAAGTAAGTCAATGCCTAAAATCATTTAGGTAACAAAGTAATACGAAACCCACCACAAGCAGACGAAGAGGTACCGGTGGCGTGTTTGTTGTATTTAATATCGGTCCCGATCTTAAATACAACAAACACACGTAACACACACAAGTCGGAGTGATCGTGTGTGAATTATTTCATATTAATTCGAATAATCCAAAATATATGCCTCCAGTACCGTTTCGCTGCCTCTTTCTGTGTGTGGTAGGTTTTATGAATATCAGAGGTTTAGGCAAAATATTGAGCATATTTTACTTTTTACAACTCTCGCGCCAGGAAGAGAATCTGTGTCGCGGGGCATTTTACAAACATTCACGAGGACACGAGGGACACCCAGACTTAACGACCATTTGTTGATAAATTTTTACACTGTGTGGGATTCGTACACACAACTCTCAGCATGGTGGCTGTGGCGAGGCGACCACTTTAACCACTGCACCATCCGGCTAAAACTACTGTTATACCCAGTGCTATCTCTCGACATTGTGTGGAAGACTCGGCAGTTCCGTCAAATAATTCATTACAGCGCCATCTATTGAATACTTCCGGCACTACGTAGATTCGTCGGTACGAGTAGAGTAGAGAGAACGCTGGCTCATTCTCGAATCTTTGTATTGTTACATACCGGGTATGACGTTTCGAGAAAACTCCGGCAACGCTTTAACCGCGTATTTAAGGGGAAGGCCAGCGCTCGCCTAGTCAGTTTACAATCGTAAGCGGTCGTCAAGTATTCATCGAAGCGAACGGAAGCGAAAATACTACGGAGTTTAAAGCAGTTACAGTGGAAAAGTGTAGTATAGTGTTTGTTGTGTTTTAAATTTAATTGTGTGCTAGAATAAAACGTGTTTTAGTCGGCCGTAAATATCGTTTACATTCTTATCCCTCGAACCCAGCACGTAACACTACTATTACATTATAAGAAGATGCCTGAACCTGTAAGAAAAGCACGGTCATGTATTTATAATCGTTATTCAGTGAAACGACCATGACGTCGCGCGACCGATATTAAAAATATATTGGCGGCCTCGATGGCGTAGTGGTTAGTGTAACTGACTGCCACGCCTGTGGTCGTGGGCTCGATTTCCGCACAAATCAAACATTTGTGTGCATGAACATGGATGTTTGTCTTGGTCTGGGTGTTTCTATATATAATATGTACGTATTCACTAAAAAAAAAACACGGTATACAGGTTGTCCGGTAATTAATGGATAACTTTGAAATGTCTTATAGTAGAACTAAAGGCAGTTCAGAAAAAATGAAAAAATATACAGGGTGTCCAAGAACCTGGCGTCCAACTGGATTCCCACGATGCCCCAAGTTCTAACAGTACTCAGAAAAATATTTTAAAAAATCCACCCCATGTACTTACAGAATTATACTGATTTCAAAAAAAAAGGGGAAATGAGCACCCTGTGACATACTTTTGAATGCTGTGACTGCTAATGCTGATAATTTCGATATTTCTTGGAGGTTTTGTAATCTAGGGTATTGCTGTGTCTAAATAGAATGTAAAAATAAAGTACTTATTGTACCATTTTAAAATAAAATATTATTTTAACTAAAGGTGATATGGAAAACTATTGAATTTCGCAACTTTGACCGACTGTAGTGTAAAAAAAATGTACCAAAATAGTATGGCAAGTGACGTCAAATTTTGACGCGTTTATTCCTCTTTTTAAAAAGGTATAATACTTACACATTAATTTGAAAAAAAAAATTTTGATAATATTTTTACTCAACAACCCAATTTTTACGAAGTGCCTACCTACTAACGGTAACTGTCGGACCCTTTCTTATCTTAGAAACTGTTATGTTACTACTATTATTTACTTCGGTTCCAAGAGTGAGCAAGAAGGAAATACACACAGGTAGATGGGTTCCCAGTAGAATAAAAGCAAAGAATGTTAGTTTAAAGATATTTTATTACAATAAATGTTCAAAATGTTGACCACCCGCGGCAATACAAGCTCTCACTCTCCTTAAAAAGGACCGCTTTATGTTTCGCGAGTAACTTTTTTGACGTATCACCTGCACTGCTTGTGTTATCTTCTCACGAAGGTCAGCGATGTCATTAATGGGCTTCGCATAAACGAGCTCCTTCATAGTTCCCCAGAAAAAAAAATCCAGCGGATTTAAGTCAGGTGAGCGGGCTGGCCACGGGATTGTTCCTGATCGCCCAATCCACCTGTTCGGGTATTGCTCGTCCAAAAACTCTCTAACGGATACGCGAAAATGTGCTGGACAGCCGTCGTGTTGGAACCACATATCTGGTGGGGTCTCTTCTAGTAAGTTTGGCAAATCATTTTGAAGAAAATTTAAATATGATTCGCCAGTCAAATTCTCGGGCATCTCAAATGGACCAATAATATTCCCACAGAGAATACCGGTCCACATGTTCACTTTGAACCGGTACTGGGATCTATCTTCTCGCATCAAGTGCGGATTTTCCACATGCCACTCGTGCAAGTTGTGTAGGTTCATGTAGCCATCCTTCTTAAATGTAGATTCATCTGACCACAAAATTTTGTCGATAAAGTTTTCGTCTTCTCGATGTTTTTGCAGGATTGTTTCACAAAACGCGACTCGGCTCGGATAGTCTCGAGGTAAAAGACTTTGCACTCGCTGTACGTGGTACGGATGATATTCTTCTTTTTGGAGAATACTGTGTGCTGTGCTCTTCGGTATCCCCGTATCAGCTTCTATTCCTCGCACAGAGATGCTTGGATTTGCCGACACCGCCTCTAAAACTTCATCGCGTATGAAGTCATTTACGGGTCGTCCTTCACCAGCTACTTGATTGGGGAACCGCCCGTCACATAGTGATCTGTGCACATTAATGAAAACTCGATGGTCGGGATATCGCGTAGCCCTCGGATACCTTTCTCTGTAAAGTCTCGCTGCAGCTCGTCCATTACCTCTACATTCTCCATAAATGTAGTGCATATTTGCGTATTCTTGCGGAGTGTAGGTCGCCATGGTAGCACACACAAAACACAAACTGTCCAAACACAGGCAAAGGTCGTCGTAAAGAGTTCGTTTCAAAGTCCAGAGCACAAAGAGTAATCGAGTCCAATAAACAAAGCTTTAAATCGTAGTACGTGATCAATGGTAACAATAAGAGAGAGGTGCGTAGTAACGGCAGGAGGCAGTGACGCGTACTGACCGTACTGTTATCCTAAATAGCACGATCCCAGATAGCGTCACTATCTATCTCACTCGCACCTCTAACCTTTTTCTCCCTCACTCTTACCTGAATAATGGGGTACCATAAAGAAGAACCAGCAAATCGCAAAGATAGTTTCTGTCTTGCTCCCTCCTGTTGTAATAACGAATCACTATGGTGAGATGCATGCACATACCGTCCCTTACGGTCTAACCTGTTTTTTGAGAGGCCTGTTGTTATTTTTATGAGCATACAACAGTAATTCTTTAGAGGTTAGATTCAATTCGTCGTAAATTTTTCTTTCTAAGAATTCTGTAAGACATCGTAAAAATTGGGTTGTTGAGTAAAAATATTATCAAAATTTTTTTTTTTCAAATTAATGTGTAAGTATTATACCTTTTTAAAAAGAGGAATAAACGCGTCAAAATTTGACGTCACTTGCCATACTATTTTGGTACATTTTTTTTACACTACAGTCGGTCAAAGTTGCGAAATTCAATAGTTTTCCATATCACCTTTAGTTAAAATAATATTTTATTTTAAAATGGTACAATAAGTACTTTATTTTTACATTCTATTTAGACACAGCAATACCCTAGATTACAAAACCTCCAAGAAATATCGAAATTATCAGCATTAGCAGTCACAGCATTCAAAAGTATGTCACAGGGTGCTCATTTCCCCTTTTTTTTTGAAATCAGTATAATTCTGTAAGTACATGGGGTGGATTTTTTAAAATATTTTTCTGAGTACTGTTAGAACTTGGGGCATCGTGGGAATCCAGTTGGACGCCAGGTTCTTGGACACCCTGTATATATATTAAAAAGTGCAAGCTATATAGCATAGCATACTTTTGACTGTCTATCTATTAGCATAATTAGTGTTTAATAATAAAACAACAAAAAACCGATGGATTTCATTCATTTACGTTCGTAGTATACAAGAAAGTTATACAGGGTAATTAAAAAAAAACATCTCAGGTAGTAATTAGGATAGTTATTTTTCATATTTTTCTGAACGGCCGTCAGTTCTACTATAAGACATTTCCAAGTTATCCATTAATTACCGGACACCCTGTATATGTATGTTTATCCATTGTATAGTACCCATAGTACAAGCTCTGCTTAGTTTGGGCTAGATGATGTTGTGTATATGTGATAGAATATTATATTATTAATATTATATTATTAATATTATATTATTAATAGTATATTATTAATATTATATTATATAATGTATTAGCGATAGCCTAGTAGGAGACTGTTGGACTGCCACACAGAAGTTTTCAGTTTAGCCTATAAATTTCATAAAAGATTTGGCTGCCTAACACTAAAAATATAATAGTTTAGTGCATTCAAACTCTTCAGCTTTATGGTTCTAACTAATATTATAAATGCCAATCTGAGTTTGTTCATTACGCTTTCATGCCTCATCTACTCGACCGATCATCATAAAGGAATCTGCCCACTACCCCGTCTCTACCACGACCGTGCTAGGAACGTGTCAGGCAAAAAAATATTCTTTGTAAGGAAATGTATAAGACTATGCCCACTAGACCGTTCCGTCATCGACCAGCAGTTCCTGTAGCAGGGCGTATCGTGTTGCTTTTCGTGTCTGACACGTTTCTAGCACGGTCATGGTATGAGACGGTGTAGAAGGCAGACTCCTTTGAACTTTACATACACGTTGTCAGGTGAACAGAGATGGATGTAGGGTACCCTTCATGCCAAACAAAAGTACTTATCTAACAATATCGTATTAGTATAGATTATTATGTTCTATTTTTAATTTATTTTCCACAGTTACCTCATCGAACAGCTGTCCATCAACGATACAGTACTGCTCTCCGTGGATGCTAAGGCAGCCGACTGCCGGTCCACCCGCGGCGACTACGTATGTCTCAGCATGCATGAGAAGTTCGAGAGTGACTACCAGAAGCTGTGTGAAGACTACGTATTGGACTGCGATGCTGACCAGGAGTCTTACAAGTGAGTATAGTGACGTGTTCGGGAGTGTTCGGCAATCTTCGGATATGTTCGTGGCCGACTATAATGTCTTAGCATGTGCAAGGTGTTTGAGAGTGACTACCAAAGACTGCGAAAACTACGTGCTGGATTATGACGCAGATCCAGATCCTTACAAGTGAGTATAGTGACGTGTTTGGGTGTACTCGGCAATCTTCGGTTATATTTGTGGCTGACTATAACTATATATACCAGAGACTGTGCGAAGACTGCTGGACTGTGATGCAGACCAGGAGCCTTACAAGTGAGTGTAGAGAAAAACCGGTTGTGCAATAAGGAAGTAAGTCAAATAACCCTTAAATACAAAGAATTTTTGAAAATAAATAAGTTGCAAGTGTTTCAATTCAAATCTGGTAATAGGGGTCAAAGTCAAATGACGGCACGATATGAAGATTGACGTAACCGCTATTTAAATGCAGCTGTCTGTGGGAGTTAGGGAGATATTTCTTTTACAGTTTCACTTCCATTCTTTCAAATTTCAAATATGAATTATTTTGCAATCAGTTTTGATACTGTTTGCACAGTTGTAACAAATAAAATATGAAATTTAATGAATTTAGTAGTAGGTTATAGTTAAACAATAAATGTATAATATTTAATGTGCTTTCAAATAAATTGTAGATATTTGGTTTTTGCAAATTGATTGTGACGTTTGTCGATTATAAGAACTGAAATGTGAGTGGTTTTCTTTTGACATGTGTCGAATCTTCTTTATCTGTAGAGTTGCTAGAACCTCAATATGGGAATTATTTGCTTCGTAAAATTTTTTGTGTCCTAATTTAATTTAGTATAACGAGAGCTAGGCATATTTTCTTTTATCATAATAATACTTTGTACCTACTATTTTAGTAGGCATAAATATAATTTAGGTTAATAGATTTTGCACTAATTTTGATCGGCATAAAGTTATAAGGCATATATAACTTAGGTACACCATAGTGTAACAATAGGTTAGGGTGCGGCGGTCCCTAAGCCGCCAACATGTTTATTTTAGATACGTCAAGTATTTATTAAATGCAAACACAAAATTTACAAATCTTCTAATTTATGCTTTAAAATAGTATGCTTATAGTAATTTCGCTTAAAAAGATAGTGGCTAGACAGTTAGGGCGTCCGCTGCGTCAGGTGCGTGCGGGCGGCGCGCGGCGCGCGGGCGCTGCTGACCATCACTTAGTGCTGCGCGCCGCGGCTCCCGCGTCACGCACCGCTGCACTGAGGGTGGAATAGACGACAGCGCGCCGCCCGCTGTCTGTAGACGGCCTTGTGCCAAATTAATATTGTACGTTACTATTATTTGGATAAATAAAAGTATAAATAGGTAACCCCTCCATATATGTATCTATCTCACAGACTGACGCCAGGCGAGGCGTGCTCGTACTTCAACGTGGAGGACGGGTCGTGGTACCGCGCGCGCTGCCTCTCCGCCGAGGCGCTGGCGCTGCTGGACGGCAGCCGCGTGGCGGCCGTGCTGCCCGCCGACAAGATACGTAAGCTGGCTGCCGCCTACGAGAACATACCGGAGTTCTGCTGTGTACTCGACACTCGAAACGTTGAGGTAATTATTATGTCCCCCTGACCAAACTTCGGTCACGGCGGCCAATCTTAACGGAGACTGGTCATCAGCGCAGAAGATAGTATAGTACACAAATGTGTGCGCAAACACAAGTGTACTCTCTGTTCCCTAACACTCATGATTCGATGGGACGAATAATCCGACACGACCGGAGAGAGATTAAGCGCAGGATCGACAGCTTTACGTGCTTTTCGAGGCACGAAGATATCTAACACCACCAACTTCCTAACTCCGGACTAATATTGAGATTTCTTAACAGCAAAACCCAATAACTTTTGGTTCGCCCGACCCGGAATTCGAACCCAAAACCTCATGAACAGCAGTCGCATTCAATACCACTACGCCACTGAGGCAGTTGAGGTAATTATACAGGGTTTAAAGCCACACATTAGAAGCGGAGACGAAACGGTAATGGTGCGGAACAGTGACAGGCGTGACTAGTAGTTTTGTGCTGCTACCGCGCCGCCTCGCCTCAGACTCGCCTCGAATGACGTAGTGGCTTAAAACTACGCCAAGCGAAATGTGCTAAAACAGGCCGTCACAGTTAAGTTGATAATGATTTTATCAACTTAACTGTGACCGCCTGTTTGGTTGTACTGAATGACAGAGCTCGATATTAAAATCGGCGCGCGGCCGCCATAGTCAAATTGTATGGAGGATTTGTAGTGCTTTTTTGATAAACGTGTATCTTTATTGTCAACCAATAACTTAAATATTTGGGACGGACAAATTGTAATATAACTATTTGTTTCGTTTCAGTTATGATATTATGATTTAGTTAAAAATAGGATACATTTCTACTGTTATAATCTAAAAATCACGTATCACAAGCTTACGCTTTTGCATTTTTCATGCAAATTTACGTCTTTTTTTAGGCGAAAATATTAATTATTTTATGTTATTTACACGGAGTAATTGTAAACACATTCATTGTTATCTATACATATAATAAAAATGTAAAGGATCGCTGTCTGTACATGGAAGATAAATGAGAAAAAATATTACAGGGGACTTTTATCAACGCAATAGAACCCAAAACAATGATTTTTGGAATTTTTGTCTGTTTGTCTGTTTGTCTGTGCGTTTGTGCACACTAATCTCAGAAACGGCTTATCCGATTTAGATGTGGTTTTCAGTAATATATTATGGTAAGCTTCACTTAACATTTAGTGTTTGTTTCATGTCAATCAGTTCATAAATAAAAAAGTTATGCCAATTTAAAGAATCACGTCGAACTTTCTGGTGCGTTTGTGCACGCTAATCTTAGAAACAGCTTATCTAATGTAGATGTGGTTTTCAGAAATATATTGTGGTAAGCTTCACTTAACATTTAGTCTTTATTTCATGTCAATCGGTTCATAAATAAAAAAGTTATGCCAATTTAAAAAATTCACGTCTAACTTACTGTACGCGTTTGTTGGCGCGGGTATATAAAGCGCGCTGAGAGCCGCGCCGCTGCCATTAGCATTCCGTTATTGATAGCGAACGCACGTATTCTGGAGGCGCACGGCATTCGATAAAATTGAATTGAATTTTTTATTATTTACATTTTAGGGTTTGTAAATACATATTGTATGTATGTATTTGGTATAGATTAGGCATTTTTTATCTTGATTTTCTTTATTTTTATGTGTATAGATTTGGTATATGTAGGTTAGTAGGCATTTCTTATCTTGATTTTTTTAATTTTAATTGTACAGATTTCGTATAGGTTAAGTATTTCTTATCTTGATTTTTTTAATTTTAAGTGTATAGATTTCGTATAGGTTAGGCATTTATCTTGATTTTTTTTTATGTGCATAGATGTATAGATCTGAAAGAAACAATTTAGTCGTTTGTGATAAGTACATATTTGTTTAGTGTTTAGTTTGTTTTAGATTCATACGTGTTAATAGTTAAACTGATTAAGTTAAGTAAATATAAGTTAGATTTATGTTTGTTTTGATTTTTTTTACTCCTTAGTTTTTATGATATAAGTTAGGTTTTTCCTTGACTTTCTTTATTTTGCAAGTTTTCTGTATAAAAAGTCCTTTGAAATAAGTAGGTAAGTTTGTTAGTGTAAGTTAGTAATAAATAAAAAACGGATCTATTGCTCATTTCTTTTGTTTTCTATAATCTATCTATCTATAATAAATGAATAAGTTAGGTTAACACGTCTTAATAGTTATTAAACGGTGTAATTATCTGTAAGTAAGAATGCCTCGAAAAAGATCCAACCTCTCCCAGTACAGTAGAAATGCTAAAAGGATGAAGTTAGTACGATCACAGGAAACTGAAGAAGATCGTGAGGCGAGACTCACTTCATCTCAGGAACGTCAGGCTAGGCTTCGTGCTACAGAAACTTCGGCTCAACGAGAATCTCGATTGAGTTCACAACGTTCTCAAATGATATCTACTCGAATTAGAGAGAGCATGGAACAGCGTGAGGCCCGTTTGTTCGCCGATCGTGAAGCTCATGCACTATCGCGTGAGTCTGAGACTTTCACCGATAGGGAAACCCGCCTGAGCTCTCAGAGTGTTCGGACAGCAAATGCCCGGTCCCAGGAGACTCCTGAAGAACGGGAAGCACGTCTCACTGCCGATCGTGAAGCTCATGCACTATCGCGTGAGTCTGAGACTTTCACCGATAGGGAAACCCGCCTGAGCTCTCAGAGGGTTCGGACAGCAAATGCCCGGTCTCAGGAGACTCCTGAAGAACGGGAAGCACGTCTCACTGCCGATCGTGAAGCTCATGCACTATCGCGTGAGTCTGAGACTTTCACCGATAGGGAAACCCGCCTGAGCTCTCAAGAGGGTTCGGACAGCAAATGCCCGGTCTCAGGAGACTCCTGAAGAACGGGAAGCACGTCTCACTGCCGATCGTGAAGCTCATGCACTATCGCGTGAGTCTGAGACTTTCACCGATAGGGAAACCCGCCTGAGCTCTCAAGAGGGTTCGGACAGCAAATGCCCGGTCTCAGGAGACTCCTGAAGAACGGGAAGCACGTCTCACTGCCGATCGTGAAGCTCATGCACTATCACGCGAGTCTGAGACTTTCACCGATAGGGAAACCCGCCTGAGCTCTCAAAGAGCACGAACTTTGCAGTCTAGAGAGCTGGAAAGTAGTTCAGATCGCGAATTGCGATTAACAGCTGATCGAGAGCGACACAACAATGCCAGAATTCTTGAAAGTGAAGATGAATATCTACAAAGATTACAAACAACTAGAGAAAACTATGAGCGAATCCGTCAGAGTGAGGAACATTATTTATTAGCTGAGAGAGAACGAGTAAGGGAAATACGGCATGAAGAAACTGTAGAACAACGTCAGTCACGACTAAATACCGATCGACTTCGGCATACAATCAGTAGAATGTTATCAAATTCGATAGAAGACACAGAAACTAGAGCGGAAATTGATATCCTTCCATGGGTGACCAAAGAGAAAGCAGGTTATTTGTATTCGCCCAGAATTGATTACTCTGAATTCGCATCTATAGGAGGCATGGTGATATGTTGTCAGTTTTGTCATGCTCTAAAGTGGAGAAAAGAACCAAATGGAATATGCTGTTCAGGTGGTAAAGTGCTCATTGAAAATTTCCACGAGCTCCCTGACTTTATAAAAGCTTTACTAAATGGTGAGCATCCTCAGTCTAAACATTTTTTAGACAATATCCGTTTATATAATAGTGCATTCCAAATGACATCTTTTGGGGCTAAACAAATCACAGAGGGACCATTCATGCCCACTTTTAAGGTGCAGGGCCAAGTTTATCACCTTATTGGATCTTTGCTTCCCCAAAATGAGCCAAAATTTCTTCAAATTTATTTTGTATCAAATTACAATGAACAGGCTCTTATACGACACCATAACTTTTCTCAACTGAATACCAACCTTATATCTCAAATTCAAAATATGTTACATGAAGTAAATCCGTATGTCAGAAGTTTCAAAGCCGCAATAGATTCCATTCCACAAGGTCAAAATAACAATTATAAAGTTATAATTAAGGCTGATAGACGTCCTGCGGAAGAACATCGTGGAAGGTACAATGCTCCCGTTGCAGATGAAGTTGCGATAATATTAGTAGACCAGGAATGTGACAGACGTGATATTGTGCTGCGCACTCATGATGATCGCTTACAACGTATTTGTGAAACACATCGAGCTTATGATGCCCTGCAATATCCTTTGATATACTTCCACGGTGAGGATGGTTACAATTTCGGACTCTACCAAGTTAATCCAAGCACTAGGATAACAAATTATAATAAAAAAATATCAGCCCTACAGTTTTATTCATATCAGATACAAATTAGAAGAAATTGTTTTAATTATTTGCATCGATTTCGTGGATTATTCAGCCAATTCATCGTAGACATGTATGCAAAAATAGAAACCGAGAGGTTAATTTATATACGCACTAACCAGACACGTTTACGGGCTGAGGATTACGTGCATCTGCGAGACGCAATGCAGCAAGATAACAACGTGGAGAACGTAGGACGATTAGTTATCTTACCGTCAAGCTTTATAGGAGGTCCACGTTATATGCATGAGCGTACGCAAGACGCGTTTTGCTATGTCCGTAAGTACGGTCGACCTGATCTTTTCATCACTTTCACCACTAACCCAAAGTGGAATGAAATTTCACAAGAACTTTTGCCCGGTCAGGTGCCTCATGATAGACATGACATAATTTCCCGAGTTTTTCACCTTAAACTAAAGTTGATGGTCGACTTAATTACAAAAGAAAAGCTTTTTGGATCATTTCTGTGTTATATGTACAGCGTAGAGTGGCAAAAACGGGGGTTACCACATGCCCACATACTACTGTGGCTAGAAGAAAAAATTAGACCTGATGCTATCGATACTATTATTAGTGCTGAATTGTCTGATAAGACCGAAGATCCCATATTATTCGATATTGTAAAGACTCATATGATACACGGACCATGCGGCACATTAAACAGGAATTCTCCCTGTATGCAAGACGGTCATTGCTCTAAAAGATATCCTCGAGCTCTTTCAGAGCAAACAATATCGGGAGAAAACGGATATCCAATGTATCGTCGAAAATCTCCTCAACATGGTGGCTTTACAGCTAAAATAAGGTTACATGGTCAGGAAATAGATTTAGATAATAGATGGGTCGTGCCTTATTCACCGGTATTATCGAGAACCTTTCAAGCTCACATCAATGTAGAAGTATGTAACAGTGTTCAATCTATAAAATACATCTGCAAATATGTGAACAAGGGCAGTGACCAAGCAACAGTGGGATTCACAAATAACAATAACGATGAAGTTACAAGGTTTCAGTCAGGCCGATATATTAGCTCTTCTGAGGCAGTTTGGCGTATTTTAAGTTTTTCAATTCATGAAAGACATCCACCCGTTATCCATCTTGACGTTCATCTTGAAGGTGGACAAAGGATATATTTCAACCCTGAAAATGTAATGGAGCGTTTAGAAAGCCCGAGACGAACCACTCTGCTCGCTTTTTTTAATCTTTGCGAAACAGATGCATTTGCCAAGACACTTTTATACAACGAAGTTCCGTCATTTTATACCTATAACAAACAACAGGGTAATTTTAACCGCAGAAGACGTGGAACAGCTGTAGTAGGTGAAGCAGGTATTTTTAAAGAACACATTATTGGCAGAGTTTATACGGTGCATCCGAATAACTCCGAATGCTTTTACCTGCGCTTACTTCTGCATGTCGTTCGAGGGCCTACATCTTTTGCCGAGCTTAGAAAGGTTGATAATATCATATACCCTACATACCAAGCGGCTTGCCGGGCACGTCACTTACTGGATGGGGATCAACACTGGGATGATGCTTTGGCCGAAGCAAGTATTAGCGAAAATCCTCAGCGGTTGCGCAATTTGTTTGCAGTCATGCTGGTGTTCTGTGCACTTTCTGATGCTGCACAGTTATGGCATAAGTATCAGAACAAATTAGCCGAGGACTTTTTCAGGCACGCACAACTAAATAATGACCACTCAATTAGTGACATATTACGAGAAAGTTACTTAAATCGTTGTTTGCTGGCCATTCAAGATATAGTTACATCTATTGGGGGTAGTCCTATTTCTCAATATCGCATGCCCGAGCCATTATTTGACGGTGAACGTATTAATAGAGATTACGCGATGGAAATCAACTATGATCCAGTAGATCTGGCCGAAATTGTACAAACTGATGTCCCGAGATTAACTGAAGAACAGCGTTTAATATTTAATCGGGTGTGTCGCAGCGTTGATACTGCTTTGGGAGAAATGCTATTCCTAGATGCTCCCGGTGGAACGGGCAAGACATTTCTTACCAAAGTGATTTTGGCGAAGGTGCGAAGCCAAGGTAAAATTGCGCTTGCTGTCGCTTCATCGGGCATAGCAGCCACTTTGTTGCCAGGAGGGAAAACTGCCCATACAATGTTCAAAATTCCGATCGACTTAGACCGCACAGAAAACCCTGTTTGTAATATTTCTAGAAATAGCGATAAAGCTAAGGTTCTTCGTGATTGTAGCCTTATAATATGGGATGAGTGCACAATGGCAAACCGAAAAGCGGTTGAAGCATTAGATAGAACGTTGCGTGATATCAAGCAAAATGGCCAACCAATGGGTGGCATTACTATACTTTTTTGTGGCGACTTTCGTCAGACTCTTCCGGTAGTACCACGTGGAACAAGGGCTGATGAAGTTAGGGCCTGTCTAAAGAGTTCTGTACTGTGGCAATACATTATACCTTTGCATTTGACAGTAAATATGCGAGCGCAAATCGGAGGTAACGAAAATGCTCAAGAGTTTTCAGATTTGCTCCTTGAGATCGGTAACGGTGTGTATCCGCAGGAACACGGAAAAGTGGTTCTGAACGAAAACCTATGCTGCAAAGTTTCATTAATGCGAGACCTCATATCATCCGTGTATTAAAACGCAACGCAAATACCAACTTGCCAAAATTCCTGGCTTTGCGAAAGAGCTATTTTGACTCCACGAAACGACCAAGCAGCAGCAATAAACGCTGAAATTTTGAGCTTTGTTCCGGGGGATAATGTTGAATATATCTCCATTAACAGAGTTATGGAAGATGAAGAATCTACCAGCTACCCAGTAGAATTTTTAGAATCCCTCAGTGCTCCTGGACTACCAGCTCATAAAATAAGTTTAAAAGTCGGCGTTCCCATAATGCTCCTCAGAAATTTAAGCCCGCCAAAACTTTGCAACGGTACCAGATTAAAAGTGACCAATTTACAGCAAAACCTGATAGAAGCAGAGATTTTAACAGGGTGCGGCATAGGTGATAGTGTTTTTATTCCTCGGATTCCTCTGATTCCAAACAATTTTCCTTTCAGTTTTAAACGAGTCCAGTTTCCAGTGAGCCTTTGTTTCGCAATGACAATTAATAAAGCCCAAGGTCAGACGTTACAAGTAGTGGGTGTGGATCTAAGCATTAGCTGTTTTGCGCACGGTCAGCTTTATGTGGCTCTGTCACGTGTTAGCAATCCTAGCCGACTGTATGCTTTGATCCCCGATGGCAACACGTGTAATATCGTGTATAGAGAAGCATTACTTTAAATTAGTTTTTTTTTAATAACCTATTTATACACTAAATATATATTTGTCGGAGCGTAGATGCAAATTAAAAATACCAAACTATCAATAAGATGTTCCAATGCAATAAATGTGTATGAAAACGTCAAGCAGTCAGCTTGAGTGAGGTCGCTATTGAGCTGGCTGCATTTATATGACATTAGTTGTCAACTTAGTTTATAAAAGAGTGCTTCACAGCAAATGAGACGCATTTTTGGATCACACTTTGGATCGAGACGTGTGATAGTGCAATTGAGAGGCTAGGCCTGGGATGAAATCGCTGCGTTTTCAGAATGTTAATCCATTTGCATCAACGATAAGTATACTGTAATCAGTATTCTAATAAACAGTGTGAATCTTAACCTACCATAGTAGTACCTAATATTTCATGGTTTCGCTATGCAACACAGCCAATCAGCCATTACCTGCTTCGTTATCAAAAATGGAATGAGCTGTATCCTCGACAACAGAAGTGAGATTAGCTCCCTCTTCGACATATTCAAAAATGCTGCCCAAAAATTACTTTTCCACGCGTACGAAGTCGCGGGCACAGCTAGTGGTAAATATATTTTATATTTGTTTTAAACAAAAAGTGTTGATTTTATCAACTAAACTGTAACCGCCTGTTTTTGCACATTTCTCTCGGCGCAGTCTTAAATTGTGACATTATTGTACTTTAACATTTTTATTATTATATGTACTGATCAATTTGCACGCCTTGTGTAGGAAAATGTAGAGATTTTGTATATAAACTTTTGTAGGTACCTATATTGCAAAAAAAAACTGATTGATTCGATTTGACTAAAAAAAAAGAAAATAAATAAATTACGGTTGTCTATTGATTTCTATCAATTTTAATTACTTTATAATGGTATGATGGTATGACTGGTTTAATTCTATGTTTTGTTCCAGATCGGCTCGAATCTCAAGTGTTGTATAGTTTCTAAATCTGGCGACGGGTACAAAGTGACCTTGGAGAATGTGGACACTGGTTCCTCGGCAGGCGAAGGATTCATCTACCGCTGGCTGCCTACTGTTGAATACCCGCCAGCTAAACCAGGTATCATCCTTATTGTAAATTATGACAGAAAATACAATTCATCAAGGACTTGAACTTGCTACTTTAACAAACCGTGTCGTGGCTTTGCCAACTGAGTTATTCATGGTCATATGTCACAAAAACCTGCACTAGCCCAGCGTGGTGTACTATGACCTAACCCTTCTCAAACCAAAAAGAAGCACGTGCCCAGCAGTGGAATAGTTTTTATACATTCGAAAAAACTTATACAACAGCTTTGTCCGTCCATCTGTCTGTTATACAACTTTCAACTCAAGAACCGTAAGAGCTCGAACGCCATTCGACTCAGCATAGTCGATATACCACCGAAATGACTTTGACCTTTGACCACTGACCTCAAGGTCACGTGGTATCACGTGACCTTTGCATATTACATGAACCATTTTTTCGAACTCGTAAGATTTACGGCAATTCATTGCCGTTTCTCACTTTTTTTAATATGGATAGTTAGCGATGATACTCTTTTTGAACCTTTGTTTGAGAAGGACATATCATAGCGATCGGGTAATCATTGCAGCGAGACAAATAGTCGCTACAAACGTGTCAGGCTTTTTCAATGTTATTAGTAGTTTATCAACTTGTTAATTCAAAACCAATATTGTCACACGAATCTGTAAGAGGAAGGTGCCAGTGTCTGTAACACAGTTAATACTAGCACAGGCACTGACGTTCACCCTATCTCTAAAAAAAAATACATAGCGTTGTACATAATGGTATTTTATACAGGGTTATTTTGAAATCGTGTAATTCCTTTTAACCACGCATTTTACCGGTGATTTAGAATAACCCTGATCATATATTTTTTTTTAATTAGTGTTATGTGTTTTGGAAAATTTATGTACCGATTTTTTTCATGAAATTGTTCCAGATAGTCATATGTTAACCACCCCACACAATCTTGATATTTTACTTATTTAAAAATAATAACAACAATAACTGTTGTCGTAAATAATAAGGGGCAGTAAAAAGGACCGCCCGTTATAATTTACGACATTAATTATTGATAGGTACGTTATTTTATTTTAATTAGTAAAAATTAAAATTGCCTCGGTTGGTTAACATATGATTATCTGACACCATTTCACGAAAAAGACGATATATTTACTAATTTTCAAAATAAACAATTTTATAAAAATATATTATCTGGATTATTCCATATTACCAGTAGAATGCGCGGTTAAAAGGAATTACACGATTTCAAAATCACCCTGTATATTATGTGATTGAGATGGACAAACTGTATTTCGCTTTTTATAATAAATTATTATTATTATAGGTTGGGCAGTTTACTGAGGTTCGTAGGAGGCAAGTTATGTCTTATTGAGACTATCTTTAAAAAAATTCAATTGTAGCACGGAGATTAGAAATTTTGTAGCAGTATCCTCTCATCTTATTACTTGGGACTGTGAGATGAGATGTCGCGTTGAATCTCTCGATATTATTCCGTTGAAAACTCGATATTATCTTTTACCAACATTTAACACCGTTCGATATAAATATCGATATTTTCACTAACTTGTATACACAGCGACACATCAACCTAGACTGTTTGGACTTTAAACTATTAGAAGTTGAACGCTGCGAATCGTGCGAGAGAGCGCGTTATATTTTTGTTACGCTCTATCCTTACCATTATATCGACACCATTATGCACTGTCCCTTTCCGACAATTCTCTATTTTGTACATAGCGTAGTTATGTGTATATAGGGTGTCTTAATGTGTAGCCGTGTGTACAATGCGAGCTTCAAGCATAACCAAGCGCCGCATCCAATTCATCGATTGAGCGATATGTTATATTTACAGTGATCCCTGAAGTGCCTCGGCCGGCCCTCAGGTCCAACAGCCGAGTGTTGGTGGTGGACGCCACGTCGCTGGAGCGCGCGTTCGTGCGCCCCGCCGACTCCAACCGGCAGCGGGAGTATGACGACATCGTGCAGAATGTACTGCTAGCCGGACGAAAAGGTAATCCTCACTTATTCATCAACTATGCATACATGAGTCGGTGTACGCGACATCGCCGACAAGATGCAGGCAAGTAGGCTGAGATGGTATGATCACGTGAAAGGGAGGCCACCAAACGAGTTAGTCCCATTCGCCACCCCCAGCATTGACCCCTCCGGTGGCGAAAGGGAAATTTTCAAAAAAAAATATCCCATTCGCCACCGGGGATGGCAAGTAGGATGAGTTTAATCCCAGTCACCACCCTCGGCATTCCGTCCTCTGGTGGCGAAAGGGATATTTTCAATAGACAGAATGCTATTCGTCACCCTGGGTGGCAAATGGGATGTTGCTTACGAATAATCTCAGTTGCCAACCTTAAACATAGAGCAAGTACTTGTATTTAGAATGACATTTATAGTTTTTGAAGTAGGTATGACTAAGAATTTTAGTATGATCTCTAAATAGAATAGGATAACTATTCAGGTTATATAATGTTTATAATTACTAGGTAAAATAAAAAGACCATCACTTTACAATGTTCCAATTGACATTGGTTCTCGGTTGGAACTTTTCCAAAACAAAAAACCCATTTGCCACCGGAGGAGGGAACGCTGGGGGTGGCGAATGGGACTAACCCCACCAGACTACGTCGGAAATTTGGCACTACAACTTGACCTCCCCGCCCGGAGACGGAGGAGAGAGAGAAGAGCCAACACAAGGTGGAAAGGTGTAATGCTAAAGGACGAGGAAATGCAATGTTACTGACGATGATGTCGAAGACAGAGCGAAGTGGAGGAGAAAAATAAGGAAAGCTGACTCCACCACCATGTGGGATACATAGCTAGGAAGAGAGAGATAGACATCAATTAACTTGCAACTTCATTTGTATCGAGACTAATGCACATTTTAGTACCATAAACCTCGCATGTTATAGAAATTATAAGTTTGTTGTAATTGTTGTTTAATACATAAGCCAAAGATAGTATATACTAGCTGACCCGCGCAGCTTCGTGTGCTTCATATAAGATAAGAGAATTTTGCCCGTGTTTGCAACATTTTTCATTGCTGCTCCGCTCTTATTGGCCGTAGCGTGCTGTTATATAGCCTATAGCCTTCCTCAATAAATGGGCTATCCAACACTAAAAGAATGTTTAAATTCTAACTAGTAGTTCCTGAGATTAGCGCGTTCAAAACAAACAAATAGACTCTTTAGCTTAATAATATTAGCATAAATTATGTCTGCTAATAATATATGTTAAAGAATTTAGTTGCGTCAGGTACCCATATACCGGCTTGCCTAGTGTGGGCCACAGGATATTGCTTTTGAATGTTAATATTTTTTGGCAATAAACAAATTTTTATTTTAATTTTATTATCTACTAGATTTTGCCAATGACTTGACTGTGCTCTTCACTCTTGTTATAATACATTTTGTCAATAAACTTTTATGCCTAGGTAACATTATTTTTTTTGGAAGAAACCCTATGTCCTCTTCTATACCTCCTCACAATGTGTATATGAAATTTCGTGGTGATTGGTCAAGAAGTTAGGCGTGAAAGCGTAATGTACAAACTCACATTCGCATTAATAATATTGATTAGGATAATACACCTTAACAAGTTTTGGAATGCTAGATAAAAATCTATCGTGGCTGCCGGTGTGCTACTCTAGCAGCCACAATAGATGCGCTGCTACTCAAAAGGTAATTTCGCAAAACGTCAGACGTACAGAAAACGACATAGTGTAACTTTTATTCCGAAAAAAAGTTTCATCCTGAAAAAGTATTGTTTCCGATGTAACCGCGATATTATTAGAGCACGCATGTTATTTCTCCGACGTATACAACATGAGTAAGGTGTCGCCCCCAGCCAGCCCACTGCAGGAGCCGCCGCAGAAGGGGCAGACGCTCATCGCGCGCTACGCGGACGGCCTGCACTACCGCGCGCTCTGCAAGCGGACCAGCCTCGCGCAGAACAAGTACCTGCTGGAGTACGTCGAGTACGGTGAGTACGACATCTTGTCGCCGCCATCTTGTTGTATATATACTCAAATACGCATATTCATAAAAAAGGAAACACGTAGGCTTTTTCAAAAGTATATTTCTTACCGCCAGTTTATCAAAAGTCCCACCAAAAGGTATCATGCCTAAGGAGGCATTTATACCATTATTATTAGTGACGTCACAATTTGATCAAATTACAATCTATTAGAGACAAAATATATCCTAATTATATAGTACATCGAATGTTATTTTGATATTAACTAAATATGAATATTTAAATAACGTATATCTAAGTACACACAGCGACGCATCAACCTACACTGTTTGGACTTTGAACTATTAGAAGTTGAACGCTGCGAATCGTGCGAGAGAGACCGTTATATTTTTGTTACGCTCTATCCTTACCATTACATCGACACCACTATGCACAGTCCCTTGCCGACAATTCTCTATTTTGTATGTAGTGTAGTTATGCGTATATAGGGTGTCTAACTTGATGTGTAACCCTGTCTACAAGCTACGAATAATAAAATAAGTATCATGAATTTTATTATATAATCATATATTTTTAAATGTAAATTAACACTCGCCGTGGCGGCAGTGGCGAGGCGAACACATAAATCTCTACGCTATCCGTGTATACAATATCATTAAAATAATTGGGCAGTCTCCTCTGTCGACCGCGATGGCGTAGTAGTTAATGTAACCAACTGCTACGCCTAAGGTCGCGGTTCCGAATCCCGCACAAGCCAGGTTTTTTTTTTAACTTTACTAGCTATTTAGGCTTCAAATTACTAGTATTCTTGTTAACCCCTCCAGCTAAGCTAGAATGCTTGTGCTAGGAGTGGGTTCACGTCAGTAGCGCAATGAGTGGGATTCGAACCCGCGAACTTTCGATCGCAAGTCCAATGCCTTATCCATTGGGCTACCGCCGCTTTTGTGTGCATGAACATGAATGTTTGTTTTGGTCTGGGTGTTTCTATGTATAATATGTACACACGGCTACACATCAAGTTAGACACCCTATGTACGCAAAACTAAGCTTTATAAAAAATAGAGAATTGTCGGAAAAGGACAGTGCATAGTGGTGTCGATGTAATGGTAAGGATAGAGCGTAACAAAAAAATAACGCCCTCTCTCGCACGATTCGCAGTGTTCAACTTCTACTAGTTCAAAGTCCAAACAGTCCAGGTTGATGTTAACAAAAAACAAAAAACTTTTATATGTTTATCCATTGTCTAGTACCCATAGTACAAGCTCTGCTTAGTTTGGGCTAGATGGTGTTGTGTGTATGTGGTAGAATAGAATAGAAAATAGTTAGTATAAATAGTTAATTAGTATTTATTTATTTACCCGCCTTGCATTGCACTCTTGCCCAAGTAACGCCTAATTCGATTCAATATTCAATATTATTGTCTACAGGTAATTTAGAAATATGCCGTAACCTGGAAGACATGTTCCCGTGCCCACCGAACCTGGACATCTCTGCTGTGCCGGCTCAAGTATCCATGATCAAGCTAGCGGCGGACCCGGGTCAGCTCACACCTGCAGCAACAGAGTATATTGAGAAATTAAAGGATGGATGCGATGAGATGATACTGGTAAGAAATATATTGAAATTCTTGATATTTCGCGCGGCTTCGCTCGCGTTACTGTCGGTTCTCCTTCGGGAACAGTCCTTTTTTTTTTAGATACCCTATCCTATATATCAGACATATACCTATAGATATCAGTGCTCTCATCATATCTCTCTCTCACGGTCCATAGGGGCCCACAATACAGTAACATAGCTGAGTGCGTACAATTAGTCACAGATTGGGTGTATAAGTTTGTTCCTTATTTTTGTACTTATCTATTTTATTTTAAGCTTTTCTTTTGTACTGTGTGTATCAGTGGCAAATAAATGAATTTCTTTTTCCTTCTTTCTATGTTTTTCTGTACCACTGACACCGTGTATACGAAATTTTTATGACGATTTGAAATATTGTATACATATTAACCATAATAGGTTAGGACTAAAAATAGGTTTTAGTCATTCTTTTAGATTAGTAAAAAGTATAGGGCACGTATTTTCTTTTGTCCCATAAACTAAGAACAACGAAGATAGAGCGTGTTTAAATTTCGTATTACGTCACTTGTAGGTACCAAGTTTACAAAAAAGTGACGTTACAAACCCTCTCGCCCGAACTTTAATGCGTTATATCTTAGTAACTTTTTGTTTTGTTAAAACAAAAATAGGTGCCCGATATTTTTTGCTTATCTTAAAACATAGACTAATTGGAATCTCTTATTGTTAACCCTGTAATCATGCCTATTGAGATATTGACAATGTTACTATACTGCCTGCTCATATGGAAGGTTTTTGGTATTTGTTCGGTATATACATTCATTCGTAATTATTATTGTTTAGCTTACTTAGCAAAACGAACTATTCATTCATGCTAAATAAATATATTTAAAAAAATCGCGTGCCTTTCATCCAGGAAAAAGTACTGTTTCCGAGTGATAAAAAATAGACAATACCGACATTTGCGAGCGAAGCCGCGGGAAAATACTAGTGGACTATGTGTTGAAGTCTCTCTTACAAAAATTGTATTACACAGACACTACCCAATGGTGAATCTTCAGCTCCCAGCGGCTCAGAAGCTACCCTCAAACTGGTAAAGAATGGAGATATAGTCAATAAGAAAATAGTTCAGATGTGTACTCCTGAATGGAAGAAGTTGCAAGAGAAAGGAGGAGATGTTGTTGGTAAGTCTTCTACCACTAACATATGGGCAATGTAGGCAATTACCTATACCCCGAGTAATTTTAGCTGGAGATTAAGACAGAAGTGCAGAACTGCCTCCGTGGCACAGCGGTAGTGAATGCGACTGCTGTGTATTTGGGTTCTTCGTATTTCTCTAATTAAAACTATTTGTATCGGGGGAGACTAAGTCTCCCCGTGAACATGGCTGCTGTAAAGCAACCGAAACGTCAGGGCAAAGTGTAAACTTAAATACAAATAGTTTTAATTAGAGAAAAAATATATAGCTTAAATAGTAGTAAAATTCAATAATAGTAGTGTTAGAGTTTTCAAAATTATGTAATAACAGTGTTTAAAGTAAAATAAACAACGCGATAAAATCCGTATAAAGTGTTTAATTTCAATGTATAACATTCGCGTAAACATAAGACAATATTATATAAATCCGAAAATAGTTGTCATCTGCTTCTACAGGAATTATCACTAGTGCGGAGTTTTTAAAGCAAAAGTTATTTATACGCAAACGCCACATTGCTAATGTTTGGTATGAAACTAATTTAATATGAACGTTGTCGTTACAGATGTGATGCCGCTAATGTACAGTGACTTGGAGTACCAAGAGTTGCCAGCAGGCCCCGTGGAACTTGAAGTACTGGATGTTAGCGTACTGGAAGGCGGTGTGGTCTCCGCTTGCGTGCGGGGAGACCCTCACATGGACTATGTGTTCAACCAAGTCACACAGAAGGTGCGGCTGTAATTACTCCTTACTAATTATAAATTCAAAAGTAACTCTGTCTGTCTGTTACCTTTTTACGGCTAAACTACTCAACCGATTCAGATGAAATTGATACAGAAAATGAAATTTGGTATAGTTTAAAGTCTGGGGTCCTTCCCCAGGCTTTAAACTATACCAAATTTCATAGGCTAATTTTATTTATGTAGGTACCACGCGGGCCCAGCAGCGCGCAAAAGCTAGTTATTTATATATTTTTTTATTACCAATGTGTGTGAAGTATCGGGGCTTAATCTTATTTAAATAGAACGATACATTTGTACGAGTTACGAGTGACTAGGCCCCCAAGACCTAATGTTAAAGATTTTTGCTGTGGCGCAGCGGTAGTGAATGCGACTATGCGTAAGGTCTCGGGTTCAATTCCCAGCTTCGGGTACAAAGCTATTAGGTTTTGTCTGCCAACACAAAAGCAGCCCATGTGTAAACACTTCCAACATCCTCACACCGGCGTCAGGAACTTGGCAGTGGGCCACACGGCTGTGCTGCACTAACTACGTGGAGCCGTCGGTCCTGCACCCACACCTTCTCCGGTCGTGTCGCAGTGCCTGCTCTAGGGCTATGAGATTGAGAGAATAATGACAGTTTATTTCCAGTTTCTTTTCTTTTCTCGAACAGGCATTTTGAACGCCAATATTTTTAGAGCCGTTTATTTTATTATAATAATTTACTTTTAATGAGTAAGTTAATTGACGCGTCCAAGTGTTTACACATTTATATGGAAATAAAGATTTTTGACTTGACTTGAGAGCGCACTTGTATTTACGCACACACTTGTGCGATGTAATATCTCCTGCGCTGATGGCTAATCTCCGGCACATAGGGCACATAGTGACCCGTTCTAGGGGGACAAAGACTTCAAATTACCACGCTTGGCAACAGTGGGGGACTGGTGGTCTTAGGTTTCCGTCACGTAGTCGATGTCCTCTACGGAAATCTCGCGCTATTTCGAGCTAACTTTCTGTGTGCAAAAATGATTTAAAACTATATTTATGAATAACTACGTAAAAACTACAGGGAGAGGGGAGTCTTGGCTTATACTACGGGTAGTCACCGATGGGGAGAGGGGTCAAAAATGATTCACGTAGTATGGGCACGTTCCCTATGTTATTTTCCAGGATCCTAACATATGACCACACCTTTCTGTTTTTGGTTACAGATGGCCGAATATTGTAATAGTGAACTGGGCAGGGAGCCCTATCTACCCAAGATTGAAGAGTTGTGCATCGCTCAGTTTCCACCATGTGAGTCTATGCCTTATGTGTATATAATCTTATTACGTATACATTATGTCTTATCTCGTCGTTAACGGAACCCAGGTTGTAGTTAAGTTTTTTATAGGTAATACACACGATATATCAAACCACTAGATAATATTGTCTTATGTTTACGCGAATGTTATACATTGAAATTAAACACTTTATACGGATTTTGTCGCGTTGTTTATTATACTATATAACACTTTTATTACATCATTTTGAAAACTCTTAACACTACTATTATTGAATTTTACTACTATTTAAGGTGTTACAATGATATAAGTAGTGCTGATAACTTATTGCCTTATTCAAGCAATCCTTACTGTATTACTAATAATATAAATTCGAAAGTAACTTTGTCCGCTCTTCTCGGCTAAACCATCCAACCGATTTGAATGAACATAGGCACAGACATAGGCTACTTTTTATTGGTGTAGGTACCACGCGGGCGGAGCCGCGTGCCTAAGCTAGTGTAATATAATATTATAATATTCATCATCATCTGAGAAGAAATACGTCCACCGACCGGTCTTGGGCCGCCTGTATCTAACCGCTTCCAACGATTCTTACCACGTTATATAATATTATAATAATATTAGCCCTGTATTGTCCCACTGCTGGGCAGGGTCTTCTCAGTGTGAGAAGGGTTCGGCCGTAATCCATCACGCTGGCCCAATGCGTGTTGGTAAAGTTCACAGATCTTCGAGAACATTATGTAGTACTCTAAGACATGCAGGTTTCCTCACGATGTTTTCCTTCACCGTTCGAGCGAGCGATAATTAACTATTTCAAACGCAAATAACTTCAAAAATGTAAATAGTCGCAGATGCGCGCCTTGGGATTGAACTCGAGACCTTTGCATGGCATTCCCACCAGACTATCGAGACCAGACTAACTTATAATATTAGTTAGTATAATTATAATGTTAGTGACTCAACTGTGTATTCCACCAGACCCTCAATGGTTCCGTGCGGTACTGATGGAACAACTCGAAGGAGCCGGCGGTTCGAGCGCGCGCGTGTGCTACGTGGACTACGGCAACATCGAAGTGGTGCCAGTCTCGCTACTGCGCAAGATGTTACCGGAGTTCGTGCGAGGAGTGCCTGTTGTCGTCTCGCATCTGGAGATCAAAGGTATGCAACAAGTTGTTGTGAATGCAAGTGTGGCTTGACTGCTCGCTTGTTTGGTGTACGTTTCATTTCAGTATACCTACTTGCTGGGCACGGTCCCGTTCTCAATGTGAGAAGTGGTTGGCCATAGTCCACCAACCCGCACTGGGCCAACTCCACATATCTTTGAAAATAATAACTCTCAGATATTTGTCTCACGATGTTATTCTTCCACAGTATAGCGAACGATAATTAATTACACTGCGTGACAAATTAAGATAAAATTAAGTACCCCCTTTGAAATGTTTATTTTTCTTATTAATTCCTGACATACTGCAATAATGCATACTTCTTTTCTTTCTATAACAGCTCCTTTTTTTCTTCCCAGTACCAAATTAAACAAAAATTGAAATATTTAAATATAGTAACTTTAAATACCTGACTTCAAATATAAAAAGCTTGTTACTCAAGTATTATATTTATAATATATGCCTTCAAAATTGTCTGATGAGATACAGTTTAATAGGAAGTGGTGAAAAGTGACATTAAAATTTGAAGGGTTTATTAGCGTTAAATACATATAACATTAGATTTTCCGCAAACAAACTCTGTTCTTTCAGGCCAAATGTTAGTGGATAGTAGTGATCGATGAATTTGTCATCCCTCACACAAAGAAAACATCATTATATACTAGTAACTTTGAATATGTTAACTATTTCTCATGTGCACAGAATGATAATATTAAGAAATGGATCGCTTTGTACCTCCAAAACTTGACGTGATGGATACCACACATTATTGGGACTTTTTCTGACCCACCAGCTATTCATTTCAGCTATCAGTTAAGCGGGTGATAAAACTGTGTCACGCAGTGTTATAATATGCACATAACAAAAAGTGTAATGTCCATATTTCTTTATTTTTCTATTTAATTCTTTATTTTGTCATTCTATTTCTTATTTATCCTATAATATACGGTAGAAGTACCACAAGGTACGGTAGAAGCTACTGATTCCTAAGATACAGGTCTTACCTAGTTTAGGAATCAGAGGTTCAGACATTTAGTTCTATGCCTACCTATGTATATAAATTTATTTTCTATAAATAACACAAATGTTAAACTTAGAACTAAGATATGGAGAAGGCACTGTTCCGTGGAATTCAGTTTGTGACTTAGTCCAGGGACCAGTACCACATTATGATGTATAATGTATGATACATGTTTGGTTGCAAATAAACTTTATTAATATTAACTTCGAAAAGTCAGAACCCGAGACCTAACAGTCGACCTTAGTCGCGCAGTCTAATAATCTCCCACTAGGTTAACTCTGCTATGTGTACAGTTACCATTAATTATTTTAAACCTAGTCCATATTGTATTATGTAGCAAAAAAGTTATTTTCATTTCGTTATTGCATAGTTGAAGATATAATTTAATTTCAAACTTTACGAGTGAGCAAACATGTAAACGCATTGTAAATAAGTTACCCACAGGACAGGTTTGTCTAGTGACTCGATACCTTACCAACCTCTCCCTCTGCCAACACACCCTTTAGCCATCTTTGATCAGTCGTGTGAGTCTCTTCGACCGGCAGCGAGTTATATATCCTCATCCTGGACATCCCGTTAACTCTCCGTCTGTTACCTTAGCACGCACGGTGCAGGTATGCGGAATGTATCTATCTATTTAATTATGTAGTAATAATGTCCTCCAGACCGAATTTCGGTCACGGCGGCCAATCTTAACGGAGACTTGCCATCTGCGCAGGAGATATTATAGTGCACAAGTGTGTGCGCAAATACAAGTGCACTCTCTGTTCCCTAACCATCATGATCCGATGGGACGGATAATCCGACACGACCAGAGAAAGATCAGGCGCAGGACCAACGGCTTTACGTGCTTTCCGAGGCACGGGGGTGTCTAATACCGCCAACT
The DNA here is from genome assembly GCA_963675205.1 of Catocala nupta. Lineage (NCBI taxonomy): Eukaryota > Metazoa > Arthropoda > Insecta > Lepidoptera > Erebidae > Catocala > Catocala nupta. Next base: position 4,700,712 of record OY776108.1, on the reverse strand, counting down.
TCCAAACTCCGGGCTCGTATTGAGATTTCTTAACAGAAAACCCAATAACTTTTTGTTGACCCGACCCGGAATTCGAACCCGAGACCTCATGCACAGCAGTCGCATTCACTACCGCTGCGCCTTAGGGTTCCGTAGGTTCTTGTCATATGAATATGCACATACAGTCCGTTACTACTAAAGGGACGACTGTACACCTAGTATGGGGCCAAAGGATATTGAAGTATAGGCATTAAATTTCAAATTCTGTGATTCCAATTTCATATATGTAATATTACCTATGACGTTAATCAAATATGCCAAGAGCACATACCTAACTTACCTATATATTTTTACGTAGTTTTACAAGGTATTTAATAAACGAGGACCCAACAACAAGTATGTGTTTTAATTACATCTAAAACTACCAAATTGCATCATATTTCAACGTAAATAATGTATGTTTTACTCTGATAATAAAAGTATTGTAGGACACAACTACAAGTATACAGTAGCGCCGTGTGGCAGTCGTCTCACCTCAACCACTCAAATAGGTCGTAGTTAGGGTTGCCAGGAGACGAAAATATCGATATAAATATCGATATAAATATCGATATTTATATCGAAGGCTTGAAAATATCGATGATCGATAATATCGACAGTTTCAATGCGATATTATCGATAATTCAGAACGTTCAAGTTATTAGTAGAAATATCGATGATCGATAATATCGACAGTTTCAATGCGATATTATCGATAATTCAGAACGTTCAAGTTATTAGTAGAAGTAGGTAAATAATATATGGTTAAATATCGATAAAATATCAATATTTTAGGGTCGATATTATAGATATTATCGAATATTTGATATATCGTTCGATATCGATATTTAATTTCTGGTCGATATGATAATATCGTATCAATGTTGTTTAGATATCGATAAAAATATCGATATTTTTAGGGTCGATATTATCGAATATTCGATATATCGTTGCATCGCTAGTTGTAGTGCAATGTTCATTATTTTATAACTAGTACCCGTGAATATATATTCGTATCTATCATGACAATTTATTTGACCACCCACAACAACACATCAGAAAACCCCTTACAGTATTTTTACATATTTAATGGATATAATATATATCTGTTGAACAGATTTCCCTAAGGAGCCAACGCCGGAGATGATAGTCCGCGCAGCAACCCACCTGCAGCTCACAGAGGAGGGACGCGGGCGACTCCGCGCGGCGCACTGCGCCAAGCAGGAGGAGGGACTCTACGTCGTTGACGCGCCCGACCTCATCAAGGCCATGTGTCAATAGGTGGGTACTTCATACATACGCACAATATTGTATTTGTGTCTGATGATTTTGTATGTTATTTTATACTATATATCTAACCGTCATCGCGTATTGTGCACGTAACATTATATTGTTGCTTCTCCGTAATAAATATTGAATTTCGTTACTAAAAAGTCAGTAAAGTTCGTTATAAGTGCTACTCTCGTGGACACATAAAGTTGCAGTGGTATCCCATAAACTTGCAGTGCTAAATAAGTGTTTATAAGTGACGATAAATTAAAAAATACGAACAATCTCACCGCATATAAAATAACTCTACCGACATCGAAACTTTAACAGTGCGTTCCGTTAGAACGCGTAAGCGCCCCGATATACACGGCGCTTACGACCTTCTCGCCAACGAGGACCGTCGTGCGGGGCTCGCTCGCTGCTTTGTGGGCCATTGTTAGTGTGCGCTTTTAACAGCGGGGCCGAACTGGGACTTTGATAGTGTGCACTTTTAAACATTTTAGATATCTTTATAAATTTTTTTTTTTTTATTGAGTTTGCATACCTATTTGATCTGGTCGACTGCGTGGAGTCATAAATGGCATCGAAAAGTATAACTTGTGCTGGCTGTCGGAATATTATCGACGGGCGGGAATATTTAAAGTGCAGCAAATGCAGTAAAATATTTGATCTGCTATGTGCTAATATATTTGATAGAAAAACATATATTTCTATGAGTAAGGAGCAAAAAACAAAGTGGACTTGTCATGAATGCAAGAGCAAGTTGCCCAAGGTGGGAAACACCAATACGCCGGTTCGGAACATTAAAGGAGATGAGAATGTTGTACATGATGTTTGTTACGAAGAGACAGGATCCGACAATATCACCATGCGGAAAAAGCAAGCTCATACTCACAAAATAACGAGCCCGGTATCTGGTGGTGGTTTGCAGGATAAAGACGACGCCTTTATTACAGCTGTAAGCGATCAAGTCCTCAAAGTGATTAAAGCTGAGCTACCACAATTGATCTCTCAGGCTTTGAAAAAAGAACTGGCACCGATCCAAAATGAGCTGTCGGATTTTCGTCGATCTCTCGATTTCCTGAGCTCAATGCATGACGATATGAAGTCCATGGTAGAGAATTTAGTTAAAGATAATGCCTTATTATCTAAAGAGAACACCACTCTTAAGAATACGGTTTCCGAACTGTCCGAGCGCTTAAACAATCTTGAACAGCATTTAAGAGAAAACAACTTGGAGATACACGGTGTACCTGAGCACCATAATGAAAATGTTACAAACCTCGTTCAGCAGTGTTCTCGGGTGACAGGACATGATATCAAAGACGATGACATAGTAAAATGCACTAGAGTGGCTAAGATAAATAAAGAAAGTAAACTGCCGCGAACTATTATTGTCAAGTTTAGAAGCATACAAGGTCGTGACGAATTTTACTCAGCAATCTACCGATACAATAAAGCGCACCCAACTGAGAAGCTCAACACCACATTGCTGGGAATAGCTGGGGAAAAAGCACCCGTGTATGTTTCGGAACACCTGTCTCCAGCCAACAAATTTCTACATGCTGCCGCGCGAAAAAAGGCAAAGGAAGTCGGATATAAGTTTGTGTGGGTGAAGAACGGGCGAATATACGTCAGGAAAGCAGTAGACGCTAAGTATATACACATTGCAAATAAAAACAGTCTAGATCTTATTTGTTAATATTAGTTTATTTATTTATATTTTCAGTCTATTGTGTATAGTATTTCTCAGTAAAATGGGTTTATCAATTTATTACCAAAATATACGAGGTATGAAGAGTAAAGCTATTGATATTTACAATAATGTATTGTGTAATAATTTTGATATTGTTTGCTTGTGTGAAACTTGGCTAGACGAAACTATATTTTCATCTGAGCTGTTTGACGACAGATACTGTGTGATACGCAGGGATCGTGATGCTAAGTTTCGATTGCGATATAATAAGAGCCACGGAGGAGGTGTACTAGTCGCGTATTTAAAAAAATATCAAATGTTGATTAAAAATAATTGGATGTCGGAATACATTGAGGATCTATGGGTACAATTACAAGTCAACGGGCGGCCTACTCTTAACCTATGTGTTGCTTACCTTCCAGTTTATTTACCAGTAAATATTGTTTCCGATTATTTTTCTAACTGTAATGATATATTTAATAACTCATCGAGTCACCCGACTTGTATCTTGGGCGACTTCAATCTAGGTGATATTATCTGGTCAAAAGAGACTGGTATCCCCTTAAACCATAACTGTGAGAAGTCTAATTTTTTAAATGATATTTTCCAGTTTTCTACTATACGTCAAATCAATCATATAGCAAATCACAATGACCGAATATTAGACTTGGTTATTACAGATTATTCAGACTCATTTCGTATAACACCAACAATGCCGATAAGTCGCGTTGACATCCATCACCCGCCTTTCGAACTCATTTTCAAAACAAGTATCGACGTACTTAAGCATAATCCCATATATAAACTATGTTACCGAAAAACTGACTTCGACAGCTGCAAACAGGACATAGAAAAAATTGAGTGGTTGAAATTTGCAACTGAGTTAGATTGTGATAATTTTGTACAATTATTCTACAACGAAATCTACTCTATTATTGAAAAACACACTCCTAAAACTAAAGTGTCCGTTAATAATTACCCGACTTGGTTCTCTACGAATCTTATAAAGCTCCTCAAAACTAAGAATAAAGCACATAAACGATTTAAGCGCTATGGTAACCCGAGAGATTACGATGCATTCTCTATGCTGAGAGCTAGAGTCAAGACAGTTATGAGGCAATGCTTCAAGACCTATATTGAGCGGACTGAAAATGACCTTAAGCTCAACATAAAAGCTTTTTGGCGCTATACTAAAAATAAACGTGTTACCAACAACATTCCCAGTCGAATGTATTATGGTAGTAACGTCGGTATTACTGGTAAAGAAATAATCAACCTTTTTTCTAGCTACTTCAAATCAGTGTACTCCACAAACGCCACTACTAAATATAGTCCCAACTTTCAATCGTCCAACTACTCTATTGGTAACTTATACATAGAAAAAAGTGATCTACTGAAAAAGCTACAAACCATAGATATTTCTAAGGGTAGTGGCTCGGACGGCATCCCTCCTATCTTTATTAAACTGTGCGCTAGTAGCCTTGTGACTCCGCTATGGATCATATATAACAAATCTCTCAGAGAAGGTATATTCCCGAGCTTATGGAAAATTGCCAATGTTACGCCAATATACAAGTCAGGTGATAAGAGCGATGTTTCGAACTACAGGCCAATCTGTATATTAAACAGTTTTGCTAAAATATTTGAAGGATTCATATATAATCATCTTTATAACCACCTTAAGCCCATATTTAGTCCGAGACAACACGGATTTATGACAGGCAGATCGACTACTTCCAATCTCCTATACTACACAACCTATTTATGTGATTCTTTTAATAGTAAGACCCAGGTGGACTCAATATATACCGACTTTTCTAAAGCTTTCGATCGCGTTGACCATTCTATATTGCTTTCAAAAGCTCAACATGTTGGTATACATGGAGATTTGTATAGGTGGCTCACTTCTTATTTGCTCAACCGGACGCAATTGGTCACACTTTGTGGATATGAGTCTGTTCCTTTTTTAGCTCTATCTGGGGTGCCTCAAGGCTCAAATTTGGGTCCTTTATTGTTCCTCTTATTTGTAAACGATTTGCTAAGCCTAATCGACAGCGAGTGTCTAGCTTACGCTGATGATATTAAGATTTTCAGACGCATTTCTGGCTACCACGACTGTGAATTGTTACAATTAGATATTAATATTATTGCAGACTGGTGTGATAACAATGCTATGGTACTTAATATAAAGAAATGCCAAGCAATTTCGTTTGCAAAAAGCAAGACACTACTAAACTATGCGTATAATATTGAAGGAACAACGCTTGAAAGAGTACAGGTAGTTCGCGATTTAGGGGTAATGTTTGACTCTTCTATGTCTTTCAGGCAGCACTACGACCATATCTGCAGCAAAGCTCAACGTATGCTATCTTTCGTGCTACGTAACTCAAAGCCTTTTAAGCAAGTGGATTCATTGATCACGCTGTATTGCTGCCTGGTGAGAAGTATTGTTGAGTACTGCTCATCAGTATGGGCTCCAATATATAATACACACATAGACCGAATTGAGGCAGTACAGAAACGATTCGTTAGAGCATTATGCACGAAATACGGTCTCAGGCGTAAAATACCTATTTACGTAAACCGACTTCAAAAGTTTCAGTTGTTGAGTCTAGAAAAAAGGAGATGGGTGAGCGATCTGTGCATTTTATATAAAATTATAAACGGCTCTATTGATAGTACTCTGATAAATCAAATTCATTTTAAAATACCAACACGATCCGTGCGCATTCCACAGTTGTTTAGCATACCTAGGAGAAATAATAATGTATCTCAAAACAGTCCACTTATTAGATTATGTAAACAATATAATCATGTTTGTTCTAAATTAGACATTTCTCATGATAGTTTTTATATCTTCAGAAAGGCCTTATGTACAGAAATGTTGTCTTCCAATCAACTCTAAAACTTTAGCCCTTGTATTAAATTTAAAACTCAGTATCTTAAACTTAGTTCATTGTTTAATTGTATTTATTGTTTCTGGTATTTGTTCCTTTTATTAAATAACGAAGCTTGTTAGTTACTACTGAATGCTGTGTACAGTTGTAATTGAACACCAGATTTATGACTTGTATTTGGTCACATTTCTTTTATGTAATTATTGATCTGATGTTTGTATCTGTACCTAATAAATAAAATAAAATAAAAATAAAATACACAACAGCAAATAGCATTCAAGAAAATTCTTTTTGTGAACACACTATCAAAATTGCTTTAGAAATGAATAGGTCATCATCACAGCCGAAAGACGTCAAATAAACAAGCACTCTGAACACGCAATCGTAGTTTTCACTACATCTTTGTACATTCGAATGTTATTCAAATAGCAAGTGAATACCGAAACGAAACTGAAAAATATTTCTAAACTACGTGCTGGTACTGATAATTACTTGACAAACGCAATACGAACGACCCGGGCATCCAACGCTAAACCTCGTGCACGGCGGTCGCATTCACTAACGCTGCGCGATCCAGCCAGATATATTAAACATAGCCTATCCTAGCAATGATGGCCCTGAGTTTCTTCTCATAGGCTCAGTCAACCTCTTTCCTGAGCCTTGCTACTAACATAAATGTAAATTCTATGTAATAAACCCACTAAACTCTTTGACGTTCATAAGTCTAAGAAGTTACTTTGTGAGGTAAATGAATGAATAAATAAATAAATATAAATATTCTATCACATACACACAACACCGTCTAGCCCCAAACTAAACAGAGCTTGTACTTTGGGTACTAGACAATGGATAAACATACATATATACTTTTTTTTTGTAAAAACGTACATATTATACATAGAAACACCCAGACCAAGACAAACATCCATGTTCACGCACACAAATGTTTGACTTGTAGGCCGCACTTTAAATCGAACCCGCGACCGCGAATAGGTGTAGCAGTCGGTTACACTAACCACTACGCCATCGAGGCTCAACTTTGGCTTTGGGTAATGGGGAAGGTGTCAAGAAATCATGAAATTACCTATTAACCCCTTAACTACTCGACCGAACATCATGAAATTTTGGATACACTTTGTCAGGTGAACAGAAAAGGTCATAACATCTGGATGGATGAATACTAATTCATAATTTACTTTAAAATATATTTTCTTTTATTTGTTTCAGATACAGGACGATGAGTGAAAAGTTATAACAGGTGAAACACCTCCCCAAGACGATCCCAGTTATACGACAATCGTAATTTAAGTTTACTATAATTAATTAAGTGATTTCTTAAGTTAAGCACAGATTTATCAATCTATGATGGATATTTCTTTAAAATGAATCTATAGAAGCGACATTTACTAATATTAAATTCTTGCGCGTAAAGTAAGCTAATTTGACAAGCTTCTTGAATCAAGTATCGGGCTATCTCTGTTTTTTCCAATACGTAAGACAAAGACAGTACGATATTTGTTTTAAGATAATCGTGTAAATGGATCTTAGGATGGAAGACTTTAGAAGGCGTAATCGTTAAATGATAAAACGCATATAAAGAAATCAGGCTAGAATGTCGGAGTGTGTATGAGTATTTGTGGTTTATACTAAATTCTAAGATTATATGCGTAAAGCATTTCTTTATAAGTATTTTAGTTAAGTTTGTTATATCTCTGTAAGTCGTTGATTGATGGAACAGAACAGAACATGCTAGAGACGCTTTCTGCTAGAGACGTGATTGTCATATTGTAAAGATTTATTATTCTATATATTATAACTCCACCAGACTTGCTTGTTTTTGTTTTGAGAAATCCGCACTGGTTAAATATACACAAACTAGATGGTATTATAAAAATAACTAGCTTATATCCGCGGTTTTGCTCGCGTATGTGTGCGTTAGGTTGACCTAAGGGGTTTCAACCTAACCTACACTTCGGACGTTTAACTTTCTGTTATACGCTGAATATAACTTGGTTCCAGCATGGAATGACGCAGCTCTAACCTTTTCAACTGTTTGCTATCTGTAATAGTGCATGGATACCTTAAGGTCCAAAGTCTTGTGTACACTCAAATTAGAATGAATATGAATGAACTAGATGGCGTTGTTTTATAAATATATGCAACTCGTATTCATTTTAAAATATAGGTGAAATTTATAAGTAATTATAATCGCAACCGAAAAGGCACTCGAACACAAGGACAGAATAATGTTTGCGTACGAACAGAATAGCGAGTTATCGAAAGTATCTATAAAATAAAGTACCCACTATAAATTTGTAAATTCATTTGTAATTCTTTGCTTCTTGTTTTACACTGAAATGTGTTCTTTTTTAAGTAAATTTGTGAATAAAGATTATAAATATTTTAAAGTTAATTTATCAAAATTGAGTTACTAAGATACTCCTTTAAATTTTATAGTAGTCATCTTCGTCATCTTTTACGATATAAATAAACTGCTTAACAGTAATTCTTGTAATATAATATTGTCTTCTGTTTACGCAAATGTAATTAATTGAAATTAAACTACTATACAGGTGATTTTGAAATCGTGTAAATCCTTTTAGCCGCGCATTCTACTTGTGGTATAGAATAACCCTGACCATTTTTTTTATTAGATTTTTGTTTTGGAAAATTAAATTATCATTTTTATCGTGAAATGGTGTCAGATAGTCATATGTTAACCATCCGAGGCAATTTTAATATTTTACTAATTAAAATAAAATAACATATCAATAATTAATATCGTAAATAATAACGGGCGGTTCTTTTTATTGCCCCTTATTATTTAAGACATCAGTTATTGTTGTTATTAAATTTAAATTAGTAAAATATTAAGATTGTGTCGGGTGGTTAACATATGACTATCTGACACCATTTCATGAAAAAAATCGTTACATAAATTTTCCAAAAACATAATTCTAATTTAAAAACATATGGTCAGGGTTATATATTCTATATCACCAATAGAATACGTGGTTAAAAGGAATTACACGATTTCAAAATCACCTGTGTACGGACTTTATCGCGTTGTTTATTTAACACTCTATTACATAATTTAGAAACTGTTACACTACTATATTACTATTAAACTTTACTAATTTTAAGCTAATTAAATTATTAAAATTTAATATTATTTATATATAAGTTTACACTTTCCCCGGCGTTTCGGTTGCCTTTCATGACCATGGCTGCTGAAAAACAACCGAAACGTCGGGGAAAGTGTAAACTTAAATATAAATATTTTTAATATTTTAATTAGCTTAAAATTAGTGAAGTTTAATAGTAGTGTAACAGTTTCTAAATTATGTAATAAAGTGTTAAATAAACAACGCGATAAAATCCGTATATAGTAGTTTAATTTCAGTAATTCTTGTATCAATTTCCGTTAGATGGCGTTTTTACCGGCTTATACCATTTTAGTTTAGAAATTGGTTCAGAGTGTTGGTTGGCCACAAAATTCATTATATTGTTTGTATTTTGAGTGGTGATTTCTGGAAAATAAATTGGCATTCTCCACTGGTGGGGATATGTCCTGGAATATACTATACTGATTATGCTTTATTACAATATATTTGTTAAATACATAGTGTCAATCGTACTATTCATTGTATTTTCTTTCTATATTATTTGAATAATAACTTCTGACTTGTATTGTTTGTATCAATTGTTTAGTTCGTAATTATTACGATGTTAAGTTTCTAACACGATAAAAGTCAATTCATTTAACCGGGTCATTCAAGGTTTTGATTATTTTTTGTGACATGGGTACGTAGAGATTGGTACGGTTACGTTACGTTGGTTTACGTCAACAATAATAAATACAATGGTGCCAATTCTATTGTCACAAAATTCTCTTATCTTAGCTTAAAATCTCTAAAATTTAGTTTAGTCCTGTCACTTTTAGCGATTTCAGAATACGAAATGTCGTTTGACAGGACTTAACTAAATTTTAGAGATTTTTAGCTAACATAAGAGAATTTTGTGACAACAGAATTGGCACCATTATAGAACTTACTCGTACATAACATCACATAAGCTTTGAAGGGGACCTCCTTTAAAGCTTATGTGATGTTATGTTAACCTTTAAAAAATGAGTAGTCTCAGTTAAGGGCAGTTAAATTTTGAAATAGTTTTAAGGCTTGATATGAAGAAACGAGTCGTTTTACCTACGGACAAGAAAGTTTTGAAATATTTGTTCATAGAATATGTGTTAATTTTTGACACATACTCTATGAAACTATGTCAAAATGACTATGAATAGTAATACTTTATGATATGTCCTTTACCAACAACAAATCCATTCGTAGCTGATAAAAAGTCAGTTTTAAGTGTTAATATTAATGTTAGTACAATAAGGTTTGATGTGGCGCGCACTTGGTGGCTCGTATCCGAGCCGCTGTCCAAGGATTATATAGGAAACTGGACATACTGGTCACATCCGCGAATGTGGATGTCCAAATCGATGCGGAAGCTCCGCAATTGCGGATGCGGATGTTGATGAAAATTGTGCATCTTATTTGATGTAAAGTATCTATATGGTTAGGTATTTAATTAAGGGTAAACAATCTTGATGTGTCTTTTTTATTTTTTATCTAAAAACTCAGTTTAGAAGTAAAATGCTGATAAAGATCAATGTGAATACAACAATAACGATTACTAAATCAATTGAACTGTTAGTTTAAGCAGTAGTTTATTTGTTTAATATGTGTTTGTGAAAAAGTGACAACAATATTGTTTACCTTTAGTTAAATATCTAATCAAATGGAGTATATTTGCAGGTTCAAGCTTGTTTTGCAAAGGTTCCAAAATTTAGCTGAACCATTTCCTGGTGTTTCTTGATTCTCATGCTCCCCTTTAAGAATCATTGCACCATTCATCGGCCCACCCATTTTCTTTTTTGTCGCAACCTGCGCTGTGTTAGCATCCGCATAAGCATCCGCGTTGACTATTACGGATGCGGTTGCGGATGCAGATGTCCAAATCGATGCGGAAGCTCCGCAATTCCGGATGCGGATGCTCCGCAATTCCGGATGCGGATGCGAATATTCGCAACATCCCTAGTCCGTAGACAAAACAGCTCATTTATTAAAAATAAGAACTGGCTTAAATTTGTTAATATGTCCAGAACATTCTGTTACACTCTGACTAGATGTTAATTTTCAGTGTCTTGAACATTATAAAACCTCGTCCCTCTTATATTGGGACCTAAATATAAGCAACGAAGCGGGTAATACATCGTTATCTTGTTATTATAGTATAAATAAAAATATAAGAATTTATGTAAGCTTTTGTATGTTCAACAAAAATATAAACTAGGAACAGCGTAATTCGACCCTGTGACTTCGGCTAACCATACCATCGCGTTAACATTAACAGTCCCCATACAAGCGATCCGAAATACGCCATTATTAGATCCTTGGCGACTAGTCCAAAAAGGAAACACTAACTAATTTGACAAGACCGTGGTCGGAAAGCCCGTACAGTAACCCAGGTACCCGATGCGGTACACGAACGCGGCGGAACCGTTCCCTGTGTACCACATACGGTACACCGGACTGTTAAAGTGTAACATATTTCTGGATATGCGACACATATTTATAAAGGCAAATGTTCAACCGTAAATATATTTTTCTCATCTTATTTCATAAACAAACACTCACTCACACTCACTTTCAGATTCTAATATGTTGTTCTCTAATAAATAGAGTTGAGAAAAGACAATACATAGATATGGGTCTCTATGTATTGTGCCAACAGCGCGACAAATTTGTTTATTAAATAAATAAGAAAAATGATCTATAGATAAATAATATTTTCTTACGTTTATGCGAATGTTATTCATTGAAATTAAACTACTTTATACTGATTTTATCGCGTTGTAATAAAGTGTCAAATAAGCAACGCGATAAAACAGTATAAAGTAATTATAAATTGTCGAAGTCGCAAGTTCGAATATAGTTTATGTCTTCCTAGTTTGTATTCAAGCCAAGCTCAGTTAACATTGTATTATAATAGTTATAAGTTTGTAATAAAACAGTAAACTGAAATAAAACATGGAAGAATAGGTACTCACTGCAATAAAATGACACAACAGAACTTACACTTAAAAAAATGGCACTACGGAAACTACACAAAGTATAGTCTGTTTCAAATACGAAGTCCATTTTGACACTTAATAGCACGTAACTCGCGACATTTCATATAAATTGCTAAATAAACAATGATTATAGTGCAATAAAGACTATTTAAAAATAATTAACTAGAATCTGTACAAAACCTGATGTAATTGTTTTACAAACATAATCAACTAATAATTTCTATTGATATTAGTTTTAAATAATTTAAACTTAATAACTCATTAAAATTATTACCATAGTTACGCACTAACGTATTTTTTTTACTTGCGGTCATAGTGACGCGATGGTATGAATTGGATAAAATCAAACTCTGTCATACCACATTTATTTCACCGTTATACTAAGTATGGAGTGACATACTAGGAGTTAATCAAGGATAAGTCCAGATCTTTTTTACAAGTGAACACGTTATAAATGACTTTGCTGTAACTAATGTTTCGATATGTCAAACTTGAATCGATGTTAATTGAAAGTTAGTCGGTAATCGTTTTCGTGATGTGTCGATTGAAACGGTGTCTTCACTATTGCTGTTCAACGATAATTTGTCAAATGGGACTTCGTATTTGAAACGGACTATAGACGGGACTTAAACTAAGCCGTAGCGCTATAGTAACGTATAAATATGTCAATGGGTTTGAGCTGTTAACTTTGACAACAAGTAAATAAACTGGAACTATATTTCTTATGTTATTATTGTATGTAATACTAGCTTTTGCTCGTGGCTTCGCTCGCGTACAAGTAGGTTAAGTTATGCTAGTAACAGAACTTTTTTCAAAATAGATATTCGCCTATGTTACTCGGTGATACCTTCCTAATGCTTTACAATTTTAGAATAGGTTGAGTAGTTTTTGCTTTATTACAGTGGCGTAGCGCAGTAGGGGTGGAAGGGGCGGCCCGCTCCGGGCGGCACTTTTAGGTGGCGGAAAAATTTAAAATAAATAATAATAATAATATCTTGTGAATATTTGAACTGCATAATACACAGTGATGATGACTGTTCTTGTCGAAAAGTTCTATAGGATTACAGAAAATTTTAATTCTTTAAATTGACATAACTAAATAAGAGGGCAGCTAAAATGTTTCCGTCTCGTGCGGCTTACACCCGCGCTACGCCATTGTGGGTTTACCCCTTACAAAAAACAAAGAGTTGAGCAAGTAGCTGTGGTGTCAATAATAGACTGTGATTAGTATGAAAGTACTGCTTCCACGTTTTATTCACGTTAACTGGTTGTAAACTATTGAGTCAATATGTATTAAATACATCTCGATTAGAAAGTTTGTAACGTGCGTTAGAGTGTATGGTCTCTAACTCACTTAGCGTAAACTATGAGCTTACTGCAAATACACAATTGAGTGTACAATTAACTAGCTTTTGCCTGTGGCTTCGCTCACGTAAAAGTATGTTAGGTTATGTTAGTAACGGTACATTACTAAAATAAAATATGGTCGATGTTACTCAGTGATAATATAGCTTACTAACGATGAAAGAATTTTTTAATTCGGTTGAATAAATATTTTGGAATTAAGACTGCGTCGAGCGAAATGTGCCAAAACAGGCGGTCACAGTTAAGTTGATAAAATCAACACTTTTTGTTTAATACAAATATAAAATATACATTCACCATAACAATTAATGTGTTTACAATTACTCCGCGTAAAAAACTTAAAATAATTAATATTTTCGCCTACAAAATTACGTAAATTTGCACGAAAAACGTAACGCTCGTATTACGTGATTTTTAGATTATAACAGTAAAAATCTATCCTATTTTACACTTTAAACGAAACATAAATAGTTATATTACAATTTGTCCGTCCCAAATATTTAAGTTATTGGTTGACAATAAAGATACATATTTATCAAATCCTCCATACAATGGCGGCCGCGCGCCGATTTGAATATCGAGCTCTGTCATTCAGTCCAACCGCGTCTTACGCTCGGCGCAGTCTTAAATCTTTACAAACAAAAATCAAACCTTTCATCTTTATAATATTAGTATAGAAGTATAGATTACTAAGGAGCCGTTCAAGTATTAAGGAAGATTTTAGTCCTGTTTAACGTGTCATAACGACGCATTAAAATCAAATTTACGTGAAGTGATTAAATTGACTGTTGCTAATTCTGACAGCCAATCGCAGCAGCTGACATGCGTTTGACCGTCTGTTAACTGATAATATTGGTTTTACATTAACGCGATCGAAACGTTTACCGCGTTTGTCTCTCTGATTGGTTAAGAGGTTGGAGACATTCGGAGCGCCGAACGTCATAAACGTGTCGATCGCGTTAACGTAAAACAAACTCGCACTAGCCACTCTAGATTTCGTTAGTGTAATAGAAGAGAGCATGCACTTTAACGCATGTTACAAATAATCTATGTGACTTGTCTCTAGTACAGTCACCCTCAATAAGATGTTTACGGAACAAGGTTCCATTAAAATGTCAACAACCAATATAAAAAAAAAATTGTATACAACTATTCCGCCAAAACATGATATTTACTGTAACTTGTGAATAGGCATGATGACAGGGTTAAAAATAAGTGATTCTAATTACTCCATCTTTTAGATTAGCCAAAAATATTGGACACCTAATTGACTAAGATATAACGCATTACAGTTCGGGTGTCTGACGTCACTCTCTTATAAAATTTGTACTGGCAAGTGACGTAACACGAAATTGAAACGCGTTGTATCTTCGTTGTCATTACTTTGTCGGATAAAAGAAAATACGTCCAATATTTTTTACTAATCAGACTGAAAACTTTTTGTAGTCATTATGCCCATTGTAAGTAATAATAACTATTTGTACCATCAATAAGACAAGGGCATAGCATTATTTAACTTATCGTCATCATCTCAGCCGAAAGACGTCCACTGCTGGATATAGGGCTCCCTCAATGTTATCCACGCAGACCAGTCTTGGGTCATTTTGGTATATTGGATGAAGATATTTTAATGGAATTTTATATTGCATAGTGTTTGAGGGCGATTTTATGTAGTACATATGAACTCAAAGTTATAAACTGACTATAAATAAATAAAAAATATATTTTGACTAATCTGACATTGTTATACTTACTATTATTAGTATTTGTTGTTGAATGACATTTTCTTCTTATATACGAAAATAATTTTGCTTTTTCAAATAATATGCTATGTTATTTTCCAAATTACATCAATTTCGATCCAGCCGATGAACCCCTTACAGAGTTTGTTTTATATTTGTAATTTTGTTTGAGTGCACGCATAGTGAGATTACAGTAGTAGCCTCGTCACCCGAGTGTTGTAGGTTAGATCCTCATATGGGGCAAATTCTGAAGAAATGTCAGACTAAGGATATTTATTTATATACCTACAGAGAAAATTATTCTCATACAAGAATAAAAATGTCTCATAAATGTTACGTCGCAAATAATTCCAACTCAGGGCAAATTATACCCATTCAGGGCAAACAATTCCCACTCAGGGCAATCAATGCTCAATCAGGGCAACAATTCCCAATCAGGGCAAATAATTCCCATTCAAGGCAATTGATGCCCATTCAGGGCTAAGAGGCCTATCGGAGGCGGATGATGCCTTTTCTGAACAAATTTTGCCAATTCATGGAATTTATATTCGATTCAGGGCAATTGATACCCGTTCAGGCCAAGGTTTCCCATTCAGGGCAGAAAGTTTCCGTTCAGGGCAAATCTTTTCCATACAGAACAATTGATTCCTATTTAGAGCAAGTGCTTTACATTTTTGCATTCCGGACAAATGATGTCCATTCTGGACAAATAATGCCCGTTTCAGGGCAAATTTTCCCATTCAGGGCGAATGGTACTCATTCAGAGCAAAACTTGCACAATTCGGGTTATTGCCAATAATCCCTACTAACAAATAGCTATTTATTATAAAGAGAGTATTGAAAGACTTGTGTAGTCTTTATTTCTTCTCTCTGTGGAGTAGCTGTTTGCTAATAACGATATCAATTCAACTTGAAACTTGACTTTGACTTAGTCAACGGTTCGGATCCATTTCATGCATCCGAGACATTTTAATTATTAGATACTAGATTTTCCGCCCGCGTGGTGCCTGCATTAATAAAAAGTAGCCTATGTCCTTCTCCAGGTTTTAAACTATCTCTGTACCAAATTTCAAATCGGTTGAATGGTTTAGACGTGGTGAAGAGGTGACAGATTAAATTTACAATATTAAGTAAGAATTAATTGTTAAATGAGGAACTTTTTCTGACCATATCTACAACAACTCTCTCAAAGCAGATTTCAAAATATTTTTTTTATTTAACGGTGGCTTAATCAAACTTGGCTATATTGATGGATGTGTCTTTGACGCAGCGATAGACTATCATACTCCACCGCTTACCAACGACTGCGCATGAGGTTTCCGATTCGATTCCCGGGTCGGCAAAGAGTTATTCAGTTTTTCTATTAAGGAAGTCGAAGATTGCAAATATGACTGGTAGACAGTAAAAGGATCACTGCCTCTTTAGGGCGTTTTTGAAACACGTTTTATAGAAAATGGGTGTGATATACTTGTGCCTGCCCCTTTGGGGATATAGGCGCTTCATATTTAGTGTAGATACTGCCAATTAAAATCAAATTCTTTTCGTTCACGCCAAGCATTGGCCAATTACAACCAATGTTTGTTTATTCAGGGTAAATGGTTGCTTGATCAAGGCAAATGTGTGCTTAGTTAGGGAAAATGTTTGCTTATTTAGGGCAAATGTTTGCTTAATTAGGGCAAATATTTGCTTATTTAGGGCAAATGTTTGCTTATTTAGGGCAAATGTTTGCTTATTTAGGGCAAATGTTTGCTTATTTAGGGCAAATGTTTGCTTATTTAGGGCAATTGTTTGCTTATTTAGGGCAAATGGTTGCTTATTTAGGACAAATGTTTGCTTATTTAGGGCAAATGTTTGCTTAATTAGGGAAAATGTTATTCAGTCAAGGCAAGTGCTTGCTTACTTAGGGCAAATGTTTACTTATTTCGGGCAAATATTTGCTTATTTGGGGCAAACTTTTGCTCATATTGGGCAATTGTTTGTTTATTTAGGGCAAATGGTTGCTTATTAAGAGCAAATGTTTGCAAAGTAGGCGAAGATGAAAGGATATTGATCCAATGTTATTCATTTAGTCTTACAAGAAGTGTTTATGGTAGGTCAATTATCATATTCCATTTGATTCCATCATAATGTTTCCCAAATATTCTATACAGAACTATTAAGAATTTCCCCCAGTTGGAAAGGTTTTTCTGTAATTTAATTTTATTCATGATTTGTGTGAAATCAATACAACTTGCTTAATATCATAGAGGGTTAGGTAATAGAAATATATTAATAACCTTCTATCCTTGACTTATTTATACCATACTTAACAAGTTTTTGTCTAGCACTTTTCATTATTCGTTATTTGATTTTTCATATGAATATTGAAATTGGTTGGTCTAATTGCACGACTAACACTTAAGACTACACGCGGTTGCTAAAAGCAGCGGCGTAACCGAACATCACAACTTGGTGTGGAAGGCGTTGCGTAATAATTTTTAACTTGATTAAATATGTTTTATGGAAAAGTATTGAGGTTTGTAAAAATTTATAGAATAAAAGTTCTTAAGTTTGATATAAAGAAGACAGGGGTAAAAGGTTACTAGTATTGTTTATTTAACTCTGTATGATAATATCAGCCCTGTATAATGGCTTACTGCTGGCTTCTCAGTGTGAGGAGGTTATATTCCACCACGCTGCTGGCCCACTGCGGGTAGATCAAACTTCACGAATCTTCGACAACTGTCATTATAAGTGGCGTCATATTGGAATGTTGGTTTTCCTGTGTCATGTGGTTATGCTGTGTTTGCACATTTATACTTTATTACTTTTTTATTAAAATATATGACAACTCCCTCTGGGAACATTTTATTTTTCTAAAGTTATTTTCCATTTATTATAAGAAACATCTCCCGCCGGAACAAGCTGTTTCGCGGAGGCCTTTAAAACTAGGTACTTGATATTACTAAACTAGTTTATTTGTTATAGTGCATGCTCGCTTTCTCTTAGCTTCGGTTTCTTTATCCAAAAAACAAGTCGACAAACCTACAGACAGTTAATTTTTGACACATATTGATGAAAAATATGTTAAAATTTAACTGTCCGTAGCAAAAAGAACTCGTTTCTTGTTATATGTGATGTATCTTTAGATTGTTTACGGCCAGTTTCACCATTATCAAGTAAAAGTTATCCGAAATATAAATCACATGCTGTCTCACTCTTGTTGGGTTAAAGAAGAGAGATGGCGACACTTTTATCTTATAGATAAATGTTAGTTGGAGGTGGTGGAACAGGCCCTTACCTTACCAAACAATCTAATTGCAATTATACGTTCCTGTGCATCATTAATTTTTAAAGTATGCTGTCATGATTGCGGTACTATTTTAATAAGTGTTGCTTTCAAGCGTGTTGTTGCAGAGAGCGCAATGGTAAGGGTCTGTTCCACCACCTCCAAATAGCATTTATCTATTAGGTAAAAGTCTCGCCGTCTCTCTTCTTTAACCTAACCAGAGTGTGACAGCATGCGATTTATTTTTCGGATAACATTTACTTGATAATAGTAAAACTGGCCGTCCGGGTGCCTGGTACGAGTTGTTTTTACGTTAATACCAGCGGAACGTTTACCGCGTTTGTCTTTCTGATTGGTTATGAGCTCGTGCTGAACGTCATAATCGTGTCGATCGCGTTAACGTAAAACAAACTCGTACTTGGCACTCAGACTAAGCGAGTTCTCTTAGAGAGCATGCACTCTAACACGTGTTACAAACAGTCTAGTTGAGTTGTCTCTATTGTGTGGGTAGTTAAGTTTATGTTCTAGACTTACTTTTAGTTTCGCTATGTTAAGTTTTGAATATACTTTGTGTATAAAATCTATTGAAGTTTCATTTTATGTTTCCCTTAGCTTATATATAACCCTACAAAACTGTTATTAATATATCATGCCTCGGTAGTGTTGTTGACTGACCATGAGATGTTGGGTTCGATACTAGGGTTGGGCTGTGTTATGTTTTTCTGGCAATCAGATTTTAGTAGTATGGAGTCTAACTATGACTTAATACAATAGGCTTGTCCTCTAGTGGATTTAGTATTTCTGGTTACCCCTTCGATTGTAAACAAATAGAAAACGCTCTTCAATTCTTAAAACCAAACCTAAGATAATCGTGCGCCGTATAAATCATTACGGTATCTAAGAAAAATCTAAAACTAGGCATAATAACACGTCACTGCTCACTCAACAAACATCTCTTCAAATATATAATTATATGGTCGAAACGTCAAGCATATAAAAGGTAAACATTATGTATGATCGCGTTAATACCCGTTACATATTATATATATATACATATCATGCAACGCGAAAGTTTAAAAGTTATTATCTCTTCAAATATTGGTATCACCGATAGCCCCTTATTTAAAGGCTGCATGGAACCCGAGGAAACACCGGCTCATGTTTACACTGCAGAAGCGTAAGCATTTAACGGGCGAAGCCTCTGAACTAGTCAGAATCGATGAAGAAAGTACTGCGCAACACCGGTCCCTTACTATCTTTCTGGACTGAGGTGGTATGAATAACCGAACAACTCTTCGCGTCGGTCACTTACGCACAATGGTCCAATTGTGAGGCTAAGTGCGGATAACTCACGTCCAACTAACTAACCTAGCGGTGTTTACAAACCTTATTACAGCTTGCTTAGGACAATAAAGAGTGGGTCGGGGTAGAGCAAGATGTGGAATTGAAACTACAACCCCTCAGTCACAACTCTGATGTCGTAAGCAATCCTTAAAGAGCGTAGCTGTCAGTGGAGCAATCGACACATGTCTGTCTTCTGCTTTCTTTTTAAGTATAGCTCATCTTGGCACTACCACCATCGCAAACTGGACATCTGTTTACGTAGTGAATGACCTAGTCGAAATTGGTCTTAAAAGGGGGTATTGGTGTCTGTGCCATGATGAACGCTCACTGTGGCACAGTAAACGGCGGACCGACCAAATCTGCTACTTAACGACCAAAACGACCTCTTTAATTTTAAAACTGTAGCTGCCGTTGGAGGCATCGCTGCTATGCCGGGCTTCTGCTTTGCTTTAAACATCTAGTTATACGATTAGAATTCTACTTTTTCCATTGTATACTTCTTTATACAGATTTAATCGCATTGTTTATTAACACTTACATTTACATAATTTTGAAAATATTTCCCCACTAATAAACCTTTACTCTATTAAAGTTATTTAAAATGGTTAACCCTATTTGGATTTGAATTTACACTTGCCCTGACGTTTCGGTTGCTTTTCAGCAGCTATGATCACGAGACCTTCTTTTTCCTTCACTTGTCGGACCAAGATACGTAACGGTCTTTCACTACCCCTTCTTCCTTAAGTTTCGCCCTCAAAGATTTTAGAAATTCTTCGAAGCCGATGGGTTGTACTTATATAACTTAATTGTTTTTTGTGTATCAAAAAGTCTACGCTTTTGTGGTTATCTAGCAGCCGTTGTTTAGTGTCTGAGAGTTCTATATAGTGTACTCAAAGATGTTGATTAATTAATTAATTTGGTTTAAGTAATTTAATCTAGTATAAACGACCTTGAAATATGAAAGTGCTGTGCACACCTGTAAGTGGCAATGTCACTCTGGATAATTATGTTTAACATTAAGGTATGTTAGAGTGTATTAGTGAATAAATGGTTGGAGTGCCATAATTAAATAAATAAATAATATTATTATAAACAAACTCAGACTTGACATCTATTTGTAGATCACATTCACACTCATCACAATTTTGTCTCGTGTAACTCAAAGGCGACCATTTAACCATTGAGCTATACGTTCAAACAGTACTAAATTTTATTATAAAAACTAAGCTATAAAAAGGAAACAAACAAGAATACATATATTAATTTTATTTTTATTAAGTGCATAACATTCTGATGACAGCAAACTATATGAAACAACTTTAATTTTACAACAAATTTATCAATCTTTGATAATTATTTAACGATATTTTTATCAATTTAACGATATAGGACGCTTTTTGAATAAACATACTTTAAAAAAAAACTTTCACAATATTTTTCTTATAATTAGAACACCGATTCACGACGTCATTCGAAAAATTTTTTTTACGGTAGTACATAGTTCCCGCTCCTGGCATTATCCCTGTGTCTGGCAACTCTATAGACAATCAAATAACGGGCACAAAAACCACCCAGACACGGAACTATAAAAATATTTCTCGTCCCACAAGCGTAGACACCGCAATACCTACTTACTTTGTATACAAAGATTTTGTTTAAAAATACCATTATAAAGTATGTTGATATATTATTTATTTAAAACATCTTATATCTCAACAGTGAGTAATATAACATGTGGTCATATCAAAGTAAGAAATACTAGAGACTCGAGTAATAACAGCGCGTGTGTTATGTCAGCTCCACAAAACAAGTGACATATTAGTATCGCGTGTGCTATGTGACAAGCGACGCGGTTCTAATAGCGAGCTAGCAGGTTTCGTGAGCCGTGGTTCATAAAATGTAACAGTTGTACTTATTGTAAATTTTAAAACTATTTCTATTATAAAAAGGAATAGGTACTTAGTGGAATCTTTAATTACACCTGGACTGCAGTTCAAACTTGTTTAACAAGTACTAACTTGAATAAGCCTATGCAAGATTGACAGATACACAACCGTCTGCTGTGTTCCCTCAGTAAGTAGTTTCTTAACTACATATGTGACTATACTGTGAGCACAGCGTTTAAAAACTAACTGGTGAATTCTTTCACTGATAGTAGGTAAGCTAAGACAATCGCTATATGATAATTTTATCCTATATAAAGAAGTAGCTTGATTGAAATTTAAGTACATGGAAAACGCTAAATGTTAAATTAGGATTTGCTTAAACTTCACATTCAAGAAATAGTGGATGGAAAATTTCATTTGATATGAAATGACACTGACAGATAAAGCACGCGCGCCATTACGCGAGTCGACAGATAAAGTTACTAATTTTAATTTATTTTCACCTTTTTATGACTGGTAATGACTATTTTCATAAGCCTGACATGATCTTTAAATATGATCACACATTTCCATAACCCACTGTCTTACATTTCAAATATGTCACTTATATTTTTAAGACGTTAGCAAACTAAAAGTCTTGTAAAGATTGAAATATTATCCAATTAATAGACTTTCTGGCGATAGATAAGATAAGAAAATCTTATAGCAAATGGATTTTAATTTGACAGCCATTTTTGACATAGCCTAGTGATGCGCAGTTTTTGTTCTAAAGCAATCGAATATTACAGTTATATTAACAATTGTTGCTATTCAAGTATGAATTGATTTATTAGTTATACATGTTTTGTGACTTCAAACAACACATTATGTGCAATACTAAATGTGTAAAGAACACACATTTAGTATTGCACATAATGTTTGTTTGTACACACATAAATAATAAAAAATTAGGGCACATCTATATATCTGTTCGTACGTGGAAGAAACTGATTGACTAAAAGACCTTGTCATATCGTTCCTGTGCGATGGATCTTGAGAGCCGAGGCAAAACCGCTTGTAAAAGCTAGCAAACTAAAGACAGTCTTTACACGCGGTATCCCAGTTTAAATATTTTGATTTTAGTTAATCGCAAGTGTTAAATTTTGATAGTCTGACAAGTATATCATCACTACTTTATGACGTAACAAGTTTTTTATATAGCAGGTCTCTACAAAACTTCGAAAGAATTTTATCTTTTGAATTTGTCTCTCGTCGTTTTTGTATAAACATTCCAATGACATGTTATAAACCTTTTCATACTAACACCCTAGTACTTCACGGATTAATCGATATTTTCTTAATTTGTTCTACCAAATCAATTAAAATTTGTTTTTAAATAAAATTAATAGTATACATAACAAATGTTACCTAATCATCTTTTTCTAATTTTACAAAACAAATCTAAGCAATTTGATGGTTCACTAAATATGTGATCTCGAAATGACATCTATACAAGAATCGATTTTAACTCGAATGCCGCTTGATCGATTGCTATCAAATTTATAGGTAATATTCAATCTTTAACTCAATAGGCTTATATTATTAGTTTCAGAGAATTTATAACGATATCGCCTTAGTTTTATATAATTTCTCGCATGATCTTTTTCTTATGGTATTTTTATATGACATGAGTAGCTAACACAGGGTTCATGTGCAAGTTTCCAGATTACACATGCACATTACATGCGCTAGTTAACCATAGTGGTTACTTGCGTTCTCTTGCATTCTCAACTACAGCATGCTGTCCGATACAAGATCCATTACAAAAAAGTAAATTCTATATCCATACTAAATAACATAGGTACATGTAAAATAAGCTGTCAGTTTTTTTCGTTTTAAAGCCTAAACTACTGGATCGATTTAGATGAAATTTTGCATGAAAAAGCTTATAAAAAACGTGAACAGCTACCAATACATATACTAATTATCTCTGAGTGATTTTTATTCTACCGGTGTATCTTTCATCAGCGAAATTGGAATATACAAGTTCTGGAGAGCCTGGTCTCTCCATTGCTTTTCTGAAACTTTGCAGCATGAATTTATCGTCGTTCAGTAATCTCTCTCTGTTCTTGCATTTCGATATAGCTGCTAGGGTTGTGTTGACCCACGCTTCGTAGTATGGCTTTGTGTGTTTGTCTATAGAAGATGGCGCCCACCTTGCTACTTCTGTAGGTGGAGATCTGTAATTAGAAAGAATTATTTTAAACCAGATTTTGGCCACGGCTTCGATTACGTAAATGTAGGTTAGGTTAGATTAGAAACAGTACTTTTTCTGGATGAAATGTGTCTTTTGTCCTTTTCTTATCTTCTGATAACGTGAATGCGAAATTTCAGAACGATCGGTTCAGTGGTGAAGGCTTCAAAGTGAAACAAATAAATAAACCGACATTCACATTAATAATATTTGTTAGGATACTTTTGGATCGCAAAATCACATCGGGGTCACTAATGTAGTGAAAACTACGATTGCGTACTCAGAGTGCTCATTTATCTGATTTTCAAGAAAGTATTAATTTATAATACAATATTAAGCATGTTTAAAAACATTGAATAATAATTCAGTACACTAATTGAGGTCGTATAAAATAATATAGTGACATAGATGTAATGACAGACACAAGGAACAAACTCAGAAAACTATTTAAATTAATCAATATAAAAAATAAAACGAGCAGCGATAGCTCAGTGGGGAGAGCAACAGACTGCAATGCAGAGGGTTTAGGGTTCGAACCCACGTCGCGCACCTCTGCCTTCGGAAGTTATATGACTTTTCGAAATTATGTGTGTATTGATTGACAATTATCGCCTGCTCCGTGCCTCGGAGAGCACGTTAATCTGTCGGTCCCGACTGCCATGAACATCTATGGCAGTCGTTATTGGGGAAGTTGACACAAAAGATCCCAGTGGGTCGAAGTGTCGCCAGTCTGTACTGACTGGCCCCACACAAGATAAGATAAATTAATCAGCCTATTGCAAGTCCACTGCTAGACTTAGGTCAGTCTAACCCAGATATCTTCTTCAGGTCACCACCAGACAAACATATGTGTGGTCACAGAACATAAAGAAAGGCCTTGTTAGTGAGGCAGGCGCGCCAAACGAATCATGAGCAACGCTCATTCTTGAACCGTTCGATTGTTTTCGTCTGTTGACAATCGCTATTTTCTCTTGAGTGTGAAATAATGTACAACATTAATCATACATATAATTATAATAATAATAATATAATTCCTGTATTAAACTGTCCCACTGCTGGGCACGGGCCTCTTCTCAGTGTGAGAAGGTTTAGGCCGTAGTCCACCACGCTGGCCTAGTGCGGGTTGGCAGACTTCAGATATATTCGAGAACATTATGGAGAACTCTCAGACATGCAGGTTTTCTCACGAGTTTTCCTCACGATGTTTTCCTTCACCGTTAAAGCAAGCGATAATTAACTATTAAATACGCATATAACTTCGAAAAGTCAGAGATACGCCCCTTAGGTTCGAACTCGAGACCTATGCGTGGCTGTCCAACGGGTTCCAACTAGGCTATCGCTGCATACATATAATTACCCACTTAATAAAAGAAATATTCTGTACACAGCTATTTATTATTGCTTTTGTATAAACATAACATTTTCTCTATTTGTCTAATTTTGGTATCACAAACTATGACATTTGCAAATAATTGTGCAAACTACTTGGCAACACTACATATATAGGACGCCCGATTCCACAAAATGTCACAAATGTAGTAAAAGCTTCTGTGTTGCTGATAGACTTGAACATTCACTTGTAATGAGCATTCTAGCGAATATTATATTACAGAAAATAAATGGGAGTGTAGCGAGCATTTTAGCGAGCGTTCTAGCGAAAGAACAGTAAATTTGCTTCAAGCTCTTTGCCGAACCGAGCCATTCTGTCATTGCTCCGCGACCGTCAAGTCTGATATCTTCGTGAAGAATATTTTTTTAACGAGCATTTACTAGATGTTCGCTAGAATGATAGTGAAAATGTTCGTAGCCATGTTTGCCTCTATGCTTAGCTCTGTTCGTTGTTTAGTCCAACTATTTAAAAACTGCAAAGGCTTGTTGTTATTCTGCAAGTGAATGCTCATGTCTATCAGCACCTTAAGATGCTATTGGTAAGATTTGTTTTTTATAAAAACCATTATAGTGCAATCTTAACCAAAATACATGCGTTCTATGTATTGCAAATATGACGAACAATGTGAACGTCCACTGGCGACAGCGGCTCTAATACAAAAGTGTCTCAATGTCGTTTCTACCTTATTTCTCTGTTTATGTGAAATCCACAAATACGTATTTATACTGAGTTGAGTATTCTTTATGTCCGTTATTTGAATGTGAATTTGTTAAGTCCCGTCACACAGGAAATTATCCTAAGGCTGGATGCCTTTAAAATAAAGGCTAAGGAATCGGTGTAAATAATTCCGCTTCAAGAATACTAACCTGGTCTCTCCGTAAGACCCGTCTTGCGACGGCACATGCCTGAATTTCCTGTCTCGCTTCCTCAACTTCTTCTTTCTAACATCATCGAACTTCTCTTGAACACTTATTCTGCTTACAGTCTTTATGCTTTTCAGAGAACTTTTATGAGTCATTTTGGAAGCATTCTTCTGCATTGCATTGTTTGGAATCTTTATCTGCAAAGGCGTTGGTTTTTGCCTCTGCTCGCCAAACGTGACAGCTTTGTAAACCCTCGTAGTTTCTTTCTTAGTCATAATAGTTTTGATTATCGGTTTTTTTCGTTGCGTATTGTGATCTTTCTTATCCTTAGTACCTTCGGAGCTCGACGATTCTTTTTCTCTGTCTTTGGTTTGAGTTACGACTTCTATGTATCTTTTCACGTGTTCACCGACAGATACTGTAAGAAAATTTTATTTGATCATTTTATTTTTATTCGGCTGATTCTATATGTGAAGTCTGCCAACCTGCACTGGGTCAGCGTGATAGACAATGGCCTAACCCTTCTCACACTGAGAACAGGTCCGTGCCCAGCAGTGAGACAGTTTAATACAGGGCTGATATTGTTATTATGGGCAGATTCTTGCGTGACGAGTGTGGGGATTTAAGTTCTATACTCGGATCATGTTAAGAGTTATTGGGTATTTCTGTTAGAAAATTTTCCGTCTGGAAATGTGCGGTTATTTAGAATTTAAAGCTGCTTAAAGTTGCAGTTGCAGGTCGCAGAGCATCTAGAGTCTCGTATAATGATTTTAGAGCCAGTGGCGTAGCGTGGGTGTCAGCAGCCCGGGATGGTTTTTTTTTACCACCCTCTTATTTAGTAGTTTCAATTTAAAAGACTATCATTTTCAATCATTCTAAAGAACTTTTCAGCAAGGACAGTCGTCAATGTTGTACACGACAGTTCAAATATTTAATCCCTCCTAAAATTGCCACCCTCGCCGCCCCCACTACCTTACGCCGCTGTAGAGTCTTTCAGCAATAGAAAGTTTTACAATATGCACTTACGATGGAGCCCTTGTGTGAATAGGAGGGAACGATAATAACAGTGATGACAAGGTTAAAAAAATAAGTCATTCTAATAATTCCATCTTTTAGATTAGCAAAAAGTATTGTACCCAATTATATGTATAACTTTTGTTTTTCTTATAATAAAACAATAAAAATTTACTAAGATATAACGCAGAAGCAGCGATAGCTCAGTGGGGAGACCAACAGACTGCAATGCAGAGGGTCTCGGGTTCGAACCCACGTCGCGCACCTCTGACTTTCGGACGTTATATGACTTTTCGAAATTATGTGCGTATTGATTGACAATTATCGCCTGCTCCGTGCCTCGGAGAGCACGTTAAGCCGTCGGTCTCGGCTGCCATGAACATCTACGGCAGTCGTTATTGGGGAAGTCGACACAAAAGATCCCACTGGGTCGAAGTGTCACTGGTCTGTACTGACTGCCCCCATACAAGATAAGATAAGATATAACGCATCAAAGTTCGGTAGCGGGGTCTAGTGACGACACACTTGTAAATTTTGTACCTACAAGTGACGTAACACGAAATTTAAACGCATTGTACCTTCGTTGTTATTAGTTTGTGGGACAAAAACAAGGCCAATACTTTTTGCTAATCTAAAAGACGGACGAAAAGCTTTTTTATTTGTCATGCATTGTACAGTCGGCTAAGAAAGTGGTCTACCAGTTGACAAAAGCTTCTGTGAGATCTAATTATCGCTAAGGTTGACTTTTCTAACGGAGTGTAAGAGATCTTTGGTAACGAGGTGAGTTGTTGTTAGCTGTGATAATTCAAATTTGACAAATGGCATGATGTAAATATAAGATAAAGAGAGCAATGGTTACTGTCATTATATTATTGCAAGGGGAAATCGGCTTTGTTGTTTCATGGCGTTCAAAGGAACCTCAACCGTAGGGTGGTAGACCACATTTTTGGCCAATTGTGCGCGAGTCAGGGACAGATAACGATAGGTCGTCAATCATCAATGGTCTTACTATTTTTCACATTTTCCTTTTGTGGAGCGTGTTCTGTTTTAACAGTAACAATTTTAGGCTCCTCTTTCTTGACTGGATTCGCTGGTACATTTGGCGTTTGAGTCTTTAGTCTGGTAGTATATCTGTCGCGAACGCGTTTTAAATACGCCGGTCTTTTGCATAACTGTTCCTTCTCAGCCTCCGGGATCATTTTCGATGGTTTCATCTTGTATTCATTGATTGGTAGTTTGGTGACGACGTTTTGTTTAGTCTTCTCGGGCCTTAAATGAGAAGAAGATTGAAAGTCGGTTCGTTTATGTGTAAAATGATGTAT
This sequence comes from Catocala nupta, assembly GCA_963675205.1. Taxonomy (NCBI): domain Eukaryota; kingdom Metazoa; phylum Arthropoda; class Insecta; order Lepidoptera; family Erebidae; genus Catocala; species Catocala nupta. Next base: position 4,672,269 of record OY776108.1, on the reverse strand, counting down.
GAGTCGCATGTGAAAGATGACGACATAGATGTCTCAGTGGTTTAAGTGATCGCCACTACCACAACGCCGAGTGTTGTGGGTTCGAATCCCACACGGGACAAAAATTTGTGTGATCCAAAAATGGTTTTTCCGAGTCTGGTTTCCTTAGGAATAATTACTGTGTCACGGGGGACTTGACAAACATTCAAACAACGGACACAAAGAACATCCAGACTCGGAACAACCATTTGTGGATCACACAAATTTTTGCTCCGTGTGGGAATCGAACCAACAGTACTCGGCGTGGTGTCAGTGGCGAGGCGACCATTTAAGCCTCTACACCATCCGTGCATTCAAAGTTGTTGGGGTTCTGTCAATTGGAGTCTGAAATTGTGTCCAATAGAGAGCCAAAGACTCGCCCTCTATTTCGATGCACCTAATAACAGCTGGCAAAATTCGGCTGTAGTACGCTTGCCTACCCCTACGGGGATAAATAGTTGTGTATATAATATCAGCCCTGTACTAAACTGTCTCACAGCTGGGCACGGACCACTTCTCACTGTGAGAAGGGTTACGCTTTAGTCCACCACGCTGGCCCAGCGCGGGTTGGCAGACTTCCCATATCTTCGAGAACATTATGGAGAACTCTCAGACATGCAGGTTTCCTCACGATGTTTTCCTTCACCGTTAAAGCAAGTGATAATTAACTATTTAATACAACATATAACTTCGAAAAGTCTCTCGTCTCTCTTCTATTCATACTTGCCTCTGGTAGGACGACACTTTCCTCGAATCGCCGTCAGCATAAACCCTATTATTTGGTATAATATCCTTCTTTACTTTAAGATCGCCCCTGTCTTTAATTTTATCGTTAAAATATTTTTTATCGATCTGTTCACATCTTTTTATCCTTTTAAGATCCATTTGTTTTGTAAAAGTAATGAATATTCACTTGAAATTTAAATTAAAAAATGTTGTGCACTTAAGTTTATAACGCAACGCCAAATAGATTTTTATTTTTGAAAATAGACATGGATTAAGTACTTTTTTATATTAGTTTTAAAGTATAGACAATGAGATATAAAATAGGTCGTATATTTTATTTGTGTTAAAGCAACATTAAATAATGTACAAATGCAACATTGCATACAAATAAAATATAACTAGAAGCAGCGATAGCTGACTGGGAAACCGTTTGACTGCAACGCAGAGGTCTTAAGTTCGATCCCAAGGCGCGCATCTCTGACTTATCAAAGTTATGCGTATTAAATAGTTAATTATCGCTAGCTTTTACGGTGAAGGGAAACATCGTGAGGAAACCTACATGTTTGAGAGTTCTACAGGTTCTACTGGTTTAGGCAGCACCGTAAAATTCCTCCATAATTTGTCAGGTTTTATTTGAGAACAATATCGGCGATATTCTTTTCAAAATCTAGTTGGTCCGGCAGACGTTGTAGATGGAGATGGTCAATGGACGAGTTGAAAAGTGTCCAGCTATAAGCAGCCAGTTACAGTTTAAAAACCTACTTCAATAGCGCTTAGTTACTACAATATACTAGCGGACCCGACAGACGTTGTCCTATAAACATGAAAAGAAAAAGAAAAAAAGACCAAATCTAAACCATTTGAATCCACTTATTTATATAAGTATATATAAATATACGTACTACAATAGAGAGTGCACTTGTGTTTGCGCACACACTTGTGCAGTATAATATCTCCTGCGCAGATGGCCAGTCTCTGTTAAGATTGGCCGCCGTGACCGAAATTCGGTCTAGAAGATATTATTACCATAGCGCTAGCTTAGCAAGAGTGTATTCCAACTATAATGTACTAATGATCCGCCCCGGCTTCGCACGGGTAGTACAAAACCTTAAAAATATACACCTAAACCTTCTTCATGAATCACTCTATCTATTGGTGATACTGCATGCAAGACCAACGACTACCTAAGAGTTGACAAACCACAAATACTCGCAAAAGAATACCTATTCCTACCAAGGATGCTTCGCGAGGATATTGAAATTAAAATCCTAATTTTAATAGAGAAGATGGTTGTAATGTACCATCTTCTCTATTAAAATTAGCCTCTCTGGTTTCAGTATGAATGGGCCGGATCGACCGGGGTAGTACTACCCCTCACAGAATACCGGCGTGAAGTAACGGTACCCGTACTGTTGCGTTTTGTATCGGTGAGTGAGAGAGCCGGAGGCCCAGTTACCCGGATCCTTTTCCTATCCATTCCTTTGTCCTTTCCCTCCTTCATTCCTTTTTAAAGGGCTGGCAACGCACTTGTAATTCGTTTGGGATTGCGTGTGTCCATGGGCGGCGGTAATCGCTTACTATCAGGCGATCCGTCTGAAGGTTTGCCAAATTACACAAAAAAAAAAAAACAGGTTGGTATCCAGTAATTCAAATAGTCAAACCCAAGAAAAAGCAAAACACAGCTAGACTTTATGATACTTTGAGCTCATTCTGCGTAAATAGAAACACCAAAGATTAAATTATGTTTGGGTACTTTGAAATAACTTGGTACACTTCAGAACATTGAGACAACTACCATTTTAGTCTCCCCGTGAACATGGCTGCTGTAAAGCAACCGAAACGTCGGGGCAACGTGTAAACTTAAAAACAAATAGTTTTAATTAATTTAAATAGCTTAAATTGTAGTAAAGATAAATAATAGTAGTGTTAGAGTTTTCAAAATTATGTAATAAAAGTGTTTTAAAGTAAAATAAACAACGTGACAAAATCCGTATAAAGTGTTTAATTTCAATGCATGAAAATCCGTTCAGTAGTTTTTGGGTTTATCGCAAACAACAGGCAAATACGGTCATTGTTTTATAATATGTAGTGATTGGTAGTGTTAGTGATGTATATTGTACTAGATTTTGCTCGCGCCTTCGCTAGCGGTAATGGTGATGCTATCAATAAATTTCTATTTCATCGGGATAGTATTTTTCTCTGGACAACGTGTATGCGAAATTTCATGATAATCGGTCAAGTAGTTGAGGCGTGAAAGCGTTATAAACTAACAAACTCACATTCATATTTATACTTCTAGATTTTGCCCGTTGATTGTAGGTTAGGTTAGAAACAATACTTTTTTCTAGATGAAAGGTACCCTATGGCATTTTCTGTGACAGCGTATGTTTGAAATTTCATGACGATCAGTCGAGTAGTTAAGACATAAAAGTGTTACAAACAAACTCACATTCGCATGTCTTCTTCTCCCTAGCCTTTATTATTCCCAAGTCACTTGGGGTCGGCTTTTCTGGTCTAACCGGATTTGACTGGATATCAGTTTTTACACGGAGCGGCTGCCACCTTACCTCCGCAACCCGAAGGCTAACGGTACCCTAAGGCTAGACCAGTATCAGGATATTATAGGGCACTGACTTCCCAATAACGACTGCCATAGATGTTCATGGCAGCTGGGACCGACGGCTTAACGTGCTCTCCGAGGCACGAAACAGGCGATAATTGTCAATCAATACGCACATAATTTCGAAAAGTCATATAACTTCCGAAAGTCGGAAGTGCGCGACCTGGGTTCGAACCTGAGACCCTCTGCATTCGTTCAAGTTCGTATCATAGTAGATCGTTTGTAAGCAACCCTCGTGCACGTATGTCGACTGCACGGATGGTGTCGTGTATTACCACTGAGTCGAGTGTTCGAATTTCACACGTGACTTAAAATTATGTGATCCACGAATGGTTGTTACGAGTCGTGTGTTTATGTTCGTTGTTTAAATGTTTGTAAAGTCCACGGCGACACAGGAATTATTCATAGAGCGACATTATGTTTAAATAAATTAATTAAAAATTTAAAAACCCCCGACATATATTGAGGAAGTAGTGAAAAAAAATGTAATTCGCCATTTTATGGTGGCGGCCATCTTGGATTTTAAATTTATCATAGTGTATAGTATTCTACTAGTCAAGCCCTTTCATTTGATACCCATATTGAGGGAATTGTGAAAAAATATGTAATCCGCCATTTTGTGGCGGCGGCCATCTTGGACCGATTTTCATCAAACATAACTAAGAACACTCCCGACTAATTCACCTTTCAAATAAAAAACAAAATTAAAATCGGTTCATCCGTTCGGGAGCTACGATGCCACAGACAGACACACACACACACACACACACACACACACACACACACACACACAGACACGTCAAACTTATAACACCCCGTCGTTTTTGCGTCGGGGGTTAAAAAGAACAATAAGAAATTTAAAGTTCGATCTGCTATCTTGAAGGAGAGAGAACGAATCTCTTTTTCCCCATTTATCCGCCTAAAAATACAGAATGGCAACAGATGGATAAAAATTGGTTCTATGTTTCCCAAGATAACAAGGGAACAGAAAGTGACCTATAACTTACTGGGAACAGATCGAACTTTTGTTACCCACTTGTCGCTAGATCTGGGGAAAGACAGGCATGTAATAATATTAGCCCTGTATTAAACTGTCTCATTGCTGGGTACGGGCTTCTTCTCAGTGTGAGAAGAGTTAGGCCAGTCCACTATGCTGGCCCAGTGCGTTTTGGCATACTTCATATATGTATCGTTGAGAACATTATGGATAACTCTTAGACATGCAGATTCAAGTGGGAACATATAATTCGATTGGACCAGATAAATAAATATTCTATCACATACACACAACACCATCTAGCCCAAACTAAACAGAGCTTGTACTACGGGTACTAGACAATGGATAAACATACATATACAGTGTGTATAATAAACCCTGCCCGATCCTTAAAGGTGTTATACAGTATGTGTATGTGTTATGAGTACGTAAGTGACGTGACATCCATTTATAAAAATCGATCAAAAAATTACGCAAATAAATTTAATTTATTTAAAATATTATGTTAATAGATTACTCATGGCAACACCGACAACTTATTAATCAGAATACCTAGGTATAATTAAAGATCATAAAGGTTCAGCAATGCCGCGCCGCGCTATGCCGCGCCTACCTACCTACGCCTTAGAAAATGCCACCAAAAGTATGCCACGCTTCGCGTCCTTGTCAAGTTTAGTGGAGTGTTGCTAGACTGCGCGAAATTTCAGTAATTAAAGGGTAAAAATGCTGATCAATACTGTACTTATTATGAAGACGTTTTACGATGATATAGATTTGTTTATTATTTTCTTAGCATGTTTGTTAAGAGAGATACAAGACCTTAATGGATCGGACAGGGTTTATTATACACACTGTATATTTTTTTTGTAAATACGTTCATATTATATATAGAAATACCCAGACCAAGACAAACATCCATGTTCATGCACGCAAATGTTTGACTTGTGCGGGAATCGAGCTTGCGACCTCAGGCGTAGCAGTCGGTTACACTAAACACTACGCCATCGAGGCCGACAAAATCCGACGAGATTGAACTTTTGTTATCCGCTTATTCTCCTGGGTCGCTAGATATGAAGAAACACAGGTAAAATCTGGTAAAAAGACGAATTAAGATAACATGAAGTTTATTTCTTTCGCTTCAAAGATGAACAGATTAAAAAGGATATCTTTTACCATTGATACTCATGACGCTGTCTCCAAAATCAGAACTATCATCACTTAAATACAAAGGAATTTCTCTGTTGCTTATATCACTTCTCAAAACTTTGGATGTGGGTATTGTGACATTGTTGATTTTCCTTTCTTTAGGACTTGCAATGTCATAAGCGTAAACTCGCAATGAATGTCTGGATTCTCTATTATTTTTAACTATATATGCCAAAGCTTTTCTTGTGTTTACCTTAGAGTTTCGAGGATACGATCGATTGAATTTACTTGTTAAAGGCATTCTCAATCTTTTATTTGTCTTAGGAGTCGGCGATAGCAACTGATGTCTTCCAAAAATGCTTTTGAATACATCGCCTTCTTTTATTTCTTTCGCTGGTTCCTCAAACCGTATTGATTTTCCAAGCTTCTTATTCTTAGCCATCAATTTTAAAGCTTGATAGAAATTTTGGGGCTGCGAAATCTTGTCTTTATTCATGCTCAATTGTTCTTTCAGAGACTTCAGTAGACTCTGTTTTCGATCATTGTTCAAAGTCTTTCTGCTGTATTCTGATGGTTTTTCATAAATAAAACTTCTTGTCGTTAGCTGTCCCGGGATTTTTTTATTGTTTACGAAGGATGTGGATTTTAGTTTGCGCTTTCGATTCAGTACTGTTTTATAATCCGTATCATCTATTATAATTTCATCCCATCTGTTACGAGGTGTTACTGAGCAAAATTTCTTTCTTCGGCCTGTATTAGCAGAATTATCTTGTATATATTTAGAGTTTTCTATACCAATATTGTTGTCCACCGCCATATCAATTTCTAAAACGTTCTTTGGTGAACTAGCTCTTGTTTCTTGTGTAGTATCAGAACTCTTTCCTTTATTTACATTAAATGAATTTTGAAGTAGATCAACAAAAAAGTTGTACAAATTATTGTCATCTTTTTTTGGTTTGTTGGTAGATACAGATTGCTGCGTCATTTTGAACCACTTTTCATCTTCTATATCGCTGTCCGTTTTTGGTACGAGTCGAGGTAGAAAATCTGACCATTTTATATCTTCGGGATCGTTTTCACTGCTCTCAGAATAATTTGATGGAGAGCGATTTATATTGATTGAGTGCTGTGCTATGAAATCGTCCGTTTCATTTTGGAAATCATCATATATTATTGAATTGTATTTCGGTTTTCTTTTTGGTGAAATTAAATCGTCAACGTATTGTGGTTTCTTTCTTGTATTTTTATTGTCGCTATTTGTTGTAGTATTACGGTCGTTGGAGTCTACGCATTGTGTTTCAGCTGTGTTTGTAGGTAAAATATCCAGTACAGAATTGAGGAACTGTTTCTGTCCAGGTCGAGGGGCACATTTCAATCTGTTAGGCGCAATATCGGCTGGAAAGCAATAAAATATTAGTAACTATGTGATGTAGGAGCTGTCCTCGCATTATTTTAAGGTAGTGTTTAATTATTATTGCAGCATAGATAGGCCCACCAAAAGGTAAGTGACGGCCTTGTAAAGGACGTGGGAAGCGGTTGGATGCGGGTGGCCCAAGACCGGTCTGTGTATCAAATCATGGGGATGCCTATCTATGTCCAGCAGTGAATGTCTTTCGGCTGATGTGACGAAGATGATTGTTTAAGTTGTTGACAATTATTTAGTAATGTATGGTATGAATGAATCGGCTCGCTTGGGAAAAAAATAATAGACTAGTATACGTAAAGTTACATACAATAGTATGACACGTATTTGACTGAAATACGCCTAGATGTTATTATATTAGTTTAGCTTAGGTTATGTTAGTAACAGTACTTTCTTTTTTAAATAACATATTATTGGTTATGTTACTCGGTGTAAACATAACCTTCTAACGGTGGAAAAGTTTTTAAATAATTTGAGTAGTTTTTGACTTAAATCCTTACAAACATAAAATCTAATCTTTTCTCATTATAATATTTATATATTATAGACTAGTCCGCGATTTTGTAAGCATTGCATTTGGAAATAGGTACCTATACAGGGTGTCCGGTAATTAATGGATAACCTGGAAATGTCTTATAGTGGCACTGATGGCCGTTCAGAAAAAAATAGAAAAATCTGTCCTAACTACTACTTGAGATGTTTTTTTTTAATTTTTCTAAAATTCTTGTATACTACGACCATAAATAAATGAAATCTATCGGTTTTTTGTTGTTTTATTATTAAACACTAAATATGCTAATAGATAGACAGTCAAAAGTATGATATGCTATATATATAGCTTGCACTTTTTAATATATACATATTTAATTTTATTCTTTTATTATTATTTTTTCATTTTTTCTGAACGGCCTTTAGTTATACATTTCAAGGTCATCCATTAATTACCGGACACACTGTATATGAATTAGATACATAAAACTTGACATCTAATCACCGTATCTAGATGAAACTTTAATATAATAATAATGTAATAAATTAGCAATACATGTATGTATAGTAATTGTTTATATAACTCCTTACAAAACGAATTTGTAAAATAAACAATATTGTAAACTTAGCGATTAAAAGCTCAGTTCTTCTCAATAGTCGCAGTCAAACGTCCTCGCTTTGCTGAAGACAGCATCAGGTAAATGTAAATTCACATAAATGTATCTTGTGGCATAAAATAACATTTAGGAAAGTCAATCACATGTAAGTGTTACTTTGTGACCTATATAATAATATCAGCCCTGAATTAAACTGCTGGACACGGGCCCCTTCTCAGTGAGATAGTGTCCACGACGCAGGTCCAGTGCGGGTTGGCAGAATTCACATATCTTCGAGAACATTATAGAGATCTCTCAGGCATGTAGGTTTCCTCACGATTTTCTCCTTTACCGGTAGAGTAAGCGGTATTAACTATTTAATACGCACATAACTGAGATGCGCGTCTCGAGCTCAAACTCGAGACCTCCGCGTAGCAGTGCAACGGTACCGGCTAGGTATCGTTGCGTTGCGTAACCAATATGAAAAAATAGATTTACTTACATGGTTCATCTGATAATATTTTCGTCGATTTCTTCTCCACATATACGCCTTGCTCGCTCTTCAACGCGAGAGGTTTTATCTCAGCGTTGCTTCTGCTCTTCTTGTCTCTTCTGGTCCGTAGCCTAGCAGCATTAGTGCCATTAGACGATTTAGATTTAATCAAATAATTTTTTGACTTATCCATTATATTGGTTGAGTATTTAACGTGACATATTTCTTATAAGATGTTTCGATAATTATAAAAATAATAAATATAGGTATAACGTTTTGTGATGTCAATACATTTTTTCATGAGTTTTGCTTGTTGTTTTAGTATGGTGTGGCCATCTTGTTAATCATAGATTATAGTCATAGATAATACACTACAGACCAGTGATTATAGTATTATAGTAGATTATAGTGATTATAGTAGAGTTTTATTACAGATTATATACACTGTCATTCTGTTTATTTAATGGTTTGCATTCGAATTATGTATATTTTGATGAAAACAGTCTATTTTTTTATTTAGTAAACCTATTTGGCGTATTGGTAGCTAAAGTTCGTATTTAGCTAACATCTTTCTTGTTTGAGTTATTACAATTTATTATAATATAATAAGCTTAGAATAGTCAGTGTCAGAGGTGCGTGCCTTGAGATCGAACTTGAAACCTTTGCGTGGCAGTCTAACAGTCTACCACGAGACTATACAAAAATGATTACAGAAATTATTATCTGAAAGTAACTAAGTAGTAACTATCGTAAAGGCATAGGCAGTGAGATATTCCTTCCATATTTCACAAGGTATCCTAATTCTAATCCTGACTAATTTTAATAAGTACGAAAGTGAGCTTATTGTTACGTGTTCATGCCTTAACTTCTCGAACAATCTTCATGAACCTTCGCATACAGGTTCTCAGGGGCACAGAAACCCACATAGTGTACCTTTCATTAAGAAAAATAGTTTTTTCGAGGGATATAAATTATTTGACAAAATCTAAACAAATACGAGCAAATCTATTATGTAAAAATTATGCTACGGACCCAACCAAGGAAGACGCAGGTCTTCCTTGTTAGTATGTGAATACTCTGTCTACGCTGTAATCTCACACATCCTGCTGCCATTCTGCAATGATAAACTTACTCTTTGCTGTCAATATATAAAAAAGTTACCAAATAATTACGTACCATAGAGTAAGCCGGCAATTTATGGTCACTTACGCGTCAAAACCAAAATGGCCGCACCAAACTACGAAAAATGACGCAATAACAACAAAAAAACTTAAAGAATTAGTTATTATCAAAATAATAGCTAACAAATATGTCTCGCTGAATATTCAACCGATAACTCAATATGGATAGGTCGAGGAATAATTTAATAAAATCTAAATCGTCTAATGGCACTACTGCCGCTAAGCTACGGACCAGAAGAGATAAGAAGAGCAGAAGCAACGCCGAGATAAAACCTCTCGCGTTGAAGAAGCGAGGCGTGTACGTAGAGAAGAAACCGACAAACATCTCACTGAACAGACCATGTACGTATTGTTATAACTTTTACTTATTTTTATGTACAGTCGATCAAGAAAGTGGTCAACCCGTTTTGCCAAATGTTTCTGTGGGATTTTATTATCGCTAAGATTGACTTTTATACCGGGGCGTGAGGTAAATATATTATATTATAAATAGGTCAATATCATAATATTATTGCAAGAGGAAATCGACTTTGTTGTTTCATGACGTTCAAAGGAACCTCAACCGTAGGGTGGTTGACCACATTTTGGCCGACTGTACTACTACATTTTGTCAGACTTTATCATGTTATTTCGCATACACGTTGTCAGGGGTACACAAAAGGACGTAGGGTACCTTTCATCCAGAATAAAGTCCTAACCCTTTTCATACAGAGAATATGCCTGTGCACTGAGACAGATTTAATAATAATAATAAAATTTATTTGTCAGAATATTGTAGTTACAATGGTGTTACAAAAATTTATATGTCCATAATATCCTGCTGTTTCCAGCGTACAAATATTCAGAAAGGTAATCATTGGGCACAATAAAAAAATAAAAACTATGTTAAAAATAAAAATATTAAAGAAAGCTAAGATAAATACAGTGTCGATAATTAAGAAAATGTCAAATGTATAAAGTAATTTAATGATATCAAAGTTTCATTTAGGAAGTTATTCATTGAATAGTAACATTTGTCTAAAAGAAAATGGAGTAATTTATTTTTAAATGTCGTTAAATTCAATATTTTAATATTGTCTAGTAATTTATTATAAATACGTATTGCCATACAGAAGACATTATTTGAGAATAGTTGAATTCTTTGTTGGGGTACATACGATTTATGAATCTGCCTACTTTTCCTTATTATTCCTCACAATGCTGGAAGTTGAAGAATTTTAATTTTTTAAAGAAGGGGCTTAACTGTCTAAATTCTGTGCATTGGTTATAGCACGAATATACCTTTTTTGGGCATTACCTCATAATAAAAGGCCACAGCGTCAAATTGAGGACATATACCCATAATATGCATTAAGTGTTGCGTCAACACTAGCTACGCGAGTAAGTTTGCTAAGTACGAAAACAAATCATTGTACCTTAGCGCATAGTTCGTTAATGTGTTCTTTCCAGTTGCAATGTTTGTCTATGGTAATGCCAAAAAATTTTGCACTCTCAACTTCTACTACAGTATCATTTTCATAATTTACTTGTATTTGTGGACGATTGCTATTATAAGTCTGAAATTGTATCATTTTGGTCTTGTCACTTTGTCTTGTTTGACTAATATATTTTAATTTGTTATTTTCAGCCGACAATGTACCAAACAGTTTGAAAAGTACACCTCGATCAGCGAATAAGCGAATAATCACTTCAGTTTTGGACATCCTACCTAAAAACTCGGCAGGAACACAGTGTTCAGCTACCACCGACCTAAATCTTTCACCAAATTGCGTCAAAAATAAAAATAAACCGAAGAAAATGAAACCAGATAGAATCGCCGAAGACGTTTCTATGAAAAAGAAACAAGAATTCAGATCAAGAGTGTTGAACAGACAGATCGACAGCGACAATATTGAAGTGATTCAATCTAGGAAACATATTAATCGAACTCCGTCTAATTATTCCGTCCAACATGAACCAGAAACTGTAAGATTGTCGGGACTCTTACCCCGATTTGAAGACACAGTACAAGACGAAGATATGTTAAGAATAGCAGGAAACGCTATATCAGCCACGTCTGTTATAACTAACAAAGACGACAAGAAACTGTACAATTTCTTCGTCGACCTGCTTGTAACTACATTCAACGTGTACAATGTCAAAACAGAGTTCAACAAAGCAGTTCTTAACAGCGCGACTTCATCACAAAATAATATGGAAATTGACGAGGCAGTCGCAAAAAAATTGCAAATTGTAAAACTTAAAAATAAATCCGTTGATTCTAGGGATTTGTGCCAAAAGAAAAAATCTAGCTTTGTAATTACTAGCAACGATAATAAAGGTGAAATTATAGATGATGTAAATCAGAAGAAATCCGTGTCTTCAATTAATATGAGCAACAGAAGACGTAGATCGAAGCCAACTACATTTGATTACAGGAAGAAAAGCTCCAAGAGATTGACACAAAGTTACAATTACGGACAACAATTAGTGGCAAATAAAAAAGCGTCTAAAAAGGTAAGGAAGAGGAACTTGTTGAACTTGCTAAAAGAGGAATTGAGGATGGACATTAATATGTATATGGAGCCTCAAAATTTCTATCAAGCTTTGGAACTGATGGCTAGGAATAAAAGGCGTTGTCAAGCACCACCAAGCTTAAATGACTCAACAAGAAAAGCGAGTCAGGAAAATGATTTCCAATGTAGGTTGAAGAGACGTCAGTTATTATCAAGATCGGGTAAAAAAGCAGGCATACCTACATCAAACTCTAAAAAATCTTTCCGATCGTACCAACAAAATTCTAGCTTATTTATTGCAAGATAAACTATGCCAGTTGTATTAAAATAGTTTAGTATCCATTATATGAATTATATGCTAAGGAAGTTCATGAATCTCCAATTTCGCAATACAGTATTTTAAGGTACGTCAAGACGATATCTCATTCTGAGCATCGCTGATATATATAAGTCTCAATCAATTTGTAGATCATTGAGGCAAAAAATAAACATTATGTGAATCATGACTTCTTTTCAATTATTTAAAAAAGTCCGTTGAACACATAGGTTTTTAAATCCTAAGGCAATAATCTGGCATTTTGAAGTTATGTTTTCGCGAAAACTCGGCGTTCTCAGCTGTGCCTATTGTATAAGGCACAAGTGCGCCCTTGCGTGGAGTACTGTTTTCATCTTTGGGATGGCTCCGCGCATTACTTGCTAAACGCTTTTGACAGGTTACAGCGTCGGGCTGTCCGAATCATTGGAGATCCAGAAGTCACGAGTTCACTGGAACCTCTGCAACTCCGTAGTGATATTGCCTCTTTGGCATGTTTCTACAGAATATACCACGGGGAGTGCTCTGAAGAGCTATTCCACCTTATCCTGACCTCCCCTTTCCTATCCAGAACAACGCGTACTGGGCTCCGATACCATCCTTACACGGTGGAGTCGACTAGAGTGCGTACCAACAAGTTTGGGTCCTCATACCACTGCCGAACGATTAAGGCATGGAATTCTCTGCCAAGGCACGTGTTTCCTTCTTCCTTCAATCCTGGGTCCTTTAAGCGGGGCGTAAAAAGCACCTTCGCAGGCCGTCAAAGTAGAGACCTCGATATCGCCTCGGCTGCTATGAGGACGATGTTACGGCAACTGCTCTTAGACCACACGACTGCTTACCATCAGGCGGAGTGTGGTCATAGTGAAGTATGCCAACGCGCATTGGGCCAGCGTGGTGGATTATGGCTAAACACTCGCATTTATAATATTAGTTAGGGCTGGTTATGTCCTCAGCTTCGCTCGCATTCGTCTAGGTTATGTCAATTAATTTCTATTTAATTTTTTTCTGGCTCAAAGGTGTCCTTTTCTATTCCCCTGACAACGTGTATGCGAAATTTCATAATGATCGGTCGAGTAGGTAAGGCGTGAAATCATGACAAACAAACAAGCAAACAAATTTACAATCGCTTTTATAATAGTAGTTATGACAAAAAGGGAGAGGATTGGCGTCCTGACAGTCTATCTAGGCCAGCCCATAGAGTGAGGTGCAGTAGGTCGCCACAGATATGGTCGCTGATGTAGTTTCAGCTCCAACATCCCACCCATTACACTAAGCAGTGAGTTGGCACACCGTGATGGTTTTAGTCCGTAGTCCCGAAGTTTCAGAAGAGCCCAACATAACCCTCTAGCCTCCCTTTGTTGCGAGGGGGTTATGCATCAGGAGCATTTCCCCACGTGAAAGAAATAAAAAGGTCAGAGATATCGCTGGGGTGGAAGCGGATATTTTAGAGCTTTAAGCTAGCGACTGGCGAAAAATGATTACAGACCATACTTATTATATAATGTTAGGTAACGTCTTACGCACGATAAAGTATTTAAAAAGTAAGAAGTTAGGTACTTCTTACTTTTTAAATACTTGATGATGGAGGACGGGCACCGTTTATCTACATCTTAGAATCCAGTCGATCGCACTTCTCGAAGGCGCCGCTGAGCTCACACCAGTCAACCTGTGACCACGATCAATGCAAGTCGGTCGAAACGTCGGGTACCTAATCAATAGGTATTTAAAAAGCTCCATACTGACATTTGGTATTACTCGATATTTTACTCTAAAACGAGTAAAACTATAGAGTAATACCAAATGTCAGTACGGAGCTGTGGCGTATGTATATACGCACAGGCAACATATAACTTTACGAGAAACCTGGAATCGAACGGAGCATCGTACAACTAGCTGCGCCGAAACCAAGCGACGCGCGAAGGCGATCGAACGGAGCATCATACGTCTAGCCGCGACGATATCAACTTTCGAACTGGTGACGCGCAAAACTTCCCTTTGCTTTTTATACGTGGCACTATTTTTATACTCGCGAACAGATTTCCAAGAAATCATTCGTAAATGTTAGATTTTTGTTTACTTGTCACTGATTGGTGTAAATGATTATTGTACACATTAGTGTTAGCGTTACTTGCATGACTAATAAATGGGATATAAGATAGGTGAAAAAGTGTAAATATATTCTTAATTGAATCAGTCTGCGTGTTTCAATATAACCTTAACGGTTACCAGCTACGGACCTGGCTTCTGCCCGTCGCGGCGTCGGCTGGTAACTCGTTAAAGAGATTTTTCTTCACAATAAACAAAAAAAACAATGTCATCTAATATTGTGAAGTGTGCAAACTGTAATGTCGTTATAAACGAACTTTTGGCGTTTTTACGCAACGTTATGGACTTTATGGATGAGGAGAGTATACACCAATTGTGTACTGCTTCTTTTTCTGATGAAGAAATTGTAAAAGCAAAAATATTACTTGTGGACTCGATGCCTAATGTGAAAAAGATGCCCTCACGTCGAAAACAGGGAAAGAAAAAAATGTCAAGAGATCTTAATGACATTATTTGTGTGCTAAAAAGTGCTGATCCAGAGACCTTTCCAGTTTTTGTTGCAAAGGACCTACACAAACTCCCGCCAGTCACTTTTGACCACGTTGACGTGACTCGTTTGCTGAGAGATATCCTGTGTCTTAAGAATCAGCTGTGTGCATTGGAGGACAGAGTAGTGTCGTGTGATGAATTTAATCAACTAAAATCTGAAGTTGAGCATATGAAGTATGCATCGCTTATTGATGATGTTGGGACACGTGCAAATATAAACAAAAAACGAGGTGCCTGTCTACAAAATAGCTTTGAACTAAATAGTGGACCTATAGGTCTTAATTACATGCCACAATATGTACCTATAAAGTCAGCTGATTTAAAGGTTAACGGTCGGAATCTACTTGCGAGGAACGCATCTTCACCTAAAGTGCAACGTGAAAAAAGCGTTGATACATCTATCTCTATTACTTGCATGCAAAATAGTGAAACAAATACACCCGGGCACGTGGAGGCCCCTACGAAGATCGTGGTTTCGAACGATGTAAAGAAGAATGACCGCCAGGCGAGCCATAAAGGCAAAGTCACTGCAGGAGTAAGCGGGACGGAGCATCGTGAAGTACGCGTGGAGGCCACTGCTAGCACCGTGGTTTCGCCAACAGCTGAGATATTGAGTGAACATAATTGCGCCGACGCATCAAACCGGTTTGTTATTAGTGACACTGTAGCTTCGCGCACGGAAGCGTTACCGTGTATGAGTGAGAATTATAAACAAAAGGTAAGTGATTGCGAGTCTGAATGGAAAATAGTTAGAAACAAATCATCAAAACGTTATTATAAACTGATTGGGCAGAGAGGATGTGCTTCCATTGCACCCGATGATAAATTTAGAGCGGCTGATGTGAAAGTTCCACTATTTATTTCGAATGTTAGTAAGGACACGAGTGAGAACGATATTATTAGTTACATTAAAGATAAAACAAGTGATACTGTAACACTGAAAAGGATAAATATGAAGCAGTCTAAAAAGTATGATGCTTATAAAGTCTTCGTATCTAAATGTAACTTAGAGATATTTTTAAACGATAATTTTTGGCCTAACGGCATAACGTTCAGGCGTTTTGTACGTTTTATGTACAATAAAACACGGGATAATGATGAGTAAATTTTAATTTTGTTTATTATGGATTCAAATTGTAAACAATATCTTAATTTAATTAGTTTTAATTGTAAATCGGCTAAGCGGTCTATTGATAGCATAAGAGACTTATGTGAAATGTCTGATTTGGTAGCACTCCAGGAGACGTGGTTGCTCCCCCATGATATACCGTTATTGGGGAGTTTTTGCAATAATTTTGAATACACGGGTAAGTCTGCTGTAGACACATCTGTGGGTTTGTTGAAAGGAAGACCTTATGGGGGAGTAGCCATACTCTGGCGAAAAGGTATATTTGAAAAAGTTACGGTGTTGCATTGTACCAGCGCCAGACTAATAGCTATACGGGCGGTTGATGATAGCCGCTCCATCATTGTATTTTCTGTATATATGCCGATAGACTCACCTGAAAATCTACCTATTATGACAGAGGTTCTTGGTGAAATAAGTGCAATTGTAGCTAGCGAGGATGTTGAGAATGTATTTATTTTGGGTGACTTCAATGCTCACCCTCAAGAATTATTTTTTAAAGAACTTATGAATTTTTGTTCGGATCAGACGTGGACTTGTGCTGACGTACAAAAGTTAGGGCGTCAGAGTAATACTTATACCTTTGTCAGTGAGGCTCATGGGTCTAGACGATGGCTAGATCACTGTGTAGTGTCATTATCAGTCTGGCAAACCATAATCGAGGTACAAGTTATTGAAGATGTTTATTTGTCTGACCACTTGCCTTTATATGTTAAATGTAACTTTAATGTTATAAGACCTAAGCTAAGGACAAACGATTGCAGGCGTAGCTCAGTTGTGTGGGGTGAGAGAGATGAAAGTCAAATAAAAAAATATCGTAAGTTATGTCAAAATGGATTACGCGACACTGACTTTCCCACTGAGTTCACGGATTGCGGTCGAGGGTTATGTAGTTTAGATGGCCACAAAATTGTTTTGGACAAATTGTATGACAACATTGTGCGAATCTTGAGTGATGCCGCTGTGGGATCCAGTGAGAAGCGCGGCAATAAACGAACCAAGAGTAAGCACTTATGTGGTTGGAATAAACATGTTCGTGAAGCTCACAGGGTGGCCAGGAGTAGCTTTCAGCTGTGGGTAGCATGTAACCGACCATCTGTTGGTATCATTTTTGACGAAATGTGTGAGGCACGTAAAATTTTTAAAAGTCGCTTAAGGTGGTGCCAAAATAATCAGGAAAAGCTTAAATTTGACGTTTTGGCCAAACATAGATCAGCTAAAGATTTTACTAAATTTTGGAAGGCTACTAGAAAGCTCGATGTTAGGCCTGGCCTGCCTGTGAGTGTGGATGGAATAAGTGAACCAGTCCAAATAGCGAACATGTTCCGTAAGCATTTCAAGGTGCGCTCCCCGCTGGGTCCCTCTGTGTCGGCTATTGGCTCTGAGGCTGGACGTGAGGGGAAAGACTCAATTGTACATGTTACCGCTGGCCAAGTTAGACATATCCTGAAGAAAATGACAAGCGGCAAGTCTCCAGGTCACGACGGCCTTAGTGTTGAGCACTTGCGGCATGCAGGAGTTCACCTACCGAGGGTTCTGGCCATGTTCTTCACAATGTGCATGACTCATTCGTATTTGCCTAATGACTTAATGAAAACAATCGTAGTGCCTATTGTGAAGAACAGGACCGGTGATATCTCGGATAAGACGAACTACCGTCCCATATCGCTAGCAACTGTGATAGCCAAGGTGATGGATGGCATGCTTGATTCTTATTTAGATAAATTTATTAACTTACATGATGCTCAGTTCGGGTTTCGGCCCGGGCTATCCACTGAAAGCGCAATTTTAAGCCTCAAGCATGCTGTCCAATACTATGCCAATCGCAGGACCCCGGTGTATGCTTGTTTCCTTGACCTCTCCAAGGCTTTTGATCTTGTATCGTACGATGTGCTCTGGAGAAAGTTGGCGGACAGGGGTATACCGGTGGTCATGCTCAATATATTAAAATATTGGTATAGTAAACAAATCAATTATGTGAAATGGGCCAATACACTCTCTGAAGCATACAGGTTGGAGAGCGGGGTGAGACAGGGGGGATTGACATCCCCCAAGCTCTTCAACTTGTATGTCAATGACCTCATCGTCGGGCTCAGCAGCATGCGCGTCGGTTGTTCAATAGATGGAGTTAAGATCAACAACATAAGCTACGCAGATGATATGGTGCTGTTGGGCCCGACGGTGGGGGGACTCGGAGAGATGTTGAGGCTATGCGAGGAGTATGCTGAAACACATGGCCTACTGTATAATGCTAAAAAGAGTGAATACATGGTCTTCAAGGCTGTCGGTAGATGTCCCAACCATTCACATATTAATATTACCTTGAATGGCTTAAGCGTAAATCGTGTTGAGAAATTTAAATACCTGGGGCATTACATTACCGAGGGCCTTGAAGACAATGTGGACATAGACAGGGAGCGCAGGTCTCTAGCGGTCAGAGGTAACATGCTGGCTCGCAGATTCTATAGGTGCTCTGATGAAGTTAAGATAACTCTTTTTAAAGCGTATTGTCAGAGCATTTACACTGGGACTCTGTGGACCAGTCACACCAAAAGATCGCTGGATAACCTGCGCATTCAGTATAATAACGTCTTCAGGATGATGTTGGGGCTGCCTCGCTTCTGTAGTGCGTCGGGGATGTTTGCGCTTTATCGTACTGACGGCTTTCATGCCGTCATGCGCAAGAAAACGGTATCCCTGATCCACAGGGTGCGTGGTAGCCGCAATGAAATCCTGAAGACGATAGCAAACAGGTTCTCATCCTCCATGTGGAGATCTTTAGTTAAGAGGGTGATTTAATGTTCTTCCATTCATTGTAAAAATATGGACTATAAGGTTGTCTGAAATAAACAATATTTTATTTTATTTTATTTTATTTTATTTTTATTTATTATTTATTATACGGTTTCGTTACTGTACATACTTATTCTGTCGACGCAGCAATACTAAAATGGACACACAAGAGCGTTGCAATTTATCTCATATTGCTGTGGTATATAATGATGTAATTCATAACTAGATTTGGGTACATATATAACTATAAACCAATACACTTGCTGAGAGAACACAGATCACATTTATTAATTAACTTGTTCACATTTTACTTTAACTTTTAACAATATAACTTTTAAACGTAACTTGTGGTTCTTTCTGTGTGCTCCAACAACTTACATATATCTTCGAGTGTAGGAATACTAACTGGCTCCTACATTTTATGGTCATTCGAGCCTTTTACTATTTGGGGTAATAGTGTTTCTTGCTACATCAGCGAATCGGCTAGACTGGCTTTCCACAATCGGATCTCACCAGGGAAGTTGAGAAGGCGCACATATTGTAGCAGAAGTACAAGTGCCCTGAGTAGACATCGAGGAGGGATCCTTTGAAACCTTCAACGTGAACCAAGCTCTAACAATTATGGAGATACTTCAACTGCAATCAACTTACTTTGAAAGGATCAAGAGCCTTTATACCAACTACAAAAAGGACAGCATGTCACGCAATAACCTGAACTACTTGAAGAAACGTCTGGAATCTCTAGAAAATCAATGGAGTGATTTTGATACTAGACATCAGGTATTACTGGAGGAGTTTGAAGATAAATCTATCAAATATTTTAGTGACGATATTTATGGCAAGACTAAGGCCATGTACGAATCTACGAAAAACTATATTTTATCCCTGCAGTTTCGTTTTCAACAACAGGAAGCATATGAAGTGAAATTTGACCTATCTGGTGTAGGGGAATGCTCGGAAGACTACGTAAAACGCATTCTAACGCAAGAATGCAATGCAAGAATGCAACTTTAGGGCTATCGACCGAGCAATGTCAAAGATAGACATTAAACAAACAATGAAAAATGGGTATTTGAGGATCATTTGTCGGTGCTTAAGACGAAGTGGGAGACAATTGACAAACTGTATTGGGAACTAGAAACTTCACTAAAGGGATCAGACGATAGATACTACGCCATGTTTTTAGACATAGAAAGTAAGTACAATGAGATGAAAAGGGAGCTGAGCAGCAAGATTTGGTCCACGGTACACTACCAACGATCTGCGCCGAAAATTGAGATACCTGAATTCTCGGGTATACGCAGTGGATTTCATTCAAGGATCTTTTCTTAGAAACTATCCACAACAACCCAACTATAAATAAAGCGCAGAAGATGCAGCATTTCACGACAAAACTAAAAGGGGAAGCTGAATGGCTAGTGCAACACTTGACAATAAGCGCTGATAACTACGATTCACGTTGGGAGATCCTAACTAGTGGTGCGATAAACGGCTTAATTTCGACAACGTTGAGTTTATATTGAAAAGCGCGGTTTTGAAAAAGCTTTTCACTTAAAACGCTTTTTGTAATTCGTTGTGAAAGCGAACATTAATGCTACCGCTGCCCGCTTGTCAAATCGTTTTATTGTAGCTGTATTATACGTTAGTAAATTGGCTTACACATTTACGACAACGCAACAAAATGGTGTATCATAAATAATATAATATTATAATTTATAATGCTATCAATTAATTTTCCTTCGTACTGTATCAGGCTTAGGACTGTCTGAAATGAATTTCATTTGACAATATATAAATAAATCTTTTAAAGGAAAGTTTATGCAACTAAAACTAAAATATTTTACTATAAACAACAACAACACAACAACTCGTAATTTAGTAGCTTAATCCTAATGTTGACATGTTTGTTTGAATATTAGTCTTTATGTCCTTACGTATTGAGTTCATTTTCACTATTACTTTAAAAAAGCAGTGAGCAGTGCGGCCAACTTAACGTTCGCGAATCGTTGTCGTCCAACGCGCCAGTCGCCACTGTCGCCAGCACCCAGCGGCTGCGGCAGCGTTACAGTTTGTGAAGTTGCTTTCCGTTTAAACGAAATCGGCGTGTACTTATAAACGAACGCTTATGCTTATGTTGATAAGCAGATTGTGTTTAAAGCTTTTAGTTTAAACGCTCACTACTAATCCTAACACACCGTTACGACAATCGCCGGCTGCAATTCACATCCTATATGAATACTATGCTCAATCTTCCCGTCATACATCAACCCGATGCATACAATCTCAAAAGGATGCATGACGTTATTACTGAATGTTTGAATGGACTAACGAACAGGGGTAGATACCTCAACTTGGGGACCTATGATTATGCATGTTATGCCGCCGAAGCTGGATAGCTAGATACTTATGGGGAATATATAATGGACCTCAATGATCAAAGGGAACTACCGAACTTAAATGACTTTATATATTTCCTGGAAAGCAAGTTTATGGCGTATGACTCTATAAAAAATCCCAAGAGAGATGTCATTGCTTCACCGAAACTAACATTTTCAAAGCCATTCAATAAAAACAATCAGTCAGCTGTGAATAAAACTAACAACGAATATAAGAAAAATTATTCACCAGCATATTACACTGGTTACGGACATTGCCCTCATTGTAACGGTAGTCACGTGTTGATGCAATGTCCAAAGTTCGTAGACTTGAATACAACACAAAGAAACGCACTTGTCGCAAAATTACGTTTATGCAAAAACTGCTTATTTAGCCATGACAACAAAGAATGTAGTTCGACAATATTGTGCAAAGAATGCAATATGAAACATCATACGTTGTTGCATCATACAAAGATATCTGGAGGCTATGGAAGTATGTCGACACAACAACATTCTATCTCAGCACAGCAGCCCCGTTCCCATTACCTATATATGTACTAATCAGATGGAGGTTCTGCTGACCAATCCAACTGAAGGTGAAATCGCTCGATGATACTTATATAACATTCCGAGTTCTGTTGGATCAGAGTTTTCAAGTTAATTTAATCACCGAGAATGCTGCACAACAATTACGGCTGCCAAGGAAGAAGCTCAATGCTGCTATATCCGGCATAGGAGCGGTGTCTGGAGATTGCAAAAGACTTCTGGAACTCACATGTACATCTATTCATTCTGACTACAGCTTTGACACTCGGCTTGAGTGTCAAAGCTGTAGTCAGAATGAATAGATGATGATATGATTATGAGAAAGCTAACCAACGAACTATCTAACCGTACATTCGTAAAAACGAATTGGCCGCACTTGGAAAATCTGAAACTCGCGGATCCCAATTACAACATCTCCAGCCCCGTAGATTTGCAGCTTGGTGCTGAGGTGTACTCAGAAATCTTACAGGATAGCGTACTAAGTAGTCAGCAGCTCTGTCCAATTGCACAACAAACACACTTAGGTTGGATACTATGTGGCAAACTGAAAACTCTCAATTGTCACGTAACATAAATATAATTTTTAATTTTTTTATTTTAACTCAACTGAAGTTTTTGTAGACCGAAGACATAGCTACTGACTGTAAGGATAGTTCCAAGGATAATCAGTGTGAAGAATACTACGTCAGCACTACGAAGAGAGACGCAGCGAACAAATATATCGTTAGAATGCCTTTGTGCGACAAGTTTCAAAACAAACTCTGCAATTCAAGATCAATCGCCATCTCACAGTTTTTACAGTTGGAAAAGCGACTGGAAAAACTGAAAGCTTGCATTGATGTACTGCGAATTTATCAAGGAGTACATTGAACTGGGACATATGATCCCATCATTACCAATGCCAGCTGACGTTTCGCAATGTTGTCTACCGCATCATGGAGTTTTGCGAGAGCAATCTACTACGACCAAGCTGAGAGTTGTATTCAACGCCTCGCAAAAAACTCCGACTGGGTACAGCTTGAACAGCTTATTAGAAAAAGGGCCGAACTTGCAGAAATATATTTAAACTCTCATATTAAAGTGGCGATCTTACAAGTACGCATTTACTGCCGACATCGAGAAAATGTACCGGTGCATCGGCATAGCGGAAGATCAAAAACCACTGCAAAAGATTATATGTCGAGACCATCCCGCTGAAAAGTTACAAAAATAAAAGCTATGCACAGTTACTTACGGCACTAAGTGCGCGCCATGGTTAGCAATGAGAATTTTAAAGCAGTTAGCCATTGATGACGGTCACAAATACCCCGCCGCTGCTAACGCACTCCTGAATGTGTTTTACGTTGATGACGTAATTAGCGGATACCACACGCTAGAGGAGGTCCAAGAGCTATAAAACTCGCTTCTCAACTTACTGAGCGGCGGGGGTGTGAACTTGAGAAAGTGGTCAGCTAACTATCCTGAACTCCTTGAAAACCTAACTCAGGATCAAAAATCAAGCAAGGGAGTATTTGATTTTAAAAGTGATGAATCAACAAACACTCGTGGTTTAGGCTGGAACCCTTGCACTGACTCATTTCTGTTTAACTGGACTCTGCAAGAAAAGTTGAAAGGTCGCATTACAAAGCGAAGTTTACTTTCGGATATTTCGAAGTTATACGATCTGTTAAGTTGGCTATCTCCGATAACTATACTCGCCATCTACTATTTCAAAGTGTGTGGACTAGTAAACTTGCCTGGGATGAAGAACTACTGAGTAACATTCGAACCGATTGGGTTAAACTGAAGAATGGAATTCTAGATGTTAAAAAGATAAAACTTTACCGGTGTATTGGATCAAACAATCAATAGAATTGCTTGGATTTAGCGGCGCTAGTGAAAAAGCACATTCCTGCGTAATTTATAGCCGAGTTATCGATGAACAACAAAAACAAACGATATCATTACTTGTTGCGAAAAAAGCTTTTAGTGGTTATAATTTAACAGTTAGGGCTTGGTGCGACTCTCATGTAGTGTTAGCATGGCTACAAGGAGATGCATCAAGATGGGACAAATACGTTGCCAACAGAGTGCACAAGATAAAAAATATTATACCTTCCGACAGTTGGTTTTACGTTAAGTCAGAACAGAATCCGGCGGATTGTGGATCTAGAGGAATGTTGCCGTGCAAACTTGCAAATTTCCGTCCGTGGTGGAATGGACTCGAATTTCTGCAAACTATGCAAATCCAAGTACTTACAAAGAGAGCATCGTGTTCATTTACAACAACTATAGAACAAGTGAAACTGGAAGAGGCAACCCTAGCGTCTAATAACAATAAACATTTTAGTAAATTATCTTTTATACATATAAACACACTGACGCAAGTAATCAGAGTAACGGCTCACGTGCTACGCTTTATCGCAACGACACGCGCCAAGATGCAACCTAAAACCAAGTACCTAACTGCAAATGACCTGTTGCTAACTACTAAACAAATAATAATTTATGTGCAGCGAATAGAATACGGAAATGAATAAATGAATATAAACAACTTTTGACCAACAAACCTATACTAATAAGAGCTCTATCTACAAAATAAACCCATTTTTGGACATCATACGCTTATCGCATATCATACGCTTCGGCGGGCGACTGAGTAATTCTAACTTACCATTTGACATGAGACATCCCATAATTCTCTCTCGAACCTGTCGTCTATCAAAACTTATTATAGACCAAGAACGTATGACGACTCTTCATGGCGGAGCACGTTTGACATTGGCTCAGATACGACAGCGGTATTGGATTGTTGGCGGCAACAGAGCGGTAAAAACGGAACTTCGACACTGCGAACGGTGTTAGCGAGATAGGTCGACTAACACCCATCAACTTATGGCAGATTAACCTCAACAGAGAGCTACGCCATCACGACCTTGCAGCCATACTGGTGAAACTAAACAAATGACAAGCGTGAAAACAGCAAAGGCATCGCTATATTTGTGTGTATGGCTACAAAAACTGTACACATAGAACTTGTATCGGATTTGAGCACTGAAATGTTTATTGCTGCCTTCCAAAAAATGTGCGCTAGACGCGGTACACCCAAACACGTGTACTCTGAATGAAAATGTTGCGTAATGAGTTTGAACACTTTCAAGCAGAACTATCACAACAATTCTTCACTGAAATTGGAAAAATGGAAATCGAATGGCACTTCAACACCCCCGCGTGGCCGAGTGCAGGTGGGCTGTGGAAAGCAGCTGTCAAGTCCATGAAGCACCATCTACATCAACCAGAGACTTACTTATGAGGAATTCACAACGCTACTAACGAAGATAGAAGCATGTATGAACTCGCGACTCCTCTGCCCACTTACTGAAGACCCTGAAGAATGCCAGAACTATTTAATTCCTGGTCGTTTTCTTACTGGCAATCCTACCATGTCTCTCCCGTTATCGAACTACAATGACGTCAATAAAGTGGACTTACGTCAACGCTGGCAGCTAACTGAACATATGCTGCAACAGTTTTGGAAGAACTGGTCAAATGATTACCTATCACAGCTGCAGGTCAGGAGTAATTGGAATTGTCTAAAAAGGAACCTACAGGAAGGCGACATCGTTTTGGTCAAGGATAATAACTTACCTCCTGGAAAGTGGGCAATGGGGCGCATACTTGAACTTCACCCCGGTTCTGATGCCTATGTTCGAGTAACTACTGTGAAAACACAGTCTGGTATTATTAAACGACCTATTGTCAAACTTGCTTGAAAAGAAACGTGCCCGTCAATAACAAAATATAAAGAAACAAATGTTTTTACACATTTATTACAATGTTAATAACCTTGTTAATATTAATATCTGGGTCACAAAGTCAGGTCATAACATCAAGCGTTTATATAACGAACTTGGAATGTGAGCGGCCGGTGTATTATAATACACAAGGTAGTGTTCAAGTTATACATGATGAATGGATAATACTTATGTATTATAAACTAACTGATTATTGGAATGGAGTCAAACACATCGACGCTGATCTGAACAAACTGAATGAACTATGTCAAAAGACGGATTCAAGGTATTGTTAGACGACATAAGAGCAGCTCAATCACACAATTGAAATGCTTCAGTACTACAACAATGTATTGCTTACCTCGCACAAACAGTGGTACAAGAGTGAACGTAAGAAACGTGGACTGATTGATGGAGTAAGGTACGCCGCAAACAGCCTCTTCGGTATCTGTGATCAGAGATTCGCAAATAAATATCAAGACGACATACAGGCCATCCAGAACAATAAAAAGTATTTGCTGGAGTTAATGAAAAATCAAACTTCCATAGTGGAACTCCAAAATGGTGCCCTAAAGTAAAATGAAGAAAACATCAAGTGACAATTTAATATGATAAATCAGTATATGGAACAAACTAACACCTATTTGCACCAGGTTGAGTCCGCCATGGAATTTATGATGGCCACAAATTATTTTAACTCTTTTCGCTTTCTAATTATTTACTGATAACCAACTTAAACAGGATAGAAGAGATGCTGTTTAAAACGTTAACAGACGTTTATAAAGGGCATATTGATGTTCATTTGCTGACGCCTGCAAACTTGGTGGAACAACTGACTGTGATCGCCGGCAAGCTGCAAAGCACCTCGTATTTACCCGTCCGATATCAAGGAAGATGTTAAGGATATATATAAGCTATTATATGTGAAAGCACGAGTTAAACGAACTACTTTTTATTCGAAATACGAGTATATGTGCCACTGATTTCAGACGAAGACTTCACTTTACACAGAGTTATTCCGTTACCCATACAAACCAGCAATGGAACGGTCATAGCTGAACTAGGCGCACAGTACATAACAATAAATTTCAGAAAGAACAACTATGTTTCTATAAACGAAGATGACATTAAGACGTGCATTCCACTTTCACCCGGCAACCTGTTGCGACAAAAATATGCCTATTTATAACTTACATAATAGCAATGCGCCCTGCGAAGCAAAATTATTAAGTCATCAAACGACCTCGTCGTGTGACGTAAGAAGGACGCTTTGTAAAGACGAATGAATCGCGTTACATTCAAAAAACACCGGGCTGCCAATTTGTTGTAGCACTTGCACTTTACGAACTGTATGTGAGAATGACGTCGCTTCACACACTATGACTACTGGGGTATTGAATTTGGCACAGGGATGTTTACTCCAATGAAAGGAATTGACTATCTATTCACATAATCAGTACAGTAGCAGTATGAAGGCAGACTTGAAATGGACTGAGACGTCACTTGATTCTGTAGTAAACAACATAGTGAATATCACGCAACATAATGTGACACATGTGATGCTCTCCGAAACCTCGGAAGTAAATGCAATTGAGAAACAATTACAATATGAACGATGACAATATAAACGAGAAAAGTCAGCTGCCATCTAATATTACTTCGCATGACATTCACCAATATGCCATCTCCTATACGATCGTGGGAGTAATAGTCATAGCTACAGTTTGATGGCTTTTAAATATACATAGGCCATCACCGTGCTCAAGACAAAGAAATGTTTCTGCAACGACTAACACACTAGAAGAGATTGTACTGCAAGAAATACGCAGAAGGGACCGAAACGAGGGAAAACCAGTGACAACACAGCGAAACAGCTACCAACAAGACAAGTGGCAACACTGAAACTGTTTACATAACCGCGGTGACTTAAATTCCTAATTTATAGTAAATAATGTAACATACGTTAGTAAAAGTGGATAGAATAAGTGCTAAAACTGTGAACTCTATGTGATATTGTTGGTGACTCGATTCAAGAACGATAAACAAAGTTATGACAATTTTTGCTACGCAATGTGAATTGATGAAATAAACCATATAAAACCAATACAAACGATCAATTTGTAAACTAATTTGTACGAGGACAATACAGTGCTAACCATCAAAAGCGATAAACAATTAAAATACCAAGTAATACAATAAAAACAGTGAACTTATTAAAAGTGAAACGTTAAGAAAAATATTTGATTTAAATTCATACAACTAGTGCCACTATTGCCCCAAGCGGTCAATAGCTACTACACCAAATACGTCATACTAAGCATGGTGTTAAAACTTAGAAGAAAACAGTTGAATTATAACGTAATCAAATTATATAGGTTACCATGTTGGCTTTCTATAAGATAACTAAGTGATATTCAATTTAGTTGTATTATACTCTGAAAGTTGCATGTGACAACCGCTAGATGACGGGGAAATCAGTTTCTGAAAATTTCACTTTATTACCAATTTTTGAATTATCGTAATAATTTTTAGCTTCTAATACATAAAACTATTATCAAATAATAATTTTGTTTTTAAAAAGGAAGTTCTAAAGTTATCGCTTACCATATTTGATTAATGTTATTTATTTTTGAACGATTCGGACCTGTCACATAGATAAAGCTGTTGTCAAAGGAGGGTGAGAACCCCTGGGCCCACCAGTTATCACATTGTAATTGATACCAAAAAATTCGTTATATTTTTAGGTACTTACCACCAAAATAAGTTTGATTATTTCTTCACAGAAAGCGAGAAACTTATATTAAATTAAGTTAACCAATAATCGATTAATATGCATCTCTATAAATCGGTATAATCTCAAAATGTGTTCTATAATCGAATGATGATAATAAAAACTCAATCGATTGAAAATCGTGTTTTGGTTATTAATTACCTGTGGTCACTGACTGACAAGTTTAACGGCTAATGTCAAAATCAAGTATATTGTAATCTATGACTCGTTCGGTTTGTTCCAAATGTACTCTGTGGTTTGTTCCTTATGAGTGCGCACGTATTTTTCTTGTTTTGTTATGTCGTTTGCTCTACCCCACGACTTTGGCTTGCTAAAGGACTGTTCGACGGATCTTGTGACTTAGAATTACCTGGCACTTCATATTAGACAACTGATTCCGCTTCTGAATTGGATATTGACGACATGGATCGCTGTGTGAACTATACCATTGCGATAGGTCGCAATAACTCTATTGGCAGAAGAGTTTTGGAGGATGAAGCGATTTTATCAGTTATACGTCAATGGCATGCATAGGTATAGGTATAGCAAGTGAAAAATGCGTGCAGTTGCATACTTATAGAGGGTAATGCCGCAATCTAAGTAATCTAGTGGATCTTTGCTTTGTCTTTTAGTGGTCCGCATCTGCATGTTACAAACAAGGACGTTTTATTTATAGGTACATAAAATTCAAAGCAATATTGATGTTTGTTTTCTGAGGTGCCTACTTCTATCTATCTATGAGCCACAGACGTCCACTGCTGAACATGGGCCTCCCCCATAGACCGCCACTGGTAAATAAATAGATAAACCTTCGATAAAGTACCTCCGTATAAACATATATAACATTTTGCAAACGATTAATGTCATATAACCTCACTTTTACTTTATTTTATATAACTTAATTTCTGGGAAGCGAAATATCACAAAATTTTTGGTGACGACTTGTTATTATATTCTCTTTCAAATAAGGCTACTTTGATTATGATAACAACTGGGCCCAGATATATATGGAGTGATTCCTTCGTCCTTTGACATTTTATCATTCCGTTATTCTCTCTTGAATAATAAACTCAAGACCTTGTTTTATTTTTTACAATTCCATACTTGCCCTGATCTTGGTTTTCATTTTTAAGTGAATGTACAGGCTAGCGAATTTTATAGTTAAGTATACACATTCTTAACTATAAACTTCGCTAGTCTGAAAATTCATTAATCACTACATCATTATAATAGATATATACCCACACATATGTTTGTATTTGAAAAAGTTGCTTGAACCGAACGCCAGTTGGCGCTAGTATCGCCAATTCATTGAGTGACGTCTCTATATTCCTATATACAAATGTACTCTGTGATACTAAGAACAACTACTGTCATTACCAAACCAAGCGGCCGAAAGCACGCCATTTTTTACTCCAAGTGGTGAATAGCTAAACTAACATCTGTCATCTGGGATACCAGAGCAATATTTTTCTTTTGGTAGAATTAAGGAAATAAATTATAAAGTATACCAATCTTCAAAAATAATTTTGAATTAGAAGATTTTTTTAATTTATTTTACTCATTAAAATGAGTTCCGAAAATGTGACATTCCGCCAGAAAAATAAGTCAGCAATATCATGTGACCGGCTATGTTTGACAAGTAATTTGTCATCAGATGAATCGATTGCAGATACTTTACCTGAGCAAGACATACACTATGACAACGACTACGTAACAATGTTATGGGAACAAATAAAGTCACTCACTGACCAACTAGATAGCGCTCACCAACAAATTGACGAATTATTACTTAAGAATAGCTCACTTAGTAAACTCACTCAAGAGCAGCAGAAAAAAATTACTTATTTGAAAACGATATGTACAAGCACTCCTCACACGAATTCTTCGCGTAGAAAAAGAAACAAAAAGCAGTGCAGAAAAACATTGGACTTTGAAAATGAGGATAGTGATGTCGGAATTACGGAGTTCAAGTCAGACAGAGTTCAGAGTAAAGAAAACCCACCAAAAACGCCGCTGATGAATAATAATAACATAAAAGAAGACAACACTAATATAGATAATCAACAACGACCGTCAACAAGGAATGATATAGCATATGAGGTGCCCACTCAACCGAAAATCATAATTTTAGGAGATGAACAAGTTCGAGGACTTTCAGAAGTCTTAATAAATGGAAGGAAGAGGACTTGGAATGATTGCTACTCTGTTTCGGCCCTAGTCAAACCTGGTGCATCATCTTCACAAATCCTATATAGTAATTCAGAAACTTTTAAATCAATTAACGATCAAGGCATAGTTATTCTGTCTGTTGGAACAAATGATAAAAATCCTTCTTATTTGTATAAGGAATTATGTGTAGCACTCAATAACTTAAAAATATGTCAACAAATTTATTTACTTAGTGTTCAAAGTAACCAATATTTAAATGAAAATATGTTAAATCAAAGCCTTAAAGTTTTAGCTCAAAGTTACTCAAACTGTAAATTTATTGACGCATATAATTTTTATAGTTATAAAAGCTCTTAAAAACAAAATAATAGAACTTTTTTAAATCAGTTTGATTTAAATTGAATATTGAAGTTGATTATTTAAAATATAACCAAAATTTTCTTAACAGTAGACTTTGGCATTGTAAATCATGTAATAAACAAAATAATCTAGAAATTCGAAAAAAGAGTTGTTATCAGAAGACAATACTAGATTTTTTTAAACCACTCGGTAATCTCACACAGCACACACACTCGGACAGCTATCTGAACCAAACTGTAATCAAAGTTCTATAACACGTAATGATCTTTTTCGTCTGTGAACATATTTGTGTATTGCACCAAAATATGAATGGCCTAATAAATAAATCGGACTTACTAAGTATTCACCTAAATAATTTTGTAGATGAAGGTAAATCCATAGATGTTGTATGTGTGACAGAAACAAACATGAAAAAGGGGGATCATGTACATTTATCTTTATTAAATCATACTCTCCACACGTATTTTGCTAGAGATGATAGAAAGTGAGGGTGTTGTATATTGTTAAAAAGTAGTATTAAGGGCCAAAAAATGTGAAATTGCAGAGCTTGCAATGTCAGATCATACTGCTCAACTGCTTAAATTCCCCGTAAAAAAGACCTGTATACTCCCCTACTGGTTTATATTTAGACGTAATTATTGTAATGAAAATATTGAAAAATTCAAGGAATGCTTACAAAATTTGACATTTAGTGATATTTATTCTTGTAATGACCCCAATGACGCATTTAATGAATTCCATGACACCTTCAAACTATATTATGACTTATATTTTCCAAATAAGAAAATTAAAATACAAACATCTAAAAACGCAACATGGATTAGCAAGGGTATAAAATTATGCTGTAAACGAAAACGTCAAATGGCAATTTCGTAAAAACCCTAGTCATGAAAATAAAAAAATACTTAAAACCTATTCAAACAGACTAAAAACAATAATTCGACTAACTCAGAAATCTCACAATAGCAACTTTATAAATAATGCTACAAATAAGAATAAAGCTACATGGCAAATAATAAATGAATGCAAAAGAAATAAGCCGTTAGAAGGAATAAAATCAATTATAAAAGACAATAAAATTATAACTAATCCAAATGAAATCGCTCAAATATTTAATGATTTTTTTATTGACGAAATTGAATCAAATAGCATGAATAACATTAATAATAATTTAAAATATTTTCAAATGTTGACAGACGATGTCCTGTAGCAGCTTTATTCATGGACATGAGTAAAGCTTTTGATTTCGTGGATCGCTCAATACTTTTAAATAAATTGGAAAGATATGGGATTAGAGGTAATGCGCTCAAACTTCTTAAATCTTACTTGTCAGGAAGGAAACAAATTACAAAAATAACTAAACTTTGTGTTCATTCAAAAACAGAGCAGAGATATGTATCTTCTGAAAGGTCTACAAATTACGGCGTACCGCAAGGGAGCATATTAGGACCTTTGTTGTTCCTCGTTTATATCAATGACATGCCTATAGTAACAAACCATCCAATGGTCTTATTTACGGATAACAGTACTGTAATTTTTTGTGGTAATAATGATATTTTGACGTTCGAAAGAGAAATAAATAACTGCCTAGGACTATTAGCAGACTGGATGAAATCCAATAATTTAAAATTAATCTTGACATGACCAAAATAATGACATTTGAACAAAAAATTAACCATGGAAAACTTGACATACGATACGACAACAAAATAATTTTAGAAACCACGTCTACAAATTTTTTAGGGCTTGAACTACATAGAGACTTCTCTTGGAAAAGTCACACCGATAGTGTATGTAAACGACTAAGTCAATATTCATATGCTCTACATAAACTATCACAAAAAGTAAACCGAACAACATTAATTACAGCATATCACGCATATGTCACATCTACATTACGTTACGGCTTGATATTTTGGGGCAACTCCACGAATGTGGACATTGTCTTTAGGTCTCAAAAAAGATGTTTAAGAGCTTTATGCGGCATAAAAAACACGGACAGCTGTAAACCATATTTTAAGAGTCTAGGTATATTGACAGTGCCTTGTCTTTATATATTGGAAGTAGTCTTATTTATAAAAAATAATTTTTATTTATTTGACACGCTTGGTAGTTTACGTCACAGAAATAAGATACGGTTCAGAAGCCCGAGTGTAAATTTCGTGTCATTTGACGTAGTACGTAACGATCAAGTCAATCGTGCTAACTATCGATCGAAAGTACTTCGAAATAGTCAGAGTGTGAAATAATGCAAACCAATCTATTCGCATCGCGTAATCTCACTTTGCCGAAAGTCAGCCGAAAGTTAGGTAATTTTTTTTAAGTTGCCTACATTGCATTACGAGTATCTCTATTTCGTTTTATGGAGCAGCGAGTAAAAGAGATGCTAAATGCTCTATGCGTCGCGTCATGTTTCAATACAAATAGTCCTTTAAACGGTGATCTCAACCCAAATTATTTTTCTGTATTTCTACCAATATCTGCTGTATCGAAATACCAAATTACATAATTTTTCATGAATATAATATTATAATGTATGGAAGTTATATTATAATATTCATTATGTATCATACAGTTTTTCCATTTCTATTTATATTAAACAAAGATTGAATATTTTCTTTTATCATATACCGATTTGGGTTAGAAACCTACCGACATTTCTGAATTACTTTAAATTTTGACGTTCGCCTTCAAAAGCTTAGCGGTTTCTTGTGATTTTTGAATTTATTGAAGTTATAATATTATAATGTGCGCAATTTAGACCACGCCATTCCAATTTGAAATTCTGGTAAAGTTTATGGAGCAGTAAGTAAATAAATACATATACAGTTATGCATGTTTACATATAAAAATAATCACTTTATAACGAAGTAACGATATAAAAATTAAACTGCTTTATACGGAATTTATCGTGCTTAAAGCAGATTAATTGTAAATGATATATAAATTTTAATCATAAATTATAGTTATTTTACATAATATTATACTTCGTTTACGCGAATGTCATACATTTTAATTTTACAGACACGGTGACATACATAAACCGTCGAATAATGTAAAAGGCAGAAATCAAGCAATACAAGATTGGAAAACTTGCCAAATTTATTAAATAATGATCCCACCGGGGCAATGAAAAATACGGAAAAGTGAAGAAAGGTATCTACCTCATCGATTACGATAAATACCTACTTAAATAATGCATTTAACTGATGAGAGTTAATTATTTTCAGAGCCAAAATGACGATAATACTATTACTTTGTCACCAACATCGCCTATGCCTGCTAGAAGTCCTCAGGTTCTTGAAGCAGAAAGCATTCCTGTTATTGAGTTAAGTAGGTACATATACTGATTATAAAAATATTAATATTATAATTTATAACATTGTAAGCCCAATTAAGGAACCGACAACTGTTTCGAATTGTGAATGATAAATTGCTGTAATAGTTTTAATCACTTTGATATGTGACAGACATATAAGAATATATATGTGTGTGCTTCATCTTCATAATATTCAGGTGTGAATTTTAATTGCTTTCTTTTTTAGCTGAATGCGATATATGGAATATGCCTGGACCATCACATCAGAGTCTCCATACTCTACATTCAAACAATACGCACGTACCACAACCGGAAGCCGACACATCAACAGGATCCCAACGTCGTCGACGTGAAAAAGCAACTTCAATAAAGTGTCATAGACATATAAGAATATAAATGTGTGGCTTTCACACATTTATATTCTTATATCGATCGTTTGCCTGAAACTTACGTAAATGTAGCTTCAGTAACTTAGTAAACTCACTAACCTATATATGTTGACGTTCATAAATGTTACTTTGTGACCTAAATGAGTACATGGTTTTTGACTTTAATTTTAGATAAAGAAAATGAGAATGATTTCTATGTAACAGATGTTGTAGATGTTGTTAATTGATTAAAAGATAAACATTATTTTTATGTTAATGCGCCTGTCTTCTTTAATTAAATAAATAAATTTGAATATGGTGTCAGTAGTGTTATTTACAAAGCCACATTGGCACAGTTTTTATATATATTCTTAATAAAAACAAACATACTAAATCATATTCATGTAAGTAATTCATATTGCCAAAAACATTATAAGAAAATGAGAATATGACTTATGAATATAACAGTGAGAAAAGCGAATGTAATGATTATTATACCAATTGAGATCAAAATATAAAAAAGAACCAGTGACTACGTCTAGCTATTTGATCATGCAGTGCTCTTCCTCGAATCAACTCGGTGGTTGCTTGTTGCTCTTCCATATGCTGGACATGACCTATTGTATGACCTTTATGATGTTCACTTAGATCTAAAATTAAAGGAGATTTGTTTTAGTAAATCCTTAATGTTCATACTGTCCATTTGAAATATAGATTCATCTTAATATTATGAACCATTCTTACCTAAATCATCTGGTTCAGGTACTCTATAACCTAATGCAATATTATAGAGCACACTATTGTGCCTGAATAATTGTGGCCTGAATAATTTGTGCGTATTTTAGAGGCTTGTAATGCAATACTCTATCTTTGCAAAGGCAACGCCTACGATTGGTTGGTTGTAATTTGTTAGTTCTTCTAATTGCATATTTCCTATATATAGAAACAGGACGGCTTCCTTTGATAAGCAATATCTATTTCTAAATTCAATGTTACTGAGGTCTTCTACCGGATTAAATGAGGCACGAAAATCAGCTCTCTTTTTCTCAAGTAATTTATTTCATCTTGGTAATGAGTGGCCATCATCAGTTTTCACCAGAAAAAGCTACGAGCCGTCATTTTCACCCAAAAATAAACACAAAATTACACAGTTATTAATATCGTATTCAATGTCAACTACGTCTACGTCTAACTATGTCTCACCAACCCAACAACAAGTGAGTTTACTGCACGACCGCGTTACCGTTTCGAGACGATTGTAAATGTCAAATTTTAGTTCACACTCGCATAATCTTGAAAAACGTTTGCCGAAACTATCAATACCGCGTCCGACACGATAATTTTTACGTCACTTCTAGTGACACCGCTATTGTAGTAGTGCAAACGATTTCACACTCGCTCGTTTTTCTTACAATAGTCTTCGCCAGGGGCGCTTTGTAAGTTACCATACATTTGTTAGTCGATACGACAAATTTGTAGATTGAGTTAGCTTTATGAAAAATCCACAGATGGGCCTCAGACCACATAAAAATCTGTTTATAATAGGAACTTTTTAGGCATGGCACCCAAAATATATAATAAACTACCATCATGTGTTTTAGAAAGCAACAATATAAAAGTATTTAAAAAACAAGTAAATGACATATTAGTAAATAAGACATATTACTCAATTAACGAATATTTAAATGATACTAATATTAATAGACAATTCATTAAATTATTAATTAAAATAAAAAATAAAATAACTCTGCATGCCTGTAATGGTAGAACATAGTGAACTGCGCATTCATTCAACATCTTGTAGTATATAAAATTATGTACCTATGTTCAGCAATAAATGATTTCGAATTGTGAATTTTTTGAATTTTTGAACAAGTTCTCCCCTGGGATTTATGCTATTATTTATTATTTCTTTCTTTGTAATGGTGTATCTTTTTTGGCAATGTGTATTTTAGGCTTTTTTTGGGCTTACCAACATGTACGGTTTCGTTACCGTACATATCTATTCTGTCGATGCAGCAATACTAAAATGGGCACACAAGAGCATTGCAATTTATCTCATATTGTTGTGGTATATAATGATGTAAATTATAATAAGATTCAAGTACATTTATAACTATAATTATAAACCAATACACTTGCTGAGAGAAAGATCATACTTATTATTAAAACTTGTAAGCATTTTAATTTAATTTATAACTTGTGGTTCTTTCTGTGTACTTCAACAACTTACATATATATATCTTCTAGTGTAGGACTATTAACTGGCTCCTACACTCATAAATTCTGATAATAATACCTTTAGATGGTGGCCTCGATGGCGTAGTGGTTAGTGTAACCGACTGCCACGCCTGAGGTCACGGGTTCGATTCCGCACAAGTCAAACATTTGTGTGCATGAACATTGATGTTTGTCTTGTTCTGGGTGTTTTTATGTATAATATGTAAGTATTTACAAAAAAAAAATTGTATATAAGTATGTATGTTTATCCATTGTCTAGTATCCATAACACAAGCTCTGCTTAGTTGAGGCTAGATGGTGATGTGTGTATGTGATAGAATATTATATTATTTAGAATATTAATACCCTCCGCTGAGATATCAATTTCTGGGACTCATTGCCTCGATCATCCCCTTCAAAATTTTGCATGTTCCAACCATCTGATCATATGACCGCCTCGTCTCTAATGACTTAAAATACAAAAAACCCAACAAAAAAATTGTAGGAGCCATGCAATTTCTTAAAAATAAATCTACACGCTAGCTCGCTACTAGAGCCTCGTCGCTTGTCACACAGTAGAGTACGTGCGCGTGTGAGTGACGACTGCACACGCGATACTAATATGTCACTTGTGTTGTGGAGCTGACACCACACACGTGCGCTAATATTACTCCAATCTCTAGAAGAAGAGAGGTATTTTGTGTCGATTAAAGAACTTCGAGCATTAAGGCTCATTCCTTGCCTGGTCCTTAAGACGCCTCGTGCTGAGACGAAACATGTGTCAACGCATATTTTGTGTTCGAGGCGGAATACTGTAAGTTGGAGTACGTCCGGATCCCACGACGTGGCTCTCCCTATTCAGAGGAGTTTGGTATTGTCATCCTTTTTCTATTGCAATAGTTGCGTGGCGGATTCATTTCTTACCATTTTTTTACGTCAGTCTCAATTAAAACAATAAAATCTTTACGTCATTTATTAATCACTATTACTCGATTTAAAAGGCATTTAGTCCTAAGTAGTTACTTGCGTTCGAGAGACCAACTTGCGCCAATTTCTTGCTCATAGGTATACCCTCAATTTCTGGGTTGAAGCCTTTCCATTTCTGCATCCATTTTTGCTGTCTTGAATAGAAAATAAAAACATTTAGTGTCATACATGTGCTTGGCCTAGTCATCTCTATCACTATGCAGCGCGATATTGACTAAATATTTCGGTAAGAAGCTAAAGTTGTAGACATCTTATACAATAACAAAACGGTGAAGAACAACACCACGAGGAAACCTGCATGTCTAAGAGTTCACAATGATATTCTCAAGGATATGTGAAGTCTATCAACCCGCATTAGGTCAGCGTGGTGGACTATGGCCTAACTCTCCATACACTGAGAAAGGGCCCGTGCCCAGCAGTGGGACAGTTTAATACAGGGCTGATAGTATTAAAATATTAGAGGTATCAGTGCCTTTACCTAAGTCTTCTCTTGTATTCCTCTTCAGTTATTTGAAATGTCACATTTGTAGAATTATTCTTTGGATATTGTCTCCGATGAATACGGTTTGGTAGCTTACTATATATCTCATCGACTCTAGCATTTTGCATGGCTTCTATTTCGTTTGCATTCAGCATATACAAATCTGCATACCCAAGCTCTTTAGCTTCTTGATTGTTGTTCAACACTGCAAGAAAAGAAGACCCATTTCCGACACAATTTTTTT
Source organism: Catocala nupta (assembly GCA_963675205.1). NCBI lineage: Eukaryota > Metazoa > Arthropoda > Insecta > Lepidoptera > Erebidae > Catocala > Catocala nupta. Next base: position 4,633,637 of record OY776108.1, on the reverse strand, counting down.
CTTTAATATACATCTCACGCACTCGGTATAATTCCTGTGTCGCGGGGGATTTTACAAACATTCAAACAACGGATACGAAGAACATCCACAAATTTTTGTCCCGTGTGGGAATCGAACTTGGTGCGGCGGTGGTTATCGCTTAAACTACGCCAAACATGCAGACTTTTTTGCATTTACTGTTACTATCCTTTTTTTTTTTTTTGATACTCAGGAAAAATGCTTCATGCACTACCCGCCGGCTAGGGGATGGCACCGGCGGGGCGTGTGGGACTCCCAGCAAGACGCACTGGTATACCGGATATATGGCGGGAACACCGCGCGCGCCCTCTCGGGGCATTTAATTTACGGGTGGCGGGGTCCCCTGAGGCCCCGCCACCCGTAAGGGAGCCCCTAGGTGGGGGGCAGGAGAGCGACATAAGCGCGTCTCCTGCGCCCCCTCCTCCGGCGGCGGACGTCCGGGACGTAAGGATCGTTCTCACGCCCCCGCTCCGCCGCCTCCTTCTGCGAGATGACAGCCTCGCAGAAGGACCTCATTGCGCCCCAGCACCTGTCGTCGCCGACCATCTTGGATATGACGGTCGGCAACGAGAGGTCGGGGCCAATCACGGTGACTAGGGCACAGCGCTCCGCGGCCCTACTGTTACTATCCTTTTCTTTTTTTTTTGATACCCAGGAAAAATGCTTCATGCACTACCCGCCGGCTAGGGGACGGCACCGGCGGGGCGTGTGGGACTCCCAGCAAGAAGACGCGCTGGTATACCCACTAAAAAACCTGGGGTGTTCCCTCTCTCACCCAATGGGGAGGGGGGCCAGTTGGGAATTTAGAAGATTCAACCACCCTGTGTGGATGCCGGCCGGGTCATTTTTTTTTTCGGACCCGACCACCTCTCGTCCCCAGGGGAGAGCCTGACTGCTCTCCCCTTTCGACATTAGAAAGGCGCGCGGAAACACCGCGCGCGCCCTCTCGGGGCTTTTAGTTTACGGGTGGCAGGGTCCCCTGAGGCCCCGCCACCCGGAGCCCCTAGGTGGGGGGCAGGAGAGCGACATAAGCGCGTCTCCTGCGCCCCCTCCTCCGGCGGCGGACATCCGGGACGTAAGGATCGTTCTCACGCCCCCGCTCCCGACAGCCTCGCAGAAGGACCTCATTGCGCCCCAGCACCTGTCGTCGCCGACCATCATGGATACGACGGTCGGCAACGAGAGGTCGGGCACTGTTACTATCCTTTTTTTTTTTTTTTTTTTGATTTTTTTTTTTTTTTTTTTTTTTTTTTTGATTCCCAGGAAAAAATGCTTGATGCACTACCCGCCGGCTAGGGGACGGCACCGGCGGGGCGTGTGGGACTCACCAGCCTAGTGCTGGGATACCCACTAAAAAAACCTGGGGTGTTCCCTCTCCCACCCAATGGGGGGGGCCAGTTGGGAGTCTAAACAGATTCATCCATAGCAGGCCCCCCCGTGTGGGTGCCGGCCGGGTCAATCGGACCCGACCTCCTCTCGTCCCCGGGGGAGAGCATTTCACTGCTCTCCCCTTTCGACGTTAGAAGGCGCGCGGGAACACCGCGCGCGCCCTCTGTGGGTTCTTACTCACGGGTGGCAGGGTCCCCTGAGGCCTTGCCACCCAGAACCCTTAGGTGGGGGGCAGGAGAGCGACATAAGCGCGTCTCCTGCGCCCCCTCCTCCGGCGGCGGATGTCCGGGGCGTAAGGATCTTCCTCACGCCCCCGCTCCGCCGCCTCCTTCTGCGAGATGACAGCCTCGCAGAAGGACCTCATTGCACCCCAGCACCTGTCGTCGCCGACCATCATGGATACGACGGTCGGCAACGAGAGGTCGGGGCCAATCACGGCGACCAGGGCACAGCGCTCCTCGGCCCACGCCGGACACTCCTCCAGCGGCACTGTTACTATCCTAAGCTAACCTAGAATTACAGTAGCACAGTCATGGGCGAAATAACCCATCCGGTTAGTCTCCTCATTACTGTCACTGCGTCGAGTATTGTATGTTGACGGGGCACAAAACAATCCACAATAGTTGATACTAGATTTTGCCCATGACTCGCGTAAATGTAGGTTAGTGACAGTACATTTTTCCCTTTTATTCATATTCGTAAGTGAACGTGACCACCGTGTTTCGAACCAGCTACAGACATGGAATATGCCCGTTTGATATCTAGCTACGAAAACAGAATTAAATTTCTGCTTTCGTTACTGGTTTTCATAACCAGCTACCTAAATGAAATTATTTTTCTCTGTTCATAACTGGTTACAAAACAGAATAATGCATTCATTCTTCGTAACTTGAAGTTCTTCGTAACTTAAAGCAGAAATTTAATTCTGTTTTTCAATAAAACGAATTTCCTTGTTCGTAGCTGATTACGAAAGTTCAGTTACGAATGTGGATGAAAGGCTTTTTTCTGGACACGCTCTCTGTACCCTTTGGGTTGATGAGCGCCTTGGAGTTCAATCATCAACACAAGTGATACAGAGAGTTGTAGCGTGTCTACTAGCTGAAGGTGGCCACTTTGAGTAACTGCTGTAGCTATTGTAATTTAATATTGTAAAACCATTAAATAAAATCTAATATGAATGTTAAGTGTTTTAATTTGTTTTCCTGTTTAGGGTACCGACAAAGACCTTTTGTGCCTGCGCATAGGCTATGTTCAAACAACAATAACTTTTAAAGTATAGACACACAGTTGTAAATTTTGTATTTTAGCTTAGCTCAACATCTGTCGATCTAGTACAAAAATGAAAAGGGTTATGGGGGTGTTCTTGAAGTAATTTACAATAAATTGTTGATATGCATAATTTTCTGATCTTTTTTATTGAGTTTCCTATTGTTATCAAAAATTATGGACATGTGAACACATTGTTTTGTGATGTATATGATAGACAGTATTGTTGTCCTTCGAATTAGCCTGTTTTTATCTCAGTAAGACCAAAACTTTGGAAGATATTAATTTTTTTGTACCCACATAGGGAATATTTCGACGAAAAACAAAATGGCTGCCACTTAGCGGGGAAGTGGATTGGATCCAAGTATTAAGTGTATTTGTGTATAAAAATAGATGTTATATAAGCATTTAGAATATCGCTAGTCCATGACCGGACACACTATATATTAAAACGTGAAGCAAAAACTTTGTACCCTTTTTTATGAAAATTGTGCGGACGCAGGAGTATGATATTTGGCACAGTTAAAGTTTATTTGGAGGAGTGGCGAATCCTAATATTTTTATGAAATATGCATTAGAAATACATTAAATTAATGATAAAACACTACACGCACACAACCATGCATTTGACACACGCAGTCGAATCGCGTTCGTAGTATTTCGGCATGGTTCGGTTGATGTCGTACAATTCTTCGTAACTATGGTTACATACCTTAAGTACCTATTGGAATTTCGCGGTATATATAATAACGATCAAACATAAAATTTAAATCAATTATGGTTGAATTTTGACCAATTGGCGACCGCTGGTAATAATAAATACAGGTTTTTAAAACAAAAGACTTTTTTAAATAAACATTGCATTTCGTACAGAAACCCCAATATAAGATGCAGGACCAGAATTGTTAGATGACTGTTGACGTAGTGGTCTATGGTCACCTCGCCGCTGCCACTGCGCCGAGTGTCTTGGGTTCGAATCCCATACGAGACAAACATTTATGAGATCCACAAATGGTTGTTACAAGTCTAGATGTTCTTTGTGTCCGTTGTTTGAATGTTTGTAAAGTCCCCCGCGACTCAGGAATTATCCGTAGTGCGATCGTTGTCTTTTTTAATAATGTAACACAATATGCTGGGTGTAAGGGATGGTGTACAGAAAACTTTAGGAAGACGTATGTCTCTATGGGTATTTATCTCGACGCAAACTTCTAATAACCATAAAAACGCAAGATTAAGATTTTATATTGATACCAATACAATGCACACATGCGACAATATAGGTAATTACGTTGCTGTATTTTAGTAAAATGTGGTATTCTTTGATTTTTATTTATAAAATGGATGGTTATGTAAGGCAAAGGCACCTACTGATTCCGCGCTATTTTCAACAAAACTCAAAAGAACATTAAAAATTAAGGATATGTACACCTATCTTTCTGTGGAATTGGCTATTTTTATCAAAAGTGCTAGTTATCATATTTTTGAAAATACTCGTAGTTTGACTATAATAATTCGTTAAAAACGTAAAATCACGTAAAATTGGAAAAAGCCCAAGGCACCTTATTCCGATTTAAAAATTCTTATTCCGATGCATTGGGTCCCTAATTCCGAGTATACAAAATGAAAAGGAAAGGAGATGGGGAGAACAATACATGATGTTCAAAATTCAAATCTATCCATTCTCTTTGGATTTTAATCAGCCATACTTCCTTTCTTACAAGATTAATAAAATGGCACCACATTATGTAAGTAAATACATAGATAGTAACATACGTTTTAATTAGTGTAGATTTAGCTTTATTTTTGTTAGTTAAGTACTTACTTATCTACTAAATAAAACGAATAATCAAAATCAACATAATAAAAACACTGACAGTATCACAATATGAGATTCTTTTTATGACATTAATTCAGTCACTAAAAACAGCAATTAATTTAAATGTTCAAACATAAAAACAACTATATTTATACCCGATTACTAATCTTGTATAAAATCAAAAGTATTTTTTTTTATTTAGGAATAACAGTAAGATATTTATATAAATTATTAAGTAGTATAAAAGTATTCTTGTAATATTCATATCAAAAATTATTATTTTTACTTATTAAGAGATTACAATATTTAGTATTATATTCGCGTTGTATTAGCTTCATGGTAACAATAGCTATCGTTAGGTTAAATAACGTAATTAAATAAATAGAAATCAATTAATCTGAAAGAAAAGGAATACAATTAATAACGATTTATCACTTTATCCAATGGAGAGCTATGTCGAATCATCCGATGTTCGTGACGAATAATTCGGTGAAGGTTTTCTTAACACTGGAAGCTTTTTTATTTCTTATGGTCATCGTAACGTCTTCATCATCGTTGGATGACTCAGAGTTCAATGTGTAAGTTGGATTATTTCTTAGATGTGGTAAGGCTATTTGTATATTGTTGTCATCTAAGTATGTCTCAGTTTCTTGATCTCCTTAAATATTTTCTGGGATTTATTGTTTCTTTAATTCTTTTTACTCCTCTGTAGCGTTTTGAGGTTTTGATTAATATATATTAATTTTTAATCTCTTTTCTCTTCATTGAAACAGAGAAAACTCTTTTCTCTTCTTTTAAAATTCCCGGAAAACTTAAACTACTATATACGGATTTTATCGCATTGTTTATTTAACACTGTAACTATTACATAACTTTGAAAAACTGTTACCCTACTGCTACTATTATTATTGAAAACTCTTTTCTCTTCTTTTAAAATTCCCGTCTCTTTTTCTTTCTTTTCTTTAGCAACTCTACGTTGATATTTATAAATTCGTCTGATATTGCAACCGTTGGAATAGTTTTTTAGTTTGTCTAGTTAAATTTTTCTTCGGGAATTTTGGAAAATAAAAAGCTGTTTTAAATGAAGTTGGAAAATTTGGTTTCTTATTAGAAGGGGCGCTTTCAACTACTATAGTATCGTTCGTATTCTTTAGGTTAGGATTATGAAAAGGTTTGGGAATATACAGCGCTTGATCACTGCTTGACTGCCGTGAGCTTGTTCGAGATGAAGGAACATTTAGAGTCCTGGAACAACAAGGTTGTGATACATCTTCAGATACATGCACAAGTTAGTTACTGAAACCATAAAGACTTGCTAAGCAAAACGTGTAATATAATGAACACTCTGTATATAACGTGTGTTATATACAGAGTCTGTATGTGTGTGTCTCGAACAACCTAATGCCGACATAAATACATCAAAATAGCGTTTTATAAAATTAAATCAAGTTTACTCATTCCGAGTAATAAAAAGTAAAATATTGTTGAAACTACTTCATACATTTCGATTTTATTCATTAATGATGTACCAATTCCAATATATATTAATGTGCGTGAATAATAAGTTTAGTTGTCAATAGAAATCATACGGAACAGACGTGTTTTTCTCATTCCAAAATCACAGTGCGAACTACAACCTTAACACCTCAACATATGGTCGAATATCGAACCGGATTATCTATAAACATCGACGCGACGGACCGGCTACCTGCGCTGCGGCCGCGAGAACAATAGGACCCCACATTCCTAAGCATCGAGCGAAGTTGTTTACGCAAATAGATTAGCACAGTTTATTACATTGTTATTAATGTTATAAATCGCTATAATTAGATAAACATTTGAATATACAATAACTTCACGATTTAGCGATGACGTCCCAAGCAGATCAAGCTTTGAGTATACTTGAAGATACAGCATCGTTGCTCAAGAAAATTCAAGTTAATCTCAAGAAGTGCCCCAAAGACCGATTGTCTAAACCTGGTTATTTGCAAACTCGAATACAGACGATTGAAGAGTACTGGAACACTTTTAAGAAGGCACATCAAGATTTGCTCAAGTGTACCACACGGGAACAACGCGCTGTGATTTCGTACTTCGTTAATGATGAATTTTGCTTACAAGAAGACCTGTATATGTGCATGTTAGGAGACCTGAAGGACTTATTAGCTACGCAAACAAACAAGACAGCTGATCATTCTACATGCAGCAGTGTGTCGTGCGAAGGTCACACAAGGATAAAGCTACCTAGCATTAAGTTACCCACATTTTGTGGAAATTATGATGAATGGCCTACATATAAGGATTTATTTACGTCATTAATTCACGAATGCACGAAATTAAGTGATGTTGAAAAATTGCATTACTTAAAGACTAGCGTTGCAGGCGAAGCAGCATCTTTATTAAAGCACATTCAAGTGACCGGTGCTAACTATGTACAATCTTGGGAAACGATGAATCACCGTTACAACAATAAACGCCTTATAGTTAATGCACTTCTTAAACGATTATTTACGCTTAAGAAATGCACCACTCAATCTGCAACACAGCTGAAAACTCTTCTGGATACCACCAGCGAGATTATTAACAGCTTGAATAATTTGCAAGTATCTACCGGTTCCTGGGATCCTATAATTATATTTCTGGTTGTTCAGAAATTGGACTCGTAGTCACATAAGGAGTGGGAACAGGCTGCTTATTCGGTGAATTCAGAAGAATTATCTACCTGGAAAGACTTACGTGAATTTTTAGAAGCTACATTCCGGACGCTCGAACTTGTTAACCCTACCTCTTGTACCAAGAATACCAAAGAGCGTGTCTTCCACGTCACCACCTCTGAAAATGAACAGAAGAAAATATGTGCTTTGTGTAAAGAGGTGCATACACTATGTCACTGTAGCAACTTCATTAAAATGACAGTTAACAATCGACGAGAACACGTTAAAACAAGCAAACTCTGTTTCAACTGCCTGGCAGCGGGACATTCAGTTGTCAAGTGTCGTATGCCAGTGTCATGCCGCATTTGTAAGAGACGCCATCATACACTTTTACATCAACCAAGGGATATGGATGAGTCGACATCCCACGCAGATTCTCACCAGTCGATCTCATCTCAAGCAGATGTAGAAGAGAAGAAGGTTCATCATGCAATGGTTGCGTCGCATCACATCTCCGGGCAGAAGATTGCTCTATTAGCCACTGCAGTAGTTATTTTGAAGAGTGACAATGGAAACACTACTGTGTTGAAGGCGCTAATAGATTCAGGATCTCAAGCGTGTTTCATAAGTGAGAAGGCAACTCAGATCCTGAAATTACACAAATCTTCAGTGAACGCAATTGTCTCTGGAATGGAATCCATGAAGATTAAAGTCAAGCACGAGGTCGAAGTTCAGTTGTTGTCACGATGGGAAGAAAGTTTCAAATTACCTATTAAAGCCTACGTGATGTCCAAGCACTTGACTGCAAATGTACCGTCAAGCACCATTATGAAGACTGACTGGCGACACTTAACAAGAATTCAACTTGCAGATGAAAATCATTTCGCATCTGGAACAATAGATTTGCTGCTAGGAGTAAATAAGTACGCAGCAATTCTTAAACAAGGTCTCATCAAAGGACCACCAGGTACTCCATGCGCCCAAAACACTCATTTGGGATGGATATTAATGGGTGGAACATCTGTAAAATTCAGTGAAAAGGAAAGAGCAATAAAAGTTTTAAAGCAAGAAGTAAACATTGAAGATCTACTAAAGACAATTTGGGAAGTTGATTTTGACACAAATAGAACACCTACACTTAAAGAAAAGGAATGTGAAACCATATACAAGAAAACACATAAGAGAGACAAGAATGGGAAATACATTGTAAAATTACCGTTTAACACAGAACACCCAAGATCACCTGAAGGAAACACCCGTGAAATAGCAAAAAGAAGATTAGTGCAGTTAGAAAGAAGATTAAAAAAAGATAGAGAACTTTATCAAGAATACACTAAAGTAATGAACGAATACATAGAATTAAAACATATGGAAGTAGTACCTTCTGACCAAATTGAAAATAAATCAGTGTACTTACCTCATCACACGGTGATACGAAGTGATAAAGAAACCACGAAAACTCGTGTCGTGTTCGACGCATCGTGCAAAGGCTCCAATGGTATCTCTTTGAACGATGAACTTCTGTCAGGCCCTGTCCTGCAAGATGATCGGAGAAGCCTAATCATACGATGGCGAACTCATGCCATTTGTTTCGTTTCCGACATTCAAAAAATGTACAGGATGATATGGATTGATAAATCAGATACAGATTTTCAAAGGATTCTGTGGAGAAATAAGCAATCTGAAGATATTAAGGACTACAGACTCTTGACTGTAACTTTCGGAACAGCGTCCGCACCATATCTAGCCGTGAGGACACTTATGCAATTAGCTGACGATGAAGGCGCCAAGTATCCCGAAGCTGCCAGAATATTGCGAGAAGATTTGTACGTTGATGATGTAATGTCGGGATGTGATACTCTAGAAGAAGCCATAAGAATCAGTCAAGATCTAAAAGAACTACTACATCTAGGTTGTTTTCAATTGAAGAAATGGTCATCTAACAGTCGCGACTTTATGGAAACCATAGATCCAAATGAAAGAACATCCAATGCACTCCTGAAATTGAATATCGATGGAATAGTTAAGGCACTAGGTATACAGTGGAACCTAGGAACGGATCAGCTGGAATATAAATTGAACTTACCTGTTATTGGCGATGTCATTACAAAACGCAGCGTTCTCTCCGACATTCAAAAGTTGTTCGATCCGCTCGGCTGGATAGCCCCCTGTCTTGTCATGGCAAAAATTCTTATACAACAACTATGGCAGGAGAAAGTTGATTGGGATGAAACCTTGAACCATACGTTATCTGAAAAATGGGCTACAATACGATCCGACTTAGAAAACGTGAATGGAATCTTCATAAACAGGTGGATGGGAACGTCAACCAAAGAGAACATCGAAATCCACGGATTCAGTGACGCGTCTGTGCAAGCGTATGGCGCTGTCGTTTATTGCCGTGTCATACACTCAGATGGTACAGTCAGAGTCTCTATAATCGCTGCAAGAACAAGAGTCGCGCCCTTGAAAACGATTTCGTTACCACGGCTTGAATTGTGTGGAGCTTTATTATTATCTAGGCTGATCAAACAAATACAAGGAGCTATGAGAATTCGCACTTCACAGACCTACGCTTGGACTGATTCGTCAATAGTCATTTCCTGGTTGTTTGGCGATTCAAATCGATGGAAACCATTTATAGCCAATCGCGTCGTTGAGATTACAACCAACTTAAACTGCAATCAATGGTTTCACGTTCAGTCTAATGACAACCCTGCTGACATTGCATCTAGGGGAATGTCCGTAGCCAATCTGAAAAGCTGTGATTTGTGGTGGAATGGACCAGAATGGTTGTCACAACCGAAGATACAGTTCACTAGACCAAACATAATACCAACAGAATTAGAGAGAAAGAAGAACACTGTGCAAGCCCTTAAAATAACAAGCGATGAAAATGATGTAAGAAACAAATTATGTTTACAATTTGATAGTTTTGACACTCTAAAAGAACTAATAAGAACAATCACATACTGCAAAAGATTTCTGAAACAAAAGGAATTGAATTATAACATAGATAGCATTATGACAACAGAAGAACTTCAAACATCATTGCAAATTTGTATAAGAAGAGCACAAGAGGAAGAATTCGAAGAAGAGATAGATAGACTGAAAAGAAAGAAAATTGTGAAGAGATCAAGTAAAATAAAATTTCTCGATCCTTACCTTGACAGTGCTGGTATCCTGAGAGTAGGCGGTCGGCTCAGGAACTCGGAGCTAGACGACGAAATCAAGCACCCAATAGTTCTAGGTAGAAACACCAAACTTACCACTCTTATAGTGGCAGACGCTCACACAAAGACATTGCACGGAGGATTACAGTTGATGCTTACTTACCTCAGATCTAAATACTGGATACTTCGAGCAAAGGCGTTGGTCAAAGAGTACGTTCGCCGCTGTTTAGTATGTGCAAAGCTAAATGCTAAGGCCAAGACGCAAGTAATGGGCGACTTACCGCGAGCACGCGTAAAACCTGCTAGAGCTTTTCTTAATTCAGGAGTCGACTTCGCTGGACCACTTCAGATTTTAATAACTAAGGGTCGAGGCGCTAAAACCAGTAAGGCGTATATAGCTATTTTCGTATGTTTGGCCACAAAAGCAATACATTTGGAGTTAGTCAGCGATCTGAGTTCAGCAGCATTCATCCATGCCTTCAAAAGGTTTTGCGCACGCAGAGGTAAATGCACAAATATATGGAGTGACCAAGGGCGAAATTTTGTCGGTGCCAACAAGGAGTTGTCAGATGCCTGGAAGCAAGCTGGCCTGCAACTTGATGGAGAAGTTGCTGAGTTATTAGCTAACGACGGAACTCAATGGTATTTTATACCAGCCTACTCACCTACTTTTGGAGGACTTTGGGAGGCCGGAGTCAAATCTATAAAATATCACCTGAGGAGGATACTCACTACCAATCTGACATTCGAAGAGATGACAACGGTACTTTGTGATATTGAGGCCTGTTTGAACTCCCGACCATTATGCCCAATGGACAACGACAACATGCAGCCACTAACACCTGGTCATTTTTTAATAAGCGAACCACCAGTTATAATACCAGATCCAACTATGAAGGATGTCAAAATGAGCACTTTAACACGTTGGCAATATACTAGAAAATTGTTAAACGACTTCTGGACGCGATGGCAAAACGAGTATTTGACTAGACTTCAACACAGGCCTAAATGGCTGAAACGCGAAGAAGAATTTAAAATTGGAGATATAGTTCTAGTCAAACATAATAATCTGCCACCAGGCAAGTGGTGCATGGGACGAATAACAGATAAACATCCCGGTCCCGATGGTTTTACCAGAGTGTACAGCGTGAAAAGTGGAGATCACGTAACCAAGCGATGTGTTACGAAGTTGTGCGCCCTACCTATAGATACAGATACAAATTAGTATTATAGTTTGTATATTATGTACGCCCACATTTCACAATTCATATCTATTTAATTTAATGCTGCATTATGAATGTCTTGTTATGTTTTGATCTTGCATGCAGTTTGTAAATTTTGAAAGAACCATATGTTCTTTGGTGGGCGGCTTATGTTGAAGCTACTTCATACATTTCGATTTTATTCATTAATGATGTACCAATTCCAATATATATTAATGTGCGTGAATAATAAGTTTAGTTGTCAATAGAAATCATACGGAACAGACGTGTTTTTCTCATTCCAAAATCACAGTGCGAACTACAACCTTAACACCTCAACAATATTTTTTAATAGAATATAAATAAATGAATCTTTCATTGCGATATCTGTCAAACATTATATAACTCAGAATCAGGATTATATCAGAATACAATAATAACTTAAATTTCTATACTTAGTTTTTCCCTACAACAAATCAATAAAGTACTTAAACAGACAATATTTGACGTGATATAATTAGTAAATGCGACCCCACAGTGTATCTCGGAAATACATTTTTATATTAATGCATTATTTAAGCAATCAGAATTAAAAACATTAAGAGCTTAATTATTGAAATACCTTCAAAATAAATAAAAAAGATAACGTCTATGAAATTGCAATTCCGTGGTATACATCGACATTTACGAACCACCTCAAACATTTGGCACCTAATACCGTGGTATTTTAAAAACTTATTTGTTCCTCAATTTGTGGAGATTATATTCAAATGTTGAGTATTTTCGATAAAAAATATGGCCTATCCTGTATTTCAACCTAAACAAAATCTCACACAGTATAAAAATATCATCTAAAACACTCTTTAGCAAATGGATGTACTCACGTGAATAAGGTCCAAAATGTATGAAGCGCGTTCGAGTCGGCCGCTAGCGTTGAACTTACCGATTATTGATTCACACACACTAAAGCGCTTTTTTGCTCTTATATATGAACAGATAGAATATCTATTGAATAATATATTTTGCAGACAAAATAACTTGTAAATTACTTAGAAAAAGCCGTTCTTCTAAATGCATCGGCATATAGTACCATTTTAGAATCCCTCGGATTTGAGTGCCTGTACCTTATTATCTTACGATTCACAGTCAGAAAAACGGTGAACTGCAGAAAAATGAGAATTTTCTTGAAGAAAATTCCAATGTTAAAATCGTTTAGAATAATGGTCTGAATCTACTATTTCAGTTTTCGGTACGCCATCCCATACACCCAGTATATTCGAATAATTATTCTATATTCGTCGATTGTTAGTAGTTACTTATCTGATACACTCACATTGCATGGCACTTTCTGCTGCCATCTCTTTATTCAACTTTGCCCGTTTTTGCGAAGCAGCCTTCAGTACATCATAGAATAAATTCTTCTCAATTCTTATTTCGTTATAATCACTCACTGCAAATATATTTCAAAGTCAAGTCAAAGTCAAAGTAATTTATTGATTTAGGTCATTAAGTAACACTTTTGAACGTGAAAATATAAAGGTTAGTGAGTTTACTAAGTTACTGAAGCTACATTTAGGGTAGTTGCTAGGTTCAGGCAAAGGGTTGAGCTTATGAGAAGAAACCTGCAAGAAAATCACGGCTACTCGTTTAAATCGCCAATTAAATATAATTTCAGTATTTTACATATAGTACTGACTTTTCACATATGACATTGCCAGGGACATTGCATCATTGGCATGTTTCTACAGAATATACCACAGGGAGTGCTCTGAAGAGTTATTCCACCTCAGAACTATCCAGAACAACACGTGCTGGGCTCAGATGCCATCCTTACACGGTGGAGTCGACTAGAGTGCGTACCAACAAGTTTGGGTCCTCATACCGCTGCCGAACGATCAAGGCATGGAATTCTCTGCCAAGGCACGTTTTTCCTTCTTCCTTCAATCCTGGGTCCTTTAAGCGGCGCGTGAAAAAGCACCTTCTCAGGCGACAGACGAAAGTAGAGACCTCAACATCGCCTCGGCTGTTATAAGGACGGTGTGAAGGCCACTGCTCTTAGACCACACGACTGCTTACCATCAGGAGGACTGTGGTCATTTTGACGAGCAAAATAAAATTTAAAAACAATCTATACAAATGTAATCTATTTTTTTATTTAGGCTTAGCAACAACTACTTACACTACACTTCTTTTTTACATAAAAATCTACATAATCGTATAGTAGCCTATTATAGGCAGGCACATAAAATAATAGCAGCTTTTGTCCGCGGATTCGCTCGCGTAAATGTAGGTTAGGTTAGTTACCTACCACAAATACATTAAAAAAAATAAAAAAATAAAAATCGGTCCAACCATTTCCGACGAGAGCGATTGTAGTCGCTCTCCTCCGAAACGGCTGGACCGATTTTTTCGATTCACCGCGATACGAGATTTTTATATACATACTGAGTCTGGCCATAAATACTGTGACAATTAAAAATGAACTATACATTTGAATTTAGAATCCGTCTTTCTTATATGAATATTCATTGTGCTTTCTCATTTCGCAGTATCAGTGTTAAATATTTTGTTATATTAAAATGGGGTGGGGTGATAAAGAGAACCGAATTGCTGTGATAGCATTACACAAAGTATGGCAGCCAAATGCAATTTTTGAAACTCTCCATCCAGTTGGTATTAGTCGAATGTTTATGTGCCGGGCTAGTGATAGGTACAATGATACCTCCTCTGTTTGTGACAGAAAAAGATCTGGCCGTCAACGTAGTATTCGTACGAAAAAGGCGCTCAAAGCAGTGAAGGCAACAATTCGAAGAAATCCTGTTCGAAAGGAAAAGATTTTATCTCGGGAAATGAATATAGCACCTAGAACTATGTCGCGTATTTTCAAAGATGACTTATGGCTTGCAGCCTGTAAGAGACGCACTGGTCATTATTAAAATGATAATTAAAAATGAATTGGGTGGTAAAATCAAAACAGTTTCTTAAGCGGTACGCAAAGGGAGGTCACAGAAAATTTTTATTTATTGTATAGAAATTTTAAATTTCTTGTTGTTGAGCAACGTTTTAACAAGCTGAATGCCCGAGTTTTGCTCAAACCTCTATAGAAGCTTCCCAATTAGTCAGCAGAGTACAACATGGACATTATCCGACTTCAGTGATGGTTTGGTGGGGTGTTAGCTATCAAGGAGTGACTGAACCATATTTTTGTGGAAAACTGTCCAAACATCAGCACAAGTGTATCTAGATACGATTTTTAAGAAGGTGGTTAAGCCTCTTAACAACACTATGTTCCATACCCAAGAATGGTCATTTCAAGAAGACTCAGCACCGGGTTATAAAGCTCGATCCAACCAAGCGTGGTTGGAAACGAACGTTTCGGACTTCATCAGAGCTGAAGACTGGCCGTCATCTAGTCCCTAGATCCAGATCTTAATTCACTGGATTATTATTAATGGTTAGTTTTGGGGTGTATGACATGCTTAAACGCCATGATAATTTGGAATCCCTAAAACAATCCATAAGATTGGCAGTAAAAAAATTTCCATGGAGAGAGTACGTGTTTCTATTGATAAGTGGCCTCAACGTTAAGGACTGTATTAAAGCCAATGAAGATCACTTTAAATGAGCTTCATATTCATGGCATTTTGTAAAATTTTGTTAGTGACAATAAACTTTATTATTATTATTATTATATACAAAGGTATATAAAAAAAAAATATATTAATGTATAAACTAACACACATTACAGTTATAAATGTTTTATGCAATAGGCAAAAAAGGACGTTTTCTTGTACCAATATTTATGGCAAGACTAGGTGCATATTGCCAATCTCTCCTGAAAATGCCTCGCACTAAAGTAAAACAAGTGTTGACGCATATTTTGTGTTCGAAGCGGAATACTGCAAGTTTGAGTATGCTCGGATCCCACGACGTGGCTGTCCCTATTCAGAGGAGTTCGGTATTGTTATTCTTTTTTTTATTACAATCGTTGTGGTGGGCAATCCGAGGGTGTGTCCAATTTTATTACAATGAATCTCCACCAAGTTACTCCTACTTCGATTGTATCCTTACTAATATTATAAGTGCAGGTTTCCTCACGATGTTTTCCTTTACCGTTAAAACGAGCATTAATTATCTATTTTTGAGCAGCGACAGCTCAGTGGGGAGACCAACAGACTGCAATGCAGACGGTCTCGGGTTCGAATCCACGTCGCGCACCTCTGACTTTTGGAAGTTATATGACTTTGCGAAATTATGTGCGTATTGATTGACAATTATCACCTGCTCCGTGCCTCCGACAGCACGTTAAGCCGTCGGTCCCGGCTGCCATGAACATCTATGACAGTCGTTATTGGGGAAGTCGACACAAAAGATCCCATTGGGTCGAAGTGTCGCCGGTCTGTACTGACTGGCCCCCACACAAGATAAGATAAGATTATCTATTTAATACGCATATAACTTCGAAAAGTCAGATAAGCGCGCCTTGGGATCGAAAACGAGACGTCTGCGGGGCAGTCCAACTGTCTCCCACTAGGCTATCGCTGAAAACATGCACATGTATTCTTTGCTTATTTAAAAGACGGATAAAAAATCTTTTTAATCATCATGCCCATTCTTGGTGAGCCAATAAAATATAATACGGATACTCACACATAACTTGGTACCCTGTAAGCATAGATGTAGTTGTCCACATTTCTGCTGAATCAAATATTTGCGGTTTTCTGCAGTGCCTGAAACAAATATACAGTGTGAATAATAAACCCTGTCCGATCGTTGACGGTGTTATTATACAGTAGCTTATTACGAGTACGAAGATGGCATCCTTATATAAAAATTATGAAAAAAATTACCCTGATAAATTTTAATTATAAAAATAATATCTTTATTGATACATGGCAACATCGACAATTCGTAAATCATAATAACTACCTAGGTATCACTAAAGTTCTGATAAATTTAACAAAATAAAAGTGAAACCAGAAAACGTATATAACTGAAAGAATATCAGCACAGACAAGATATAACAAAGACATATTATAAGTACATTAAACATATGACAATATAGTGACGTGTCAACCTAAAAGAAGGAATTAAAATTTATAATTACAACAATCATACCAAATTGCAACCCTTCTTTCAAATATTTAGACATGACTAAGAAAAGCAAAGAAAACAAACATAAAACAAAGAGAAATAAAAACAATATTTATCACACAGTTTCTAAAAAAAGATATTGTTAATTCAGTTTAGGTACTCCTATCTTATTTCTTAAGTACTGAAACTGATCTTTAGGTAATGCCTTTGTAAATATATCAGCATATTGCTCTTTGGTTGTTACATCCACTTTGCCGCATTTACATTATCTGAAGATATTGCTTCACTGTATGTTTGAGGAGCGTCCTGCTGATCTGAAGTGTCATTTGTGCATATATTTATAAGTAATACCCTCTTTATTCATTTTACTTTTTGATCCTGTTGTTATATTTGATGTAATTTCTTTTAAGTCTAGCGTTTCCTGAGGCTCATATAACGATCCTTCATCAGAATGAAATAATTCATTAATGATTTCATTTTGTTCAGATGATTCAAGAGGAACTTCACTACTCATAGTTTCATTTTGATCTTAAACTGAATCTGACGTAAACTCTGACAATTGTAATTCAGCATAATTTATAATAATCAAATTTTCAAAGAATATTACGTTTCTACTAATTATTACCTTTTTCGCTTTAGGGTCAAAAAGCCTGTAACCTTTAGTTTGTACACTGTAATCCAAAAATATCATTTTAATTGTTTTTGAATCCCATTTCTTAACCTATTCTTTTGGTACATGAACCATTTTTTATGATGTTCTCACCACAGCGATAAACAAATATGTCCCAAAACATAAGATAGCGAACGGTCGATACCCTCCCTGGTTCAACAAATCTTTGATCAGATCTTTAAAAGAAAAAAATTGACTCAGGTTACGTTTCAACAAATACAAAAATCCAATGGATAATATCGAACTAAAATTGGTTACCAAAAGGTGTCAAATAATGGCAAAGGAATTATACATTACTTACATGAAAAACATTGAAATAGAAATCACAAAAAACCCTAAATTGTTCTGGACTCATGTAAAATCCAAACGTGGTGGCCAAAGTACTTACCCCTTGACCATGACAGACGGACAGACGATTACATCAAACCCTTCAACCATATGTGGTCTTTTTGCCAACTAGGTACTTTTCGTCTGTTTATAGAGATGATGGTGACATAGATGGCATACATGACCCTTCTTCCTTAAACATATTGAAGAGTAGTAGTAGTCAATGCTTAACATATCCTGTATTCGAACATGAATACTTACTAAGAAAGTTAATAAATTTGGATATTAAAAAGGGAGCTGGTCCCGATGGTATACCGCCATATTTTAATTCAGCATGTGCGTCAGTGCTAGTTGTGCCTTTATTAGATATTTATAATGTATCCTTAGCTTCAGGGACATTTCCATTAGAATGGGAAAAAGCCAAAGTAGTTCCTGTATATAAATCGGATAAGAAAGATGTCATCTGCAATTATAGACCAATATCAATTCTGTCAACCTTTGCTAAGATCTTTGAGTCTTTGATATGTCCGCACATCCAACGCTACTTTAAAATGTATATTAATGACCATTAACACGGCTTTGTTGCGTCAAGATCCACATCTACAAATTTAATAAAATTCACCGAGTCTGCAATCCAAACCTTAGATGCCAATAAGCAATATGATGTAATATACACTGATTGTTCAAAGGCGTTTGATAGAATTTGCCACAACATACTAATTTACAAGCTCTCAGCATATGGTATCACAGGGCCTCTGTTAAATTGGTTCAAGTCCTATCTAACTGCGCGTGAGTTTTATGTTGTTGTGAACGGTTTCAGATCCACGAATTGTAGAATCACGTCCGGTGCCCCACAGGGATCGAACCTAGCCCCAATATTGTTTAATATTTACATCAATGACCTCCCTGACTATTGTTTCCGCCACTCTGAGTGTTACTTATACGCAGACGATTTGAAATTTGCTAGAAAAATTGAGTCCATACATGATAGTGAGTTATTACAAGATGACTTAAGTAGAGTGATTGAATGGTCTATAAATAATAAAATGGAACTTAACTCAAAAAAATGCAGTCATGTAACATTTTCAAGAAAAGCGCAGTCTATACACACGCAATATTACATAACAAATAAAAAAATAGAAGAAAAGCAAACTATTCGAGATTTGGGAGTTATGTTCGATAATAAAGTAACCTTTGTACCACATATAGAAAACATTGTCAAACGAGCTTCGAAAATGTTGGGCTTTATTTTACGAAATACTAGGGATTTCCACAAAAGTAGCACAAAAGTAATCTTATACAACAGTCTCGTACGCAGCATTCTGGAATATTGCAGTGTAGTATGGAGACCTCACTACGCAGCGCATATATTACGTTTAGAGCGAGTGCAGAAATGTTTCCTATGGCACCTTGCATTTAGGGCACATAAAGCCAAACAATTGCCCTCCTACAATGTACGTCTGCAATATTTCAGGATGCAACCTCTATCAATGCGTAGAAAAATAAGTGACGGTGTGCTTGCTTGCAAACTTTTAAAAAATAAAATAGACTGTCCTAAGTTGCTTGGCTTCTTTAGATTTCGTGCACCAGCAAGGTATCCAAGACATAGCATAACACCTCTATGTCCACCCCTAAGGAGAAAGGTGCTCGGGGCAAACTCACCTATTGCTGTTTAAATAGATTAAGTTCATACATCAGTTTTATTCTTGGCAACATTTCACGCACACAGACATACAGCTCACACACATCTAAATTACATTCATACAGTCCACGCATTTAAACTACTTGTAGTCTTGAGCAGTTAATACAATATAAATATCATAGAGTAAAGACGTATTTCAAGTGTTTCTTTCACCGAACAACCCAATATAGACCTAATTCTCGTGAACATATGGTCCTTCGAGCCGGATCGGGAAACCGCGCCAACGCGCTTGCCGCTGTCGTTACCGCGAGAACAATAGCATTCCTGAGCAGATTATCTTGCTAACATCGTGCGAGTTAGTTATATCATTAGCAAATAATCAATTTTAGAACAAATCTATATCAAGTTGTTTGGATTTTGGAGTTTCAACGTCGAATACACATTTGTACCTACACCATGGAAACCCTTCTGATATATCAAAAGGTACTACTGGAGAATCTAAGGAAAGCGGAGAAAAACTATAAAAAGACACCCAAAGATCGGATCAAAAAACCCTACATAGAAACCAGATTGGACAATTTGGAGCAGCTATGGACAGATTTCAAAGATGGACACAAGGCGATTATAGGCAAGGTGATCTCGAAAGAAAAACTGGATTCATATTTCACTGAGGATATGTACGAGGAGTTCGAGGAATCATACGTATCATACAAAACTTTATTGAAGGAAGCCCTGCAAACCTTCATCGCGTCGTCATCATGTGGAATCTCGTCAGCAGCACCGACATTAAGTAATTTACAAACGGTCAGTGAGTGTGAAGTCAAGTTACCACGCGTTCAGTTACCTACCTTTAGTGGAAAGTACGTTGAGTGGCAATCGTTTTATGATATGTTCAATTCTATAATTCATACCAACAAGAATTTGTCGCCCGTGCAAAAATTACATTATCTCAAAAGTAACTTGTCTGGTGAGGCGGAATGTTTGGTACGTTATTTTTCTATCACCGACAATAATTATGAGGAAGCGTGGAGAATGTTACTTAAACGTTACGATAATAAGCGTTTTAATTGTAATGCACTTATAAAGATGTTGTTTATGCAAAAACCTGTTACTAGCGAATCTTCTAGTGCCATTCGACATTTATTAGATACAACTACAACGTGTTTACAATCTTTGTATAGTATGGGTATCAGTACTGAGTTAATTAACGATGCTTTTGTTATTTATTTAGTGGTTTCTAAATTAGATCCTGAATCCATCAAGCAGTGGGAATATCAGTTAGGTATATTGAGTGACGATCTACCAACGTGGACACAATTATCTGAGTTTTTAGAAACGAAGTTTAGGTCATTGGAGATGATAGACTCTAATAAGGTACGTACTAATACTAGCACTAAGTCTAAGTCTTTTCATGGTTCTATTGAAAGTAATAAGAGTAATTCTACCGTAACTAATAAATGTTCTAAGTGTAAAGGTGAACACTATTTATATCACTGCAAAGAATTTAGTCAGCTTAGTGTAAATGAAAGGCTAGATTATGTTAAAAATAATAAATTGTGTTTTAATTGTTTCTCTCCATCTCATCTAGTTGTTAAGTGTCGCAATTCAGCGAGTTGTAAGCGATGTGGCAGGAGGCACCATTCATTGCTGCATTTTGAGAAAGAGGTGAGCAGCGTACCAAAGAGTGTGGACGTTTCTGAGCAGAGTGAGTCAGACCAACCCGTGAGTACACATATTTCAACTAACTTTTCGAGTAGAGGTTTAGAACCGAGTCGAGTTTTGTTAGCTACTGTTTCTGTTTGGGCATATAATGAGCACGGGTACAAACAACAGTTGAGAGGATTATTGGATCAAGGGTCGCAAGCGTCGTTTATTAGTGAGTCAGCTGTTCAATTACTTGGACTTTCTCGTAAACGTGTTAGCGGTACAGTTTCCGGGATAGGTGAGGGTGGTCATACGAGTGTGAAGCATATGGTTGCTCTTCGAGTGGTATCACGTCATGACCCTGAGGTTTCAATCCAGGTAAATTCATATGTTTTGCGATCTGTTACATCATTACTTCCTTCAACTGAGTTACATACACCTGATTGGCTACATTTAGATAAAATACCACTGGCCGATCCAGATTATGCCACACCTAACAAAATTGACATTCTTCTTGGAGCAGAAGTATACAGTGAGATTTTATTGGATGGTATTGTACGTCACAATAAAATATTGGCACAAAACACTACCCTAGGTTGGGTATTATCAGGGAGGGTGCCAATAAATTCAACTTCTGCTGACAATAGAATATTAACCATGCATTTACACTTAAGTGGAGAAGAGCTGCTTAAGAAATTTTGGGAAATTGAAAATGAGCCCGATTTGATACAGAAGAAGATGACAGACATAGAACGGCGATGTGAAGAGTTTTATGACAAGACGACTACACGAGATAAAGAAGGTAGATTTATAGTTAAGCTACCTTTTGATAAAAAAGATCCAGAGTGTCAATACGGAAAGTCAGTAGTAATAGCAACAAGAAGATATGAGTTTTTAGAGAAGAAACTACAGAAGGATCCTACCTTAAAGGAAGCATACAACGCAGTTCTACAAGAATACCTTACCATGAATCACATGACACCAATAAAAGAAGAAGTAGACAATCCCAAAGCGGTTTATCTCCCACACCACGCAGTGATTAGGGAGGACAAGGACACCACGAAAGTGCGAGTTGTTTTCGACGGGTCATGTAAAGGATTGAACAACGTCTCACTTAATGACAATCTTATGGTGGGTCCCAAGTTACAACAGGATTTAAGACACATCCTAATGCGTTGGAGAAGCCACAGGATCTGCATAGTAGCAGATATTATCAAGATGTTCAGAATGGTGAAAGTCAGTCATGAGGACACAGACTTCCAAAGAATTGTGTGGAGACCACAAGCAGACGGACCATTACAACATTTTAAATTATTGAGAGTGACCTTTGGTACGGCCTGTGCTCCGTATTTGGCAGTAAAAACCCTTCAAAGGCTAGCTGATGAAGAATATGCAAAATTTCCTACAGCATCGAGCATTACAAAGAAGGACTACTATATTGACGATCTCCTAACCGGCTGTGAGACGCTGCCAGAGGCTATACACATTTATAATGAAATGAACAAACTGATGAGCAGTGGTGGCTTCGAACTGCAAAAGTTTAGTAGTAATAATCAAGACTTATTGACACATATAGGAGAGGACAATCACAGTAGCGTAGATTCGTTGAGATTAAAGTCAACTACTGTCATGAAAGTATTAGGCTTAAAATGGCATAAGAATATAGATTGTTTTCAGTACTCACTTGACTTACCAGATGTTAAACAATCGATTACTAAGCGCCAAGCATTGTCGGATGTGGCCCGACTATACGACCCGTTAGGATGGATTGCTCCCGTGATAATCACCGCCAAAATATTTATCCAAAAACTGTGGAAGTCGAAACTTGATTGGGATGATATACTGACTACAGATTTAGCGAGTGAATGGTTACAATTTAGATCAAGTTTAATACATTTACATAAAATAAACATACCACGATGGTATTGTTCCAGTCCAGAGTCAAGGGTTGAGTTGCATGCCTTTGCAGATGCATCAATGGTAGCGTATGGAGCTGCTGTTTACATTCGTGTTATTAATAATAACCACGAAATCTGTGTGAGTTTGGTATCAGCAAAAAGCAAAGTAGCCCCTATTGAGAAAGAGATATCAATTCCTAGACTGGAACTGTGTGGTGCTGCTCTAGCAGCAAAATTAATTTTTGAGGTTTCACAAATCATGAAAATTCCGAAGGAGAACTTATATGCGTGGTCCGACTCAACAATAGTTCTAGCCTGGCTGAGAGGAGGGTCTAGCCGCTGGACTACTTTTGTGAGTAATCGTGTATCGGAAATTCTTAATATTTTAGACTGCAGGCAATGGAGGCATGTCACAACTGATTTGAATCCAGCTGATTGTGTTTCCCGAGGAATAGCTACACAAGATTTACCGGAACATACATTATGGTGGTCAGGACCTTCTTGGCTTTCACAATCAACCACAGACTTTGATAACACTGATATTATTGAAGACACTCATGAGGAGGAAAGGCACACATCTTTAACTGCTTTACCTGTATTGAAGAAAAATGAATTTATCTGGACTATGTTTTCATCACTGTCTAAAACCTTAAAAGCTGTATCTTATTGGAGAAGAGTTTTACAAAATTTAAGATTACCAAAGGAAAAACAAAAAGTGTATACAAATGTCATCACACCAGCAGAATTAGATAAGAGTTTAATTGTATGTATCAAGCAAGTTCAGGAAGATAATTTTGGTGAAGAGATAAAACAGTTAAAGTTGAAGAGATTTGTCCCCAAGAAAAGTAACCTCCGCACCCTTTGTCCCATTTTTGATAGAAATGGGATACTAAGAGTTGGCGGTCGTATTGATGAGTCAGAGGTAAATTATGATACAAAGCATCCCATCGTTATGCCTGCTAAGAGTCATCTTACCAAGCTTATAATTAGTGATGCTCATCTTAAAACTTTTCATGGTGGACCACAAGCTATGTTGTGCTATTTAAAATCTAAATATTGGATATTGCGAGCAAAAGATAGTGTTAAAAGTCATTACAGATCGTGTATAAAATGTTTGAGATTTTCTAAGTCTAAAAGTAACCAACTGATGGGTCAAATTCCTGAAGTTAGATTGAAACCAACGAGAGCTTTTAAATCGTCTGGTTGTGATTACATGGGACCTATTAGTCTGAGATTCTCACCCGGCAGAGGGGCGAAATCCTACAAAGGATATATTTGTTTATTTATTTGCATGAGTACTCGAGCCATTCATTTGGAGGTGGTAACTGATCTGTCATCAAAGGCGTTCATTGCTGCATTTAAGCGTTTCACGGCACGAAGAGGTCATTGTCAAGATTTGTATAGTGACAATGGCACTAATTTTGTTGGTGCCAATAGACAGCTTCGTGAGATGTTCGATCGATCTAAGTCAACCATACCACGTGAAATTGAGGAGTTATTGAGTTTAGAACACACAACATGGCATTTTATACCTCCACATGCTCCTAATTTTGGGGGTCTGTGGGAGGCCGGAGTTCGCAGCGTTAAAACACATTTATACAAGGCAATCGGAGATAGCACACTCACCTATGAGGAGTTGTCTACTGTTTTAGCACAGGTCGAAGCCTGTCTCAATTCTCGACCAATCACAGTAATGAGTGATTCTCCTAACGAACCTCAAGCTTTAACACCAGGTCATTTTCTTATAGGTGAACCATTGATAAGTATTCCCGATGAAGATAATTCTAATCATAATGTTATAGGTCTGGATAGATGGAGATTAACACAAAAAATGGTAAATTGCTTTTGGAAGCGTTGGTATAAAGAGTATTTGGTTAATCTAAATCAGCGATATAAATGGAACACTAAAAAATCTGAGCCTGAAGTTGGTGACGTAGTGATTTTGAGAGAGGATAATATTCCACCTGCTAAATGGATTCTAGGAAAAATAATTAAAAAATACTTAGGACCAGACAATATTGCACGTGTTGTATCTGTCAAATGTAAAAATGGCGAATTTAAACGTCCCATTAGTAAATTGTGTTTATTACCTAAGTAAAATTGTTTACTTACCATTGTAATTTTAACTTGCTAATCTATAACGTTGAAATGTACCTAAAGTATACTTAACTACTTACCATTTATCAGCCAGCTTAATTGCATTGTAAAATAATAAATACCTAAGTAATTATTATCTTCATGCATTAGAAGTACCATTTCTTTTTATAAGTAAATTGCTTTGTTTATTTATATCTACATTTTATAAGTGGTCATTTTGTATCACGGTGGGCGGTGTTATCTTGTAAAATGTAAAGAATGATTATGTTTACATAAGTATAGCATTTAAGAATTAGTATTAGTCATAAGTGGATACTCACAATGCATATTTAGATTCATATATATAGTATACTTCAAGAGGTTTGTAATAAAGGTAGATTCAAAAACTATTGCATTTTGTATAAGTACTTACACAGCTGTTTATATGGTTTAAAGTACTACGTCTTTTGGTGGGCGGTATGTTTAAATAGATTAAGTTCATACATCAGTTTTATTCTTGGCAACATTTCACGCACACAGACATACAGCTCACACACATCTAAATTACATTCATACAGTCCACGCATTTAAACTACTTGTAGTCTTGAGCAGTTAATACAAAATAAATATCATAGAGTAAAGACGTATTTCAAGTGTTTCTTTCACCGAACAACCCAATATAGACCTAATTCTCGTGAACAATTGCAGAATGTCGAAAACTCTGAACAAATATAGTGATGTAGTCGACATTCACCACGACAGTTTAAGCAAAATATGTATAAGTTTTATTGTTAATTTTAATTAATTTTTTTTATGTATGTAATGTATTTTATTTTATTTTCATACTTCGACATGTTATTTTAATTAATCAAATATCCTCATGCTCATTATTATTATTGTTTTTATTCTAATCAAATCTTATTTTTATTTTATTTAGTAATGTAAGCGACCTCAAATTATCACGTTGTTTTTCTTAAAATTGCAATTTAATTAATATTATATAATTAAATTAAGTAACTAGAGCCGTATCAAATGCATGTGGTGTCAACCTATAATTAATTGTTGCACTGAACTATGTTACTTTAGTCTGTAAGTTCTGATTGATGTATTGGTGTAAACAGTTGTTGGTTGACCTAATAAAATAAATAAATAGATAACTTGACATCCAAAGATTTTTAAATGGTTAATATTTGGCTTTTCTGCAGTCCAAATTTCCTATGGTATTATAAATGCCAGCGTTCTAGTTGGACAGCGGTTGGTGATATAGACAGCTGTTGAGACTGCTTCTGCCCAATACTGCTTTTGTAATTTAGTATTTAATAACATACGACGTTTGATGAGCTATCACACATTTAGTTAAATAAGATTTGAACTCATTGTTCAGATATTGTCTTCCATTATCTGTTCGAGAAAGACTCTTTCTTTATTGATAAATTAAGTTGCTTTTCAACTATGGCTTTAAATTCATTGAATTTATCAAAAATATCAGATTTGTTCTTTATAGAATAAACAAATACTATCCTTGAAAAGTCATCAATGAAAGTGACAAAGTAGCGAGCACGTCCTAGGGACGGCACTTCCATGGTGCCGCAGACATCAGAATGTATAAGTTCTAGCAAGACTTTTGCACTGGAACCTTCGGGAGGGAATGAATTTCTTAATTGCTTACCCTCCAAGCATGATACATATATGCTGGAACATTATATGTGTTTAGCCGGTACATATTACATATAAATCAATTTTGCGTCTGCCACTTGTTGATTATTTTTGTTAAATATCCTACAGCCTTCGCGATACCGAGCCGCGCTGCCTCAGTGAGAATTCGCCTTCCATCATAAAACGTTTGTCCGTCGCTCGCGCATAGACCACGTTCGATCTCTGTTCTATATCTTTCGCAATACTATTTTCTGTAATTTTCGCCTTCTTTCTTCTACTAGTGTGTGTGCTAAACTATAGCGAACTCTTGTGCTTTTTCTACGCTCTTGACTGTCCGTGTGTACGTCAATAAACGCTCATTACGTTACATCTAGCAAATTTTATTTTTTTACTTTACACACTATAGTGTCAACCAAAAGGAAGGGATTAAAATTTATAATTACAACAAGTTCATTGAGGTTCACCGACGCCGTCGTGGCGGTAAGTCCCGTGTCTGAGGAGTGGCTGTATAGGCGACATAGTGCCTTCACCTTCCGGCTGACACAGGTAATGACTGACCACGGTTGCTTAGGCCAGTTCCTGTGTCGTATAGGCCGGCAAGAGATACCCGGTTGTCAACATTGCCGCGACGTTGTTGATGATACGGCGCTGCACAATTTGGCAGATTGTCCCGCCTGGGCATTGCAGCGCCGTGAATTGATCGCGGCAGTCAGATTGGTTGCCTTCTCGCTCCCGGCCGTAGTTCAGTCTATGGTCCGGAGTGAGAGGTCGTGGAATGCCGTCGCCTCCTTCTGTGAGGAAGTAATTTCCATCAAGGAGGCGGCAGAGCGGGACAGGGATCGCTTAAACCCTCTCCCCAACCGCAGAACCGGGCGCCGGAGGGCGCGAGATGACCTCCAGCCATCCTGAGGTTTGACCTGGGGGTGGTGGGCTTCGTGGGCCTGCCGGACATCCAATCAGCATCAAGTCCGAGAGACGGCGTGCGTTTTCACGCGCGCCTCTGTGTCGAGTCCGTTTCCCCTCTAAGGAGGTGAGACATGGATATGGAGGGACAGGGATTTTAAAGTGAGGGAGTGCCTAAAGGGTAGGTCTTGTTGTGTAGTGGCCTGCCTTTTCATACGGCACGGCGGGCCGAAACCTCGGCGGGGTTGCGACCGCATGTGCAAGTTATTCGCGTGGCCCCGTCGCTCGATTGCAGTTTTGTCGAGGAACACCGTGGTAGGTTTAGTCGGTATTTTGGGAGGTCCATTATCGTTATTTCATCATCTTTCTTTTACCCCGGCGAGTCTGACATAACCCCTCCGTCCACCCCCGCGGAGAGGTATGCGTCAATGCATTCTCCCAAGTAAGCTGCGTTGGTCGTACTCTACATATCCACCTCTAGCGTAAACACACATTCGGTACCATTTTCATAAATAACCACGAACACTATGCCCGTACTGCACGCGCGTGGGCGAAGTCTAGAGAACAATTTCTCGTACACCCTACGCGTAGCCGCATAATTCTATTCACTCTTACCTAAACACATGAACATGATAAAGTATTCAGCGTTTGCTATGTCGAATATAGCTAATAGGGAAAACATTCAATGGCGGTAGTCCGAACGAAAGTAACATTAGCGCAATACTGAATACGAAATTGTGGCCCGCGTACAATAATAATAGGTAGGGATGCAAGTAAGGACATTAATTTTATCGATATTTTCGATTAATATCGCCAGTCAGTGGTAAAATAGAAAATAAACTTAGCTGGTAAAACGTGATTTAATAATACCCTATGCTCAACCCTTTGGGGATACGGTTGTGAGTATATGTATTTATTCTTTTTATTTATTTAATCTAAAGAAAAACGTATAATTACATAAAGTTTGACTTTTGCGCGCAAGAGTCTTTATTATATTTTACGTTTGTTTGGCACGTGATGATGGGAAGAGACCGGACGGTATGTCATTGATGCCTTGGAAGATGGGTAGGACCTTGGTGTGGGACGCAACGTGTGTAGGTACCCTTGCGCCATCACATCTTCCCAGCACGGCGGGTTGTGCTGATGCTGCTGCTGCATCCGCGGCGACTCTCAGACGGGGCAAATACAAAAGACTGGCAGAGGATTATGTTTTTGAGCCGATTGGGGTCATGGGGTCCCAGTGCTCGTGTTCTCTATAGAGACATAGCGAAAAGGTTAATGGGCGCTTCCTGTGACCAGAGGGTTGATCTTTATTTCGCGGAAAGAATAAGCATTGCCATTCAACGTGGCAATGCTGCCAGTCTTCTGCGCACACTACCAGTCGAATGTGATGCGGAGGAATTCTATGAAGCCTATTAGAGGGTTTTAGTTTTCTTTTTCTTTTTTATTTCTGTTTTATAATATTTTAGGTATAAGTTATTATTATTATGTATATAATTAAGGCGTGCAAATATTAATTAATTAATGTACAGTATATAGCTGTGAGTTTTACAAATAAATTAATTTCATCCTTAAAATTTCATACTGCGATATCTTTATTTAATCGATAGTTACATCCCTCGAAGCGAATCGTATGACGCGCGGCGCGGCACCTTTGACAGAAAAGATGAGAAATTATAATAGAAAAATAAATACACCAAAGAAGCCGCGGTTTAGTGGAGTGTTGCTAGTCTTTGCGAAATTTCGGTAATTTAAGAGTAAAAATGCTTATCAATACTGTACTTAAAAATATTATGTAGGCGTTTTACGATGATATAGATTTCTTTATTATTTTCCTTTGCATGTTTGTTAATAGAGAAATAAGCTCTTAATGGATCGAACCGGATTTTTATCCTCCTAAGACCCCTTGTACAAAATTTCAAAATTCACTTGTCAGACCCAGCTTATTAAACACTTCATAGTATTAAACGCCCAACGTACATTTTTTTGTACTTAGTTGAATGCGCTGCGTGCCTGCCTTGAATTTTCGCGGGTGTTTTTAGGTTGATCATAGTGTTCTTTATTGTTTTTTTTTTACTTGAATGTTTGCTAATGCCGAAAAAAATAAAAGTTGTCGAAACCACACTTTACTGGCTTTAGGCTACGACGATGACGCCACGGCGAGGTGAAGGTGTATCTTATTTCATCTAGTAAAAATTAAGTATTTGTATGCATGTTTTGTAACGAGTATGTGGAAAAAGAAATAATTCTTAAAATAAATGAATTATTTCTACGCCCATTTTGAAATCGGCCGTATCGCAAACCACAACATATTGTTGTACATTTTTTTGCACATTGGGCCTGAATGGCTAATATAATTTTTATTTTTATTTTGTCATTACGTCAATATTTTGTTTCAGTTCTCGAAGAACAAGACATAATTAGTTATCTCGATGACTCCGACGTCGAAGAAGATAGTAATAAGGCTATCTTTCAAGCTGATGGTACTGATGACGAGTGTGTACCCAATGATAATCGAGAAAGTTCTCAGGAGTCAACATCGGATTCTTCATCTGAAGATGATTTGCCGCTTCAACAGCTGCATGGTCGGGGCGGAACTTGAGGTGAAGCGAAGGGTGCAGGAAGAGGTCGAAGTAGGAACAGACGTATGGTGAAAAGTCGCGAGAGGAGCGGTCTGTCGGGTACTAGCCGTAGTAGGGAAGTCAATTCATTAGATGAAGACGACACTGCACAAGACGGCGGCAGTCGCGAATGGCTTGAAAAGCCATCTTATCTGCCTATTGACTGCTCTGAATTTAATGACGAACAATATTTTCAACAACACATTATTGAGAACCTGGATGGTTGAGAAAAGTAATCAGATATATAGTATCTTCAATACAGGCAAATCTCATAGTCTACCAAAGGAAAAACTGATTATAATAATTGAAATTAAACTACTATATACGGATTTTATCGCGTTGTTTATTTATCACTGTATTACAAAATTTTGAAAATATTACTCTACTACTACTATTGATTTTATTTGACTAATTTATAAGCTAATAAAATTATTTAAACTATTAAATCTATTTATTTTTGGTTTACACTTTCCCCGACGTTTCGGGTGCTTTTCAGCAGCCATGGTCACGGGGAGACTGTAATTTTGTAATACAGTGATAAATAAACAACGCGATAAAATCCGTATATAGTAGTTTAATTTCAATGAATAACATTCGCGTAAACAGAAGACAATATTATGTAAATCAGTACGGACTGGAAACAGCAAGAAAGTGTAAACCAAAAATAAATAGATTTAATAGTTTAAATAATTTTATTAGCTTATAAATTAGTCAAATAAAATCAATAGTAGTAGTAGAGTAATATTTTCAAAATTTTATAATACAGTGATAAATAAACAACGCGATAAAATCCGTATATAGTAGTTTAATTTCAATGAATAACATTCGCGTAAACAGAAGACAATATTATGATTATAATAATAATTGTTTTTGTTAGTTTTTAAAAACTTGTTGTAGAGTGTTAATTTACAAAAAGATTTTTAAATACATTAAAATATATGCTATATTTCTGCTGTATTAATTATTGCTTTAAACAATTTGTGTATGTATGTACATTTTTTTGAACAAAACAGAGTAGTTTATCCCACGTCATTTTAAACCTTACACATACTATAGAAATGCAAAAAATATATGACACTTAAAACTCTTCGAATTTTGAGTCTACAAGGAAAAGTATTTCTGGGCCTGACAACAAGTATGTATTACTAGATGTGCCCGCGGTTTCACTCGCATTTATAATTACTGCGCCCTCCCCGTGGGTCGTAGCGTGATGTTTATTCCTCGATAAATGGGCTATCCAACACTAAAATAATTTTTCAATTCGGACCAGTAGTTTCTGAGATTAGCGCGCTCAAACAAACAAACAAGCAAACTCTTCAGCTTCATAATAGTATTAGTATAGATGTACATAATTTTGTACAATGGGTCTTAATTAGCATTCAATATGTATACACCTGGATCTTAGGAAGCTATACATACTGTATATCTATATTAGCTTTTACCCGCAGTTTCGCTCGCAAAGAAGGAGGTTAGGTTAGATTGAAATTAAACAACTTTATACGGATTTTATAGCGTTGCTTATTTTTTATATAAAACACCATTATTACATAATTTTGAAACTTTCCTTCCGTAAACATGGCGGCTGAAAAGCAACCGAAACGTCGCGGAAAGCGTAAAATTAAATATAAATAGATTTAAAAAATAATTTAATAGCTTGAATAGAAGTAGACAGTGACTAGTAAAAGTGTTTAAATTATAGTAGTTTAAAGTTTCAAAATATGTAATAATAGTGTTTTATATAAAAAATAAACAACGCGATAAAATCCGTATAAAGTTCCGAAATCTAAAAAATCCGAAAAACCGCGCGCGCCTCCGCCTCGGTTCCATCGAATAGGGGGCGAGGACTTCCCCAAGTCCCTCGCCCCTGGACCCATCCATGGGGGCCGGAAAAGGGCGTCGTCCGCCCTTCTCCTGCACCCGGTGCGCCTTCTGCGGCCGGGGAAGGGAGTCAAGATCTCTCTCTTCCGTTCCGCAGTTTCCTTCTGCGACATCACGTCCTCGCAGAAGGACACCACCGCGTCCCACGACTCTGCGCTACCGACCATCCTCCACACTACGGCCGCTAACCTATTTTTTTTTGATACCCAAGAAAAATATTTGATGCACTACCCGCCGGCTAGGGGACGGCACCGGCGGGGCGTGTGGGAGTCACCAGCTGAGTGCTGGTATACCCACTAAAAAACCTGGGGTGTTCCCTCTCTCACCCAATGGGGGGGGGCCCAGTTGGGAGTCTAAAAAGATTCATCCATAGCAGCCCCCCCCGTGTGGGTGCCGGCCGGGTCAATGGGATCCGACCTCCTCTCGTCCCCGGGGGAGAGCATTTCACTGCTCTTCCCTTTCGACGTTAGAAGGCGCGCGGGAACACCGCGTGCGCCCTCTATGGGTTCTTACTCACGGGTGGCAGGGTCCCCTGAGGCCTTGCCACCCAGAACCCTTAGGTGGGGGGCAGGAGGGCGACATAAGCGCGTCTCCTGCGCCCCCTCCTCCGGCGGCGGATGTCCGGGGCGTAAGGATCTTCCTCACGCCCCCGCTCCGCCGCCTCCTTCTGCGAGATGACAGTTTCGCAGAAGCACCTCATTGCACCCCAGCACCTGTCGTCACCGACCATCATGGATACGACGGTCGGCAACGAGAGGTCGGGGCCAATCACGGCGACCAGGGCACAGCGCTCCTCGGCCCACGCCAGACACTCCTCCAGCGTGTGCTGCGCCGTGTCCCGGTCGCACTCCTCGCAGTGGTGACACCTGGTTGTCGGCTCCCTACCGGCTATCTTGCACAGGTAATCTCCGAAACAGCCGTGTCCGGAGAGCACCTGAGTAAGCCGGTAGGTGAGCGGTGCGCGCTGTCTGTCCGTCCATTGCCTTAGCACCGGACGGACATCCTCGACTGTCCTCACCCCGTAGCGGGGCTGGGCCAGCCTTTCCCCCTACTTGGCCTCGAGGACCAGTCGAGCCTAAGACCTTCGCGTCTCCACCGCCCCGTGAGTTGGTACCTCACCATGGAGCCGGAGGTCCGCGCGCCAGTGATACACCGGCGCTTGGACCTCCGCCTCCAAATCCCAGGGCGGCGATGCCGCCAGGACGCACGCCGCCTCAAAGGAGACGGTGCGGTACGCCCGCGATATATATAGCGTTCCCCTACAGCAACTGTCAAGGTTATATTAGGTGAAGCCGCTGCACCTT
Organism: Catocala nupta; assembly: GCA_963675205.1. Lineage (NCBI taxonomy): Eukaryota > Metazoa > Arthropoda > Insecta > Lepidoptera > Erebidae > Catocala > Catocala nupta. The sequence continues at coordinate 4,600,406 of OY776108.1, read as the reverse complement.
CCAGTGCCCGAGAGCACCTTCCGGGATCAGTTATATCAGTTATCCTGAGACCAAATCTCGACTTCTCGACCCTAACCTCAGAGATCCGGTTCTCGTAAGTGAGTTACCTCGTGCCCAAGTGACACCACCTATTCTCCAGATAGGTACCGGAGCAATAAAGCCGCTCACCACCCGCAACTCTGGGAGTTGCTTACGAAAACCTCGCTGAAGCCGATGGAGAAGCCGCCTCCCATATCTCCAGTATGGTACCGGAGCTGTGTAAGGCATGCTTACTTCCCGATGTATCCATACGCCTACCCAAGTCGGATGTGGCCCGTGTCACTCCAGCTATGACTCTTATTTGCTGAGCAGGCAAGCGCCCGAGATGCGTTGCGGCAGTGAAACCATACTGCCACTTCGCTAAAGACAACTCCGTGCCTCGCGCGACCGACTGGTTCGCACTAGCCGCGCCTGAGTCCGACGCTCGAACGCCACGTGCTTGCCGAGCAACGAACATGTCGTCCTCAGCGGCTAACCACATACCCCTGCGAGTTCAACACCAATGTCAGGCACCGCGCCCTCTAATCAGCGCGGTCTATAGAACACGCCTTTCGGGGTGCAATGGGCTTTCTGACCCCGCAGTACCCTGGTCCAAAGGGGAAGACCCGTAGTTCTCAACGTCTCGTAGTTCTAGGGCGGGGACAGTAGGGATTTTAAAAGTAGTGGTGACTAAAGGGTAGCGTAGGTTTCATACGGTGAGCCGTTGCCTCGGCAGGGTCGCGACTGCATGTGAAAATGATTTGCGTGGCCTCACCGATTGCGGTTTTGACAAGGAACATCGTGGTAGGTTTAGTCCGCCCCGCGGAGGGGTATGCGTGAAGTAAAATAAAAAAAGGTTATTGATGTTATTATAAAGGACATCATTCAAGCTTCGAACATTTTGTACACAAAAATAAAAGTGCCAGCCAGAAAAAAAAAATACTGCGGTTTTGTAGAAAATATGTCTATAAGCATTTTTTCTATTACAGCTGCTACATGTGATTAAAAATACATAAATCATTATTTTTACATACAACGTTTGTCTAATAGACACACATTTATTTACTTTAGTTAGTAATCATAAACAACCTAGCTACCTGCTATTGTTATGTTTGTCGCTCGCGTCCCGTACTCCCCTCTCCCTGCGCGACGAACACTAATCGCTTTGCACTGTTTTAAATATTTAGTTAAATAGTTATCCATGCAGCTCCTATTACATCGGACGGCTTATTACAAACGTATGCGTGATTGTGTTGTGTTTATTTAACAATATTTCAAATGGCTGACTTTCTGTGTATTCGGTGTCGTGAGTCTGTTGTAAACAGAAGGCGATACACTTGGGCTTCTCGAGAAGAAATACACATTGATATAGCGCAGATTATTATTCAAGAAATATTGGAGATACAGGTATGTAATCTTTGAGGTTATGGGTCCTACTTCTATCTCGTCTTATTTAATAATAGCGCGTTGAATTGAATATCTACCATCAGTTATTATGTTTTGATATCTAGTTTTGTCTTACATTTTACTAGCTCATTGGATGTAATAATACGTACACTGTCTTAATTGATAAGGTTTTCAGTTCCCGCAGTGTTTTTATTATAACAATAATTACAATTCGTCATAGAAAATACGTTTATAATGTTCTAGGGAAGTCAACATCTGACCATGTCAAAATCTAAAATAAAGCATAGTATAATATAATGCTCGGTAGGAGCAAGTGGAACGACACGAGTAAGAAACTAATCTGTTTTATTTTACAGCTCCAGCCAACAGATTTTATTTGTCGACCTTGTTGGCAAAGGGCAGAAAGAACATACCATAGAAATATACGGGAAACACGCCAAGAAGATGATGATGCTGATGTTCCTCAGATGGAACCGGTAGCAGGTGAAGAACCAGCTCAGATTAATTTGCCTGGGTATGTGCAAACACCGGACACTAGGCGCAGTTGTGTTTTCCAACATTGCGATAATGATACAAGACATCGTATCCCAGATGACATTGTTTTGCGGATGTTGTGTCGATATAATTTACTTATATTTGAAAACAGTAGTGTCTGTAATGAACATTTACAGCAAGACTTACACAGGCACACATTGGCCGTACAGCACAACAAAATTACCGTATTTAAAGCTGATCAGATTGTAAGAGCTTTGTCTCTATTATAAGCGCATGTCACTACAGATGTTTTAAACTTTGAACAATACCAATTGATAAGTCCGAACGAGTTTCGTACCTGGGTTGGCCTTACACATGACCAGTTAACTGATTTACAAATTAATCTCCCAAGGCTTAATAATAGGAGTAACAAAAATGTAATATTGGCAGCTGTACTGGTAAAATTACGGACAGGAGATTCTAACGCTAGGTTGCGAGTCTTCTTTCGCCCGCTTACTCAACACTGGTCGGACTGCACTAATGCAAGATTTTGTCCCGAGGCACTTGGGCTTTGATCATCTAAGCAGAGAAGACGTAGCTCGAAGAAATCTAACTGTGCCAGAACATCTCTTCGGTAATCCAAACAGCGCCGTTGAAGAAAGGAAAGCAATAACAATTTGTGACGGCACATAAATTTATATGCAAAAGAGTTCTAATTACTTTTTCCAAAGAATATCTTACAGTAATCATAAGTATATAAATCTTATAAAGCCATTCCTATTGGTATGCTGTGATGGATATATAATTGAAGTGTCAGGTCCTCATGATGCTTCTATGACGCTCAAATAATGAACAATATAATAGATAGTGAAGCAAACAACGGTGACGGCGTTTTTCATTGGTTTTACAGAAGTTGTGATTTTTTTATTTTAGACCGTGGTTTTAGATACGTGGTTGTTGGATGCAACAGCATGGTTACTCAGTACACATGCCAGAATCAAAACAAATGAAGCACAATTGACGACAGACCAGGCTAATAAATCTCGTCTTGTAACTATTTGCCGATGGGTCGTCGAGGTTGTAAACGGCCGTTTTAAAAGGGATTTTCGGCTTCTGCGGAATATCATTGTAAATCGTTCTTTGTATTATATGTTCGATTATTTTAAAATAGCGGCTGCCCTATTAAATGCCTTTTACGGGGTAATAGAATACAACATTCTAGCACAAACCTTTTTATCTATCATTAATGAAAGATTGTCGCTGCCAAACTCACTTGCGGATATAGTCATAAGACATAATTATAATAGAAGGCGAGTACAATTTCGTCTATTGCCGGCTGATGTACCTGAGCTCCAAGATTTCGCAAGGCTCACTGAAGAAGACTTAATATTATTTAGCTTAGGTGTATACCAGTTAAAACAAGCAAAAAGCTACTGGCGAACATTTAAACCCAAATGGAGAATTTATTATAGAAATAAGCGAACTAACTGAACATATTAGAGAACTAGGTGAAAATATTGTATTGATAAGGGGGCGAATCCAGTCTCGACATGTAAGGGCTAGGGTATATTATGTGTATATTGGTTGGCATAGAGGTTCAAGTGGTAGGGCAGCCATAGCGCATTATTATTGCACTTGCAATATAGGAAAACGAACCGTTGGTTGTTGTTCTCATACAATGTGTTTGGTTTGGTACTTGAGTTTTGCTAGACACGAGGCTCGTATAAGACCACCTGCAGCTGGCTTAGAAAGCATTATAATAAGGTCTATTGAAATGTAAAGCAACCTATCTAATAATAAAGACATTTTATGTTCATTTTTGTTTTATTTGTCACCTTATTATATCTATATCTACTTAAACGATGAATAACTAAACTTAAACTTAAAATAGAAAACTTACAAAGCTTTCTTTTTGCATGCATGCTTTTTACGTTTTTGTAATTCCAACTCATATTGATTTTTGCATTTTTCTACCCAGGTAGCAGTCGGAGGGTTAAACATTAAGCTTTCCTGTAATACGTAAACATGTTTAGTACGTTATTTCGTATAAAAATACAATATACTTTTTGTTTACAGAATTTTAATTTCCTATAAAACAATAATGATATTGGTATCTTCAAACTAATGTAGTAATCGGAGGGTATTTTCTATAAGTATCTAAATTTTTTTTTTCTGGCCGCCACTTTTGTTTTTGGGTACGAAATGAATGATGTCCTTTGCTACCCTTTCTTTATCAGTTGGCACAACACTATACTTAAGTAACTATTTTGTCACATCTCTAATGTGCCTATTATTAGTAACAGTACTTTTCTTTTTTTTTTTAATGTAGCCCGTGTTCCTCGGTGATAATATAGCTTTTTAATGGTTAAAGAATTTAAAAAATCGGTTGAGGAGTTTTTGTTTTAAATCATTACAAACAAAAAATCTAATCGATCCTGTTTATAATATTAGTATAGATAATAACAATATATAATTTTCGTGGCGCAGTGGTAATAAATTTGACTGTTGAGCGGTTCAAAAAAGTTATTGTGATTTTCTTTTAAGAAATCTCAATGAGAGCGCGGTGTTCGGGCGTTGGTGGTGTTAGACACCACCGTGCTTCGGAAAACACGTAAAGCTGTTGGTCCTGCGCCTGATCTCTCCTATCGTGTCAGATTACCGTCCTATCGTATCATAAGCGCTAGGGAATAGAGAGTGCACTTATTACGCACACACGTCTGTGCATTATAACATATCTACAATGGCCAGTCTTCGTTAAAAATCATCGTCATAATAATAAGTTTTTTGGTAAAAGTGCAGAAGGACTTCTATAAACTACTGGCCCGCCCGCAATTCTTCTTTCGCTGCTAGTGCCCGCCAGAAATCGACGAGTCACCTGAGCGGAATCGTATGGTGATTTGACCATCACAGGTTATATTTAGAAGTGAGACGAACGTCAACAGGCATTCGTTCGCAAGCTACGAGGAAGAGCGGGCAGTCCAAACGGGATAGCTGGTTCTCTGGGTTCGAATTGTAATTTGTGGTAATATTGCTACTCTGAAACTATTTAGTGTAGCTACATCTGTAAATGCTGTAAAATAAAGTGGTTGTGAGAAATTAAACTACTATATACGGATTTTATCGCGTTGTTTATTTATCACTGTATTACAAAATCTTGAAAATATTACTCTACTACTACTATTGATTTTATTTGACTAATTTATAAGCTAATAAAATTATTTAAACTATTAAATCTATTTATTTTTGGTTTACACTTTCCCCGACGTTTCGGTTGCTTTTGCAACGCGATAAAATCCGTATATAGTAGTTTAATTTCAATGAATAACATTCGCGTAAACAGAAGACAATATTATGGTTGTGAGAAATTGATAATTTTACAATCGATAGTAAAACGCTAAAATCATTTACTCAAACGATGGGTCTATCGATACTGTTGATTTTTTTTAGTGCGGTACTATTGATAAACGGCAATACTATTGTCAGTAGTCTGTAGTGATAGTCAAAAACAAATAACCTATCGATAGAATTGCTTCTCTATATTGAATAAATTATCGATACTATCGATAGTTTATGATCGATCGATATCGATATAAATATTTAAAGCTTACATTTTTATGAATATTGTTTATTATTAACATAATTTTGCTGTCTCAACTATGAATGCTTTGTTAACTCGTAAGTGACATGTATATAAAGAACTTATATATTTTTTTACTAAAATGTTACATTTATATACAGTATATCCGGTAATTAATGGATAACCTGGAAATGTCTTACAGTGGAACTGATGGCCGTTCAGAAAAAAATATGAAAGAAATCTATCTTAACTACTACCTGAGATATGTGTTTTTTTTCTAATTACCATGTATAACTTTCTTGTATACTACGACCATAAATGAATGAAATCCATCGATTTTTTGTTGTTTTATTATTAAACACTAATTATGCTAATAGATAGACAGTCAAAAGTATGCTATGCTAATATAGCTTGCACTTTTAATATATATTTTTTTCTTTTTTTTTCTTTTTTCTGACCGGCCTTCAGTTCTACTATAAGACATTTCAAGGTTATCCATTAATTAACGGACACCCTATATATAAAAACATCGTGTCTCGGTGTTTGTGGTTGCACTCCTCCAAAACGTCTCGACCGATTTTTGTGAAAGTTTTATGAATATTTGGAACATATGAGAATAGTTGTAAAGTATATTTCACACCGCTAAGGAATAATTTATATGGCAGAACAACGTTGCCCGGTCGTCTAGTAAATTTTTTCAAATTGTTATAGGCTTTCGTTTGACCGCGGTCTCACCTGATGTTAAGTGACAATGCATAGATATACATATATGCTGTGAGTTAACCAAATAAATAAGGTACGTTTGTGTGTATGAGTGCGTGCGTGTGTGTTTGTGGGTAATTAAATTTTTCGCGGCGGCAGGTGGAGGTATTTTGTCGGACTCACCGGGGCGTGCGAGCGCACCTGCAGCACCCCGAACCTTTTTTTTAAACCACTAAGGTGGCAAACTATTGTACGGACCACCTGATGGTAAGTGGTCACCGTAGCTTATAGATGCCTGCAACACCAGAAGTATCACTTGCGCGTTGCCGACCCTCTACGAAAGGAAGTGGGAAGGAGAAGGAGCGCGAAGGGGAAAAGGGTTTGATTGGGCCTTCGGCACTCTCACTCACCGAACGAAACACAACAGTAGGAATACTGCTATTTCACGTCATTCTGTGAGAGGGTAGTCTTTCCCCGGTCGAGACGGCCCATTCATGCTGAAATCAGCGAGGCTCTACGAAAATGAGCTGTGAAGTCTCATCGGCTGTCGGGCAAGAGACATTAATACTTTAGGACTGAGTCGACGCCGATGCGGATCCCTACGACCATGATATGGGCCCCTGGAGTGAGATATTACTATTAAATACTTACTTGTAAAGTCTGATCATATGTGCGAATTTTTCCATAACAGTAGCTGCGATGACGCCGAGCTCGTAATTCTCATCTTTTTTATACTCAGCGTGAATAACATCCAAATGCCTCATTTTCAATTTACAATCTGTAACAAGTATATCTATACAGTGTGTATAATAAGCCCTGTCGGATCCTTAAAGGATCGTTATACAGTAGCTTATTATGAGGAGGTACGTCAGGGACGTCCTTTTAAAAAATCGATAAGAAAATTACCCTAATAAATTTAAATTATTTACAATAATATGTTAATAGATTACCCATAGTAAAACCGAAAACTTATTAATAATAATACCTAGGTATCACTTAAGTTCAAAAAGTTTCACCGATGCCGCACCGTGCTACGCCGCACCTACCTACCTACGCCTTAGAAAAATGCCGCCAAAATTATGCCACGCCCCGCGTCCTTGGTCAAGTTTAGTGGAGTGTTGCTAGAATGTGCAAAATTTTAGTAATTAAAGGGTAAAAATGCTGATCAATACTGTACTTAAAAATATTATGAAGACGTTTTACGATGATATATACTTTTTTATTATTTTTCTTAGCATGTTTGTTAAGAGAGAAACAAGCTCTTAATGGATCGGACAAGGTTTTTATACATACTGCATGTTTACAGGCGCATAAGGTTGAGAATTGATTGCTACGGTGTGAGGTTTAGTGAAACACGTCCTCTCGGAAATAAGTTTATTGTGACACTGCTTTTAAATAAAATGTTCATTCAATATATATATCGGCGTAAACATCCCGCCCACCAAAACGAACTGTTTTCCAACAACATAACAAAATCGATAATTACATAGAACAAGTGGACTGTATACAATTCAAAATTTGTGTTTGATTGTATAAAACTAATGCCAATAACGACACATGCACTCTTAACTTTCTTTAGGCAATAATATAAGGTTTGACAATGGTCTTTTCAATTCGTGATTTCCTTTACATTGGACAGTCACAACACGAACCAAATTATCCGCTCCAGGATGGACAAGTTTCACGCGACCTAATAACCATTTATTAGGTGGCAAATCGTCTTCCTTTATAATGACAATATCTCCAGGACTTGGCGACGGAACCTTCGATGTCCATTTGTATCTTTGTTGCAGTGTTAAGATATTCCGATTGCCAGCGCCGCCAAAAGTCTCCAGTCATCTGTTGTATCATTTGCCATCGTTTCAGTAAATTAATGTTCCTTTCCTTATAATTGACATCTGGAACACTAATGAGCGGTTCTCCCACTAAAAAATGTCCAGGTGTGAGTGGTGTTAATGTCTCAAATGTGTCGCTAAGTTGACAAAGTGGACGCGAATTGAGGCTTGCCTCTATTTGTGCCAGTAATGTTGCCATCTCTTCGTAGGTCAGTTTCGTGCCTTGGTTTATTTTGGTCAGATGTCTTTTGGCTGACTGGACTCCAGCCTCCCATAGGCCTCCATAGTTTGGCATACGTGGAGGTATAAAATGCCAAGTTGTGCCGTCATTAGCCAACAATTGAGCTATTTCCTGTGTGATATTAGCTTGGCCCTTTACGAATAGTGCCTTCAGTTCTTTGGCGGCCCCAACAAAGTTGGTGCCATTGTCGCTCCACAAGTGAACGCATGGTCCTCTTCGAGCGATAAAGCGTCGGAATGCAGCGATAAAGCCTTGGGCTGTAAGGTCGGTGACAGCTTCTAAATGCCTTGGTGGACATGCAGACGAAAAGGCATATGTAACCTTTCACAGCTTGATGACCTCGACCCTTTGATGTTCTTATAAGTACAGGTCCTGCGTAATCCACTCCGCTGTTACGAAAGGCTCTACTCTGGTCTGGGCTCTAGTCTGCAAGGATTTACTCTCTCAGCAGGTAGTTGGCCCATCATTTGATTACTCGTCTTCGCCTTGTCTACAATACAGATCTTACATGATCGAGTACATTTCCTCACTGCTGCCTTCAAGCCAACGATCCAATATTCGAAGATAGTTCATCATCAATTGGTTGCCACCGTGACTAGTCCTAATGTTAGTTCTTGAATTAAAAGCTTTCAGGTATTGTGGCGTTCTGTAATCTGCCTCCAACTCTCATTATGCCTCCTTTATCTAAAAAGGGCGCTAGTGTGATAAGTGAGCTCTTAGCATTGACCTTTCCTTTGTTCTTTATCTCTTCTATCTCTCTTGAGTAAACTAAATTCTGATAGTATTTGATACATATTTCTAAAATTATTGCCATTTCTTCTACTTTTATATATCCTTCTAATTGTATTTTATTTCTTACGAGTCAAACCCTTCTACAATAAGCTAATACTCTCTTCATTCTCGATAACGTTGAAAATCTCTCCCACAGAGGTGTGAACTTCCTGGTAAGTATGGATGTGACATGAAAGTTTCATTTCAAGATTCGTTGCAGGCACATCTGTTGTTAATTTCGTGATCTCGAGATTGGATAACCATTCGGGACCTTGCCACCACATTTGAAGATTTGCCAAATCTATTGCCTTAACACCTCTTGTTGCTATATCTGCTGGGCTTTCCGTGGTAAGTACGTGGCTCCACCTGTTGCTTTCCAGTTTTCTCTGAATATCTGCAACCCTGTTACCCACAAAAGTGCACCATCGATTTGGACTAGACTGTAACCATGACAGGACTACAATTGAGTCTGTGTAAGCATAAATGTTGTTCATAGGTATTTTCAACACATCGGCAACGTCCTTTGCTAGATCAGCCAATAATACTGCAGCGCACAACTCCAATCTGGGTATAGTTAGTTGTTTTACAGGTGCTACCTTTGTGCGAGATGCTATCATTACTACATGGACTACGTTATACTCATCAACATCAAGCATCTGAGAAGCCGTGAATCTGGATTTTCTTGTACCGTGGTGTGATATGAAACCACCGTGGAACTTCAATGGCTTGCAGGTAAGACAAATCTTCTCTATATTTTGTCCATTCTTCAGCTATGTTTGTAGGTACTTCACTGTCCCATCCGAGGTTACAAAGCCACAGCTTCTGTATCAGGACCTTGGCTACGATGACTACCGGCGACACCCAAATGGATCAAACAAGCGAGCGACATCAGAGAGGATAGATCTTTTCGTTATTGGATATCTCAATTCAGGTAAGTTAACTGTTACTTTAAATGTGTCATCCTTTCTGTCCCATTTCAAACCTAAGATTTTAATGATTTTATCTAATTTTATTTCTAATGTATCTGTAGTCGTTTCTTTAGCTTGTAGATAGTTCAATACTTCTTCCGAATTGCTTGACCATTTTTGCATGCTAAATCCTCCCTTTTCAAGTATAATCTTCATGTCATAACAGAGTTTTTTAGCTTCTTCGACCTTTGCCACCGATACCATGAGATCATCCATGTAATAACAATTCTTTATTACAGCAGCAGCTTCTGGATATCCTTGACCTTCGTCATCAGCAAGTTGGATGAGTGTTCTAACCGCTAGGAATGGGGCTGCAGCAGTGCCGAACGTGACTCTCTTCAATTTAAAACTACTTATGTCTTCGTCTGTTTTATCTCGCCAAACTATATGTTGTAATTTTGTATGTTCTTCAGTGATTTTTATCATTCGATACATCTTGATGATATCTCCAATTATACAAATCTTGTATTTTATCCAATTAATTATGAGACTACGTAAATCGGGTTGCAAAACGGGCGCTACTAACATGTTATCATTAAGTGAACAGCCGCCTGTGCCTTTTACAGACGCATCGAAGACGACTCGTAATTTTGTCGTATCCTTATCTTCTCTAATAACTGCGTGATGTGGTAGGTAATTAGCTTCTTCATCAAATTCTTCACATTTTTGTAGGTGTCCTATTTCCAAATACTCATCAATCACCATTTTGTATTGCCTTTTAAACCCGCTGTTTCTCTGGAATTTGTTTTCTAATTGCTAAAATCTCCTCAATGCTATTTGTTTTGTGTCTCTTATCTTTTGCATAGTTTCTTCTAGTGTTTGTTTTAATGGCAATTGTACTATATATCTACGTTCTTCATCTCTTATGGTCGTGTTTTTGTATCTTGATTCACATTCTCCTTCTTCCCTTGTTAGTATCTTTTTTTTAGTATACGAATCCGTTTCTACTTCCCAAAACCTTTTCAGTATGCTATCATCTTCTAAGATTGTGTTTGTAACGTGTAGTGTAATAATCTCATCATGTACGTTGATCGATGATGTGTCATCCTTTTAACCCGACAGGATCCACCTCAAACAGGTTTTCTGGGCCACTATGTCATCATTCATTCTCATTAAGCCAACATCTATAATTTTGCTAAAGACGTCAGCGCCAAGTAAGACGTCAATCTTACCTGGCGTGCTGTACATAGGGTCCGCTAAATTCATGCTTTGGAGTTGTGGCCAGTTCATCGTGATTGTTTGTGAAGGTAGTTTTTTAGACAAAGTCTTCAAAACAAGCCTTTACCGAAAATACTTCATTGCTATTAAAGCGCGATGAAACTGCTAATTCAACGTAGTGTTTGATAGGTATTTGGGATTCTTGACCTACTCCAGAGACGACACCGTTGATGCATGTCTTCTTGAGCCTCAAGAGTTCAACTACTCTTGCGGATACCAGTGATGCCTCCGAGCCCTGGTCAATCAAAGCACGTAGCAGGTGTGTATCTCCATTACTCGCTTTAACTGCTATTTGTGCTGTGGCCAATAATACTCGAGGACCGGGTTGTGTTCTTGACAAGTGTGCGGTTATGATTCGTTGTTCTGGTTGTGATGGTTTATCTTCTCCTTGACTTAATAATTTTGATCGATGTAAAAGGGAATGGTGTTTTCTTCTGCAAACTCGGCACGATGTTTTCTGTTTACAATTATACACCGTATGATTTGGCACAAGGCAATTAAAACAAAGATTATTCTTCTTGATAAGTTCGTGTCGTTCTTCTACAGGCTCACTAGCAAACTCTTTACAGTGATAGATGTAATGTTTATCCTTGCAATAAGCGCATAAAGGTTGTAAAGATTCACTGTTGTGAGTTGATTTACTGCTGGGCGCGACATCCTTTAATGCAACATGAAATGATTTATGACCTTGTGTCTTCTCTCTTACAGAATTTGTAATCGGTGTGACAAGTTCGAGTGTTCGAAACTTTGACTCGAGAAATCTTCTTAACTCGCCCCACGACGACAGCTCATCACTATTTTGTTTATAGGCTTGCTCTTCCCACTCTTTCAACGACTCTGGGTCCAATTTCTGTGATACAAGAAATACTATTAATGGATCCCAAGAGGCGGTACCAACTTGCATATTATCTAAGCTATTTAAGCATTCCATAGTCGTGTCGAGTAAAACCTTAATATTATTAGCCGTCTGGTTTGTAATATTTTTCTGACTAAACAATCTTCGTAAAAGAGAATTAACTATCATCTTCTTATTGCCAAAACGTGCCTGTAATAGCTCCCACGCTTGTGTATAGTTAGTTTCTGTAATATTTAATGTCGGCCTCGATGGCGTAATGGTTAGTGTAACCGACTGCTACGCCTGAGGTCGCGGGTTCGATTCCCGCACAAGTCAAACATTTGTGTGCATGAACATGGATGTTTATCTTGGTCTGGGTGTTTGTATGTATAATATGTATATATTTACAAAAAAAAAAAAAAAAAGTATATATGTATGTTTATCCATGGTCTAGTACCCATAGTACAAGCTCTGCTTAGTTTGGGCTAGATGGTGTTGTGTGTATGTGGTAGAATATTATTTATTTATATGTCTTAACAACGCTTCAGCTTCTCCACAAACGCTTGTTTTGAGATAATTTAGCTTCTGTACATTGCTTATAGCAGTGTTATGAACAAGCGCGGTGAACAAATCTTTATATGTAGGCCATTCGTCATATTTGCCTGAGAACGTTGGTATTTGTATGCGTGGTAACTTTGCAAATGGCAATTGCTCGTTATGAGACGTAGTTGTCATGTTTACTGCCTCAGCTAACCTTTGTTGTGACTCCAGGTTTGATAAAAGATCGACTAAGTCGCCTCGTAAGCACAGGTACATGTCCTCGTATGTGTAGTATTTATTCCTCGTGGTGAAAATACGGCAAAACACCTCGCTGTTCCCGCGGTGTACACTTTGTAAGGCTATGGTGTGCTTGTTTAAATGTATCCCAATATTCTTCAATACATTTAAGTCTCGTTTTTACATAACCTTCCGTTAATCACTGTTTCGGGCATTTCTTCAGGTTAACCTGAGCCTTTTGGATCATACTGGCTACATCTTCTAACGTCGCTAAATATTTACTTTGTTCCGATGTCGGTGAAGTCATTTTCAAAGTACGGTGTAATTAATAATTCACTTAAATCACTGATTTTATAACTTTATAATTCTTTATTAGCGTAAATGTTCACTAATAGGTTGTAAACAAGATGATTCATGCACTTGGAATGCGAGTCCTTTGTATTCGTTCGGCCGAGTTCGCGACGTAGCAATCAAACTATAAATCCGGATCGTTTGGACCATGTTTACAGGCGCATAAGGTTGAGAATTGATTGCTACGGTGTGAGGTTTAGTGAAACACGTCCTCTCGGAAATGAGTTTATTGTGACACTGCTTTTAAATAAAATGTTCATTCAATATACTATATATCGGCGTAAACACTGTATATATAAAAATCTTGTGTCACGGTGTTTGTGGTCGTACTCCTTTAAAACGACTCGGTGGATTTTTATGATATTTTTGTAAGAAGAGGTTATTGGAAGAGCGAAGATTTCTATCGTGATTGGAACATAGGTATTGGAAAAGGCAGATTAAATAAGTGGGGCATTTGGTGAGGTTAGAATAGAAAATAATATTCTAAGGGCAGGCAAACTACGGCGTTGACGAATGGGTAACGATTTTAAAGTGGATCTATAAGATTAAAAATATGGTCATATTTACATGGCTACGCTCGCGTAAATATAATATCTCATGAGTAGTTTACCAAGATAGTAACAGTACTTTAAGTGATTAAAAAGTATCCTATGTCCTTTTTTGTATCCTTAACAACGTGTACCCGAAATTTCATGATGCTCAGTCAAAAAATTAAGGCTTGAAAGCGTTACAAACTCGATGGCGTAGTGGTTAGTATAACCGACTGCCACGCCTGAAGTAGCGGGTTCGATTCCCACACAAGTCAAACATTTGTGTGCATGAACATGTTTGTCTTGGTCTAGGTGTTTCTATGTACAATATGTATGTATTTACAAAAATAAAGTATATATGTATGTTTATCCGTTGTCTAGTACCCATAGTACAAACTCTGCTTAGTTTGGGCTAGATGGTGTTGTGTGTATGTGGTAGAATATTATATTACATTAGTTAGGACTAGGATGCATAAAGTAGTAGATGTTTACAGTAGTAGAATTTCTTTTTACCATTCTGCCGTGCTAAAGATAAGAGGGATAAGTGCATGACAGCAAGTTTCTAGAAAATGGCGCCTAAAGTTTTAAATATTATTGTTTTGATTAGGGATATAAAAATAATGTTTTTAGAAATTTGATGTATTTGTACAGTGGTTAAAAGGTTGTACTTTGTATTCATTGCTATAAAAGAACTCCAAGTAATACATTGTTATAAAAAACGATATAAAAATTAATAAGGCAAGGAACTCCGACGTATCTTTTAAAACAAATATTTATAATATGCGTCATAATGCAGGTAGAGCGCTTATTCTTTTACTGCGCTTTTGACAGCGAATCAAAGATAAGTATAGAGTTTAAGTAATAATAAGCATAACCGTCGTAATGTCATTTAGGGCTTTTATGGTAAGAAACTCATCGTATAAAATATCTATCTTAACAGCTATTAATGTATGGACAATCCGACTGTATATTATAATAATTATAAGAAGTATACCATAGTAATACTAATATTAAAGTTAAAGTAGTTTAGGTAATGTTATGTTGGTAAATTGAGGGACAGGCACGCTACAATCGTGGCGGTAAGTCCCGTGTTTGAGGAGTGGCTGTATAGGCGACATGGTGCCCTCACCTTCCGGCTGACACAGGTAATGACTAACCACGGTTGCTTTGGCCAGTTCCTGTGTCGCATAGGCCAGCGGGAGACGCGTGGGTGTTATCACTGCGGCGACTGCCGTGATGTTGTTGTGGATACGGCGCTGCACACTTTGGCGGATTACCCCGCCTGAGAATCGCAGCGCCGTGAGTTTCTCGCGAAAGTCGGATTGATTGCCCTCTCGCTCCCAGCCGTGGTTCAATCTATGGTCTGGAGCGAGAGATCATAGAACGCCGTCGCCTCGTTCTGTGAGTTATTTCCATCAAGGAGGCGGCGGGCGTTTAAACCCTCTTCTACTGCGGAACCGGGCGCCGGAGGGCGCGAGATGACCTCCAGCCACCCTGAGGTTTGATCTTGGGGTGGTGGGTTTCGTGAGCCTGCTCGCCACCAGATCAGCACCAGGTTCGAGAGGCGGCGTGCGTGTTCCCACGCGCGCCTCTGTGTCGCGTGTCCCTCCCCTCTCCCTTGAAGCGGACAGTAGGGCTTAAATGTGGTGATGCCCAGAGGGTAGTCTTGTTATGTAGTGGCCTGTTGTTTCATACGGCGGACCGAAACCTCGGCGGGGTCGCGACTGCGTGTGGAAGTGATTAGCGCGGCCCCACCGATTGCGGTTTTGTCGAGGAACACCGTGGTAGGTTTAGTCGGTATTACCGAGTTGTCCATTATTATCATCATTACCCCGGTGAGTCCGACATAACCACTCCGCCCGCCCCGCGGAGGGGTATGCGTCAATGCATACCTTCACGAAGTAAATTGGGCCGGCGTGCGTGGTTCCACGCGCGGTGTCGTGTTTTCATCCCTCCATAAAGGGACAGTAGAGAGGGAATCCTTTTATGAAGTAGCCTTTCGTTTTACACGGCGGTCTGTTCCTTTGCATGTGAAAGCGATTCACGCGACCCCGACTCTGGTTATGTCGAGGAACACCGTGGTAGGTTTAGTCGGTATTACCGGGATATATTTGCCCCGGTGAGCTGGACTTTACCTCTCCGTCGCCCTGCGGAGAGGAATGCGTTAAAGCATTCCCCAAGTAAAAAAAAAAGAAAGAAACACTACTCTGTGAAAATATAGCTTTCTAATGCTGAAAGAATTTTCTAAATCGGTTAATTAGTTTTTGTGTTAAACCGTTACAAACAAGCAAATAAAGAAACCTAATAGTGGTTTAAGTGGTCTCCTCACCAATGGTTCTAAGTTGAGTGTTGTAAGTTCGAATCCCACACGGGACAAAAACAATTAGCGAGGTCAGTCTATAGATGGGTGACCGCTTAGTGGTATTTCATCTGAGCATCTCCGTGCTTCGGAGGGCACGTAAAAAGTCGGTCCCGGTTGTTGCCAAATTGACAGCAGTCGTTAAGCCATGTCAGAGTAGGCATCATGGACAACTCTTGACAACAGGTTGGCCACTAACCACACGAAAAGAAGAAGAAGAAGATCCAGAAAAAAGTACTGTTAATAACCAAACCAAACCTATATTAACGCGAGCAAAAATTAGTATTTATTATTATATAATATTTATTACCTTTTACGATTTCTTCAGAGAGGCGAAGCAGTTGTTCCGTCATTTTAAAATGTATAAACCACCAGTGTTCCGAGTGCTCGTACTGGTAAGGTCGTTGACCTTTGTACCTAGGTAGGGTATCAACTTTTAGTAAAAGAAATAAGGTATATAAGGTTTGGAGAGCTAATATAATAATATCAGCCCTGTATCAAACTGCCCCCACTACACAAATGGTTGGTTTGTTTGGTTTGTAGTTTGGTTGGTTGGTTCAAGTTGTTCTTTGTGTCCGTTGTTTGAATGTTTGTAAAGTTGCCTGCGACACAGGAATAATTCTTAGAGCGGAAGTTGCCTTTAAAAAAACAAACACTGTCCTATATTAGGGGAAAAGTGTACGAGTTGATCCCCTTAAGAAATATTGTTCGTAATATAAAAACAAAGAAACTTAATGCAAATGGAAAAGAGTTTTAACGGATTCAGTTATCTATATGGTGTAGTACTCAAAACATATTATTTATTGTTATTTAATTTACACCTTTAATTTTTTTAAACTCCACTTGGTGTCATGTTGGATACCCCGGTATCCAAGATGATCCCTAGGCTATGGACAAGATGATCCCTCGAATCATCTTACCCCAATTTTGGGGAGATTTGGTGCGATCTGGGTTTCGGCAGAATTAAATAAATAAAACAACTTAGAATAAATAATATACAGGGTGTCCGGCAATTAATGGATAACCTGGAAATGTCTTATAATGGAACTGATGGCCGTTCAGAAAAAAATATGAAAAACATCTATCCTAACTACTACCTGAAATATGTGTATTTTTTTTAATTACCATGTATAACTTTGTTGTATACTACGACCATAAAATAATGAAATCCATCGGTTTTTTGTTGTTTTTTTATTAAACATTAATTATGCTAATAGATAGACAGTCAAAAGTATGCTTATATAGCTTGCACTTTTTAATATATATATATATATATATATTTTTTTTTTTATTCTTTTTAATTTTCCTTAACGGCCTTCTGTTCTACTATAAGACATTTCAAGGTCATCCATTAATTACCGGACACCCTGTATATAATTATCTTATCTTAGGCATACAAAACAGCATATAAAAAAATATGAGTTCAAATTATGCTTATACAATCAGCCTTGTACTAGATGGTCAGTGGATCATCTTGTAAAACCACAACATAATCATCTCACCCCAATTTCATCTTTGTCAAACTTTACTCGAAAACGTAACCTGTAACTTCTTTTATTGTTACTATGCCATTAAAAAAACAAGATCGAGCATTATACAAAGTGACTAACACGACAGTCTTTGCTATCAAATGTTTAGAAAAAAACTTATCCAATTTCAAAGGCACACGTTACCATAGATCAAAACCAGTCGATATTCGTTTCTTCACACAAAAATTTACGCGTCACTCGCGTCGCCATTACTGATTGACATGTACGCGACGGGATCAAGAGCTATACTTTACCATAGAAAACAACTAGATGGTACTATTAGTTTCGCTATCATTCAAAAGGATCATCTTAGGTACCTCAACGGATCATCTCGTACAACTTTCCCCTAACTGTACTACTGCTAACTGCTAAGCACGGGCCTCGTCTCACTTTGATAAGAGTTAGGGCATACTCCACCACGCAGGCCCAGTGCGCGTTGGTATACTTCACATATCTTCAAGAATATTATGGAGAATTCTAGCATGTAGGTTTACTCACACGATGATAACCTTCACCGTTAAAGTGATTAATAACGAATAAATTGGCACATAACTTCGAAATGCCAGATTCATGTCTTAGGAATTCGAAACCTATATTGGGTGTAAGGGACAGCGTACCGAAAACTGAAATATTAGATTATTCTGAGTGGAAATCGTTGGAATTTCCTTAAGACTGCGCCGAGCGTTAGAAGCGGTTGGGCTGAATGACAGAGCTCGATATTCGAATCGGCGTGTGGCCGCTACAGTAAAATTGAATGGAGAATTTGAAGTGCTTTTTTGATAAATATGTATCTTTATTGTCAACTAATAACATAAATATTTGGGAGGGACAAATTGTAATATAACTATTTATGTTTCGTTTAAGCTGTAAAATAGGATAGATTTCTACTGTTATATATTCTAAAATCACTTAATACGAGCTTACGTTTTTGCATTTTCGTGCAAATTGACGTCATTTTGTAGGCGAAAATATAAATTATTTTAAGTTTTTTACACGGAGTAATTGTAAACACATTAATTGTTATGGTAAATGTATATTTTATATTTGTATTAAACAAAAAGTGTCGATTTTATCAACTTAATTGTGACCGCCTGTTTTGGCACATTTCGCAGTCCTAAGGAAAAATCACGTTTCTCTTCTGCAATTTTACATTTTTCAGACTGTGAATCATAATATAATACATAAACCATCTATATTATTAAATAAAAATGTATAATACCACATTTTACTAGAATACAGCTAAGTAGACTAAATCGTCGTGCTTTAAACTAATCAGTTGTCGATATCCCCGTGCGTTATATTAGTAGCAATTAATTACGTACCGCGTAATAATGTTAATCGATATAAAATTTTAACACGTTCCCGGACAGTACGTCGAGAGACGTGAATGATGACCCTCATAATATGGCACGACGGCTGTAGGCGGCGATTTAAAATACACTAAAAGTAAAACTCCGTCCACGGCCGACTATTTCCCATAGGATTTATAGGAAGGATATGACTCTGTGCCGTTTTAGGCTAAAATACAGACCGCTAGAGCCACAGCAAACACTCCTGCCGTCACACACGGTTTAGAATTCACTTGGTATGAATGTCCGCCTACAGGCGGTTACGTCTCTGACCGTTACTGCCGCAACACGTACTTTTAAAACCGTGTAATCTGGCAATACGTCCTCAGACGTGATGTCACTTTGTATGGAAAGTTTGTGTGCCATATCACATATTATTGAGAGTGGTTTTGCGTCCGTGAATGTGTTAATCTTGCGTTTTTATGATTAATAGAAGTTTGCGTCGAGATAAGCACCTATAGAAGACATCTTGCTAAAGATTTCGGTATGAGGAAAGACGTTACACCCAGTATGAAACATTTAATTCCAAGGTCTCCCGCGACACAAATTATTCCTAGAGTGAGAGTCGTCAAAAAAATAAACAGTATTTTATACCTGTAGGCCCAGTCTCTGTCGGGCGTGTACGGCAAGTAGTAGTTGTCCCACGTGTCTATGGGCTTCCTAGTAGTAGTAGTAATATTAGTAGTAATATTAGTAGTATTACTACTAGCCCGCATACACAGTACAGCTGAAATCATAAAGCTTCGTTTAGCCTACGACACTTTACATGGTCTATCAGTGTATAACAGCCTCCGTGCCGCAGCAGTAGTTAATGTGACTGGTGTGCATGAGGTCTCGGGTTCGAAGCCCGGGTCGGGCCTACATAGAGTTATTGGGTTTTTCTGTTAAGAAATCTCAATAGCAGCCCGGAGTTAGGAAGTTGGCGGTGTTAGACACCCCCGTGCCTCGTAAAGCCGTTGATCCTGCGTCTGATCTCTCTCCGGTCTTGTTGGATTTCCCATCGGTTCATAAGAGTTAGGGAACAGTGAGTGCACTTGTTTGCGCACCCGCTTGTGCACTATAATATCTCCTGCGCAGATGGCCATTGTTCGTAAAGGAGGTTTATTATTATTAGGGTATACACGAAGTGTCTCTGTGTGAATGCGAGAGTCTTTAATTGCGACATTTATTGTGACACAATAACAATTTTTCTTATACACCGCACCGCGTTTGAAGAACTAAAATAAGTATCGCGTGGAGGTATTTGTATCAAATTCTATGTATTTAAATAGGTTTATAGACTTTTATGATTGATAATATTAAAGTATTATGTAGCGACAGATTATTTTTTTACTCGATTCTGCAATAGTTAAGGCGTGAAAGTATAATAAACAAACAAACAAATCCATATTCGCATTTATAATATTAATATTAATACGTGAAGCAAAAACTTTGTACCCCTTTTTACGAAAATTGCGCGGACGGAAGAGTATGAAATTTGGCACAGCTAAAGTTTATATGGAGAAGGAGTGACGCGTCCTAATATTTATATAAAATATACATTAGAAATACATTAAATTAATGAAAAAACACTACACGCAAACAACCATGCATTTGACACACGCAGTCGAAGCGCGTAACTATGGTTACATATATCAATTATATTGACATATATCAGCAATATCTTACAGGCAAACTTTGGTTGAATTTCGAGCACTAGGCGACCGCTAGTTATATATTAATTAGGATAATTATCAATAACCTTATAAACTCTTTGTATTTAAACCTATATTGCTTAGTGTCTGTCAGTATTCGTTGTTTTAAATTGTCACAATTATGGTTGATGATTTGGTAATTTTTTGGTTTGTTCCACATTTGCCTCTACATTACGTCCCACATTCCAAAATTTTCCTCATTCGCCCCTCTTTTTAAATTATTCCTATTTCGTCCTACATTTTTGTGAATTTTCTTTTCTACTAAAGTGGCATACAAGCTTACGGCCCACCTGATGGTAAATGGTTACCGTAGCCTATCGACGCCTGCAATACCAGAGGCATCACTTGCGCGTCGCCGACCTTGTAAAAACATTTTAACGCCCTTTTTGAAGAACCCCATACTGTAGTCTTGTGGGAAAACCTGGGCAGGGAGTTCATTCCATAACCTGAGCGTCCGTGGGAGAAAATTCCTTTGGAACCGTTTAGTGCGGCACCAATTAGGTTGTAAAGTGTGAGAATGACATCCCTGCCGATGGCGAGCGGTGCGATGATAAAAAGTAGCTGAGGGCATCATCTGAAATAACTCGTCAGAACACAATCCATTATATAAGCGGTAGAACACACAAAGGGAGGCAAAGTCCCGTCTGAGACTTATTGGCTCAATACCGTCTGTGAGTTTAGGCTCATCGACAATTCTCAATGCTCGTCTCTGTACCGCGTCAAAAGGATCAAGCTGGTATTTTGGTGCTCCTGCCCAGAGATGACTGCAGTACTCCATGTGAGGCCGGACTTGTGACTTATATAGAAGCAGTCTTTGCCCCGCAGTGAAGTACCGCTTAGTTCTATTGAGCACACCAAGCTTTTTGGAAGCCAGCTTGACCTTGCTCTCTAAATGACTGCGGAACTGTACATCACTTGATATGTCGAGGCCAAGGATTCCAATACTCTTGGAGATGGTGAGGGGCATGTTCTGGAGTTGTGGAGACACAGTAAATGGGATTTTCTTAGCGGTGAATGCGCAGGCTTGTGTCTTAGCTGGGTTAAACACGACTAAATTTAGTCTTCCCCATTCAGATACTCTATCCAGAGTATTTCCGATTTCAGACACAAGCCGTTCGCGGCTTTCCTCCACTGTGAACCGAGGGATATTAGCGCGGCCCGTGTAATAAGTATCCCCAGTACGAAGATAAGATAATCTTTATTTGTTTGATCATGGTATACATAAGAATGCAAGATAGTATAAACAATAAAGTCCATGCATGTTCAGCCTCATACTGTGGCATACAAATACAAAGATAAAGATAACGCTATCTTCATTGTAACAAAAGAATAATATATAAAACAAAAAATCGCTAAAAGTTAACATGCCAATTACATAGTTATCTCAAGCTAAAAATTATATTCAAGGCGGCGAGGTCCGAGCTCCGCCAGGTCCTAGTGGCGAATTGAGGGTGCGACTTGTGCACCCCAGTGCCGGGCACGCCACGATCGTGGCGGTAAGTCCCATGTTTGAGGAGTGGCTGGAGAGGCGGCATGGCGCCCTCACCTTCCGGCTGACACAGGTTCTGACTGGCCACGGATGTTTTGGCCGGTTCCTGTGTCGTATACGCCGGCAAGAGACGCCCGGTTGTCACCACTGCGGCGACTGCCGCGACGTTACTGAGGACACGGCGCTGCACACTTTGGCGGTTTGCCCCGCCTGGGCATCGCAGCGCCGTGATTTGATCGCGGCAGTCGGATCAGTTGCCTTCTCGCTCCCGGCCGTAGTTCAGTCTATGGTCCGGAGTGAGAGGTCGTGGAACGCCGTCGCCTCCTTCTGCGAGGAAGTGATTTCCATCAAGGAGGCGGCGGGGCAGGAGAGGGAGCGTATAAACCCTCTTCCCAACCGCAGAGCCGGGCGCCGGAGGGCGCGAGACGACCTCCAGCCACCCTGAGGTTTGACCTGGGGGTGGCGGGCTTTGTGGGCCTGCCCGCCATCCGTTCAGCACCAGGTCCGAGAGGCGGCGTGCGTGTTCCCACGCGCGCCTCTGTGTCGTGTCCGTCTCCCCCTTTAGGGGGAGACAGTAGGGCTTTTATTTTGTAGTACCTATCTTGGGTAGGTCTTATTGCGTAGGGGCCTGCCGTTTCATACGGCGGGCCGAAACTTCGGCGGGGTCGCGACCGTATGCGAAAGTGATTCGCGCGGCCCCGTCGATAGTGGTTTTGTCGAGGAACACCGTGGTAGGTTTAGTCGGTATTCCGGGAGGTACATTATCTTTTCAAAATCTTTCTATTACCCCGGCGAGTCCGACATAATCCCTCCGCCCGCCCCCGCGGAGGGATATGCGTCATAGCATTCCCCCAAATAAAAATCCCCAAAATTGTATGTTAAATCACAAATAACCTAGATAAAAAGTCAGTTTGATTATTAATTTAAATAAAATGTCAAGTATGATTACAAATTAAAATGTCATTGTCATGTTCATAATATCCAAAATTATATAATAATATTATGAATAATAAAATGTCATCGAAATATTTAGTATTTTTCATTCAGAAAGTCTGTTACATTATAATAAGCCTGTTCTATTAAGAAATGTTTAACTTTTTGTTTAAATGCAGTAATACTTAAGTCTTTCCATGTATTCGGTAATTTATTATAAATCAATGGAGCCATGCAGAAGATACTTTTGCGCATAAGTGCTGTTTTTGATTCATGTAAACAGAGTTTGCTATTATTCCTCCTATTTCTAGGAAACATATCTGAGACACGAGGAAATAAATGCGAATTCGACTTTACAAAGACAGTTTAAAATGTACAGAGAGGGTAATGTTAATATTTTATATTTTTGAAAGAAAGGTTTACAGGTGTCTCTTTTTGTTAGTTTAAATATGGCTCTAATACAGCTTTTTTGTGCCTTGAAAGCTATTTCATTATCCGTACTATGCCCCCAGAATATAACACCGTACCTAAGAACTGAATCTGCTAATCCATGGTAGGCTGTCACCAAAGCGTCTGTATTAAGAACGGTGGATAGCTTAGATAGAGCATAAGCTGTTGTGCTTATTTTTTTACTAAGCCACTCAATATGAGGCTTCCAATTGAGTTGTTTGTCAATTATAAGTCCTAGAAACTTTGTGTTTTGGGTTTCATCAATAGTTATATTATTTAAATTAATATCAATATTTATGCCTAGTGTCCGTTGATTAAAATGTATAACTTTGGTTTTATAAAGATTATTTTTCAAATTATTATTATTTAACCATGTCATAATAGATTCTAATGAATTATTAATGTCCTGTTCGTATGTCAATATATTTTTACTTTCTATTGTCAAAGTACTATCTTCCGCAAACAAAGTAATTGGATTTTCAGTGACTTTAGGTAAATCATTGATATAAATTATGAAGAGCAAGGGTGCTAGCACGCTGCCTTGAGGTACCCCGTACATTACTCCACGTTCATTTGACCTATATGTCTCTTCTCGTTTAGTTACTACATTAATATTACTTATTTCTGTAATTTGTTTGCGGTTTTGTAGATATGATTTTATTAAGTCAAGTATATTGCCTCTAATACCATATTTTTCTAATTTTGCTACAAGGGAACTGTATTGGACACGGTCAAAAGCTTGCGACATATCACAGAATATAGCACAAACTGGATTTCTCTTGTCCACATTTACTATGACTCTATGTAGGAAATCGTAAATTGCCATATTAATGTTTTATTTTTTCGGAATTCCTTTGGTTCGTCAGTCAATATTTTGTTTTTTCTAAGTAATTATGTATTTCCTTGTACATATATTTTTCGTAAACTTTAGATATAACAGGCGTGAGTGCTATGGGCCTGTAGTTTTCGACAAACTCCCTATTTTCTTTTTTTTGTAGTGGCTTAATAATAGTTTTTTTCAATGCATCTGGGAATACACCTTCACTAATACTGAGGTTAATTAGATAACTGAGATGTTCGCATATATCTCCAGCAACAGCCTTAAGGATCTTGGTGGAAATACCATCATAACCTACGTTGTTTGTATTTTTTAATGAAACAATAATATTTCGTATATCCACAGGCGTGCAAGGAGCCAAAAACATAGAATTTCTTCTATTGTGAATTAATGTAGTCGGTTTAGTGCCTGAGCCTGCTATAGGTTGAACTTTATCTATAAAATAAGTATTAAATACATCGGCTATATCTTGTGGATGCGTATAATTGTAATTATTATATTTAACATTTGAGATAATGTGTTTGGGAGTATTCAACTTTGACTCATTAATTATCTGCCAGGTGATTTTCGATTTATTAGTTGATGATTTAATTTTATAATCGTTTTAGGCTTTTTGGGTTAAATGTAAATTTTTTTTAAATAATGCGGAGTACTTTTTAAATTTAATTTTATTATTAATATTTGGTTTTAATCTGTAATTCCACAATAATTTTCGTTTATTTTTACTGCATAATTTAATTCCACGCGATATCCAATTGGGTACTTTAGACAAATTTATTGTGATTATTTTCATGGGAAAACATAAATTGTAGAAAAGTAGAAATGTTTCTAAGAAACAGTTATAGGCGAGATTGGCATCACTGGTTTCGTAAATATCTTTAAACGAAAGACATTTTATACATGCTCTAAATTTGTTAATATATTCATCATTAAATATACGCTTTGTTTTTCGCCAGTATTTAATACCACCTATTGTATTAAGCGGACACTTTAACAATTGAGCAGTGTGATCAGATAAAGCAAACTCAAAAACGTCTGTTTTACAAGGCCTACTAAAATTATGCGCAAAATTATATATACATGTCTGGCTTGCAATACGGGTTGGTTGTTTTAAGGCTCATTTTAAATTACCACTTAATAATGTGCATTCAAAGTTGTGCGTCAGATAATTATTTTTTAAAATGTCAATATTAAAATCTCCAGCTATGACTATATTTTTAAATTTTTTTGTCAAAAGATATTTCAAAAGTGTTTCTAATTTATCAAGAAATGTATTTAAATTTGATGGGTTCGGGATTCTATACACGCATATAATAATAATGTGGTGATCGACAACTTCTATTCCGCAGCATTCAAATACCCCCTCTGAGGATATCTTTAGCACTTGTTGAAGCACTTTCACTTGATAACCATTTTTTATAAGTATGCATA
Organism: Catocala nupta; assembly: GCA_963675205.1. Classification (NCBI taxonomy): domain Eukaryota; kingdom Metazoa; phylum Arthropoda; class Insecta; order Lepidoptera; family Erebidae; genus Catocala; species Catocala nupta. The sequence continues at coordinate 4,574,630 of OY776108.1, read as the reverse complement.
CTCCACCTCTTTTGCTTTCACGTCTACTGTAACATGCAGCTAAACTGTAATTTGGTATATATAATTGTTTTTCGTATCCAGCCATCATGAAGTGTTCCGAGATGCATATTACGTCCACCAGTATTTTGTTATCTGAAAGCTCGTTTAAACAGACGGTAAGAGCATTGGACTTTCTTAACAATCCTGCAATATTCTGGTGCAATATATAGAAACCTTTAGTTAAGAAAAAACTGTTCACGCCCGGTGTTATTTTCATTACATTCTATAGTTTCGTTCATTCTTAAGTTATTACTTTGGTATATGTCATTAATTAAGCATAATAAGTCTTTAAATATTGTTTGTAGTCCGTATTTATTTATTTTGCCTTTGTAGTTGTCAAACATTGTGTAGTCACATCGTAGGTTACGGTTACTGTCCAATAAAAATGCGTGTTTATGTGTAACGACATCTAGATATAGAAGATTGTTAAAAGTCTCGATTCTCCAGTTATATATATTAGCGTAGTAATTGAATCTGTACGTAGGAAGGCATATAATAATATTTGTATGTTTTATATTTTGCATAACTTCTCTTATATAAAATATGATGTCAATGTAATCATTCGTAATCTTAAAGTCATCTTTGCCTAAAAATATAATACAGAAATCGTTTAATGTAAAATCATGAAGTTTTTGCTCTAATCCTTCTAGAAGATATCGTGTTCCTCCATTTGTTTTCATATAGTGACAACACTCAAAACCGTGCAATGTATTTTCGGCCATAGAACAAACATTGATATGCCTATCGTTACTCAATAAGCATATTTTATTCTTGGGTTTTGTCGAACTCATATTTTGTTTTATATTAGAGCACATCGGGATTTCGTTATTTTGAGGCTGGGTGTAACTACCTTTAATGTTTTTTGTAATATTTAGTTTACGTTTTGTTTCACAAGTTGCTGCGGTTTATCAGACATTCTTTTGCTATTTAATTTTATAGGAGTACTTCTTGAAGACTCCTGTTTATCTCTATTTTCCCGCGTTGATTGTGGAGTAGCTGTGGAAGTCTCCTTATAACCAACCTTTTTGTATAAATCTATTACTTTATGACATTTTTCCAACTCATGTTGGATTCAGATTTGTATTTTCGGAATTTAGGTTCTCAATTTAATTGTTGGCAATTTGTAGTTGTTCTTGTAGGTTATTTACTTTACTAAGCAAGTCTCTAAACTCCTGACATTCATTTAGGTCCTGTGTTTCCGGCGAACTTTTTATTGTGCAGTCAAATAGTGATGAATCCTTTGTGTCCATGAGCGATGATACATCGTTGTGGGAAGCGGTCAATTTCGTTTTTCTTAGTGTCACGTTCTCCATGGCGTATATTTTATAAATAATTGAATATTAGTTAAATTATATATTTTATTCTCAGATTTTTTGTTATTTTCATTACGAATAGTCTGAATTAATTTTAAATTAACTTATCGAATCACAAAAACTTCGTCGCTAACTCAGGATCGAACTTACGGCACCAGATACTTTCACTAGATTTATATTACGATTAAGACTTTGATAGATGATATATATGATGATACGGTCATCCGCATAGCAATGATTGCCAACAATTGACAACATATCATTGCATATAGTTAGCAAAACAAAACATGGTTAAAATTATTTTAAATCTAATCATTGACGGGTCCGTGATGTCATGCAATCATAAGCCCAAAATTCGTAGTATTTTAAAATAATTTTCGGCAGACGAATTATCAAAAAGTCCATACAAAAAAAAACAGGGACCGAAAAGGAACATAATTTGGGACGAAATAGGAATTACATTAAGCAATTCATATTTATTTAAAATAAGGGGCATATAAGGAACAATTTTTGGGACGAATGCGTATTACTACATTACAAAACAAGAGGGACGTATGCGGAACAAATTTTTTCTATGTATGTCGTGTCGTAGAGTTTCGTGTAGGTATAAATAATTATTACTTACATAAGATGAACGATATTGCAATCATATTGATGGTATATTGAAGGTGTTTTTATACAAGCTTCAGCCGTCTTCACTTACAATAAACTTCGCTCCAGAATACAGTTTGGCTGAATAAACGATAAACATATATAAGTTTTGATAAATGGTACTTTCACTACACGAATGGCGTACCTAGTGGTTAAAGAGGTAGCCTTGTCTCTGTTATTGCGCCGAGTGTTGTGGGTTCGAATCCCATACGAGACAAAACTTTGTGTGATCCACAAATTCTGTGTGTCCGTTGTTTGAATGTTTGTAAATCCTCGGGACACGGGAATTATTATGCCTAGTGCATAGTAGTCTTTAGGTCAAACCTTTAGGGTGACCGCTTAGTGGTAGTTCATCTGAGCGTCTCCGTGCCTCGGAGAGCACGTTAAGCCGTCGGTCCCGGCTGCCATGAACATCTATGGCACTCGTTATTGAGTCAGTGCCCTATAATATCCTGACACAGGTCTAGCCTTAGGGTATCGTTAGCTTTCGGGTTGTGGAGGTCAGGTGTCAGCCGCTCCGTGTAAAAACTGATATCCAGTCAAATCCGGTTAGACTAGAAAAGCCGACCCCAAGTGACTTGGGAATAATAAAGGCTAGGGAGAAGAAGAAGTCTTTAGGCCAATCAAAAAAAGCAAAAAAAAAGAAAAACGAAAAATCTGTTTAAAGATAGTATTTAAATCCCATACGGGACAACAATGTGTGTGACTCACAAATATTTGTGCCGAGTTTGGTTGTACTTTGTGTCTGTTGTTTGAATGTTTGTAAAGTCCTACCCGACACAGTAACTATTCCTTTTGAGAGAATTGTCTTTTAAAATAGAAAATATATTTTTTTTTCCTGTATGTAGACCTGTGATCAGTCGCCTAGACTATAATCAGGTGTGTTGCAAGAGATTGGAGTTTCGAGAGGTAGAGCCACTGCTCCATCTCCCCTTAGTAAGGCGGCACATCGGTTCTCTTGAGTCTTCTAATTGGATTTGGCTGCAGGACCATACTGGATAACGGTTATGAGTGAGTTGTCAAGCGGTCCTTGTAGTTTGCTGAGTATCGTTTTATTTCGTCCCAAATGGCTAGGTTATGGACCCGAGTTGGAGGCGCGCGCCTCTGAGGCGATGCAAGGGGTAGTTGAACACCTCACTACCCCGTGGAGGAGACGAGGCTTGGACAGACCGAGCCAGTACTAGTGTGGGGCTGCGGAAGAATTTGGATCCCCGCGGCCCCGCGCGTACGTGCGAGGAGACACCGGGGTGGTTTTAGCCGGTAAGAGTCCGGCACGCCCCTCCGCCTTTCCCCAGGCGGAGGTAGTCCATGAGGATTTCCCCACGCAAAAAAAGTGGAGTGCGACCGGGACACGGCGCAGCACACGCTGGAGGAGTGTCCGGCGTGGGCCGAGGAGCGCTGTGCCCTGGTCGCCGTGATTGGCCCCAACCTCTCGTTGCCGACCGTCGTATCCATGATGGTCGGCGACGACAGGTGCTGGGGTGCAATGAGGTCCTTCTGCGAGGCTGTCATCTCGCAGAAGGAGGCGGCGGAGCGGGGGCGTGAGGAAGATCCTTACGCCCCGGACATCCGCCGCCGGAGGAGGGGGCGCAGGAGACGCGCTTATGTCGCTCTCCTGCCCCCCACCTAAGGGTTCTGGGTGGCAAGGCCTCAGGGGACCCTGCCACCCGTGAGTAAGAACCCATAGAGGGCGCGCACGGTGTTCCCGCGCGCCTTCTTACGTCGAAAGGGGAGAGCAGTGAAATGCTCTCCCCCGCGGACAAGAGGAGGTCGGGTCCCATTGACCGGGCCGGCACCCACACGGCAGGGGCCTGCTATGGATGAATCTTTTTAGACTCCCAACTGGCCCCCCCATTGGGTGAGAGAGGGAACACCCCAGGTTTTTTTAGTGGGTATACCAGCATTAGGCTGGTGAGTCCCACACGCCCCGCCGGTGCCGTCCCCTAGCCGGCGGGTAGTGCATCAAGCATTTTATCCTGGGGATAAAAAAAAAAAAAAGTTTAGGTTAGGATTTAAGTGGGGTGTGTGTCAGAAAACCTCGCCGTGGTACACCCTGGGCACCAGCAACAATGCATTTCATTGTTGCTGGTGGCTAATATTCTGACAACCGTTGCCATTTGTCGCGTTTGGCACCGGAGGCGGGGGGATGGACGCTAGTCCCATCCCCAGGCCGGGGCCTTATCTTTGGCCCTGGCTCTCTTAGTACCGCTCTGTTTTAGAGTGGACATGGGAGAGCCACTTTGACGGGTTCAGCGTGCACTTACCCTGCCGTGGAACAGAAAACGGGGTCTCTTCTCGTCACTCTGACGATTCTTTCCCTCTCTTTGTCCCCCTTTTGTTTTGTCCCCTGTTTTGGTTTTGTTCCCCCTTTTTGGTTCTGCGTCTAATTTTGTTTCTTGTCCGCCTTTTGTTTTTGCCCCGTTTTTGTTCTTGTTGTCCCCCCTTTCTTCTGACTTTTGTCCCCGTTGTCACCGTCTAAAGCATATCGTAACCCCGTATTGTGCAGCGTCGTGGATCACGTCTCGCGGCTGCTGACGGGACCGAGGGTCTTGGCTTCACCGCACGGACTGCGAGGGTGTAGCCCTCTATAAAAACCACCCCGAATCTCAAGTTGCTGCCGCACGGCGAGGAGATGCATGGCTGCACACTTTGGCGGTTTGCCCCGCCTGGGCATCGCAGCGCCGTGATTTGATCGCGGCAGTCGGATCGGCTGCCCTCTCGCTACCGGCCGTAGTTCAGTCTATGGTCCGGAGTGAGAGGTCGTGGAACGCCGTCGCCTCCTTCTGCGAGGAAGTGATTTCCATCAAGGAGGCGGCGGAGCGGGAGTGGGAGCATTTAAACCCTCTCCCCAACCGCAGAGCCGGGCGCCGGAGGGCGCGAGATGACCTCCAGCCACCCTGAGGTTTGACCTGGGGGTGGCGGGCTTTGTGGGCCTGCCCGCCACACATTCAGCACCAGGTCCGAGAGGCGGCGTGCGTGTTCCCACGAGCGCCTCTGTTTCGAGTCCGTCTCCCCTCTAGGGGGGAGACAGTAGGGAATTTTTAGAGTGAGTCCTTTGGGTAGGTCTCTTTGTGTAGTGGCCTGCCGTTTCACACGGCGGGCCGTAACCTCGTGGGGTCGCGACCGCATGCGAAAGCGGTTCGCGCGGCCCCATTGATAGTGGTATAACGAAACACGCAGACTGATTCAACTGAATATATATTTACAATTTGTCACCTATCTTATATCCCATTTATTAGTCATGCAAGTAATGCTAACACTAATGTGTACAATAAACATTTTCACCAATCAGCGACAAGTAAACAAAAATCTAACATTTTCGAATGATTTCTTGGAAATCTGTGCGAGTATAAAAGTAATGCCACGTATAAAAAGCAGAGGGAAGCTTCGCGCGTCAACAGTTCGAATGTTGATATCGTTGCGGCTAGACGTATGATGCTCCGTTCGATCGCCTTCGCGCGTCGCTTGGTTTCGGCGCGGCTAGTTGTACGATGCTCCGTTCGATTCCAGGTTTCTCGTAAAGCTATATGTTGCCTGTGCGTATATACATACGCCACACATATATAAATTGCATAATTTTTTCGACGGTCTTATAGGTTGTAATCAGTTAAAAAATGGAATGCTAAAATTGACCTTGCTGCTCACGTATTAGAGACTAAATTGGCTAGAATACCTATTATGTTATACCAACCCGAAAGTTCGAAATGTAATGAAATAACTATTTCTGCCCATACAGCTCAATTTATTACTGTTCCAATTAATATAAGTCATGGTGATATTTACGTAGAAGAACAATCGATATCCGATTGTTTTATTAGTGAATGTCTGTCCACAGCCAAAAATTATCATACTATTGTCCAAATTTCAAACCCGACGGATAACGATATTATTATTCCTATTCTCAGTCCGATACGCGCACAGATGTACAACGAGCAAACGATGCCAGTGAAACATAATACCACTAGTACGGACGATAACAGGATTCATAAGGTCTTATCTAATTTGCGCACAGACCATTTAAACGCAGAGGAGTCACTCAATTTATATACACTTTGCAAAGAATATCACGACGTATTTTACCTTGAAAATGAGCCATTAACTTTCACAAACGACGTCAAGCATCATATATATACAAGTGACGATATACCTGTATATAGTAGAAGTTATCGGTATCCATATATACATAGATCAGAGGTACAAAATCAAATAAAAACTATGCTTGATCAGGGAATTATTCGCCCTTCATCGTCTCCATGGAACGCTCCAGTGTGGATCGTACCTAAAAAGTGTGACGCATCTGGTAAGACGAAGTGGCGTTTAGTCATTGACTTCCGACAACTGAATGCGAAAACAATCGACGACAAGTACCCGATCCCGAACATTAGTGACATATTGGATAAACTGGGTAGATGCTTATATTTTACGACCTTGGACTTAAAATCCGGATTTTACCAAGTGGAATTAAACCCGGGTGATATTTCTAAAACGGCTTTTAGTGTAGAGAAAGGGCATTACGAATTTCTAAGAATGCCCATGGGTTTAAAAAATGCTCCATCCACGTTTCAGCGTGTGATGGACAATGTCCTCCGGGGATTACCTAACTGTATTACATATGTTGATGATATATTATGTTACTCTACTAGTTTACAGGAGCATATAGTTAATTTGCGCGCCATTTTTGAACGACTCAGAAATTCCAACCTAAAAACTCAAATGGACAAGTCGGAATTTTTCAAACATGAGACGCCATATCTAGGTCATATAATTACTCCGGAAGGCATTAAACCTAACCCGGATAAAATATCGGCAATCTTAAATTATCCACTTCCAAAAACTCCTAAACAGATTAAATAATTTTTAGGTCTTCTAGGTTACTACCGCCGTTTTATACCAGATTTTGCACATGTCACCAAGCCCTTTACTTCTTGCCTAAAAAAAGGTGCGAAAATTAGTCTAACTTCCGAATACATAAATTGTTTTAACCATTGCAAAACTCTACTAACGAACGACCCTATTTTAATATACCCACATTTCAGTAAGGAGTTTGTCATAACTACGGACGCATCTAATGTAGCAATAGGCGCTATACTGTCGCAAGGCCCTATAGGCGCTGACAAGCCCATAGCCTACGTATCGAGAACCCTAAACGACAGCGAGATTAATTATAGTACGCATGAAAAAGAGCTTCTCGCGATAGTATGGGCTACCAAATATTTCAGGCCATACATATTCGGTAGAAAAATCAAAATTATTACAGATCATAAACCATTAATGTGGCTTATGAATCTCAAAGAGCCCGGGTCGCGTCTTACAAGATGGCAACTTAAATTAGCAAAATACGATTATACTATTATTCATAAAAAAGGTAAGTCCAATACTAACGCAGACGCTCTGTCACGCATAGAATTAAATCACAATGAAAATATGTCGTTATTCGTTAATCAGTCCGCTCAGTCAGATTCATCAACTATAACCGCCCCAGGTAGCCCAGTATATTCCTCATCATCTACTCTTACCGCTCATTCAGATTGCAATGTCGAATCCCAAAACGCGCAAGAAAACCCAGACCCTCCGTCTGCAGAAACCATTCACAGTAGCCATAAAAACCCGATCCTAGAGATACCTATAACAGAAGAACCTTTGAATAAATTTAAAAGACAACTAATTTTAAACATAAAAAATAGTAATATAAGCAATAAACCGCATATAACAGAACTGTTTACGTCGTACCAAAGAATTTCGGTGGATATACATGAGGATAACCTTGAATTGAACCTTATTAACTGTCTAAAAACTCATATTAAAGATTTCAAAACTCTGACAGCGATTTTGGTCAAATCAACAGAAAAGATGTTATCTATAATTCCTATTTTACAAAAAACTTTTATAAACGGCTCCATAAAACTAGTTTTGGTAAAAACAATAATCAATGATATTAGCGATCAACCTACTCAGAATCAGATAATTAAAAATTATCACGATGGTAAAACAAATCACCCCGGGATTAATGAAACTTATTTATCGTTATCGCAGCGTTATTTCTGGCCCAAGATGAAAGCCGATATCACAAAATTTATAAATGAGTGCCGTACACGTAGTCAAGCAAAATACGATCGTAATCCCGTGCGCCCACAATTTAAAGCCGTACCTCTACCAATCAAACCGCTTGAATTAGCACACGCAGACGTACTAACAATTGAGCACGATAAGTATTTAACAATAGTGGATTCATTTTCCAAATACGCACAAGCTTATTTCCTACCAGATTGCACTTCCCCTAATATAGTAAAAGCTCTATTAAACTATAGTTCACATCATGGTTTTCCCTTAAATTTGACAACAGACCAGGGCACAGAATTCAGTAACCAAGTCGTAACAGAGTTCCTACGATTACATAAAATACAGCACCACATGACCAGTGCATATGCACCGAACGAGAACGGCATTGTAGAACGTTTCCATAATACTCTACTGGAACATTTACGGCTATTAAAACTACAGCATATGCACGATCCAGTACGCACTCTAATACAATATGCATTAATAGGTTATAATAGCTCTATACACAGTCTAACTAAATGTAGACCATTTGATTTGATATCCGGCCATTTTGACCCTCGCGAACCCATAGACTTAAATATGACGGACCGATATCTTCAAAGTTATATTCAAGAACATCGTAGTAAAATGGACACAGTTTATAAAATTATTCATGACTCTGCAATGTCTCAACGTGAAGCAATAATGACGCGTCGTAACGCTAGTAGGGAAGAGGTTTTAGATTGCGAACCAGATCAGGAAATATTTGTGAGAAACCCCGCAGCCGATAGACAAAAATTAGCACCCCGTTTTATTCGTGATCGCGTAGTCACTAATTTACCTATACACGTATACACCGCAAAGAGCCGCGGCCCAGTAGCAAAATCGCGATTAAAAAGACCTACCAAAAATTAAAAACCGAATGTATATCTATTGTTACAGGTACTTTTTAATACTCCACGGCATTCTGGTCAATGCTCAAGACATACAACTTGATAGCCTAGATAATGGACCCGGCATATTACCATTTAATCTTGGACCCACAAAAATGATTTCCCATTTTCATACGTTTTTACAAGAAATTGACCTTGACAGAATTGAGTCACATGTGAATACTATCAAGTCCACACTCTCCGACACTACATATGAATTATCCAAAGTTGAACACAGAGTGTGTTCAACTTTGGATTCAATCATCAGATTAAACACCTTTTTGATAAATAAAATAAAATTTTAGTGCAGCTAGACACATTTAGACCAACCAGATTTAAAAGAGGTTTGCTTAACCCATTAGGCACAATTATTAAAAGTATTACAGGGAATTTGGATAACGATGACGCCTTGAAATTCGAAAATGCCTTGCAAATTTTGAATAAAAATGATCAAAGTTTATCGCAGACATTTAACAATCATATAACCTTGTACAAAGAAATGACCATTCAGCAGAACCAGATACTCAGTAATTTATCCATTAATCAGAGAAGATTAGAGAAGGCTCTTTCTTTTGTCATGAACATGACAAACAATGAAAATGAGCGTACTATTCATTTTGCCCAACTTCTACAAGTTTTCGCTATAATTAGCGAAAATGCACAAGATCTTCTGAACGAAATTAACAGACTAGAAAACATATTAGCTTTTAGTCAAAACAGGTCAGTTCATCACTCAATACTTTCTATTAAAGATTTAAATAGTATATTAACTAAATTTAAAAAAAACTTATCAGTTAGATCAGATTGTGGCTTTAGATATAAGAAATTACTATGATATTCTTAGCCTAGGTTCTTATATTACCGAGTCGAGACAGAATGTCAGCGAATTGAGTCCTGGCACCTATGCGAGCAGAAGATTATACACCAGGTCACGGTCAAACCGGACTGTATTCAACGACTCATACATTATCAGGAGATAGATGTAACGTGTAAAATCACGCCTATCTCCCTGACTAAGGAGGTTCTAACCGAACTGGATAGCTACCGCTATATAATTTCATTTCCCGTTGAAACCAAGGTCCAAATATCTTGTGGATATGAAAAACATAGAATATTACAAGGCAGCTTCCTACTCAACATTCCCATAGGATGCAAATTGAAATCTCAGGAAATAACCATCGTGAATTTAGACAACAAAATAGCTGGGGCGCCATTAGAAATCATACCATTAGGATCGCAGGACAACCAGAATTTGAATAATACACAAAATTTCATACTCCATTCTACAGATCTAAGCAGCCTTCATAAAATACAAGGGCAGATTATGATGGAGACTAAAATCGAGACCTCGGAATTATCATCAGTTTACCACACTACAATTCCGCTTTATATCATGGTTCTACTAAGTGCAGGCGCACTGATTGTCATATACATCGTATACAATCGTCGCAAAGCCAAGCTAGACATCGCGACGCAAGACACTCAGACGAATGTGGACGCTTCAGCAACAGAGAGAAGAGCCGCAGCTTTTGACGTCAATATCACCAAATAGCTGCTCATTTTAGAGGGGAGGTGTTACGAGTGCAGAAAGCCTCGTAAGCTAAATAACGTTCCCACGAGAACCGCGGGACTGGAGGAGACGTGACACCTCGTTTACGTCATATTAATGTTAAGTTCAGTAAGTCTTAAGCCTAACTTCGGCGGGACCACTCTTGTGTTAAAAGTTCATATTCTGTAAAGTGAACGTTTCGTGGACATTTCTCGTGAACATTTTTATGAACATTTCGTCAGAACTTTATGTAATCTAAATTTTTACATTTTCAATATACTTTTTATTACTATAAATACTAGTTTAATTGCTTCCCGATAGCGCCCAATGTAATTCACACAAACCATCTACACATGGTTATTATTGGTCAAATTTATCAAACACGCAAATACAAACAGCCATGTGAAGTGCCGCCATAAGAGATGTTACAAAGATTGTGTGGGTGATTGTGCATGTGTGCGTGTGTGGTATGTGTGTGTGTGTCTGTGTTTTTTTTATACATATAATATAATTATGCTTGCCTTAAAACACCTTATACACTCAATTGTTTAGCAACACATCTAAAATTATTTTTCATAAGATTGGATGTAATTGTTTAGTTTATTACATTCTTATCGATACGAATAATTAAATTGTAAATAGTCGATATATTCAAGAAAATAATGTGAGCCGTCTTTATAAGACACTAGATTTTGCCCGCGGATACGCTCGCGTAATTATACGTTAGATTAGGTTAATAATAGTATTTTTCAGGATCGGGCACGCCACGATCGTGGCGGTAAGTCCCGTGTTTGAGGAGTGGCTGAAGAGGCGGCATGGCGCCCTCACCTTCCGGCTGACATAGGTTCTGACTGGCCACGGTTGTTTTGGCCAGTTCCTGTGTCGTATACGCCGGCAGGAGACGCCCGGTTGTCACCACTGCGGCGACTGCCGCGACGTTGTTGAGGACACGGCGCTGCACACTTTGGCGGTTTGCCCTGCCTGGGCATCGCAGCGCCGTGAGTTGATCGCGGCAGTTGGATCGGTTACCCTCTCGCTCCCGGCCGTAGTTCAGTCTATGGTCCGGAGTGAAAGGTCGTGGAACGCCGTCGCCTCCTTCTGTGAGGAAGTGATTTCCATCAAGGAGGCGGCGGAGCGGGAGTGGGAGCATTTAAACCCTCTCCCCAACCGCAGAGCCGGGCGCCGGAGGGCGCGAGATGACCTCCAGCCACCCTGGGGTTTGACCTGGGGGTGGCGGGCTTTGTGGGCCTGCCCGCCATACATTCAGCACCAGGTCCGAGAGGCGGCGTGCGTGTTCCCACGAGCGCCTCTGTTTCGAGTCCGTCTCCCCTCTAGGGGGGAGACAGTAGGGAATTTTTAGAGTGAGTCCTTTGGGTAGGTCTCTTTGTGTAGTGGCCTGCCGTTTCACACGGCGGGCCGTAACCTCGCGGGGTCGCGACCGCATGCGAAAGCGATTCGCGCGGCCCCGTTGGTAGTGGTTTTTGTCGAGGAACACCGTGGTAGGTGTAGTCGGTATTCCGGGAGGTACATTATCTTTTCAACATCTTTATTTTACCCCGGCGAGCCCGACATAATCCCTCCGCCCGCCCCCGCGGAGGGATACGGGTCAATGCATTCCCCGAAGTAAAAAAAAAAAAAAAAAAAATTTATCAGGATGAAAGATACGGTTTGTCCTTTTCTGTTCTCCTGACAACACGTGTGCGAAATTTCGTGATTATCGGTCGAGTAGCTGGGGCGTGAAAGAGTAACAAATAAACTCACATTCGGATTTATAATATTAGATAAGATAAACAAATAATTCTTTCCTCTTAAAGCAATGAGTTAGTTAACTCAGATTTTAAATGTTTTATTTACTTAAGTGAAATAGTTACATTACCTAATCTCTAAAATATTAAGAATTATTGAAATCTTCTCTAAAATGTATAAGATGCCTACATGCGTTTCAAGTCTGATAGTAGGGGTAATTGTTAAAGGACAGAAAAAGGATGCACGATACAAACTGACGTAACCACTATTTAATTGCAGTTGCTCGAGGGAGATAGCGAGATATCACCATTACAACCTCACTTTTGTTATATCAAAATTTAAAATATATTTTGTCTTTATTTTATTTTATTATTTTTGGACAACTTACAGCTAAAATCGTACAGTAAAGAAATTTATAACATAATACGGACAATTAAAAGTTTTCACTAGTAAATTATGTTTAATAATGAGAATAAAAAGCTACACGAATTAATTTAAACGCTAACATAGTACACATTTAAAATAATAACAACAAAACAGAATCATTTAATTCAACAAAAGTAGAATAAAACTTAAACACTAACATACCACACAGATTGAAATTAACAAAAATAAACAAAATGTGACTTGAAAAAGTAATACGAAATAAAAAACAAAATATAACTAAAATTATTTTAAAAAATGAATACGATTTAGCAGCATCCATCACGATTGCTACCAAAAAGTTGGGTGCTCAAAATATTTTTCATTTTGGGAACACTGGTGGTAAAGAGGTCAATATCGACATTCTGACATGTCGAGTTGCATGTACGGATCGCCCTAACCTGGTAAGTGTTTTGTCTGTAGTTTGTACTCATCATGGGAGTGTGTATAAGGTGCGATCTGCGTAGAAACGCCGAGGGCACTCGTAGTCCGAATTTGCCAACTAATTCCATCGAATCGATTGAACCATTCATGATATTAAGTATAAATGACAAGTCAGCAATGCTGTGCCTTACAATAAGAGATAGTAGATGAAATTTTTTACAGCGACTTATATAACTTGGAAAATTGCAATTTGAGCGATATTGAATGTGCTTGCCGAATTTTCTCTGAATGCTCTCCAGGCGATTAATGTACACGTCGTACATAGGATTCCATACTTGTGAGGCGTATTCAAGGTGACTAGGAACCAGAGAACAATATAAAATTTTAATAGTCTTGATGCTTTTAAAGTCAGATGATATTCTGCAAATAAAGCCAAGCGCTTTCGAAGCTTTTTTCACAATAGTATCTACGTGAACATCAAAAGTGAGCTTAGAGTCAAATGTTATACCTAGATCCTTAATGTACTTAACTCTGGTAATATGCGTATGTTGAAGAGTGTAGGAATACATAAACGGATTGGGTTTACGAGAGTAAGTGCATACGTAACACTTAGATATATTTAAATCAAGATTGTTGCGACAACAGTATGTCTGGAAACGTTCGAGATCCTCCTGCAACAGATGAGTGTCTTCGATAGTTTTAATTTGTCTCATGATTTTCATATCATCGGCATACAGTAATATCTTTGAGTATGTCAAGCAAGAGCCGATATCATTGATGAAGATATTGAATAAAAGAGGTCCTAGTAATGATCCTTGGGGAACTCCCGAAGGCACGTTAAATGGTCTTGACGCAAATCCATTCAACACAACAATCTGACACCTGTTCTTGACATATGATGTAAACCATTTGAAGAGACTCCCCTTTATTTCCATGCCATATAATTTGTTCAGTAGCGTGCCGTGTTGTATACGGTCAAAACACTTGCTGTAGTCGGAGTATATAGCATCTACTTGGGTACGTTGAGTCATAGCCTCAGAAAGATAGTTACTACAGAGAACTGGATTAGTCGTCGTAGACCATCCTGATAAAATCCATGTTGGAATTCGGCGAAGTCAAGCTTAAGGGCCGAAAACAATTTTGTACATGCACAATTTTTTTTAAATTTTTGCCAAGACTAGCTTCGAAGTAGGTCTGTAGTTTTCAACTTGATTCTTTGGTCCCTTTTTATGTATATACGCCGACTTTCAGATAGTTGGCATCATACCGTCTTCAATGGAGCGCCTGAACAAAATGGCAAGCGGAATGCTAAGTAAGACTGTTAGCACAGTTCTTTATAAAGATCGGGGGAACATTGTCAGGTCCTGCTGATTTCTGGACGTCTATTTATTTCAACAGCTTTCGGACTTCCTCTATACTAACCTCAACAGTATTTATGTGAGCGATTGATGTAGCCCGCTCCGCCGTATGACTGAGAATCAGAGTCTGTCTCTTCCAGAAAAGCAATTACCTAACATGTTACACTATATTGTTACTATTACTAGACGTGTATTCAAAAAGCAACTCTGAAGGATATGCATTAGTTTGCCTCTTTGAATTTACGTACGACCAAAAGGCTCGCGGGTTTCTACATATATCGGATTCAACTTTAGTGATATATTCCTGAAATAATTTACTATCTAATTCCTTACAGCGCTGCAGCAAGATCAAGAAAGATTGGAAATCTGAAAGATTATTGTATTCCTATATTGTTTGTGATATTTCGATTTTGTTTTAATTAAATCAATAATTTAATATTAATATTATTCTATCACATACACATAACACCATCTAGCCCAAACTAAGCAGAGCTTGTACTATGGGTACTAGACAATGGATAAACATACATATATACTTTTTTAGTTAAATCAATGGTTGATCGTTCTTCAACGTGTCAACCGTTGACCGTCTAATCGACTTTGAATGGATGGCGTAGTAGTTTAAGAGGTCATCTCGCCACTGCCATTGTGCCGAGTGTAGTAGGTTCTATTCCCGCACGGGACTAAAATTTTTATGCTCCTCATGCGGCTTTCCCGGATCTGGATCTTCTTTTATGTCCGTTGTTTGCATGTTTGTAAAGTACCAACGATACAAGAATAATTCCTTGCGGGAGTTGCCTTTATAAAAAAAAAACTAGTTAAATTTAAAGAAAATATCAGCCCTGTATTAAACTGTCGCACTGAAGGGTTACGGGCCTCTTCTTAGTGTGAGTAGGTTAGGAGGGTTTCTTGGACGGGAAATTTTCCATTGGTAGGATACCAATGGAAAATTTCCCGTAAAGGAATTTTCTGTAGTCAGAGTTTAGAACTACGTGGTACCGTCGGCCAAGAAAGTTCTCTACCAGTTTTGACAAATAATTTTGTGAGATCTAATTATCACTAAGATTGATTTCTCTAACTTGACAAAAACATAATATGACGTAAAAGAGCAATGCTCACTGTCATAATATAATTTCAAGGGGAATTCAGTTCAAATGAACCTTAACCGTAGGTGGTTAGACCACATTTTTGGCATTTTTATAATAATTTTTATTGGGCCAACTATAAATAAGCAGCTATAACCTAATGGGAGACCCTTGGATTGCCACGGAGACGCCTCGCGTTTGATCCCAAGGCGCGCATCTCTGACTTTTCAGTTATGTGCGTATTAAATTGTTAATTATCTCTCGCTTTAACGGCGAAGGAAAACATCGTGAGGAAACCTGCATGTCCGAGAGTTCTCCATAATGTTTTCGTAGATACGTGAAGTCTGCCAACCCGCATTGGGCTTGCGTGTTGGACTATGGCCTAACCCTTCTCACACTGAGAAAAGGACTGTGCCCAGCAGTGGGACAGTTTAATACAGGGCTGATATAGCGAAATTTAGATGTTATACATCTATGCCTATAACTTCCGCGACATAACAATGCTATTAATTAATAAACAAATTAATTTTTAAATATCAATTTATTAATTTAAGCGAATGCCACGTGATCTCAGATTGCAAATAATTACCTACCCAATTAATTATTAAAATACCGATAAACAGTAAAATAATCTATTAAAATAAAATACTCATTAAATTCTTTGCTATGCCTATATAAATTTTATAGTTATAATTAAATAACTGCTATATAAAGCTGCTAAAAACTTCGCTAGTGTCGAGCGTGAATAGTTCGCAAGATGGCGCCCAGCGTGCGTTTCAAGATGGCCGCCAAGATATTTAAATCATATTCTTTGTCTATGGCTTTAATATCTTGTTGGCTGATACTGGCATGTAAGTATTGTGTTCTATTTTTGAATTTGTATTCTTATTAACTGATTTTTAAACTTAACGAATCTTTAAATAATAACGGCTTTTGCCGAATTAAATGGATAGTATCCATAATGTTATCATAAAAACATTTTTTTGATAGTCTACTGCTACAATATTGTTTAATAAGTCAATATAAATATATATAATAATGGCTAGGGACCAAGTGATATGAAACTTTACGACCTATTTTCATATCTACCAAATATACATAAACATTTCATAAAATCGGTCAAGCCGTTTCGGAGGTTTGCGACCACAAACACCGTGACACGAGATGTTTATAGTATAATATATAGAAGTTGGGAGAAGAAGGGTTTTGGCATTTACTACGCGTAGTCATCGAGGGGGAGTAAAAGTTGCTAAAAATAGGTACGTTCCCTAAAGCTGTGTACCTACAGACGACTGAACAAGAATATCGTGAACACGGACATCGAACACTTTAAAATTAACTATTTTATACGGATTTTATAGCGTTGTTTATATTTTTATAAAATACTATCGCTACATAAAACAAAGTCCATCGTCGCGTCTGTCTATCTGTTCGCGATAAACTCAAAAACTACTGAACGGATTTCACCAATAGACAGAGTGATTCATGAGGAAGGTTTGTGTATAATTCGTTCAGGTTGTACTATCTATGCGAAGCCGGGGTGGATCGCTTGTTAAGAATATTACGATACTGACATTATGAATTTGAAATTAATCTATACGAATTATGTATTTTATTTGAATCTGAAATTTATTTTATTATCATAGTGCGTTTGAGTGTGAATTTTATAATAGATAAAACAGAATTAAAAATTGTAAGCGGAAGAGGAATTACTGCTATAATATCAATATATTTTTGCTTTAAAAATAAATCAGTTTCAACCAACTTAGGTGTCTTGTAATATCCGTGCAAAGCCGGGGCAGGTCGCTAGTTATTACATAATTTTAAAACTTTAACAAAACAAATCACAGCTTGTCTTCATGATACTTTGAGCTCATTCTGCGTATATAGAAACACCAATGATTAAATTATGTTTGGGTACCTATTTTAAAATAACTACTGTAAATGCGGACGGTCAGGGTGGCGGTGGCAATGAAGACACAAGTTGTACGGAAAAGAACTTATATTATCTTTTTAATGCACGTTTCAACGGTTAGAATATGAATGCCCTAAAATATTCTAACCGCCGGTATTTATACAAACATTTTGACCTAATTTAATACTAAATTCACAAACTCAATAGATAATATTAAACATTGTTTATCTTAATTATTCTGATGATTATTTACATACAATTATTATTTAATAATACATAATTATGAAACATTAAGGATTTATTACACCGGAAGCAGAGGCGCCGGTGTGACAAAATTATGCATAATCCAAAATCAGTAAGAATCTAATAGCTTCATCATTGTATTATACATGTAAACAAAATGATTATAGGATTTATTATTCGACATAGTGTAAGAAAAAGTACAGAGATCAGTAACAATACGTACTATTTATTAATCGCGCCGGAAGCTGACAAGCGGAAGGCGCCAAGCAAATAAATATAATTAAGTATAAAGAAATATGAGATAACTATTTAGATACTTGATTATAAAATTATTAAATTATAAAACGATAATTGGTTTTAATGTACATATAGTGGTTAAGATGTACCCGAACTAGTAGTGTATGTGAGGCCGGAGGTGTTACTTGATAACACTACACTTTAGAACACCATTCCGGCTTCGCATGAGTATGTTTTATTACCTCAAACGGATTAATTAGGCAGCGTTTTCGATGAAACCTTCTAAGTGCCTTTTCCTGACATTTTCAACTATTATCGTCATACATCATAAAATTAACACAAATCTAAACGAATTATAAACCTTCCTCATGAATCACTCTGTTTATTGATGGAAACCGCATGAAAATCCGTTTAGTATATTTTAAGTCTATCGCGAGCAGACAGACAGACGCGGCAGGGTACTTCTTTTTATAATATGTAGTGATGTAGTGATACAAAGCCAGTGCGCTGGCCAGTCCTACAGATAAGCCAACGCTGGCTTGTGTTGTTAAGATGAAGCCAAGACAACCTAGATTTTTCATGTGATGTGCATACGTTTGACGTCAATTATATAACTCGACGACACTGCGTCGATTGTCAATATTAGGTTAACTTTCGCCTTCAAATCAACTGTTTTCTGTGCCGGAGTAGCTGACAACGACAAAGGTCCTTTGATAACGTCTGCCATTCCCTCCAACACGAGCTGATTTTCACGACGATTTTCTGCCGCGATACACCAGTCGTCAAAATTCTCACGACCTTTCAGTTTTGGAACATTCACCAAGTAATAGGTTGACATTTTATATCGAATACATTAATAACTTTATCGGATTACTACTATTTATGAAATTACTTTGGGACAGGGCCCATAATCTATTAAATGGCAATCTTGCATAGACTAAACTTTTATTTCATTCAATCATTATATACAATAGACAATAGTACAAAAGACAATAGTAATATCATTATATACAAATATAGGTAAATAAAAATAAAAAAAATAATCATATCTCTTTATTTTGAATTAGGAATTTTATTTTACTCACGAATAATTTGATGATTAGAAGCGATAGCCTAGAAGGAGACCGTTGGACTGCTACGCAGAGGTCTCGAGTTCAATCCCAGGGCGTGCATCTCTAACATTTCAAAAAATTATGTACGTATTAAATATTTGATTATCGCTTGCTTTAACGGTGAAGTCTGCCTACCCGCACTGGGTTAGCGTGGTGGACTATGGCCTAACCCTTCTCACACTGAGAAGAGGCCCGTGCACAGCAGTGGAGCAGTTTAATACAGGACTGATGTTATTAGAACAAACCAAATGTTCATTGTTCGATGTTCGTAATCAAATAATGTCCTTCAGACTGAATACCGGTCACGGCGGCCAATCTTAACGGAGACTGCCCATCTGCGCAAGAGATATTATAGTGCACAAGCGTGTGCGCAAACACAAGTGCACTCTCTGTTCCCTAACTCTCATGATCCGATGGGACAGTAATCCGACACAAAAGATCAGGCACAAGACCAACGGCTTCACGTCCTTTCCGAGGCATGGGGGTGTCTAACACCGCCATCTACCGAGCTACTATTGACATTTCTTAACAGAAAAACCCAATAACTTTTCGTTGGCCCGACCCGAGATTCGAACCCGAGACCTCATCCACAGCAGTTGCATTCATGACTGCTGCTTCACAGAGTCAGTTACACGGTACACGGCTTACAAGACTGTTAGCCGACACGGTTTTTTTTCCCGAAGCGACAAACATCAGTAACCATATTTATAGTTCTAGGAACATGTGAGGCTTTGTTTACACGTATAATACCACATGCACAATATATCAAGGCTGCTATAGATGATATTACTTCCAACTGTTTGAGAAAAGTTGAAGAAATTGAATACATTAAACAATTGAACGTGAACACCGCGGCGTTTGAGGTATATTTTTATATCCTAACTAATTTAATAAGGTAGATTCAGGCCACGGCATCACAAACTTAAATGTAATTTAGACTAGTATCAGTAGGTCGTCGCAATTGCATGTGAATGTGATTCGCGCGGCCCCCCCGACTCTGGTTATGTCAAGGAACACCGTGGTAGGTTTAGTTGATATTACCGGGATCATGTTTCGCTCAGTGAGTCCGACATAACCTCTCCGTTGCCCCGCGGAGACATATGCGTTAACGCATTTCCCCACGTAAAAAAAAGTATCAGTAGGTCGCTGATGTAGTTTCAGTTACAGCGGCCCATCTGCCATTCAAAGTTCTCGAAATCTCGGGAGAGCCCGATATTTCCCTCTCGCCTCCCCTAGTGACAGAGGGTATGCATTTCCTAAAGTAAAAAAGGGTATAATATCAGTACTTTTTCTTGATGAAGTTACCCTATGTCCTATTCTGTGCGTAACGTGTATAAGAAATTTCATGATGATCAGTTGAGTAGTTAAGGCGAAAAAATGAACAAACTCACTTTCACATTGGCGCATGGTGGCCTCGATGGCGTTTAGTGTAATCGACTACCACGCCTGAGGTCGCGGGTTCGATTCCCACACAAGTCAAACATTTGTGTGCATGGACATGGCTGTTTGTCTTGGTCTGAGTGTTTATATTTATTAGCGGTCGTCAAGTGGTCGAAATTCGCCCATAATTTCTTTAAATTTTGAATTTGATCATTATTTAGGTTTTATTGTCTATAACTTTAGCCTTATAATTAAATTTCGTTTAGTCACCTACTCCACATATATGTATGTAACCACAGTTACGAAGCATTCTACGAAGTCAACCGAACAATTCCGAAATACGACAAACGCGATTCGACTGCTTGTGTTAAATGCATGGTTATGTGCGTGTAGTGTTTTTCATTAATTTAATGTATTTCTAATGCATATTTTATAAAAATATTAGAATTTGCCCCTTCTTTTCCATATAAACTTTAATTGTGCCAAATTTTATACTCCTCCATCCGCGCAATTTTCGTAAAAAGGGCACAACATTTTTGTCTCACGTATTAATATATACGTATTTACAAAAAAAAGTATATATGTATATTTATCTATTGTCTAGTACCCTTGTACAAGCTCTGCTTAGTTTGGGCTAGATGGTGTTGTGCGTATGTGGTAGAACATAATAATAAGTTAGTTAAGATACGACTATGAGTTGAGTATTTTTTAAGCTTTCACACCTTAACTGCTCGACCGATCATCATGAAATTTCGCATACACGTTGTCAGGGGTACAGAAAAGAATATAGGGTAACTTTCATACAGAAAAAGTATTTAGACATTTACTGACAAAGTGTTAAACGCGAGCGAAGCTGCGGGTACAACCTAATAGGAAATATTTTAAATACATATGTGTATGAGTGGCCTATATAAGAGTTATAGAATATTGCATGCTTTAACGGTGAAACATCGTTAAAAAAGCAACATGTCTGAGAGTTCTACTTAACGTTCTCGGGGCCAGCGTGCTGATCTATGGCCTAACCCTTCTCACTCTGAGCAGATATTATATTAGGAAAATATCTGGCCCTTTGGGAGGCTTTCACGGAGACATAGATCCAACGTGAAGAGGCCCATGGACAGTTTTTGTACTGTGTGGAGATCGATCCCACATACGGCAGTACTACCGAGGCGTTGCAGTTGTCAGAATCCCTCGAATTCCCTTTCGCATGTTCATATTTCGTTCGAGGCCAGCGCGAAGGCAGTAATCTGTCAAAACTTTTCTTTAAATCTCTTGATGCCAATATTTACTAACCAGCTTATGTTAAGTAGGTTAGTAAGAATACGTTTTTATATAAAATATTGTATATGTTACTCGGTAATAGTATAGCTATCTAATGCCGAAAGAATTTTTGAAATCGGTTGTCTAATTTACGGTATAATTCTCATAAATAAAGAAACAAAAATCAAATATTTCCTAATTATAATATTAGTATTATAATTCTTAGTAGTGTATAATTATGTTATATTTTTTAATACGTTTGTAAATATATATTAGACTATCTGTCCTGACAGACGTTGTCCTGTACAGGTGAAAATAAAAGAAAATAAAAAATCTATACCATCCTCGAATCCACTTGAACACACACAAAAAAATTCATTCAAACAGGTCCAGCCGTTTAGGAGGAGTTCACTGTCAACACACGTACTGAAGAATTATATTATATTAAATAAATAAATAAATATATATATATAAAGATTAATTAGTTTTAAAATTAATAATGTAAATATATTGTAAATCTTGTTCTGTTAGAAATAAATTAGCAATAGAAAAGGAAAAATATAAAATATATTAGTATATATAGAAAACTTTTTCTTTATATCTTTTCATGGCAATATTTGATAATTAAATTAAATTCCAGGTTGGATATCTCGTTCAAAACACACAAGACAAATATCGTAAGATGGTTGATAAGTATCACACTGTAAAGAAAGTGGGTGGGGGATACTACATATTTGAAATATATATATATTTACAGGAGATTGAGCACCATTATTGGCAAATTGAACATATAGGTAGGTATATTATGTACCTATTTATTTATCAATCCGCTGGTTTAATCGCCGCACGGGACAACATTTTGTGTGAACGACAAATTGTTGTTCCGAGTCGAGTGCACTATGTAAGTGCGACAAACTGAAGTGCGATTAACACTACTGCCACTCACTATAGTTCGAGTGCACGCAAGTGCGAATCACTGAAGCTCGACATCACTCTAGTGCGACTAACGATTGTGCGACAGAAGTGCGACACCACGCTAATGCGATACTACGTTAGAGCGACAAACGACTCTTCTTCTTCCTAGCCTTTATTATTCCCAAGTCACTTGGGGTCGGCATTTCTAGTCTAACCGGATTTGACTGGATATCAGTTTTTACATGGAGCGGCTGCCACCTGACCTCCGCAACCCGAAGGCTAACGATACCCTAAGACTAGACCAGTGTCAGGATATTATAGGGCATTGACTACCCAATAACGACTGCCATAGATGTTCATGGCAGCCGGGGCCGACGGCTTAACGTGCTCTCCGAGGCACGGAGCAGACGATAATTGTCAATCAATACGCACATGATTTCGAAGTCATATAACTTCCGAAAGTCAAAGGTGCGCAACATGGGTTCGAACCCGAGACCCTCTGCATTGCAGTCTGTTGGTTTCCCCACTGAGCTATCGCTGCTGCATAGAGCGACAAAGGATTAATACAAATCATCCACGCATATAACTAAACGAGTAGTTTTTCAAATGATAACGCCACTCGAATTTTGTTAGGACGGCGATTTCAATTGTGACTGCTCAAATAGCGGAGGGGCTTTAATAGTCGCCATCCGCTGCCGCTGCGCCGTGTTATGGGTTCGATTCCTACACGGCACAAAAATGTGCGGTCTAGAAGCAAGTAGTGTTTGTTTGTAGTTTTAATAATTTTAATAATTTTATTAGCTTAAAATTAGTAAAGTTTAATAGTATAGTATAGTAGTGTAACAGTTTCTAAATTATGTAATAGAGTGTTAAATAAACAACACGATAAAATCCGTATACAGGGTGATTTTGAAATCGTGTAATTCCTTTTAACCACGCATTCTACTGGTGATATAGAATAACCCTGACCATATTTTTTCTTAATTAGAATAATGGTTTCGGCAAAATTAGAGTACAGATTTTTTTCATGAAATGATTTCAAATAGTCATATTTTAACCACCTGACACAATCTTAATATTTTGCTAATTTAAAAATAATAACATAACAATAACTGATGTCGTAAATAATAGGGGGCAATAAAAAGGACCGCCCGTTATTATTTACGACATTAATTATTAATATGTTTTTTTATTTTAAATAGTAAAAAATTAAAATTGCCTCGGTTGGTTAACATATGACTATCTGACAGCATTTCACGAAAAAAACGGAACATAAATTTTTCATAAAAATATAATTCTAATTAAATAAAAATATGGTCAGGGTTATTCTATATCACCAGTAGAATGCGTGGTTAAAAGGAATTACACGATTTCAAAATCACCCTGTATAGTAGTTTAATTTCAACATATTTATATATTAAAATAACACATCAAATTGTCAATTTCAATCTATTAAAATTAGTACGGCGAATGCAGTAAAATATGCCGATAATTTTATTATCCGCTATTTTTCTATGCTTATTATTAGGTAATATATTTTTCGATAATTTTGAGCCTTCAATGTCGTACCAGAGTGATGTCGAGCTTCAGTGATTCGCACTAGCGTTAATCGTACTTTAGTTTGTCGTACTCACAAAGTGCACTCTTCCGAGTATGGATGTTCTTTGTGTCCGTTGTTTGAATGTTTGTAATTGACACCAAGACGAAAGAAAAGAAAAAAAAAATTTGGAAAAAAAAAACCTTGATAAAAAGAAAAAAAATCTTGCGCTTCCTGCCTAACTAATATTATAAATGCGAATGTGAATTGGTTTGTTACACTTTCACGCCTTAACTACTCGACCGATCATCATGAAATTTTGCACCCACGTTGTCAGGGGTACCGAAAACAGTTGATACCTTTCATCCAAATAAAATAATGTAAAATAATGTAATACCTAATCTACAGGGGCCACACTGAAAGTTTAAAGTTTATTGGTCTTCGAAATAGTCTCCGTTCCTGTCTATGCACCGTCGCGTGCGATGGAACCATTGACTGAAGCTGTGAGCCCGCTCTTCTTTACCGATCTTTGCCACGCCTTTTTCAAACGCAGCCATGGCATCTCCAGGGTTCCGTAAATGAATTCTTCAAAGTTTATTTTTATTTTTGGAAATAAATGAACGTCACAAGGTACACACGGCTACACATCAAGTTAGACACCCTATATACGCATAACTACGCTACATACAAATTAGAGAATTGTTGGAAAGGGACAGTGCATAGTGGTGTCGATGTAATGGTAAGGATAGAACGTAACAAAAATATAACGCACTCTCTTGCACGATTCGCAGCGTTCAACTTCTAATAGTTCAAAGTCCAAACAGTCTAGGTTGATGTGTCTCTATGTGTACCAGGTCAGGACTGTAAAGAAGATGACTCACTAATTCCACACCTTCGCTAGACAAGATAATATTCGATGGTCCGTGTGGTAGAGTGAGCTGGAGCATTGACGTGATGGCAGAGGATCCTGCTTCTTGGGCGCTACTGTCTAATATTTTCCAAGATAACTGTTACACAATGACTGACGTACTAATCTGTAGTAATAGTCCTTTTATCTTCTAAGATGATTGTTGCGAAATGACCCGTCCGTCCAAAGAATGAGGCAATCATCTTTTTTCTTGACTTCTGTCCTTCTTTACTTTTGTCGACAAATCTTCGAATGGAAACATCCATTGCGCAGATTGTCTTTTGGTTTCGGTTTCGTAACAATATATCCACCTTTCATCACCTGTGACGATGATCATATACAGCATTCAAGTCCCTTCCATCATACTTTTCAAGCATTGAGCGGCACCAATCCAAACGACTGCGTTTCTGATCCTTTTTCAAGACTACATCGCTTTCTAACGCCTAAATGTTCATGTAAGACTATTTGTACTTGACTCAATGCCTAAATCAGTCTGCGTCTGTTGATATGTCATCGTTCTATCAGCTTCTTTCATTAGCCGCACACCTCTCACGTTACCTTCAGTGTTCGCTGATTTCAGCATGAATTGGCCAGATCGACCGGGTAAGGACTACCCTTTCACAGAATATCGACGTGAAATAGCAGTATTGCTACTGTTGTGTTTCGTTCGGTGAGTGAGAGTGCCGAAGGCACCCGTATTTCCCCTTCCCGCTTCTTCTCCTTCCCAATTCCTTTCCTAAAAGGTCGATAACGCGCTACTGCCTCTGCAGGCGTTAATTGGCTACAGTGACAATTTACCATCAAGTGGATCGTATGCTTGTTTGCCACCTTAGTCGTATAAAAAAAGGATAACGATCTTCTCGAGAATCATCAGAGAGTTCGCTTCAACCACGTTTAAATTCATTAAACCAGTTTTAAACAGTGGCACGTGATGGGTTTACGTAATGAAATACTAATCGAAGTCTATCGTAACATTGTTGTTGAGTAAGACCGCAACGAAAGTCGTAATAAATCATTGAGGAAAAATTTTCTTTAGTTAATCCATTTCGATTCAGGAAAGATACTGCCAATTTGTAAAAACAAATAACGTATGAATTCATTACACATGTCATTTGTTTGTTACGTCAGTGACAATTTGCCAAAGAGTTCCTATGTAATTCGAAATTTAAATACAGTTTTCATCGGTTGCTTTTCTCTCTGGTCTGTTCTAAAACTTTCAGTGTGACTCATTTATGTACGATTGTAAGATCGTGAGGAAAACTGGAAGTCTGAGAGTTCTCCATAATGTTCTTGAATATATGTGGAGCTTGCCTGGCCCTATCTTTCTCACATTTAGAAGAGACCCTTGCCCAGCAGTGGGACCGTTTAATACGAGGATAATATGCTATTATATTACTATCCTCTTTTTCTAGATGAAAGGTATCCTATGTCGTTGTCTGTTTCCCTGACAACGTGTATGCGAAATTTTCATAATGATCGGTCAAGTAGTTAAGATGAGAAAGCGTAACAAACAAACTGACGTTCGCATTTGTAATATTTGTTATGATTTCTAATAAACAATTCCATTACTATATTAAGACTGCGCCCAGCAAAATGTGCCAAAACAGGCAGTTACAGTTAAGTGAACGAAGTTAGTTTAAAGCACGATGATTTAGTCTACTTAGCTGTAGTAAAATGTGGTATTATATATTTTTATTTAATAATTTAGATGGTTTATGCATTAGATTATGATTCACAGTCCGAAAAATGTAACATTGCAGAAGAGAAATCTATCCTATTTTAGAGCTTATACGAAACATAAATAGTTATAGGTATAACAATTTGTGCGTCCCAAATATTTAAGTTATTAGTTGACAATAAAGATACATGTTTATCAAAAGAGCACTTCAAATCCTCCATACAATTTGACTATGGCGGCCGCGCGCCGATTTGAATATCGAGCTCTGTTATTCAGTCCAACCGCGTCTTGCGCTCGGCGCAGTCTTAATAATAATATATACAAACAAACTTTATACAGAAATGTTACAAAAAAAAAACAAATACTAACTGACCCAACAGTCGTTGTCTTGTCATAGACGAACATTCAAATAGTCGTTACATTTTCTGAAATTATTAAATTTCCTGCGCAATTTTCTTAACTTTTCTTTTTTAAGAAACTTCTACAAAGTTTTGAAACCTTAAAAGAAAAGATGAATCAAATCGATAAAGTCATTCTCCTGTTATGGCGTGTAACAGGGATTCGTTTTTATATCTATACTTCTATACTAATAGTATAAAGCTGAAGAGTTTGTTTGTTTCGCGCTAATCTCAGGAACTACGGGTTCGAATTGAAAATTTATTTTAGTGTTGGATACGACCAATAGCAACGGAACATACCTAAATAAAAAAGTTGCAAAAACGGGCATAAGCCTCTTATGTACAGCAGACGACGTAGCGCGGGTCAGCTAGTATATGGATAAGCGTCATCATTTTCTAGTCTATTGGCAACGTGCCAAGAAAACTGGCAGCTTTGCCACGTTGAATAACAATACTGGCAGTTAGTAGTTTAATTTAATTCTCTTTTCAGTGAATATGGCCCACGAGATTGAAAAAAAATATGACATTACAACAACACTGCACGAACCACACAATGATTTATCTCGAGCAGAGGAGTTCCAGAAGGATTTAGCCGAAGGGAAAGATGGTATGATGGACTCCGCTGAATGGGCTAAATATAAGTATAAACCCACATTCTTTACTACAAAGAGACGTCGACGGCAAAGAACCAGGATATTTGCCTCCAGTAAAACCGAGTCCAAGATTAAATACGACAATTTCTTCACCACAAAAATCAGAACTGGCTGGTCTTGGCCGCTGGAATACGGCTGGGAGATAAACGATTGGTAGTTTAGTAATACAGTTAAAATTTTGTACTGTAATTCCAGCCTTCAATGTTATCTACAGGGTGTCCGGTAAATAATGGATAACCTTGAAATGTCTTATAGTAGAACTGAAGGCCGTTCAGAAAAAAAAGAAAAAATAATATAAAATAATTAAAAAAATGAATATATATTAAAAAGTGCAAGCTATATTAGCATAGCATACTTTTGTCTATCTATTAGCATTATTAGTGTTTAATAATAAAACAACAAAAACCCGATGGATTTCATTCATTTATGGTCGTAGTATACAAGAAAGGTATACATGGTAATTAAAAAAAAAACACATATCTCAGGTAGTAGTTAGGATAGATTTTTTTTCAAATTTTTTTTGAACGGCCATCCGTTCCGCTGTAAGATATTTCCAGGTTATCCATTAATTACCGGACACCCTGTATACTTAATATTATAAAGAGAAAAGATTAGATTTCTGTACTCACTACTCAATCGGTTTTTTTAAATTCTATCACCATTATCACGTCTATAATAAATGACTACGCCTGCACTAAGAATAATTCTTGTGTCACGGGGACTTTACAAACATTCAAACGGACACAAAGAACATCCACACTCGGAACAACCTTTTGTGGCACACAAAGTTTTGTCCCGTGTGGGGAATGAACCCTCAACACTCGGCGCTGCAGCAGTGACGAGGCAACCACCAAAATCACTAACCGCTCAATCCGCCATCCATTTCTTTTTAACACGCTTATTTATTATTAGCTTGGTATATATCAATGTATCTATGTAACGAAATCTTTGAACGTGATTTTCACCCCTTTCAAACATACGGACTTATTTGAAATGATCAAGGACCAATGACAACAGAAAAATTAAGAAATTTTTTTTTTAAGTATAACAGCTTTTAAAAAGTAAAAAACAGGCGTTATTTAAAAAAAAGTTGAAAGTAATTTAATAATTTTAATGTACAAAAGCGTGGGGTGCTTTCTAAGATATTTTGACAACGCCCACCCCACGCTTTTTTACATTAAAATTATTATATTATTATCTACTTTTTTTAATAAAGCGTATTTTTTAGTGTTTTTAAACTATTATTTATTGTAAAAATATTTGAAATAATATTTATGAATAAACGTGAAAACTAGAGGGGTATCGAAGCATATACTACAATTGGTCACCGAGGGAGCGGTAAACAATTGTAAAATTGGGTCACGTTGTATGGGTACGTTCCCTTTAAAACCTCATTGTACAGTCAGCAACAAAAGTCAACACATACAGGCGAAATATTGATTTACTTTATCTTTTAAAATTATAACAAATGTTAGTTCTTTATAGTAATAATAACAATATCAGCCCTGTTTAAACCGACCCACTGCTGGGCACGGGCCTCTTCTCACTGTGAGAAGGGTTAGACCATAGTCCAACACGCTGGCCCAGTGCGAGTTGGCAGACTTCACAAATATTCAAGAACGTTATAGAAAGCTCTCAGACATGCAGATTTCCTCACGAAGTTTTTCTCCACCGTTAAACGAGCGATATCTAATTCAATTGAATTTTCTTTTTTTTATTTTAATTGGTTCATATTTTACAAATTGTTAATTGTATATAATTCTCACGAATTAGTTATTGTTGCTTTTTTGTTTTATAGATTACTAGCAACTCGCCCCGGCTTCCCACAGGTAGTATAAAACTTTAATGAATTACACACCTAAACCTGCCTCATGAGGCACTCTGTCTATTATTGAAAACCGCATGCAAATCCGTTCAGTAGTTTTAGAGATTATTGCGAATAGACATGCAGACGTGGCGGGAAACTTTATTTTATAATATGTAGTGAAGATAACGTTGTTACAACAGAATTATGCTGCGACATCTTAAACTGTCGTGCATTTAATTACTATTAATTATGGTTTTATTTAGTTACTGGCTGAGCCGCGCAGCCTCGTCTGCTTCACACAAAAGAATATGCCCCGTTTTTGCAAAATTTTTCATTGTTGTAAAATACTGGATATCAAACGTGTATGCGAAATATGATGATCGGTCAAGTGTCAACGCGTACTGGGCCTACTATGGACTAGCCCTTCTTACAATGAGAAGTCCTACCCAGGACAGGACAGTTTATGATATTATTATAATGTATAGCTTTTGCTCGCGGCTTCGCTTGCGTAACAGTAGTTTTGAAATAAAATATAAGCCTATATTACACGCTTATAATCATAGCTTTCTAATGGTGATAGAATTTAAAAAAACCGATTGAGTAGTGAGTACAGAAATCTAATCTTTCCTCTTTATAATATTAAGTATACAGGGTGTCCGGTAATTAATGGATAACCTTGAAATGTCTTATAGTAGAACTGAAGGCCGTTCAGAAAAAAAAGAAAAAATAATATAAAAAAATTAAAAAAATGAATATATATTAAAAAGTGCAAGCTATATTAGCATAGCATACTTTTGTCTATCTATTAGCATTATTAGTGTTTAATAATAAAACAACAAAAACCCGATGGATTTCATTCATTTATGGTCGTAGTATACAA
The DNA here is from genome assembly GCA_963675205.1 of Catocala nupta. Lineage (NCBI taxonomy): Eukaryota > Metazoa > Arthropoda > Insecta > Lepidoptera > Erebidae > Catocala > Catocala nupta. Next base: position 4,544,189 of record OY776108.1, on the reverse strand, counting down.
GAAAGGTATACATGGTAATTAAAAAAAAAACACATATCTCAGGTAGTAGTTAGGATAGATTTTTTTTCATATTTTTTTTTGAACGGCCATCCGTTCCGCTGTAAGATATTTCCAGGTTATCCATTAATTACCGGACACCCTGTATACTTAATATTATAAAGAGGAAAGATTAGATTTCTGTACTCACTACTCAATCGGTTTTTTTAAATTCTATCACCATTAGAAAGCTATGATTATAAGCGTGTAATATAGGCTTATATTTTATTTCAAAACTACTGTTACGCAAGCGAAGCCGCGAGCAAAAGCTATACATTATAATAATATCATAAACTGTCCTGTCCTGGGTAGGACTTCTCATTGTAAGAAGGGCTAGTCCATAGTAGGCCCAGTACGCGTTGACACTTGACCGATCATCATATTTCGCATACACGTTTGATATCCAGTATTTTACAACAATGAAAAATTTTGCAAAAACGGGGCATATTCTTTTGTGTGAAGCAGACGAGGCTGCGCGGCTCAGCCAGTAACTAAATAAAACCATAATTAATAGTAATTAAATGCACGACAGTTTAAGATGTCGCAGCATAATTCTGTTGTAACAACGTTATCTTCACTACATATTATAAAATAAAGTTTCCCGCCACGTCTGCATGTCTATTCGCAATAATCTCTAAAACTACTGAACGGATTTGCATGCGGTTTTCAATAATAGACAGAGTGCCTCATGAGGCAGGTTTAGGTGTGTAATTCATTAAAGTTTTATACTACCTGTGGGAAGCCGGGGCGAGTTGCTAGTAATCTATAAAACAAAAAAGCAACAATAACTAATTCGTGAGAATTATATACAATTAACAATTTGTAAAATATGAACCAATTAAAATAAAAAAAAGAAAATTCAATTGAATTAGATATCGCTCGTTTAACGGTGGAGAAAAACTTCGTGAGGAAATCTGCATGTCTGAGAGCTTTCTATAACGTTCTTGAATATTTGTGAAGTCTGCCAACTCGCACTGGGCCAGCGTGTTGGACTATGGTCTAACCCTTCTCACAGTGAGAAGAGGCCCGTGCCCAGCAGTGGGTCGGTTTAAACAGGGCTGATATTGTTATTATTACTATAAAGAACTAACATTTGTTATAATTTTAAAAGATAAAGTAAATCAATATTTCGCCTGTATGTGTTGACTTTTGTTGCTGACTGTACAATGAGGTTTTAAAGGGAACGTACCCATACAACGTGACCCAATTTTACAATTGTTTACCGCTCCCTCGGTGACCAATTGTAGTATATGCTTCGATACCCCTCTAGTTTTCACGTTTATTCATAAATATTATTTCAAATATTTTTACAATAAATAATAGTTTAAAAACACTAAAAAATACGCTTTATTAAAAAAAGTAGATAATAATATAATAATTTTAATGTAAAAAAGCGTGGGGTGGGCGTTGTCAAAATATCTTAGAAAGCACCCCACGCTTTTGTACATTAAAATTATTAAATTACTTTCAACTTTTTTTTAAATAACGCCTGTTTTTTACTTTTTAAAAGCTGTTATACTTAAAAAAAAAATTTCTTAATTTTTCTGTTGTCATTGGTCCTTGATCATTTCAAATAAGTCCGTATGTTTGAAAGGGGTGAAAATCACGTTCAAAGATTTCGTTACATAGATACATTGATATATACCAAGCTAATAATAAATAAGCGTGTTAAAAAGAAATGGATGGCGGATTGAGCGGTTAGTGATTTTGGTGGTTGCCTCGTCACTGCTGCAGCGCCGAGTGTTGAGGGTTCATTCCCCACACGGGACAAAACTTTGTGTGCCACAAAAGGTTGTTCCGAGTGTGGATGTTCTTTGTGTCCGTTTGAATGTTTGTAAAGTCCCCGTGACACAAGAATTATTCTTAGTGCAGGCGTAGTCATTTATTATAGACAAATAAAAAAAATACCATTAATTTTTTTATAACAGCTAGTTAAAATATAATAATTTGGCTTATATTTGTCGCCATATTTGAATATAACTGGAAGATCGCGAGATTTCCCTAGATGATATTGTGACAAAAACCTAAGACTCCCAACTCTCTCCACTGCCACCCTTATCTATAAATTGTGGTGGGAGAGGTTCTGAATTTCATGATGTCACATTTCAAAATCTAATATATCTAAGTACAGTTATACCCCGGTTTCCGCGAGGGAAAATGGGAATTCAACAATGAAAATGAAACTAATCTTAGAACTGCTGTTTTAATTTAATAATTTCTACATGTAAAATTGCGTAATATGTGATGTCACACTAGGGAGGGGCGAGTCTCACAAATGTAAACATCTGTGGAGGGCTCAAAAATCATGAAATTGGTGTGATGTAATTCATGGATGGTCCCTTATAACTAAGACTGTGGTATTTTTACGACCTTCCCTCTGAATGGGTTACATAGTATGGGAACGTTCTTATTGTAACTAAAACTTAAAAGTAAATAAATTATCTAACTAAAAATGTCTTTCGTTTATTTATTAATACATTTAGCTTTAGTACTATTTATATTTATGGACATATGGAATTGAATAAAGTGTTTAAAAAAATATATGTATTTTTCTTCGTTCTTGATTTCAGAAATTATTTGTTATAGTATTTTTTGTATAAAATGCAAGCTTGGGTAGCGCAACGGTAGGGTTTGCGAATGCTGTGTATGAGTTCCCGGGTTCGATACCGGGATCAAGTAAAATGTTATTGAGATTTTTTTTATAATTATCAGTAGCTGCCCGATGTATACGTCCCGGTAGACTCGCCTACTGTTACGTAGACCTAAACACGACATGTAGGTGGAACACACCTATATGTACTTAGTACTTCATAAATAATATATGGGTTCAAATCCCGAATCGGGCCAAAAAATTAATATCTTTTTAAATGAAATAAAATTTATTTGGCTAAAAAGGAGTACAAATCAACTTAAGTCAAGTTTAAATTAAATCTTAATATCTAACAATAACACAATGCCTTAATAAATTAGTTTATAACTAAAATAATAATCATAGTTATTATAAGAAATGATAATTTAACATCTTAAAATTATTATAAGCTATTTGCCTGAACTAGGTTAGGCTAGTTTCAGGCGATCACTTGTCTATATATTTTAAATGTTCACATTTATTTAAGTAATCTTTTTGAACAATACCTATAGCTTTTACACGACGATTCACGCCTGTTTCCCAGAGGGGTAGGCAGAGACTACGGATTTCCATTTGCCACGCTTCTGACACACTTCTCTGGCTTCATTCATATAGCTTTTATGAAATAAGAAATTCTCTATAGCATACCGGAGTTATGACGATAGCTGTGTGGCACATCCCAGGACCTCAAAAAGCACGTAAAGCTATTGGTTCCGCTGCTAATCTCTCTCCTGTCATGTCGGTACCGTTCCATTGGACAATGGGAGTGAGGGAACAAAGAGTGCATTTGTTACGCACACACTTATGCACTAACATCTCCTGCGTAGCCACTGTAGCCAGTCTCCGTTAAATGAGACTGCTGTGACCGAAATTCGGTCTGGAGGACATAATTTCTTTTCATAATAATATTTTTTTCATAGAAGAAAAATATAGGTATTATATGTACTTATTATAAATTTATCTTCTCTCGCAGCATCCGAGCATATCTTCAATGAAACACTTCCAATTATCAAGCCATTGAACCAGACCATCCTGGAGAACGCTCCGTGGACTATTAAACTTCTGATCCTGAAAGATATGTACCCGCCCACGATGACAATGTCGATCCCGCATAGGTAAGACGCCATTTTTTAAAATCAGTTTTATTTTATTTTTATGTAGACAACTCCCGCACTAGGAATCATTCCTGTGTTGCGGGGGCTTTTACAAACATTCAAACAGCGGACACAAAGAACATTCAGACTCGGAACAATCATTTGTAGATCACATAACGTTTTTGTCCCGTGTGGAATCCCACACTACGTCGAGTGTTATCTGTTTAATCGAACAGATAACACTCGGCGTTGGTTTATTGATTTATCCATTTATTGGTTTATTATTAGGCATAGGTACACACGGCTACACATCAAATCAAATCAAATCAAATCAAAATAAATTTATTCAAATTAGGTTACAAGGTAACACTTATGAATGTCAAAGTCACACGATTTTTTTTTTTTTTCTTTGAATTTACATTTACTGTCACGTTCAGCAAAGCAAGGGTGTGTAGGGCTCATGAGAAGAACGGGCAAGAAACTCATAGCCACTCTTTTTAATCGCCAAGTGTACAAAAATATTTCGTTTACAAATCATAACTGTAAGGTGCTGCAACCATTTCTCCATGAACTACTACTCAACATACTCAAGCATTCAAGTTAGACACCCTATATACGCATAACTACGCTACATACAAATTAGAATTGTCGGCAAGGGACAGTGCATAGTGATGTCAATGTAATGTCAAGGATAGAGCGTAACAAAAGTATAACGCACTCACTCTCCCGCACAAATCGCAGCGTTCAACTTCTAATAGTTCAAAGTCCAAACAGTCTTGATGATGAAACAGGTTGATGTGTCGCTGTGTGTACTAACTAGGTAAAACATTTTTTTTTTGGTTGCTAGTAGTTATACAGTTCGGTATTTCAGAAATATCCATCGTTAACGAAGTATTTTGTATCTTGAAATTAAAGAATTTTATACGGATTTTGTATAAAAGTAAAAAAAAAAACTCTATTAAAACATCATAACTAAGATTATAAAAGCGAATGTGAGTTTGTATGTTACGGTTTTACGGCTTAACTACTCGACCGATCATCATGAAATTTCGCATACATGTTGTTAGGAGTACTTCTTCTTTCTTCTTTTCGTGTGGTTAGTGGCCAATCTGTTGTCAAGAGTTGTTCAAGCCGCCCGTAGGCCTCTGACGTGGCTTAACGACTGCTGTCAATTTGGCAACAACCGGGACCGACATTTTACGTGCCCTCCGAAGCACGGAGACGCTCAGATGAAATACCACTAAGCGGTCACCCATCTATAGACTGACCGCACGTTGCTTAACCTTGCTAATCGTTTACCGATCAGTGAGTGCAACGGGCTATGAGCCTTCTCCTGGGATAGAAAATTGACTTATTCTACATATGCACAAGTCAAGCCACTTGCATAATCTGGTAATTTTGTAACTTTTAAACTACTTTCAACACTATTACTAATAACTTATATTAAAGCTTTTTAAATTAAAATACTGCTTGATTTTATGCCTTCACTTGTTTTATTCTTGATGAAATACATTAAAGGCTTAAAATTGTTAACATTGCCGTCACTGTATATTTATGAAGTGAACATCTTTGTTAGGCAGAACTCTGCTCTCTATAACACTGCATTTAAAAGCCATTACAGGAAATTGCGTGATAAGAATAGGTTAGAACTAGAGGTTACGTTTTGTGAAACAGCTCTGTTAAATAAAAGTTTTCTTTGACAATAAATTTATAATAAAAGTAGCTGTCCAGACAGACGTTGTCCAGTACAGGCGATAAAAAAAAACAAATCTAAACCATCCTGGAATCCACTTGAACACACAAAAAAATTCATTCATATCGGTCCAGCCGTTTAGGAGGAGTTCACTGTCAACACACGTACAGAAGAATTATATACAAGGTGTCCGGTAATTAATGGATAACCTTGAAATGTCTTATAGTAAAACTGAAGGCCGTTCAGAAAAATGAAATAAAAAAAAATATATATATATTAAAAAGTGCAAGCTATATTAGCATAGCATACTTTTGATTGTCTATCTATTAGCATAATTAGTGGTTAATAATAAAACAACAAAAAACCGATGGATTTCATTCATTTATGGTCGTAGTATACAAGAAAGTTATACATTGTAATTAAAAAAAAAACACACGTCTTTGGCAGTAGTTAGAATAGATTTTTTCATATTTTTCTGAACGGCCATCAGTTCCACTATAAGAAATATCCAGGTTATCCATTAATAACCGGACACTCTGTATATAAAGATACCAGATGACATAAAAAAATTAAGTAGGTTCAACTCAATTTAAAATGTATTCCAAAATTTCTTATTACCAAATGCTATTATACAATTAATGATTATTCACAATTAATATGAGTGATTTCAAATTCTCGTCATATTGTAACATAATTACTATGCATCGATGGACTTATTAACATAGACATTGTTTGACAATTGATAATTTACTTTGACATGTTTATTATTATATGTATTAAATATTTGCACGTCTTGTGTGGCAAAATGTAGAGGTGCTTCATTCGGCCTCGATGGCGTAGTGGTTAGTGTAACCAGCTGCCATGTCTGAGGTCGCGGGTTCGATTCCCGCACAAGTCAAACATTTGTGTGCATGAACATGGATGTTTGTCTTGGTCTGGGTGTTTCTATGTATAATATATATGTATTTCCAAAAAAAAGTATATATACTACTCAAAACAAAATAAGGGCCACTAAGATTTTTTGCTGTACCATGAAAACATACAAACAAACACAACACAGAAAGACATTAAATTGTTTAACTTATGTAGCTACAAAATAATGTTATTGGTTATAATATAGACTAACAATTGTTTAAAATAATGATCATGAATTGTTTTTTTTAAGTTCATAATGAAATTGGCCATTTTGAATGAAAAACATGAACAAAAGAAATCACCGAAAAAAGACAATATACTGTTCTTGTCACTTTTGTTTCTTCTTTTTAGTAACGAGTATGTTCTCTTCTCTTAGCAATACACTCCTGAAGCCTCGTATGCATACTCTGGATCAAATTCCTCACGTTTTCATCTGGAATCTTCTGATAATAATAATCCAGGCACGTTTTAAAGCGTCAATCAGCTGCTGTTGGTTGTAGACCCCTTACTCATTCTCTCTAACCGTTCATTTCAATTGGTTCCACAATTGCTCGATTGGATTTAAATCCGGACTGTTAGCTGGCCATGGTAATACCTCAATATGAGACCCTTCCAGGACAGTTTGGGTCGATCGAGCTGTGTGTGCACGGGCATTGTCTTGCATCAGGATGAATCCAGGCCCCACTCGCTGTGCAAATGGGATCACTTGAGGCCTGATGACGTCCTCGATGTAACGTTCTGCAGTTACGGTACCCGAATTTAAAATGGTGAGCTCGGTTTTACTGTGTAAACTAATCCCACCCCAAACCATTACGTTGGGACCACCGAAACGGTCAACTTCGTGGATGCAGGACTCCGAAAACCGCTCGCCGCGTTGTCTCCATACCCTAAAACGCCGATCATCATTAAAAAATTTACTTTGCACTCGCCTATAAAAAGCACCTTGCCCCACTGATTAATCCCCCAGTTCAAATACTGACGGGAGAATCTTAAACGGTTTGCACGTTGAACCTTGGTCAGAGGAATTCGAACAACTCATCGTCTTGATATTTGCTGGTCTTCGTGCAATCGATTACGTATAGTTTGATCACTGACACGGGTACCCGTTGTCAGCCGTAGGTGGTGTTGTAACTTACGGGCCGTTACTGTACGATCACGATGAGCACTTAGTTGGACGTACCCATCCTCGTGCGCCGTTGTTACACGAACTCTACCTGAACCGGGTCTCCTGGCAACACTGCCGGTCTCTTGGAAACGATTTCATATATTTTGGACAGCTCTTCAAGAAAAACCCAACTGTAAACCCACGTAACGCTGAGAACGTCCTTCTTGAATCATAGTTATGGCTCTGGTTGCTGTAATTGTATCCATGTGCCTTCGTACTGGTGGCATGATTAACGCGAGATGATAAATGAATCAATTAAAATTGAAAAGTAAAACTTTTTTCTAAAATAACCGAAACAAGTTAAAAAGACAATCAAAGAAAAACATAAGAACAACATCCAATTATTTTTCTTTTTTAAAATGATTGCCAATACTTTTCAAATTAGGAACACGAACACCAGCATAAAAGAGATCAAGCACCAAAGAGTTCGTAATATCAATATAATGCTACTTATCAGTTACTTTCAGTTTACTAAACTGCACTTAAATGTAAATAAACTAGTGGCCCTTATTTTGTTTTGAGTAGTATACATTGTCTAGTACCCATTGTACAAGCTCTGCTTAGTTTGAGCTAGATGGTGTTGTGTTTGTGGTCGAATATTATTATTATTATTTTGTATAGTAAGAACATTTTATATCTATACTATTGCATATAAACTGATTTGATTTGATTTGAAAATTACCCTATGTCCTATTCTGTACTCCTGATGTATGAGAAATTTCATAAAGATCGATCTAGTATTTAAGGCATGAAAACATGGTGGAACAAAAATACTCTTATTGGCATTTTTAATATCAGCTAGACTTTAGATGTAAGTGTAATTATAATAATAATAATATAATAATAATAGTTTAGGACCGCTTCCCGGGGGTGTCGCTGGGTGTCACATTATAGTAACCGTCAGCGGAGAGGAGTTGAATATGCGGACTCCCTCCGGGTCACCCGAAAATACTACAGCCAACCAAACTAATGACAGACAGACTGACAATGACAGCATTAGTATAAATCCTTTATCACCCCTCTCAATAGCAGAACCTTATAGCCCTTCTTCAGTTTCATATATCCCACCACCGGTGTCCTCCGTAGATGGTAACTCAGACGGTATACCTACTCCAACTTTAGATGTTACGCAGGAGGTCAATACCTTTTTACCTGCGTCCACTAAGGCTGGAAATGCTAGAGTACGCATTAAATGGTCACAAGATGTTAATATTTTCATCATGCGCTTTTTATTTAATTACCAAACTAAAATCCGATATGACTTGTTATAGAAAAACTCTGCATCAATTATTCGTAAAGCAATATCTCGAAATCCAAGTGACAGGACAGAGAATTTCAGACCAGAAACGCATGATAGTTAGAAACAAATATCTCTTAGAAGAACTATTGAATCAGATTAAACAGGAAGTCGAACAACATTTGTCAAATACGCACCAACAAAATAATAATCAATTTTTAGAATCACCTACTCAAATAGACATTATGAGTGATCTTCCAACAAACACCATCGTGGCAACTTACTTAGAACCGATTTCTCAATTGCATTCAGCACAATCATTATTTCACTTAGATCATATACCTACTACTCATACTACTTATACATAAACAACTTTAACTTACGATTTACTACTAGAATCAGAATTAGAAATCTTAGAACAGGACCAGTGGGTTCTGTTCTAAGACTACACTAGACGATTCAATAGTAATAAAATTGAAGGACCAATTAGAATCTAATGTACTAGAATACGGTGGGATGGATCCCATCATGAGGCCTAAACTACCAAAATTAGCTTACAGCAAATGACTAACTAACTTACTCGCAATATTTAACAATAGCATACTGGACCGATTTTTGACAGAAAATATACTACTAACTGATATTCACACGCTGATATATCGCACCGCAAGTGTAATAACAGAAGAATTAGGCTGCAAAATATATGCTGAACCCAACCGCGCAACACAAAAAGAATATTCTGAACCCCCGTGGCAATTCGCCTACAGAAAGAAATTTCTAGGTTGAGGTCAGATATAGGTAGACTTACACAATACATTAGGGGCAACAGATCAAGAAGAATAGAGGCTTCGGTATAAAAGATATTTAATTAAAACTTGCAAAGTACACACAAGACATAAAAATAATAATAAAACACCAGAAGAATACCTTGACACCCTTAAACAAAAGTTATCGCTTAAAGCTCACAGATTAACCAGATATAAAAAAACACTTCAAAGAAAACAACAAAATAAACTGTTCGCAACTAGCGAAAAGATTTTTTACAGACAATTGAAAAATAATATACTTAATAATAGTAATAGTAATAATATGGAAACAATAATAACTAAAGAACAAGTAGAAGAATATTGGTCAGATATATGGAGAAAAGAAAGTCTTCATAATGAAAAAGCAGCCTGGATTGAAGAAGAAGGAATGAGGTGGACAGAAATAGATGAAATGGGATTAAGTGGAATAGAGGAAGCTGATATTAAGACCGTTATCACTAGACTTCATAACTGGAAATCGCCGGATATTGATAAATTACATAACTTTTAGTTTAAACATTTACATACACTACACAAATCAATAGCAAACTGTTTCACTAATATTATACTGAAAAAGCAAGCCATACCGTCATTTTTAGCAAAAGGAATAACTTACATGATTCCTAAGAGCAAAAATACAAATGATCCATCACAGTATTGACCAATAACATGCCTTCCGACAATCTATAAAATTTAACAGCTACTATTGCTAACAGAATTAACGCACTTATTGAAGCTAACAGTATAATATCGGAGGAACAGAAAGGATGCAGATGGAACCACATGGGATGTAAGGAGCAACTAGTAATAGATACCACCATACACAGACACGAAAACGCAAATAAAAGGAACTTGCATTGCACTTACATTGATTACCGTAAGGCATTCGACAGTATTCCACACAGTTGGTTACTTAAAATCTTAAACATTTATGAAATCAACCCATTTTTAAAAGATATTATGTCATTCTGAAAATCAAATATACACCTACGCAACACACATACTTCTATTATAACAAGAGAAATTCAGATTTGAAAAGGTATCTATCAAGGTGGCTCGCTTAGCCCACTTTGGTTTTGTCTTGCTCTCAACTCATTGTCTGCAGTGGCGTGCACAGGATTTTAAGACAGGCTTACCAAAAATTTTTACTGCATTTTAGTTTAGGTTCGTCGTCGTATCGAATAAATTATGATGTGTGTGATTTACCACCTCAAATATACATAAATTGACTGAATTTATGAACATGTCAATTTGCGGATATTCGAAGTGGCCTTTCGGCGCATTTGTCTGATGTTCTGTATTTGCAAAATAAATAATATCTAACAAATAAAAGTCGGTCGTATGTTGTGCGTGTACGGAACTATAAAGATTATACTTTTTAATTTTTTATTTATAAATTAAATCTACACGTCTCTCTTTCAGTAAGAATTTTTGCAATACGGAATCGTAAAAGTTAGGAACGCGTTTTATTGTAGTAAGAAGGTTCTTTTCTATTGATATCATGGAAAGATCTGTAAGTCGTTCCTGGCCTTGTGTATTCCTTAAATAACTATGTATACGTTTTAGCGACGAAAAGGACCTTTCGGTTGAAGCACTGCTCGCGGGAACCGTAACAATTAATTTTGCCAAACGTAGTACTTCGGGAAAGACTGTATTTAAGTTATTTTCGTAAAAATGTTCTATAATTTTATAAATACTAAGGCTTTTGAATTCGGCGGTTTTATAAACACATTTGAGCTCATTGATAAGGCGGTCTAAGTTAAAGTTGAATGATTTATAAACATCTACGAATTGCGTTACTAATTCAACTGGAAAATTGACATTATAATTATTGAAATTTTCGCACGACAGTAATTCAAAAATCTTTAATTTTTTTAGGTTTTTATAACGGTCGCGACATTCGTTAGATATATTGTCTACAATTTCAATGAAAATCCGCTTAAAATAAATTTTGGCGTCTACAACATTACGTTTCGATTTTGGCGGTCCTGTTATACTTTTTACGCGTTCAAAAATTATTTCAAACTTAGATCTGAATGTATCCAAAAACAATTTAAATTGTTTAATTTTTTTCTCGCAATAAATTACATCCGACGTCTTTTTTTGCATAATTTCGTAAAGGATATCAGTTTCCGCGAATATTTCATTAAACACATGGAGTAAACATTGGAATACAAAGTCTTTTAAATTGTATAACAATAACGAAGCCTGACTTAAAGTCTCGCCATCCCAGGCGCCTACATTTTCCACGATATCCTCAAATAACTCAATTAAATTAGTAAAAGAATTGAAAATCATATTTACAGTACGCGAATTGTAAGTCCACCGAGTGGCAGCAACGCGAGGTAATTTTTTATATCAGCCATTTTATTGTATTGGTTTTGCCTTTTAGTACTATTATTAAAGAAATTGGCTAATGTTTTTATGTGATGGAAAAACAGTTTCTGGAATACGTTCGCACGATTTCGAAAGTACTAAATTGAGGACATGGGCGGAACACCAAACGTATGAAGCAAGAGGACATTGCTGGCGAACCAACGACTGAACGCCGTTAAGTTCAGATGACAGCACAGCAGCACCGTCGTATGTCTGAGCTATTAATTTTGACAAACAGTTAAATTCAGATAAAATGTCCAGTTTGATGGTACTTAAAATTTGCGCGGTGCAATTGGAACTTACGTCAATATATTTAATAAAACGATCGTACACTTGTGACTCATTAAAATTCCTTAATATGACTACTATTTGCTCATTACCGCTTACGTCTGGTGTTTCATCGACCATTACAGCATCGAAATTAGTGGCAGCGATTTGTTCTTTTATTGTTTCAATCATTAACGACGCTACGCTAGAGATAAGGTCATTTTGAATCCGATTTGATAAACCCGTAAATGAACTAGTACAATTTTGCAAATGATTTTCTAAAACTCCATCGTATTTCGCGAGCAAGTTAACTATTTCTAAATAATTACCCTTATTAGATGACGAAGTAGATTCGTCATGTCCTCGAAAAGCGATTTCTTGGTTCCCCAAAAAGCAAACGATGTCAATTAGTCGTTGAAAAATATTTCGGTTCCGATCGACTTTTGCGTTAGTCTATCAATATCGATTTGAATTTGAGAATTTAAACGCGTCTCAATGCGATTTTTTCCAAAGGTGTGATATTTAAGGGAAGCCTCTAAATGTTTTTCAGATTGCTCGTGTTTTTTTGCCGCAGTAAGGAAATTATGTATATCGTTATAACCGGCTTCGTTCCAGATGGTTTTATTGTTTGAAAATAATAAACAATGAAAGCAGAATAACCGATTACTATGTATGCAACCCGTGAGCCAATTAAATGAATCATATTGTTTTATATTAAATTTACGATTGACTTTACCTTTCGTTTGTATTAATTGCAAATCTGGTGTACTACGGCCTTTCGCAATAACTTGCTTTTTATCACTGAAAGATAGTTTTAAAAACGCGTCACTTTTTATTTCCTGTCATACACCATCTGAACAATTTCCATTTTCACTCTATAAAAACGTTAAAATGTTAAATGAACTGCGTTACCACAAAACAAACAGAACAAATATTAACTTAACAATGGCGACTTCTTAGAACTCACATGAAATTAAACAAAATAACTACGATAAAAAATAATAGTCTTATAAATAATGCTAATCAAATAAATCATGCTACTTTTTAAATCGGTTGCATAACATTCGTCATACTTCGGCAATTCTCGTGAACTTTCGTCATGTGCGAAGGCCACTGAACACGTCATATACCTAATAAAGACTCTGTCTTTTTTTTGCGTTTGTGTGCGTAAATTTAAAACATTATGTGACAAATATTTATAGGAACGCCCATAGATATTTTTGTGACCGTCTCGATGCACACATGCAAAGAATTAGACAATTTTAGTTCATGTCTATTCCGTCGAATTAGGAGCATTCCAACGCAGCGCTAGTGCAGCCAGTACGCGACAGTTGCGCTGATATTATGATATAGGTTTTAACGCCGACGATACGCTTGTCACGGCGAGGGGTAAGTCGCACCGGGCGGCGGCAATACTGGCGACCGCTGGGGTCGCACAAGTCGTTGGTCGTATCCGGCGGTTGGGCCTCAAGGTGGCCCTGTCCAAGTCCGAGGCCGTTTGTTTCCACGGCCCTCGGAAACGGCCACCTCCAGGGGCCCATATTATGGTAGGAGGGGTCCGCATCGGCGTCGAGTCAACCCTAAAGTATTTAGGTCTCTTGCTCGACAGCCGATGGGACTTTATAGCCCATTTTCGTCGTTTGGCCCCCATTCTTCGGGGCGCTGCAGGCGCGCTCTCGCGCCTGGTGCCCAACCTTGGAGAGCCAAACACCTCCTGCCAGCGGCTCTACGAAGGGGTCGTGCAGTCCATGGCCCTGTACAGGGCCCCAGTTTGGGCCGACAACCTGACGGCCCGAAACATTTCGGCGCTACGTGCTCCACAGCACGCCATGGCCGTCAGGTTGATAAGAGGTTACCGCACGATCTCGTTCGAGGCTGCGAGCCTCCTCGCCGGATCGATGCCATGGGACCTGGAAGCGGCGCTCCTGGCGTCGCTCTATCGTTGGCGCCAGGAGGCGCTAGCTCGGGGCGAAGGACCGGGTCTTTCCGCAATAAAGGCGGCAAGGTCCGAGCTCCACCAGGTCCTAGTGGCGAATTGGAAGGAACGACTTGTGCACCCCAGTGCCGGGCACGCCACGATCGTGGCGGTAAGTCCCGTGTTTGAGGAGTGGCTGGAGAGGCGGCATGGCGCCCTCACCTTCCGGCTGACACAGGTTCTGACTGGCCACGGTTGTTTTGGCCAGTTCCTGTGTCGTATACGCCGGCATGAGACGCCCGGTTGTCACCACTGCGGCGACTGCCGCGACGTTGTTGAGGACACGGCGCTGCACACTTTGGCGGTTTGCCCCGCCTGGGCATCGCAGCGCCGTGAGTTGATCGCGGCAGTCGGATCGGTTACCCTCTCGCTCCCGGCCGTAGTTCAGTCTATGGTCCGGAGTGAGAGGTCGTGGAACGCCGTCGCCTCCTTCTGTGAGGAAGTGATTTCCATCAAGGAGGCGGCGGAGTAGGAGAGGGAGCGTTTAAACCCTCTCCCAAACCGCAAAGCCGGGCGCCGGAGGGCGCGAGATGACCTCCAGCCACCCTGATGTTTGACCTGGGGGTGGCGAGCTTTGTGGGCCTGCCCGCCATCCACTCAGCACCAGGTCCGAGAGGCGGCGTGCGTGTTCCCACGCGCGCCTCTGTTTCGAGTCCGTCTCCCTTCTAGGGGGGAGACAGTAGGGAATTTTTAGAGTGAGTCCTTTGGGTAGGTCTCCTTGTGTAGTGGCCTGCCGTTTCACACGGTGGGCCGTAACTTCGGCGGGGTCGCGACCGCATGCGAAAGCGATTCGCGCGGCCCCGTCGATAGTGGTTTTGTCGAGGAACACCGGGGTAGGTTTAGTCGGTATTCCGGGAGGTACATTATCTTTTCAACATCTTTATTTTACCCCGGCGAGCCCGACATAATCCCTTCGGCCGCCACCGCGAAGGGATACGCGTAAATGCAAAAAAAAAAAAACAAGGCAGTGTCTTTTTGTCTTTATGAACCGCGATTGTCTGCCATGACAAATAAAAAGAACGTAGGATAACTAACCGACTAAAGCATAATACTACTGTAATGTTCATAGCGTATTTGATATACATAGATGATATTAAACTCTACAGCAGCACAGCAAAAAACATGAAGAAACTTATTGATACTACAGCTCTATTTAGTAAAGATATTAATATGCAATTTGAACTCGATAAATATAAGATTTTAAATACAAAGAAAGGTAAAATAATGGCTGGAGATTATACAATAGAAGAAGGACAAACTATAACAGCTACGGATCCAGATGACTTATAAATACCTTGATTATTATCAATCAAAACAGTTAGATCACACAGCCTTAAAAAGACACTCACTGAAGAATACAAAAATAGACTAGTTAAAGCAATTAATACCTGTGCAATCCCTATACTAACATTCTCATTTGGAATAATTAAATGGACAAAGACCGATTTAAAGAGCCTTGAAATAAAAACCCGTACAACACTTACAAGAAATAACTATTTGCACCCAAAATCAGCAATAGAACGAATTACCCTCTGTCGCTCAAAAGGTGGTAGAGGCCTAATAGATATATCTTGGCTGTGGGAAAAGCAAATAATTAATCTCAGGTCATTCTTCTCGGTACATAGAGCAATTGTTAGCAATGATTTTAGATTTACCCCTCTTAACTTAGCAGAAAGACCTAACAACTTACAGATAACAAACCAACCGACAGATCCCGAAAAAGATAGGATAGAAAAATGGAAAGCCAAGGTACTGCATGGTCGTCACCCTCACGATTTACAACAATCGCATGTAGACTCAGAAGCCTCAAACAGATGGCTCACGAGCGGCTATCTATTCCCGAAAACCGAGGGTTTTATCATAGCGATTCAGGATCAAGTAGTTAATACTAGAAATTACAGAAAACACATTATTAAAGATTGAACAGATGATAGATGTCGTAAATGCCACAGGCAGCCTGAGACTATACAACACATTACAGGAGCATGCACAACACTCACGCGCATGGTGTTAAAACTTAGAAGAAAACAGTTGAATTATAACGTAATCAAATTATATAGGTTAACATGTTGGCTTTCTATAAGATAACTAAGTGATATTCAATTTAGTTGTATTATACTCTGAAAGTTGCATGTGACAACCGCTAGATGACGGGGAAATCAGTTTCTGAAAATTTCACTTTATTACCAATTTTTGAATTATCGTAATAATTTTTAGCTTTTAATACATAAAACTATTATCAAACAATAATTTTGTTTTTAAAAAGGAAGTTCTAAAGTTATCGCTTACCATATTTGATTAATGCTATTTATTTTTGAACGATTCGGACCTGACACATAGACAAAGCTGTTGTCAAATTTGACATTTTATCATTCCGTTTACCGTTATTCTCTCTTGAATAATAAACTCAAGACCTTGTTTTATTTTTTACAATTCTGCCCTGATCTTGGTTTTCATTTTTAAGCGAATGTACAGGCTAGCGAATTTTATAGTTAAGTATACACATTCTTAACTATAAACTTCGCTAGTCTGAAAATTCATTAATCACTACATCATTATAAAAGATATATTATATACCCACACATATGTTTGTATTTGAAAAAGTTGCTTGAACCGAACGCCAGTTGGCGCTAGTATCGCCAATTCATTGAGTGACGTCTCTATATTCCTATATACAAATGTACTCTGTGCTCACGCGAACTGATTATACACATCGCAATAACTAAATAGTAAATATTATCCATCAAAAATTAGCCGTTAAATATAAACTTATACAGGATACACATACACCCTACTACAATTAATATAACCCGAATACCGTATTAGAGAACAACAGTCACAAAATATACTACGACCATGCCATACTCACCGACAAGACTATACATTTTAATAGACCAGATATCACAATACACAACAAATCACAAAACACAGCACACATCATTGACATAGCAGTACCGAATACCCATAACCTTTTAAAAACTATTACAGAAGAAATTTACAAATACACTGTACTAAAAGAAAAAATAACAAGAATTTGGAAAGTCAACAAAGTTTACATGTGTGATATCCACCACCGCGGTAATCCCAAAATATTTACACCATAGTCTTAAATTGCTCGACCTAACACCAAATACCTATATTAACATTCAAAAAGGAGCTATATTAAACTCATATAGAATAGCACAAAAAATTATGCAGAGTAATGAGACCGAACCGCATCATACAGAACAAAACGCTCTTATTATATCTTAGATGGCGGCTACTTGGTGTTAACCCGTCACCGTCATAAAAACTCCGGCTTACAGCCGAGTATTAATCCCCGTATAATAATAATAATAACCGCTCCGGGTCTCCGTTGTCACGAGACCCGTGATGGTGAAACCGGTGTCGCACTGCTCAACACCCCTAGCCACTCGCACCGGTGTTCCCCTCTGCTGCTGGCTTGTATGCCTATAGTGGCTATTCAGGGGGCCCATCTAGTGAGTGGGCTAGTCACCGTCTGTCCATCACATTGATGCTATTAGAGTATTCAGGGCAGACGCCGTTTTTCATCCATAGCTACCAATATACTGGTCCACCAAACACCCATACCCATAGCCCATATATTAGAATCCATACGTAGCAATAGTCCTACGCCTGCTGCGGCTAGTGCCGCTGTAGGTGTTACATCGCACCTTTAATTAAAACTCTCGAAGGGCCTCTTCACGTTGGACCCATGTCTCCGTGTAAGCCTCCCAAAGGGCCAGGTATTTTCTAATATAATATGTTAGAAAATACCTGTGATGAGAGAAACATAATAATAATAATCATTTATTCAACTTAAATTGGTACAAAAGATACAGAGCTTAGGTTACATCGTAAAGGTTATTATTATAAGGGGTGCCTGTACTAGGGTAAACCTGTTCCACAGGCATTAAGGGCACATACTGTATAATATTGTTACGTGCTGGGTTCGACGGATAAGAATACAAAACAATATTACCGAGTAAAACACGTTTTATTCTAGCACACAATTACTTTTAAAAACACAACAAACACTATACTACACTTTTCCACTGTAACTGCTTCGGTACTCCGTAGTATTTTCGTTTCCGTTCGCTTCGATAAACACTTGTTCGCTTACGATAGTAAACTGACTCGGCGGTGCGCGTGCGCTCTATTTATACGCGGGTAAAGTGCTTCTGGAGTTTTCCAGAAAACGTCACACACGGCACGCAACAGCGCGATGGTTCGAGAATGTGCCAGCGCTTTCTCCACTGAACCCGTACCGACAAATACGTAGTTCCGTAAGATGTCAATAGATGGTGCTGTAATAAATTATTATTAGAAACCGCCGACTCTTCCCCACAGTGCCGACAGAGGGCATTAGCCGTAACAATATAGATATAAATTCTAAAACAATACTTATAAAACATTATTATCTGTATATAAAAACTTACGAATTACATTATAAACTAAGTGATTACTATGACTACGAGCTATTTTATTGCGTAACACTTATTGAACAATAGTCATCAAATTTTCAGTTTGATCGTAGTTCAAGGTTTGTAAATATTGTTGAACTAATTGCTTAGTGTTAGCATAATTTTTGTCATAAATAGCAGTTATTTTGTTTATATTAAGGTAAAGAAATGGACCTAAAAATGCGAAAACCCTATTGGTAAAAATATACTTAGATTGAGAATGAATAGTACAAACGATATCTTTCCGTCGCTTAGTGTTAGTTAGTTCCGGGTTATAATCAAGAGTAGTATTTTGTTTTAGTACGATGTGCATTATAAAAAGCTGCCTGACTGTTAGTACTGTAGAATTTTGATACAAAAGGCATGTGGCATAACGCAAAGATCGATGTGTGGCTCCTTTTAGGAGTGCTCTTTGTACTCCTTCCATTGGAAGAATAACGGATTTTGCGATGCCTCCCCATGAGGTAATACAGTATTGAATAATGAATTGGCACAGGGCCTTGTAGATCTGTTATTGTCTGCGATATAACGCAGTTTTTTAAAAACGAATATTAATTTACGTAGTCTGCTTGACAAAGCGGCTACGTGTTGTTTAAATAAAAGAGTGTGATCTATTATAACCCCCAGATATTTAATGATAGTGGTACTATGGATTGCAGAATATGTGCAATCTTCATTCATGGTGTTGTTACAATGGTGTGTGTGGGATCGTTGCCCACACAAAACCTTTTCACTGGATTCTTCAAGCCGACGTCGGGGTCACCAATGTGGAGGAACAGGGTGTGAAGTCCCTCCAACACAAAGGGAGGATCCTCCGACCAGGCTGGTTGATCGTGCCTGGCGGGCCGCGGCCCGACGGTTGATGTCGGGAGCTTGTATATATACTCAGTCGCTGTGTAAACTTCACTTGTGCGATGCAGAATAGTATGACGTCATGTGAAGTGCGATTGTATCGCCATCTGTTAAATGTAGGCTGAACTTCTTCGTCTGGGCGGAGTCGCCACATGTGCATATAGTCGAGTATTACTTAAATGTTCTTCTTGATTGCGCATGTTAAACTTAATGAATTTGGTTTTATTAGTATTTAATGTAAGAAAGTTATTTCTAAGCAATTTACTAACCACATCGAACCCACGCTGGACATCTTTAAGGACTATCTCACTTGTGTCGGCGGAAAAGAGAAGGGCGGTGTCATCTGCGTACGAAACGATTTTGCCGCTAGGTAAACTTAAGTTACAAAGATCGTTAATGTACACCAAAAATAGAGTAGGTACTTCTAAGGAGCCTTGTGGAATACCGAATTGTGGCACTTGTAAGTCGGCACTGATGACGTTATTTATTTTCACGCATTGATACCTATTTTGTAGATAGTCTGTTAGCAGCTTAAACTGTGTGCCACGAATAAAGCATATAATTTTTTTAATAGGATAGGAACAGATACAGTGTCAAATGCTTTGCGAGGTCGAGGAAGATTCCAAATACTTGTTTTCTTTTCCCAAGTTCCTCTGAGATAAAAGCTGTCAAGTTGTGTACTGCATCTGCTGTTGACAACTTTGGTCTGAAGCCGAATTGCATATGGGAAAATAGGGAATTTAGTTCAAGAAATGATACTAATTTATTATTAATTAATTTCTCTAGCACTTTCGAGAAAGTAGGCAATAGCGAGATTGGTCGATAATTTGTTACAAGGTCTTTCGTACCAGACTTATGAATGGCAATCACTATTGCTTTTTTAAGGCATAGAGGGAAGACTCCGATAGAGAGACAAATTCGGAAGATGTGGGTTAATGGAGACACCAAGATATGCTTAAATTAATGGTCTTAATGGTCTTTAATATGTTACAGCTTACATATATTGTCCCACCCAGGTGCACAATTATTTTTTAACGAGAGAATAACCCGCTCTGTTTCTTTTCATCCGGATCCAACATAACAAAAGATTTGCCGCTTTTAAGATATGTTGAAACCGGTGGAGAACTGTTATTTGTGCTGCACTGACTTTCTATTTTCTTTTCCAAAGTTGTGCCAATATTTACAAAAAACCTATTGACGTTGTTGACAGAGGAAAGCGGAAAGGAATGTGTTGCAATAAACTTCTATCAGATTTATGATGTTTTGAAGTAAACGTGACTTTTTCACAATTTTCCAAAGTTGCTTTGTGTCTTTTTAGGTCCTTGTAATTGTGACTTGTCGTACTCTATTTTTAAATTCTATAAAAGATTATTGCAATAATTCCGATACCTTTTATATGATAAATTTAGAGTAGAATTTTCGAGGCATCGCTTAGCTTTCTTGTGTAGTTTATCGCAGTTTGTAATACATCGGGCTATGCCGGGAGTTATCCATGGTTTAATATTACAATATTTTCTACTGAAAATTATTATTTTTGTATTGTGCAAGAAAGCCTCTTGTACTTTATTAATAACAAATGACATAGAGATGTTAACGTCGGCAGTTGGTTAAACTGGGGTAAAGTCAATGTTGCACAAATCATGCTCTAGGTGAATCATGTTTATAATTGACCTTTGTTACGGGCGAATAATATTCTTAGTTTGCGTTATTTCAAGTATTAGTAAAACAGCACCACAGACCACTCGTCTGTTATTGACGAGTTAGTAACAAGTGTTATACACGGAAGCCTAGTTGTGAGCATGACGTGGTCTAAACATGACCCACTTTGATGTGTGGGAAAAGTGTGGCTAGGCAAAATACCATGGTACGCACAGAGATTTAGGTAATCTTGGGTAGATGCGTCATGACTCCTACAATTTATATTTATGTTTATATCTCCTGTTATAATAATATTTTTAAAAGTTGACAAGCTTTGCGAAATTTGGTTTAAATTGTTTGTAAACGTCTCTAAGTTTCTGAAAGAAGGAGGTCTATATACAGCAATGATCGCGGTATCAGTGCCTATTTTTATAACAAGACAGTTGCAGTCTTGGACCGTTAGCTCTTCGACGGAGACGAGCAAAGAACTTTTCACATATATTACTAAGCCATAATTCTGGTTGAGAGATGTTGTACTATTGTAATTATTCTATCCCTGCAAAATTGGTATATTGTTCCGTCTGTTTGAAAGCCAACATTCTGTTAGAATAATCACGTCACACTTAATATTAAGCCTGTGCAAAAAGATATCCAAGCTATCTATGTTCTTGCATATGCTACGAATGTTTTGCGTTAGAATTGTTAGCGGCTTACTAAATTGGGAACGATAAAGTTTGCAGCTCTCAGTGTCACACATTTGCGAAACATATGTAATAATTATTATCTAAATCATTAATTAATTGATCATCCATAAATACTTTTAAAATTAAAGTAAATTAAAAAAGTAAATGAAAGTAGGGTCTAATAGAAACTAAGTAAGGTAGCGCTCTTAGGCGCCTTCATGATAATCTATAGAATTAATGTACCTTATTTCAACCATTTTCTTCGCTGGACATTCGAGACAACCTGTCTTATGGTTGCTTGGTTTCTTAAAACGCAAGCATGTTGCACATTTTGGTGTTTCGTCTTTCTTCGAATATTCATTGGTCTGATGACCTAAAGCACCGCAATGTCCGCAGGTGGAGATGGTCTCGCGGCAAGTCTTAGCAGCATGTCCAAATAGTTGCCATCTGAAAAACCTGGTCACGAGTGTGAAGTCACATACGGGGCAGGATGTCCAGTTGATGAAGACTCGATCCTGGTTGATAAGGGCCTTTCTGATACTGACAGGCACTTCAATGATGAAGTTGCATGTTTGTGCGTCTTTCTTGCCCGACTTACGGCTCAGTTTTAGCGAGGTCAGGAATTGATCACGGGTTACATTGGGGAGTTTTTCGGTAATATTCTGCTCGTATATGCAATCATATACTTCTTGGTCACTAAGGGCAGCTGGTACCCCGATTACTAAAATTCTTGGTCTTCATTTATGTGGATCCTCAAACTTTAAGCAGAGCTAGTTAACTGGGTTGACTGCCTTAGCTTCTCAATGTCGTCCTTGCTGTCAGTGCTAATGATTACACCTCCATTTCTAGTCTTCGTTAGTCCTCTTACGTGCAACTTCAATTGTTTAGGGTAAATTATTTTCTGAACCAGCGACTTTGTTTCGTCACTAGTTTTCAATTTATCATTTAGATAAATTGTAATGGCTCTCACATTTTTAGGTCGTAACATGAAATTTTTTGTGATCTTGACCATGTCCGCAAAAGACACTTTCTCAATAGCTGGATTTTGTACAACGCATTTTTCTTCAATGATCAACTTAATCGACTTTTCGAAGGCATGCAGGCACTTAGCAAGATCCTGCTTTTCCGTCGTGGCCTCAAGAGAGCTATTCATCAATAAGGCCTTTTGCTTTAATGACTGGTAAAAAACCGCCATTTGAGAGACACCATTTCCAACTTTACGGGCCAAAGAATCTATTTTCAACTCCTGTTCAGAGTTAAGTTTGCCTTCCGTTGCAATGTTACACACCTCACTTAGCGATCGCTCAATGGAGGTAATCCAGTATTTGATTTCATTGGTGCTCAAGGTTTCCAAGGGCTCTTCGGGTTCATGCTGAGGTGGGTGTGGCGTGCTGGGTGGGCTGCAAGCTGTCATGCTACTCCGATTGAAAAGTCTACTTTCAAAATTAGCCATAGTGACACTTAGTTAATATCTTGCATATTACTTATGTCTCACCGTTTTACGTAGAAATTACATAAGTTGACTAACGCGTTAACTAGGTCAATGAATTAAATAAAAATAATTGAACATTTATAAGTATTGCTAGGTTAGCACGTCTGCTCAATTCGAGCACTCAATAATAATGAAAAATAATATTCTTAATAATATAATAATAATAATAATATTTTATCACATACACACATCACCGTGTAGCCCAAACTAAGCAGAGCCTGTACTATGGGCACTAGACAATGGATAATTTTCTAATAATATTCTAATATTCTGTCACATACACACAACACCATCAAGCCCAAACTAAGCAGAGCTTGTACTATGGGTACTAGACAATGGATAAACATACATACTTTTTTTTTGTAAATACACACATATTATACTTAGATACCCTCAGACCAAGCCAAACATCCATGTTCATGCACACAAATGTTTGACTTGTGCGGGAATCGAACCCGCGACCTCAGGTGTGGCAGTAGCTCACACCAACCACTACGCCATGTTCACGGGAAGTCTAACATTCTGTAAATTTATTTTACTTCCAGAAGAGTGGGCGTAGAATCTTTAGTGCAGAGAAGGCAGGATCCCGCCGTCCCAGAATCACCGAAGATTCTAGACACGGAAGACGATGAAAACAACATGCGTCTAAAACTCTTCAGACTGATGTACGAAACAGTCAGGGACAGCGATTTGAAGGTCAAGAGAGCTGAGCTGATAAGGAAACACTACACCAACTCCTCAGCATTTGAAGTCGGCTTTCTCATGGGTGAAGTACAGGAGAAATTCGATATAATTCAAGAGTTCTCCGGAACGCTGCAAAAGTTTTACGATTCCTGGAAACCAATTGAACATATAAATGCTTATGAACAGATTGCGAATTATGCCATACAGGTTAATCATTTGGTTGACCTGGTGCGTTCGATTGGGAAAAATTCAACTTGAAATATTCTGGTTAGCGATGTGCGGCTATTCGATTGTTTTGACTATTATTTGGTTCAATAAAATTAATTTGTGTTGAACTTCGATTAACTAATCATTGTTAACATCAATTGGAAATAATTAAGTTCTAAATTAATATAAACTTGTGGATCTATTAAGTATTATATATTATTTAAGAAAAGCCATGTCCTTTTAAATTCTATTTAAGTTAAATTTGATTCTCCAACAAGAAATACATATTTATTACAAGGCAGTTTTACACTGAAATAAGACATGTGTTTCCTCAATAACAGGAGATCACAGCATGCAATATGAAGAACATATTATACATGTATAACGAAAATACAACAATGTCATTAAAACAATGTTTAAAATACCAAAATTATGTCAAATAAATTTCAATAATTTATATTAATATAAAAATGACAGATTAAAATACTATTATAAAAATAACTAAAATAAAATTCTCTTTCTACATTCGAATGTTTGTTCTGTTATTACTTGTGTCTGTATTCGAATGCTAAATTTGAATTGCTTGTTGATTCGGACATAATTATTAAATTACAATTTACTGTTTCGTTGCTACGAACATTGAATTACATTAGATTTATTATTCCTGTACCTATAAATTAATCAAAATCTAATATGTGTGACCGTACATCGCTAGTCAAGATTGTTATATAATTAATAACATTAAATACATCATTATGTTTAACTGTGGTTTTATTTTGCTAATAAGCGCAAGCTCGCCAAAGCAGCCGCGCAGCTATTATAAATTTTGTTACTATAAAGCAACGAATCAAGATAACTACGAAGCTAGATTGCTATAAAACTGGAGAGCTACAGATCTAAATAGAATTCAGATATCTACGAACTGGACTGTTATATAGATTTGAAGCCATTTAGTTTCATATAACCAGAATCTATATAGCTACGAATCTATGAAACATGAATCTATATAGCTACAAATCTATGAAACATGGATCTATATAGCTACGAATCTATGAAACATGAATGTATATAGCTACACATCTAAAAAGCTATGAAACTAAATTGCTGTGAAAATAGGATACTAAGAATTTACATAGCTACGAATCTATACGGCAATGAATGTAAATAGCTACGCAATTAGACCGCTACGAATCCAGATATCTACTAAACTAAAAAGATCCGAATCTAGATAATTTTGAATCTGTATAGCTACGAATCTATAGGGCTACGAATCTTGATGGCTACTAATATATAGAACTATGAATTTATAAGGAGCTACGAATTTTCATAGCTACGGATCTATAAAGCTACGTATCTAAGCACCTACGAATCTATGGAGCTACTAATGCATAGAGCTACGGATCTTCATAACTATGAATCTACATAACTACGAATCTATATGGCTTCGAATCTATAGTGCTACGAATTTTTGTTTGTTTTCTCGTTAGTTCGCAGCTATGTATTTGAAGTTTCGTAGCTCTGTCAATTTGTAGCTCTAAAGAGAGCTACGAATTGACAGAGCAACTAAACTTCATAGCTTAGCTACGAGTATATAAAGCTACGAATCTATAGAGCTACAAATCTTCATAACTACGACTAAATATAGCTAAGAATCTTCATAGCTACGGATCTATAGAGATTCGAATCAAGATAGCTACGAATCTATAGAGCTACGATTCATAAAAGCTCCGAATCTTTATAGCTTCGAATCTATGGAGCTACGGATCTATAGACATACGAATCAATAGGGCTACGAATCCATAGAGCTATGAATCTTCGTAGCTACGAATCTATAGAGCCATTAATTTTCATACCTACGGACCTTCACTTCTTCTCTTTACTGCTTCACTCACAAATGAATGAATAAATGAACAGCTTATAGTATACTACAGTTTATAAAAGTCTTCAAAGATTCTTTACTTAAGTTTGTCTTGAAGATAATATACTTGCAACGTTCGGTCGTTGCTAAGAGGTACGATACATAATTTATATATTTTATATTGTTATTTACAAAAAACTTGGTACATGTATGGTACACGGTACATGTAACATGGCTTTTTTCACTTTTTACTTCTTTACTTTTCCACTTCTCCACTTCTCCATTCTTTACTTCACCACATCTTCTCTTCTACCACTTTTCCACTTGTTCCCTTCTCCACTTCTTCACTTCTTGATTTCGTAATATTTTCAGTAACTAATTATATACTACTCAAAACAAAATAAGGGCCACTAGTTTATTTACATTTAAGTGCACTTTAGCAAACTGAAGGTAACTGATAAGTAGCATTATATTGATATTACGAACTCTTTGGTGTTTGATCTCTTTTATGCTGGTGTTCGTGTTCCTAATTTGAAAAGTATAGGCCATCATTTTAAGAAAAAAATAATTGGATGTTATTCTTATGTTTTTCTTCGATTGTCTTCTTAACTTGTTTCGGTTATTTTAGGAAAAACATTTTACTTTTTAAATTTTAATTGATTCATTTATCATCTCGCGTTAATCATGCCACCATTACGAAGGCACATGGATACAATTACAGCAACCAGAGCCATAACTATGATTCGAGAAGGACGTTCTCAGCGTTACGTGGGTTTGCAGTTGGGTTTTTCTCGAAGAGCTGTCCAAAATGTATGGAATCGCTTCCAAGAGACCGGCAGTGTTGCCAGGAGACCCGGTTCAGGTAGAATTTGTGTAACAACGGCGCACGAGGATCGGTACGTCCAACTAAGTGCTCGTCGTGATCGGACAGTAACGGCCCGTAAATTACAACACCACCTACGGCTGACAACGGGTACCCGTGTCAGTGATCAAACTATACGTAATCGATTGCACGAAGACCAGAAAATGTCAAGACGATGAGTTGTTCGAATTCCTCTGACCAGGGTTCAACGTGCAAACCGTTTAAGACTCTCCCGTCAGTATTTAAACTGGGGGATTAATCAGTGGGGCAAGGTGCTTTTTACAAACGAGTGCATAGTAAAATTTTATAATGATGATCGGCGTGTTAGGGTCTGGAGACAACGCGGCGAACGGTTTTCGGAGTCCTGCTACCACGAAATTGACCGTTTCGGTGGTCCCAACGTAATGGTTTGGGGTGGGATTACACGGTAAAACCGAGCTCACCATTTTAAATGCGGGTACCGTAACTGCAGAACGTTACATCGAGGACATCATCAGGCCTCAAGTGATCCCATTTACACAGCGAGTGGGACCTGGATTCATCCTGATGCAAGACAATGCTCGTGCACACACAGCTCGATCGACCCAAACTGTCCTGGGAGAGTCTCATATTGCGGTGTTATCATGGCCAGCTAACAGTCCGGATTTAAATCCAATCGAGCAATTGTGGGACCAATTGAAACGAAGGGTTAGAGAGAATGAGCAAGGGGTCTACAACCAACAGCAGCTGATTGACGCTTTAACACGTGCTTGGGAGGAGATTCCAGATGAAAACGTGAGGAATTTGATCCAGAGTACGCATACGAGGCTTCAGGAGTGTATTGCTAAGAGAAGAGGACATACTCGTTACTAAAAAGAAGAAACAAAAGTGACAAGAACAGTATATTGTCTTTTTCCGATGATTTCTTTTGTTCATGTTTTTCATTCAAAATGGCCAATTTCATTATGAACTTAAAAAAACAATTCATGATCATTATTTTAAACAATTGTTAGCCTATATTATAACCGATAACATTATTTTGTAGTAACATAAGTTAAACAATTTATTATTTTATATGTCTTTCTGTGTTGTGTTTGTTTGTATGTTTTCATGGTACAGCAAAAAATCTTAGTGGTCCTTATTTTGTTTTGAGTAGTATATACAATATGTCCGGGTTCGGACTGTACAAACGTTAGGGGGTGATAGTTTGCTCTATTTTATCACTAAAATCATTCTACAGGTGGGGTCTAACCCCAACGGCCTCTGAATGGCAGTCATTTTTGTATTTTGGTTGACTTTTTCGTAGCATCCATACTAAAAGTTATGTAACTTTGGAATTTAATGTCCGATTATCGTAAAACAAAAATTTCCCATAATGGAAAAGTATTAGCAATGAGATAAATAACTCAAATAAGTTTAATAATTGCTGTATCATATTAAAATAAATGCTAAAAAATCAACTTTACGTCAAAATGAACATTGTTTTTTTAGTTTTTCAAGGTAATAACCTTTTTTGTAATAACAAAAAACACGCCTGAGAACTACCTCTTTTTATGCACGTGCAGATGGTAAGCTTACCTAAATAATGATACCAAAAACTTGATTCTATGACAACTGGTTTAAGAGATATTGTTGCTTGAACGCAGCCCTTCCGTACGTAAGATATGAATGAGCACCGCATTATATGGGGAAGCAGGTAGAAAAATGGTTTATTGCGTATTATTGAAGTGAGAAAGTGACAAAATACGATGTGAATACATACAAAAGAAGCATTCGTCAGATAAAACTCGACTAGTTTAATCTTTACCAGTCCGTTTCTTCTGGTTATTGTGACTACACATAATTTGCTCCTGTGCGTATTGTTCTTCACTTACAAGTGTCGTGACGTTCTAATTATTCGTTATGGGAACTCGTGCTCGTGAACACTCTAGTAGACACATTGCTAATATGCATTTTGCAATGGAAATGCAAGAGCTGCTGTGCGGGAGTATCAAAGACGATATCCGAATCGACCAATATCGAATCATCAGACATTCAGGGCAATTCACGCTAGATTAGCTTAATATGGAATAAAGAGGCATCAAGGTGAACGTAACCCATCTGTACCTGTGCATAGTGAAGAAGCGGTGTTGAATTTAATCTTCAGTGATCCAAGACTCAGTATCTGTCGTATTTCAATGCGTTTAGGCATATCACGATGGACAGTCTGAAAGATTTTGAAGAAAGAAGGACTACATCCATATCATTTAAGACGTGTGCATAAGAGAGCCAGACAATGCTGCACGATCAGTATTTTGCTTGTGGGTAACTCAGAATATGCGACGTACACCAGCATTTTTAAAACGCATAATGTGGATATATGAGGCATCATTCACAAGAAGAGGAATTACAAATTTTAGAAATCTAACTTGTGGATGGCTGTAAATCCACATGCTGTTAGACCATTAACATTTCAGCATGAATTTTCTGTAAATGTATGGGCAGCTATGATCGATGATCAATTGATCGAAATCCCAAGAAATTTAAATGGCCCAAGATTTTTAGAGTTTCTGACCAATGAATTTTTTGCAGCGTTTTTAGAATTACCATTGTCATATCGGCGACGCATGTGGCTTCAGTTAGATGTAGCTAACTGAGAGTGGTAAGGGCACAACTATACCAATATCATCCACAGTGGATTGGCCGCGGCGGTCCTGTAGCCTGGCCACCGCGTTCACCAGACTTAACGCCACTGGACTTTTATCTCTGGGGTTGGATGAAACAGAAAGTTTATTTTGAGAAGAGTTGAGTTGAAGAATGAGAAGAGTTGCTGGAGCGTATTCGCGTTGCTGCTGCCAAAATTAAGGCTGATCCGAGCCAGTTGAGACGGTCAACACAGCAGGTAGCGATCCGGGCTTCTGCGTGCCTTCAAATTGGTAGGACATTTTAAACAATTATTGTAAATCTACTTTTGTTATTAAATAATTAAACTTGTTATTTTGTTTATCTTTGCTAATCACTGTAAATATCTAAAGAAAAACCAAATCGTTATGAATTCACTACCTGCACAAGCCTATGTTCCAACAACAATATCTCTTAAACCAATTGTGATATAATCGAGTTTTTGATATCATTATTAAGGTAAACTTACCATCTGTAAGACACGTGCATAAAAAGACGTAGTTCTCAGGGGTGTTTTTTATAATAACCTTGAAAAACTAAAAAAACAATGTTAATTTTGACGTAAAGTTGATCTTTTAGCATTTATTTTAATATGATGCAGCAATTATTTAAATTATTTGAGTTATTTATCTCATTGTTAATACTTTTCCGTTATAGAAAGTTTTTGTTTTACGATAATCGGACATTAAATTCCAAAGTTACGTAACTCTTAGTATGGACGCTACGAAAAAGTCAACCAAAATACAAAAATGGCTGCCAATCAGAGGCCGTTGGGGTTAGACCCCACCTGTAGAATGATTTTAGTGATAAAATAGAGCAAACTATCACCCCCTAAAGTTTGTACAGTCCGAACTCAGACATATTGTATATTTTGAATGAATGTATAAATTATCTAGTACTTAGTTGAATACCACATGCCTAACATTGAATATGGAAAGAAGTTACAGTTAACGATAAGCGATTGCGCTGTATTCAATTTTGTTAATTTTATCGTTCATTTATATATCATTCATCATATTTGTAACATCTAATAGCCATTTTGCCATCATGCCACAATTAATAACATTTTATATGCAATGGAGTTATCACTTTTTTATTTCGTCATTTCTTCAGTTATTAATTTAATATATGTAGTTTAAATTAATGTACAATTGAACTTATAATATATAATAAAATAATTTACAAAGAATCCTTATGTTGATCTAGAAAAAAAAAATGTTTTTCAACGTTCGGACTTTGTATGAGCCGCGACCATAGCAGTGCAAACTACATAATTTTTGTATTCTGTATTATGTAATTTACAAATTGCATACTCTAAGGTATAATGTATAAGAATTCCGACAAACATGTAAACATCTTAATTTGTAAACATACATTCTATGCATATCAATATTTGCACAGAGACAATATAACGCACTGAGTTCCTACCTAAGCAATACAATTAACAAAAAACCGTCACTATGCAAATTGAACAAACAAAATTTGAAATATAAATTGCAAAACTGGTTACAGTCCTTGACTTATGGAAGAAACAGAAACAGTAATGACACATTTAATAAATACATGAACATTGTTTTTGTTTTGATTTAGTTTTAACTAGCTGACCCGCGCATCTTCGTCTGCTTCACATAAGAGTATTGGTCGTAGCGTGATGTTATATAGCTTATAGCCTTCCTCAATAAATGGGCTATCTAACACTAAAATAATTTTTCAATTCGAATCAGTAGTTCCTGAGATTAGCGCGTTCAAGCAAACAAACAAACTCTTCAGCCTTATAATATTAGTATAGACATTTAAATATAAAACAAAAATTCTTACTTAAGATTCGCTGTGTTGTTGTAAACACGAATGCGTAAATGTTAAAAAAAAAGAAATAATATTGTTATGTGTTCAACAAAATACTTAAATATTGTACCTATGTGGGTGAATGAAGTGCGATAGTGAATTATGAAAAAAAAAGGAGAGCCATCGATTTCTAAAATATGAGCAAGTCTAAGTTTAGGATTCGCTGTGTCCCTCATTATTATGTTATTATACAACCATCATGATGTCTGCTTTCTCTAATTTTTGTGTTTACATTTTATTTAAGCAATAAATATTTATTATTATAATATTCTATTCTATTCTATTCTATTCTTCTAGACTTACGTGTACCGCAATCAAATACGAATGTCAAAATGAAAACTAAGCCGAATGTAATTCGAATATGAATCGAATTACCATTTTTACGGGTAGTTGCACATTGAAAGATACTCATACTTTTGTTTGTCAAGCGAGTGGCTCACGACGGTGGCTAGATCACTGTGTGATAACAACAGGTGCTAAATATCTAATTACTAAGGCATCTGTCTTATATGGGGTTTACCAATCTGACCATTACCCTGTATTATTTGAGTGTAATCTAACTAAAATTAATCAGAAGGTATTAACACAGAACTTGTTAAGTAATAAAATAAAATGGGGTGAAAGAAATAATGAACAAATAAATAGGTACTATGAGCATTGTAATGATAAATTAAAATTAATAGATTTTCCCGATCAATGTGTTACATGTTCTCACAAAATGTGTAAGAATGAAGACCACTTAAAAATTATTAACAATATGTATTTGGAAATAGTTTCAACGCTCCAAGAGAGTGCCCGTAACACTTATGTCGGTAGCGATCGCATTAAGCGGAAAAAATATGTCACGGGCTGGAACAAACATGTCAGCGACGCTCACAGGGAGGCTCGTACCTACTATCAAACATGGCTATTGCATGGTACTCCTACGCAGGGGCCTGTTTATGAGAAAATGCGGGATACACGTAAGACTTTTAAGAGTAAATTAAAATTTGTTCAAAAAACCAACAACAAATTAAATTAGACATGTTGGCAAAAAGTCATTCTAAAAAAGACTTCTGTAAGTTTTGGAAGTCAACCAACAAATTACAGGCCAAACCGAGTCTCCCTGCGAGTGTGGGGGGCATGAGTGACCCAGGGGATATCGCAAATCTTTTTCAAAAACACTTCCGGGTTCAGTCTGACTTGGACACTGGTGCAAGGGTGTTCGACGTGGGGGAATCTTCGGGGTCTGGTGAGTTGACTGTAATGTTTACAGCTACACAGGTTGTTACTGTCATCAAAAAAATGACCCGAGGTAAGTCACCAGGCCACGACGGCCTTAGCGTCGAGCACCTCAAGCATGCAGGACCACACCTGTATAGGGTTCTTGCCTTATTTTATAATCTTTGCCTTAGTCACCGTTATTTACCGCAGGACCTTATGCGTACGGTGGTGATACCTATTGTTAAGGACAGAACTGGGGACGCGTCTGAGGTGTCCAATTACAGGCCTATTTCTTTGGCCACGGTAGTCGCCAAGGTATTGGACAGTTTGCTTGATCAACAGTTGGCTGAGCACATTGAACTCCACGACGCGCAGTTTGGCTTTAAACCTGGTTTATCCACGGAGAGTGCCATTCTGTGCCTCAAGCAAACTGTTCAATATTATACCTCGCGAAAAACACCAGTTTTTGCTTGTTTTTTGGACCTCTCTAAGGCGTTCGACCTAGTATCCTATGAGGTCCTGTGGGATAAATTACAGAAAGATACCAGACTACCGAGTGAAATAACATCCTTGTTTCGATACTGGTATAATAATCAGAGAAATAGTATCAGGTGGGCTGGCGCTCAATCGGATGTGTACGGGTTGGAATGCGGGGTGAGGCAAGGTGGGTTAAGTTCACCCCGCCTATTTAACCTGTACATAAACAGGCTGATTGGTGGGCTCAGCAGCAGCAGAGTCGGATGTCACATCGATGATGTATGTATGAATAATATTAGTTACGCTGACGACATGGTGCTGCTGAGCCCATCGATTGGCGCTTTGAGGTCACTTGTTGCTACTTGTGAGTCTTATGCAGTGGCCCATGGGCTCAAGTACAATGTAAAGAAAAGTGAACTCATTATGTTCAAAGCGAATGCCTTTAATTATTCAAGCCTTCCTAGTGTCTCGCTCTGTGGCACTCCGTTGACGAGGGTGAACAAATTTAAGTACTTGGGTCACTGGGTCACTGATGATCTTAGAGACAACATAGATATAGAGAGGGAGCGCAGGTCGTTGGCTGTACGTTGCAATATGCTAGTTCGAAGATTTGCACGTTGTACGAGTCAAGTTAAAGTCTCTCTTTTTAAAGCTTATTGCCAGTCTTTTTACACGTGCAGTCTTTGGACCAGTTTTACGCGAAGGACATACAGCGACCTGCGCGTCCAATATAATAACGCGTTCAGGATACTGTTGGGGCGATCGTGGAGATGCAGTGCGTCCAGTATGTTTGCGGAAGCGCGCACAGACGATTTTTACGCCATAATACGGAAGAGGACCGCCTCCTTGGCTGGACGGGTACGCTCCGCCACCAACGGTCTCTTGAGCGTGTTTATAGATCGGTGGGACTCCCCCCTGCTGCGCCACTGGGTAAGGATCCACACCAAATGATGAATTTTATTATATTACTAACAATAGTTTTAAGGTATTTTTGTTACTAACACTATGGACACTTGTCTGAATTAAAGAATTTGAATTTGAATTTGAATTGCTAGTCAGGACTGAAGTGTCATTATGATTAACTAGCTGTTACCAGCGATTTCGCCTGCGTGGAATTTAACATAAAAATCTAAAATAAAAGTTGCCTTAGTTACTCCTTATAACATCAGCTATCTACCAGTGAAAGTCCCGTCAAAATCGGTGTAGCCGTTTCGGATATTAGCCGGAACAAAACAAGAGAGACAATAACTTTAATAATTCCTTCTTTTTTTTTAGTTTAAGTACTTACGGTCTGCCGTATATACTTTCATATGCATTTAGTAAAAAGCTGTTATTTTGACATTGCCAACAGACATTTCAATATTATTTATTTGTACATATAAATAACATTATTGCATCGTTATCATTAACTATAGTTTTATTTCCAACTTCATTTTGCCCGTGGCATCGCTTGCGTAAATGTAGGTCAGGTTAGGTTGTAAAAGTACTTTTTGTGGGTGAATGGTATCCTATGTATATCCTTTTTTGTTTCCGTGACAACGTGTATGCGAAATTTCATGATTATCAATCGACTAGTTAAATCGTGAAAGCCTAACAAACAACTCACATTCACATTTATAATATTAGTTTAAGTAATAATATATTAGTTTAATTTTAAGTGCCGTTCCCTCTCCGCAGAACACGCTAGCTCGCTACAAGAGGCGCGTCGCTTGTCACGTAGTAGTACGTGCGCGTGTGAGTGACAACTGCAAACGCGATACTAATATGTCACTTGTTTTGTGGAGCTGACACCACACACGCTGGTGTTACTCCAGTCTCTAGAAGAAGCACTTTGAATAACTCCGCACACTGTCTTTCTTCATAAGTGTGCGTGAAACAAAAGTGACAACTTCGTATATTATTATATTTCGATTGTAGACGTCGCTACGAAGCCGTATGACTGCCACGGAGTCTCGCGTTCGAACCCAAGGCGTGTTTCTAGAACGGTTGCGTTAAGTTTGGACAGCCGACCGAGGCGTATGCTTTCAAACCCATCGGCTTCTAATCTCTTTATATCTTAGCATTTAATGGTAATCTAAGTTTTATAAATAGTGTGTATTATAAATTGAGTAAAACGGATTTATTTGGTGGTATTAGGTACATATTTTGCGTTCCTGTCATCATCAACGCCCACATAAACACGGTAAAGATACAACAACTCATTCAAATAATCCGCTAGGTGCTTCGATAATCTCTGACTTTTCGGAATTAACTATTTAATACGCACATATAGAGTAGCGATAGCTCAGTGGGGAGACCAACAGACTGCAATGCAGAGGGTCTCGGGTTCGAACCCACGTCGCGCACCTTTGACTTTCGGAAGTTATATGACTTTTCGAAGTTATGTGCATATTGATTGACAATTATCGCCTGCTCCGGGCCTCGGAGAGCACGTTAAGCCGTCGGTCCCGGCTGCCATGAACATCTATGGCAGTCGTTATTGGGGAAGTCTACACAAAAGATCCCACTGGGTCAAAGTGTCGCTGGTCTGTACTGACTGGCCCCCACACAAGATAAGATAAGATAATACGCACATAGTATTAAATAGTTAATTATTGTTCGCTTTAACGGTTAAGGAAAACATCGCGAGGAAACCAACATGTCTGAGAGTTCTCCATATGTTCTTGCAGATATGTGAAGTCTACCAACCCGCACTGGGTCAGCGTGGTGGGCTATGTCCAAACCCTTCTTATACTGAGAAGAAGCCCGTGCCCAGCAGTGGGACAGTTTAATACAGGGCTGATACGACTGACAGTTTAATACAGGGCTGATACGACAACTGACTGACCGATATATTGATAAAATTTTGAGTAGGTCGCTGTTTTGCTTGGATTCACAATTGGACTCTGTATATGCGGGTAATATGTTTTTTTTTAAAGTTTAAATCACATTTAGGCAGGGCTACAACTTGTCAGTCAGTGTCAGTCAGTACAGACCGGCGACACTTCGACCCAGTGGGATCTTTTGTGTCGACTTCCCCAATAACAACTGCCATAGATGTTCATGGCAGTCGGGACCGACGGCTTAACGTGCTCTCCGAGGCACGAAGCAGGCGATAATTGTCAATCAATACGCACATTATTTTTCGAAAAGTTTTTTAACTTCTGAAAGTCATAGGTGCGCGACGTGGGTTCGAACCCGAGACCCTCTACATTGCAGTCTGTTGGTCTCCCCAATGAGCTATCGCTGCTTACTACCTATACTCATACATAAAAATCTTAAAAATCGGCCTAGCAGTTTTGGAGTAGTGCGACCACAAATACCGAGACACAGATTTTCATACTCGTAAAATTAAATTACCACTCACTCACTGACTTAGAGAAATAGAAGTCATACAAGGGGGAGTCGTAGGAAATAAGTAAATATAGCGTCGTATAGAGGATCGTTCAGAAGGCCCGGGAAAAATGCTTGACCTTCGGCAGGTCAGCTCTTGGTGATGGTACCCCATCGGATCTCGGAAACGATGATATCTACGGGAGTTGTTCTCGAACAATATTTTCCTATAACTCTGGCAATCTTTAAGGGGAGGGGCGAAAAAAACATGGCTTCTTTACAAAAAACAAATGGCCTCCATACAAACTTTGACCTCTAATATCTACGAAACGGTTAGAGATAGGCGTGGTGTGTTCGAACAAATGTCATACAGGTAGACGAGATCTCATTTTCAAGATCACCGGGGGTCATCGGAAGCCCCCAATGGTCCTGGGGCGCTTAAAAATGGCTATTTTGGCTTCGGGGGTTTTCAAGGTCCCTGAAGCCGAATCTAAAATTAGTTTTTTGATGCCTTCCCCCCTCGCTGTACACCCCCCGCAACCACGCTAAATACTAGTTTATATATATTGATATATACGAAACAAAGTTCCATTAAAATGTTGTAGTGACTTCACACAGATGAAGAAGTCTCGACGATTGACACGAGAGGGCGCTATACTCAATACGCTCATCGAATCTGAATCGCGCAAGTGAAGTTTACACAGCTAATAATAATATTCTATCACATACACACAACATCATCTAGCCCAAACTAAGCAGAAATTGTACTATGGGTACTAGACGATGGATAAACATAGTATATATGTATACTTTTTTTTTGTAAGTACTTACATATTATACATAGAAACACCCAGACCAAGACAAAGATACATGTCCATACACACAAATGTTTGACTTGGGCGGGATTCGAACCCGCGACCTCAGGCGTGGCAGTCGGTTGCACTAACCACTATGCCATCGAGACTGGTCCAAGTTTACCTGAGACGTATAGCAGCCAGGTATGATCTTGAGCGATTAGCGCAGTGTTCTTTGGTGTGAGGGGTTTGTCCACGTTCCAGCACAGCAGGCCATCCTGGGCAACGTTGGCGAAGATCAGAGTCTTAGTGCCGCTGTGGTAGCCGTGAGAACAACTCTGTGTCCACGGCCCTCGAACGCCTTCCAGCTAAAGAACAGAGCATTCTTTAATTTGCTTTAACATTATTATATAATAGTTTAAAAAACTAAAAAACACGCTTTATTAAAAAAGCAAAGTCTTCTTCTCCTTAGACTTTATTATTCCCAAGTCACTTGAGGTCGGCTTTTCTAGTCTAACCGGATTTGACTGGATATCAGTTTTTACACGGAGCGGCTGCCACCTGACCTCCGCAACCCAAAGGCTAACGCTACCCTAAGGCTAGACCAGAGTCAGGATATTATAGGGCACTTACTTCCTAATAACGACTGCCATAGATGTTCATGGCAGCTGGGACCGACGGCTTTTAACGTGCTCTCCGAGGCATGGAGCAGGCGATAATTATTATCAATCAATACGCACATAATTTCGAAAAGTCATATAACTTCCGAAAGTCAGAGGTGCGTGACGTGGGTTCGAACCCGAGACCCTCTACATTGCAGTCTGTTGGTCGTGGGGTGGAAGTTATCAAAATATCTTAGAAAGTACTGCACGCGTTTTTACATAATTTTTTTAGATTATTTTCTACTTTTTAGTTTGCTTTTTAATAAAGCGTGTTTTTCAGTTTTTTGAGCAATTATTTTTTTTTTTTTTTTCTTAATTATTGTATTGTCATCGGTACTTGACAAGTATGCCAAAATCCGAGTTAATCCGACGTTTTGAAGGGGATCAAAATCATGTTCAAAGTTTCCGTATGTACATACTAACATACGTATGAAGCTAGGGTGTTAAAATAAGAAAGTGTTTATTCAAAGTACATGTATTAAAACACATAAAAAGAACAACAATTCAATGTACTAGTAGTAAGTTAAATAAATAATACACTTGAGTGCAATGAAATCGCACACGTAAATATTTCTTGAAAAATATTGTTTGTTTTTTTTTTTAATGAATTACATGTATTTTTTTAATAAGGGATTATAGGTTATTTCAATACCTATTCAGTAATACCAAAAAAGCTGTAATAAGTTTAACTTACTGCGGAAAAGAAAAGACAACAACAAACCCCAAAATTGCTGACTTAGGTCACTGCAATTTGCGAGCCTAATTGATGGTACAAAAGGCATGTTTTGAGTAAAACGTCATCATTTGCATTTCAACGCTCAACCTGAAAGGACGTCACCTGACTACAGTCGCATTCATTTGAAGAAAATGGATACTACTCCGGAAAAAGCCGCTCAAGTCATTGCTGTAATTAAAGCGGGCCAGAACCAGAATTCTGTAGTCCGACAGCTGAATATTAGCCAATATTCATTCCGTCGTGTGTACCAGCGCTATCAGAAGACTAGTGGCTATGAACGACGACGAGGATCTGGTGGAACCAGAGTTACAACACAGCGCGTATCCGATTTCTCGTAACGACGGCATTGCGAAATCGTCATCTGACTGCCGTTGATCTTGCACATCATCTTTAAGAGGTGCGTAAAGTGGACGTCAGCCGGTGGACAGTCAGAAGAAGACTTGCTCAAGGAGGTCAGAATGTGCATAGGCCAGTAAATGGCCCTAAACTGACGCCAACTCATCGCCGGGCCCGCCTTCGATTTGCACTAAAACAAGTACACACGACAGTCGACCAATAAAGAACAGTCCTGTTCTCAGATGAGTGCAGGATGTGTCTTCATGCCAATGATCGACGAGGAAAGGTCTACGGAAAGCATATAGAGAGATTATCCCAGTGTTGCATTACGGAACGTGTGGCTTACGGCGGTGGATCGTGTATGTTCTGGGAGGTATCTCACTGGAAGCTAAAACTGAGCTTGTCTTCATCGCTGGGTCAATATTGGGCGACAAGAAAGAGGATTAACATATAGCGGGTACATAGAGGAAGTTCTTCAAGAACATGTCGTACCATTTGGTGGTTTTATTGGAGAGAACTTTCTCTTTATGCATGACAATGCAAGACACCATACCGCTGCTATAGTACAACAATACTTGCATGAGGTGGATATACCCGTGATGGAGTGGCCAGCTCGGAGCCCGGACCTTAATCCGATCGAGCACTTGTGAGACGAGATAAAAAGAAGAATAAGAGGCCGAAATATTGCTCCAGCCAATCTTCAGGACCTACAAAACGCGCTCAAGGAGGAATGGGATGCTATGGCACAAGACTTTATCAAACACTTGATAGAATCTATGGAAAACCGGTATCAAGCTGTTTCGGACAAGAGAGGGCAACACTTCTTATTAATATTGATTTCCAGTAAACTTTGTGTTTTTTAAATGAATTCCCAATTTTCAAACTTTGTTAGTTAAGCAAAAATCTTTCAATAAAGATGAATTTGTTATTGTCTTTTTTGTGACAGTAAGGTAAACTTATTACCGCTTATGTGGTATCAATAAATAGGTATTGAAATAACCTTTAATCTCATATTAAAAAATATATGTATTTCCATCAATAAAATTAAAAAAAAAATCAAGTAATGTTCGCTTGTACGATTTCATTGCACCCAAGTGTATTTTAACGCAATACCACATGATTATTCTACCCTATTGTCATTCAAAACATCATGCGTAAACGCTCTTAACTTGCAATGTTTGTTAGTTTTAGATCAAATCTTTCAAACTGAATTAGAACCGATTTTGCTAAATAATATGCAATAATGTAAATAAGTATGTATATATTAATACGTGAAGCAAAAACTTTGTACCTCTTTTACGAAAATTGCGCGGACGGAAGAGTATGAAATTTGGCACAGTGAAAGTTTATATGGAGGAGTGGCGAATCCTAATATTTTTATAAAATATGAATTAGAAATACATTAAATTAATGAAAAAAAACACTATGCGTTTGACACACGTAGACGAATCGCGTTCGTAGTATTTCGGCATGGTTCAGTTGATGTCGTACAATATTTCGTAACTATGTACATACCTTTGGTAAGTACCTATTGCAATTTCGCGGTATACAATATGAAATTTATACTACCAGCCAAATTTCGTCTAGACGTTAGGTATCAGTAATAGAACCCATTTTTCAAAAAGAAAGTATAATATTAATAAAATATAATTAAAACATTTTTTAAAACAAACATTAATTTAGCGTGGTCACCGAGTCAACGTAAACACATGATTCTTTAACAATGCATTGAATGAAAGCGGGGTGGCGCGCGGGGTGCGAGAAGGGCACAGCTGCAACACAAATGTCACAAATCGTAAATTTCGTTTAGTCGCGTGCGCACTTGTGACGCAATCGCTTACTTCCGTGTTTACTTTTCCCGCGCGCGCCGCCGCCCTATCTTTTGACAATGTATTCAAACCGCGAGTACTACGAAATGGTGCGTTGTTACATTTTGAGTGGAGAAAGTTTAAATGGTGCTCAAAGACTTTACGAAGAACAAAGTGTTCCTCGCCTCCGTAATCAAGGACACGTAAATCCAACAGTGACAAATCGTGAAACGATTTTAGCTGCTAATCAACGGCTGTTAGACTACGGCCAATTTACTACACCTTCGCATGCCCAAGGACGCGGCAGGCAGAGACTGCCTGCAGAAGTCGAAGACGAAATCTTCGATTTCTTTGAACGCAAACCTCGTGCAAGTACACGAGACGCAGCCCGGCGCTTCGGCGTGAGTCAGTATGCGGTTTGGAAATTACTGAACACTACCGGCATGCACCCTTATCACTTTCGGAAGGTCCAAGCATTAAATGATGAGGATGCTATGCCTCGTCGAAGATTTTGTGAGTGGCTAATTGCACATCCAAATGCTGACATTTTATGGACGGATGAGGCACTCTTTACTAGAGCCGGGCTATACAATCAGCATAACGAACATTGGTGGTCGTTTCGTAATCCGCACATGATAAGGGAGACCTATCACCAAGTACGATT
Organism: Catocala nupta; assembly: GCA_963675205.1. Taxonomy (NCBI): domain Eukaryota; kingdom Metazoa; phylum Arthropoda; class Insecta; order Lepidoptera; family Erebidae; genus Catocala; species Catocala nupta. Next base: position 4,502,780 of record OY776108.1, on the reverse strand, counting down.
CAGTGATTCAGTGCAAACGTATGGGCTGGCATTATAGGCAATAAAATATTGGGTCCATATTTTATTGAGGGACGTCTCACCGGAGGCACATACTTGGACATGTTGCGACATGTCATAGAAGATTTTATGGACGATGTGCCTATAGTTAATTATCGTGAGTTTTACTACCAACACGACGGTGCACCACCACATTATGCCACCTCTGTTCGTGAATACCTTAACGCGGAACACGGCAGTCGCTGGATCGGTCGTGGGGGTCCTGTTCCATGGCCGCCGCGTTCCCCGGACCTTACGCCGTGTGACTTTTTTTTATGGGGTGAAATAAAAAGACGTGTGTATGTGGAGGAGGCTGAAAGTCTCGAGGCTTTAAAAGAACAGATAAACCGTGCATTTGACGAAGTGAAAAATAACACTACAGTGCTAAATAAGCTAAAAAACAATGTGCAAAAGCGAGCAAGATTGTGCCTAGAGAGTGGATTTTAGTTGTACGCCTCAACCAAAAACCTAAGCTGATTACATTTATTTTAAAACGCATAAATCCAACTATTCTACTTTATACTTTTGTTTTACGTATTTACGATTTTTATGTTGTGCCTAATGAATAATTCAATAAATACTTATTAGCCCTTACGTCGAATAGTATCTTGTGCAATCTCCAGCTAATGAAATAATATCTCGTGCAATCTCCAGCTAATGAAATAATATCTTGTGCAATCTCCAGCTAATGAAATAATAAAGAGTAGGTTTGAAATTGATTATGTTATCACTGATATACCGCCAGCTGCGCCGGCGACGGCGGGGCGCGGGGCGCGCGGGGTGTCTTGCCGCCTAACGCGTAGTGCATGTACCGCGCGTGGTGTCCATAATCATAGAAGTTTTTAAGACAACTTTGTAGTGGCTGAATTCATTAATTTTGTACTACTTAGCATAAAAATAAAAAATACGTGTCTCATTATTTTACTCAAAGATTATTATATTAAAGTTTAGACGGTGACTAAAAAATCAGGTTGTATATAATAACGATCAAACTTAAAATTTAAATCAATTATGGTCGAATTTTGACCCCTTGGCGACCGCTAGTTAAATGAAACAGCTGGAATACTCTTCACTCTATTTCAATGCAAAGTAGTCTGGAGTTTTCAGACCATACATTTTATGGGCTTTTTGTGTCTGCCTGGATTTATACTACAAATTGCGAATGTGAGTTTGTTTATTCGTTTGTTATGCTTTAACGCCTTAACTACTCGACCGATCATCATGAAATTTCTCATACACTTTGTCTAAGGTACAGAAAAGGACATAGAATACTTCTTACACAGCAAAGAAGTACTATTCTCAATCGAAGCCGCGGGCAAAAGCTAGCGTACCTTATAATTGTTCTCGAAGTCTCCATTCTTGTTCTTCAAAATGTCAGTTCTGATAGAGAACTCTTGGGTGGCCATGAAGGGATGGTAGTAAGCGGTCCTGATGCCATTTTTGTCAGGGTCTGACAGAGCTATGCTGAAGATACCATCTTTCCAGTCGATCTTATGTTCTGTATGGAATATTATACGTTTTTATTCAACTTGCCAAACGTTGTTACAAGAAATAATGTTATAAGTAAATCTCGTGTTTCGCCTTAGCTACTCGACCGATCACCATGAAATTTCGTATAGACGTTATCAGCGGAACATAATGTTTGTTTGTAAGGGTTTAATATAAAAACTATTCAACCTATTTTAAAAATTATATGCCTTATTGAAAGCTATATTATTACTGAGTAACATAAAAGGATATAGGGTACCATTCATCCAGAAAAATCTACTGCTATTAATCTAACCTCACCTAACCTATTATAACAATGTCCTCCAGACCGAATTTCGGTCAAGGCGGCCAATCTTATCGGTGTCTGGCCATCTGCACAGGAGATATTATAGTGCACAAGTGTGTGCGTAACAGTGCACTCTCTGTTACCTCACCCTCATGATCCGATGGCAATCCAACATGATCGGAGCAGCCCGGCGTGAGGAAGTTGGCGGTGTTAGACACTCCGTGCCTCGGAAAGCACGCAAAGCCGTTGGTCCTGCGTCTGATCTCTCTCCGGTTGTGTCAGATTACCGTCCCATCGGATCATGAGAGTTAGACAGAGAGTGCATTTGTTTTTGCGTACATACTTGTGCACTATAATATCTCCTGCGCAGATGACCAGTATCCGTTAAAGTTGGCCACCGTGACCGAAATTCGGTCTGGAGGACATTATGTTTTTATCTTGGTACTTTAAAACAATGTTAAGAAAAAGAAAATTTGAATTTAATTGCTTACCTCCAATCATAAATCCTCTGGCGCCGTCATCATATCTGAAACTCGGATGTTCAAATCTCCAGCTATCTCGCTGCTTCAAGGAGAATACGATGAGACCTCCGGTAGCCAGGTCATTGATATACGCATAAGCGTCATCGCAATTCGACCATGTAACATCCACAGTTATTGATGTAAGTCCTGCAATAATTAGAAGAGGATGTGTAACATTTGCTTATGGATTGTGGCAAGGACCAACAAGGGAAAGATTTTAATTTTTGATTTCAATGTAAAAGATTAAGGTTCACGCAGAAAAATAATAACAAGACGTCAATAACAAAATATTTATTATCAATCCACAAGAATATTCATATTCATATCAAATAATGTCAATTTGTAAGTCACGGCATTCCCGCGTTAACTAATACTACAGATTATATATCTATATTAATATAAGTAACTCAGTCCAATATAGACTTTTCACTATGCAGTCCAATAACCAAGCAGCTAATGTTGCCAGTCTAAAAATTTACCAATTTGTATAATATATTGTGTATTATAAAAATAGACTCATTATCTATATTAATATTATAAAGAGGACACGTTTGACTTTTTGTTTTTTTGTAAGGATTAAACCCAAAGGTACACGCAGCGACACATCAACCTAGACTGTTTGGGCTTTGAACTATTAGAAGTTGAACGCTGCGAATCATGCGAGAGAGTGCGTTATATTTTTGTTACGCTCTATCCTTGACATTACATCGATACCACTATGCAATGTCCCTTTCCGACAATTCTCTATTTTGTATGTAGCGTAGTTATGCGTGTATAGGGTGTCTAACTTGATGTGTAGCCGTGTGTACTCAACTGATTTTAAAAATTATTTAACCGTTACAAAGCTATATTATCACCGAGTAACATCCTAACTAATAGGCATTATAAATGTCCGTTTTTGTTCCACTGACAAAATGTATGCAAAATTTCTTGATTATCGGTTCAGCAGTTAAGACTGCGCCGAGCGTAAGACGCGGTTGGACTGAATGTCAGTGCTCGATATTTAAATCGTCGCGCAAACGCCTTAGAATAATTGTATGGAGGATTTGATGTGCTTTTTTTCTAAATAAGTATGTACTTTTATTGTCAACCAATAACTTAAATTTTTGGGACGGACAAATAGTAATATAACTTTATGTTTATTTATGTTTTGTTTAAGCTGTAAAATAAGATAGATTTCTGCTATTATAATCTAAAAATCACGTAATACGAGCTAACGTTTTTGCATATTTCGTGTAAATTTACGTAATTTTTGTAGGTGAAAATATTAATTATTTTAAGTTTTTTACACGAAGTAATTGTAAAAACATTCATTGTTATGGTAAATGTATATTTTATCTTTGTATTAAACAAAAAGTGTTGATTTTATCAACTTAACTGTGACCGCCTGTTTTGGCACTTTTCGCTCGGCGCAGTCTCAAAGCGTAACAGCGTAATAAACCAATAAACACAGAAACTCATATTCGCATTTATAATATTAGTTTGGATTCGCGTTTACTAAAAGTATAGAGCGATTATTAGATTATTAATAATATAATAATATAATATATATTCTATCACATACACACAACACCATCTAGCCCAAACTAAGCAGAGCTTGTACTATGGGTACTAGACAATGGATAAACATACATATATACTTTTTTTTTCGTAAATACATACATATTATATATAGAAACACCCAGACCAAGACAAACATTCATGTTCATGCACACAAATGTTTGACTTGTGCGGGAATCGAACCCGCAACCTCAGGCGTGGCAGTCGGTTACACTAACCACTACGCCATAGAGGTATTATTTATATTGTCTTATGTACACGCGAATGTTATACAACGAAATTAAATTGATTCAGTCGGATTTTGTCGCGTTGCTTGACTTGACTACTATTTAAGCTATTTATATTATAAAAACTATTTTTAATCACACTTTCTCCAACTTTTCTGTTGCTTTTCAGCAGCCATGTTTAAGTTAATAGTAGTGTAATAGTTTCAAAATTATGTAATAAAAGTGATTAGAAAATGAACAACGCGACAAAATGATGAGTGTCACGTCGACTGCCTAACTGACCGAGATGCCGTTTTAATGTAAAAATCGTCTTACCTGAGGTAGTCCCATTAGATAAATCAGTTGGCTTCAGCTGGTATCTCAATATCTCCTTGTTGGTCTTCAAGTTAAAAATTATTATTTCGGGCTGTTTCACTTGGACACGATTATCTGTGAAGAAGATAATTTTAGTAGAGCACTAGCTGTCCCGACAGACGTTGTACTGTGCACAAGGAAAAAACAAAAAAAAAGTCAAATCTAAACCATTCTTGAATCCACTTAAACACACACAACATCATCATTCATCAAAATTGGTCTAGCTATTTAGGAGGAATTTAATTACAAATACACGCACATAATATTTATACAGGGTGATTTTGAAATCGTGTAATTCCTTTTAACCACGCATTCTACTGGTGATATAGAATAACCCTGACCATATTTTTATTTAATTAGAATTATTTTCTTTTTAAAATTTATGTTCCGATTTTTTTGTGAAATGGTGTCAGATAGTCATATGTTAACCAACCGAGGCAATTTTAATTTTTTACTAATTAAAATAAAAACACATATTAATAATTAATGTCGTAAATAATAACGGGCGGTCCTTTTTATTGCTCCCTATTATTTACGACATCAGTTATTGTTATATTATTATTTTTAAATTAGCAAAATCTTAATATTGTGTCAGGTGGTTAAAATATGACTATTTGAAATCATTTCATGAAAAAAATCTGTACTTTAATTTTACCGAAACCATTATTCTAATTAAGAAAAAATATGGTCAGGGTTATTCTATATCACCAGTAGAATGCGTGGTTAAAAGGAATTACACGATTTCAAAATCACCCTGTATATATATAGAGATAATCGTGAGACACCTTCGGACTGCTACGCAGAAGTGTCGAGTTTTTTTCCAAAGCATCTACCTATAAGGTTCCGAAGTTATGTGCATATTAATTAGCTATTTCTGCTTGCTTTAATGGTGAAGGAAAACATCTTGAGGAAACCTGCATGTCTGGGAGTTCTCCATCATGTTTTCGAAGATATGTGAAGCCTGCCAATCCACACTGGGCTCACGTGGTGCATTATGGCCTAACTCTTCTCACATTTAGTAGAGGACTTTTCTCAGCAGTGTGACAGTTTATATCATATAGCGTTGATATTATTATGTTTCTCTTATCATAAGTATTTTCAAACATATTATTTTAGGAAAACACCTCATCCTTTGGGAGGCTTACACGGAGACATGGGTCCAACGTGAAGAGGCCCTTCGAGAGTTTTAATCTAATGTTGGATGGAACACCTACAGTAGCACTAGCCGCAACAGGCGTAGGACTAGTGCTACGTATATGGATCCTAATATATTATACTAGTTTTTTGTTTTCCCTAAAATGTCTGATGAAATAAATGGCGATGCCCACGCGGTACAAAAAGGTGTGTGTTCCCTAATTAGTTACTCCCAGTCTAGATGTTCTTTGTCTTTTATTTCAATGTTTGTAAAGTTGCCCGTGACACAGATATTACTCGTAGTTAAGTTACGAGATATCTATTTTTAAAGAATCACTACACTAATTATTTATAATAATAATAACAACAACCGCAGGGCAGCTTGTGGCGGGCTGAATGTGAGTGACGACACTGCGGTCCTGAATGCCTCAGAGAGTTGGTTGTTAACTCTGGCTTGCCTTGGTTGGCCGGTCAGGGGGGGGCCGCTAGAGCTATATGCTTGGGGGTGGAAGTGTCATTTTCAAGGGCATAACTACGGGGAAACCCGCTCCGGGTCTCCGTTGTCACGAGAACCGTGATGGTGAAACCGGCGCCGCACCGCTCGACACCCCTAGCCACTCGCACCGGTGTTGCCCTCTGCTGCTGGCTTGTATGCCTATAGTGGCTTATCAGGGGGCCCATCTTGTGAATTGGCGAGTCACCGTCTGCCCATTGCATTGATGCTATTAGAGTATTCAGGGCAGACGCCGTTTTTCATCCATAGTTAGCAATATACCGGTCCACCAAACACCCATACCTATAGCCCATATATTAGAATCTATACGTAGCAATAGTCCTACGCCTGCTGCGGCTGGTGCCGCTGTAGGTGTTCCATCACACCTTTGATTAAACCTCTGGAAGGGCCTCTTCACGTTGGACCCATGTCTCCGTGTAAGCCTCCCAAAGGGCCAGGTATTTTCTAATATAATATGTTAGAAAGTACCTGTGATAAGAGAAACATAAATAATAATATATATCACAACCCACGTCGCGCACCTCTGACTTTGGGAAGTTCTATGACTTTTAGAAATTATGTGCGTATTGATTAACAATAATCGCCTGCTCCGTGCCTCGGAGAGCACGTTAAGCCGTCGGTTCCGGCTGCCATGAACATCTATGGCAGTCGTTATTGGGGAAGTCAACACAAAAGATCCCACTGTGACAAAGTGTCACCGGTCTGTACTGACTGGCCCCCACACAAGATGAGATAAGATAAGATCTCACGCCACGTTACGTCTAGCCATGTTCACGTCCCACTCACGTCCAATTCACGTCCCACTCACGTCCCACTCACGTCCCACTCTCGTCCCACTCACGTCCCACTCACGTCCCACTCACGTCCCACTCACGTCCCACACACGTCCCACTCACGTCCCACTCACGTCCCACTCACGTCCCACTCACGTCCCACTCACGTGCCACTCACGTCCCATTCACGTCCCACTCACGTCCCACTCACGTCCCACTAACGTCCCACTCTCGTCCCACTCACGTCTTATTCTCGTCCCACTCACATCCCACTCACTTCACGCTCACGCATCGTTCACGCCACTCTCACGCTCTGAAACCCTGCCGCCAGTAGAAATATGCCGCAGCTGCAGCTGGTACTCACCAGGTATCTCCAGCAGGCCAGTGTCCACCACCCACAGCCTGCTACATTCGTCCACCCTCGGTCTATAAACAGACACGAAAGTACTAACACTGTTGACATCTGGGTACGGCTTCAGTAGTGGGGCTCCTGACTCTTCGTTAACATAGTTGAGGGTTGAAGCGATTCCTGAAAAATAAAGAAACGTTTATGTTAATTTTACAAGGAGTTCCAAACCGCATTTTAGCCTTGAAGCAATAATAGCGATTTTAAAGCAGACTTGCCATCTACCCAGAGGATATTACAGTTAATCTGACATTTGACAAAGAGCGAATCACAAATTTTCATTTAAAATAATGTTAGGTAAATTTATACTTTACAATTTATTATTTCTGTAAATAACTCATTTGACAATTTTTTTTACATTTACTTTTAATCTACATTTTTTTTATAAACGTGTTAATTGTTAAAAAAATGCGAAGCACAGGAAGTACTTGGTCAAGTGAATATTTCTGGAACGATATTTTAACATTTGAAATATTTGCAAAGTGATACATTTGCGGAATCTGTATCTCGTCAAATTATTACTTATAAAGTAATATGTTTGCGAAATAAGATGTTTGTCCAATGATTATTTTCAATAAGGTCACGTAAAAAAGAAAATTAATGTATTTTTTTTATTTTCTACCACATACACACAACGCCATCTAGCCCAAACTAAGCAGAGCTTGTACTATGGGTACTAGACAATGGATAAACATACATAGGTACTTTTTTTTTGTAAATACATACATATTATACATAGAAACACCCAGACCAAGACAAACATCCATGTTCAAGCACAAATGTTTGGCTTGTGGGGGAATCGAACCCGCGACCTCAGGCGTGGCAGTCGGTTACACTACCACTACGCCATCGAGGCCGACAAAATGATTATTTATATACGTTAGTTTTTGTCAAAAATTATTGAACCGAATCTGACACGACCAGACGTATGTATATAAATATCAGGCCTACACGGAGTGATGTCACCTCACTAACTTCCTATTCAGAATTTATTTCCATTAAAATTCAATAACTTATTATTGTAGAGTTTATTTGAATATAATATTTAATTAATTTATCAAGAAAATTATAATTGAATTAGCATAGATATGTGCCTGATGTAGCAATAATATAACGCTATTACTATGATAAAGATAAAGACAAAGATCAGTTTATTGCATAACTGTGTACAATACATAGGTCTTAATTATAAAGATTTTGGACACAACAGTTTATCCATATCGGACATGCAACATAAATAAGAAAATAAAATAAATCACAATCAAATTAAACATTTTAAAAGATTAATTGCATGCATTTTTATTATTTACCAAAATATTCATTTAAATTGTAAAAAGTTTGCTCCATTAACCACTTTTTTAAATACATTTTAAATTTATTGCCATCTAGTTATTTTATGGTAAATCATGTTGTTTATGAGAGGTAAGTTAATATTATACTTATATTTATTTCTTATTTTTTGTTTCGAAACAGAGACCAACAGACTGCAATGCAGAGGGTCTCCGGTTCGAACCCACATCGCGCACCTCTGACTTTCGGAAGTTATATGACTTTTCGAAATTATGTGCGTATTGATTGACAATTATCGCTTGCTCCGTGCCTCGGAGAGTACGTTAAGCCGTCGCTCCCGGCTGCTATGAACATCTATGGCAGTCGTTAATGGGAGTCAGTGCCCTATAATATCCTGACACTGGTCTAGCCTTAGGGTATCGTTAGCCTTTGGGTTGCGGAGGTCAGGTGGCAGCCGCTCCGTGTAAAACTGATATCCAGTCAAATCCGGTTAGACTAGAAAAGCCGACCCAAGTGACTTGGGAATAATAAAGGCTAGGGAGAAGAAGAAGAAGAGAAAAATGGTTATAAACACTTCTGCATTAGACTATGCATGTATATAGTATACTAGCGACCCGCCCCGGCTTCGCATGGGTAGTACAAACACTTATCAAATTATACACTTAAAAACTTCCTCATGAATCACTCTGTCTATTGGTGAAAACCGCATGATAATCCGATCAGTAATTTTTGAGTTAATCGCGAACAGACAGGCGCGGCCGAAGACTTTCTTTTATAATATACTAGCTGTCCCGGCAAACGTTGTTTTGCCATAAAAATGTTTTGACCAAACCCTTTGGACAACCCTTATCACTAAGGGGTATGAAAAATAGATGTTGGCCGATTCTCAGACCTACTCAATATGCTCACAAAATTTCATGAGAATCGGTGAAGCCGTTTCGGAGAAGGTACGGGAACGAACATTGTGACACGAGAATTTTATATATAAGATAGTATATAGTGATAACTTCGAAACTAAATGTCAGATTCGAATGAATTAAAAAGTATTTTGTTTTTATACAAACACCCTTGATGATAGAACTATTTATTTATATAAGAATGAATACTACGATCCGAAATGTAACCAACTCTTGTTTCTACCGGCGATCTAATTAAATTTTAGAACACAAACGCTGCTATTGTCACTTAACTATAATAGTTAGACATATTTTCAAAATTTTTTTTGTAGTTAATAATGAGTGCTTCAATCGTGTAGTACATAATTTTTATGTATCATCAATAGTTTTCTCAGCGCACGCCAAATAATGAATTTCATAGGCAAAATTTTGCTACTTTGGGTTACATTATTGCAATTTTCTTACGGATCTCTAATTGTTTTCAAAATAAATTATAGCCTATGCTACTGCCTGATAATTTAGCTTTCTATTGGTAAAAAATGGTTAAGGTCAGTCCAGTACTTTCGTAGCCTATTCGGTACAAACAAACAAAAATACAAAAAATACTTTCTTCTTTAAAATATACAGGATGTCCGGTAATTAATGGATAACCTGGAAATTTCTTATAGTGGCACCGATGGCCGTTCAGAAAAAAATATGAAAAGATCTATCCTAACTACTACCTGAGTTATGTGTTTTCTTTTTTAATTACCATGTATAACTTTCTTGTATACTACAACCATAAATTAATGAAATCCATCGGTTTTTTGTTGTTTTATTATTAAACACTAATTATGCTAATAGATAGACAGTCAAAAGTATATGCTAATATAGCTTGCACTTTTTAATATATATATAAATTTATTTTATTTTTCATTTTTTCTGAACGGCCTTCAGTTCTACTATAAGACATTTCAAGGTTATCCATTAATTACCGGACACCCTGTATATTATAAAGAGAATAGATTTGATATTTTGTTTGTTTGTTTGTAAGGGTTTATCAAAAATTTCAAGATTTAAAAAGTCATTATGTGTAACATACGCCATGTTTTATTTATAAAAAGAAATACTGTTACTAGTATAACGTAACCTATTTTTAGGCAAACAAAGCCGCGAGCAAAAGCTAGTATAGTATTACAACGCATTGTGGCACGCTAACTCGATGGAGTAGTGGTCAGTGTTACCGACTGCCACGCCTGAGGTCGCGGGTTCGATTCCCGCACAAGTCAAACATCTTGGTCTGGGTGTTTCTATGTATAACAAGTACGTATTTACAAAAAAAAGTATATATATATGTTTATCCAATGTCTAGTATCCATAGTACAAGCTCTGCTTAGTTTGGGCTAGATAGTCTTGTGTGTATGTGATAGAATATTATATTACACAAGCCACGCTTCCGCTACACTCATGCCACGTTCACGCCCCGCTCGAACCACGTTAGCTTTAAATTCTAGGACTTACCAAAACGTCTTCTAGGCACAGTGATGAAGACCTTCTCCAAATAAAGATCAAACCCGACAGGAACGTTGTTGTATTGTCGAAAGAAGGTCTCTTTATCGTCGACATCTTCTATGAAGTAGATGCTGTCGCGGGACCATTGTTTCGCAGCATCTGTCGTAACTAAAAACACAAACAATCTTACTCTCCAATATTTAAAAGTAAAAGTAAAAGTATCCTAACTAATATTATAAATGCGAATGTGAGTTTGTTTGTACTCTTTCACCCCTTAACTGCTCGACCAACCATAATGAATTTCGCATACACGTTGTCAGGGGAACAGAAAGAGATTTAGAATACCTTTCATCCACAAACAGTATTATTTCTAATCTAAACTGACCTACATTTACGGAAGCAAACCACGTGCAAAATCTAGTTTGTAATAAATGGGGTGTCGGCTCTATACGCCCCTTGAGTTTCGCCCCTGATTAGCTAAGTGTACCCGTTCGCCCCGTGGCATTTTAAATATTCAGTTTCGCCCCCGTTTATAAGCCGATGAAAAGTACAGTCAAAAACGGATTTTGTTTTTTGTACGTCAGGCGTCTATTTCACATATATGTGAAGTATTAAACTAAAAGGATAAAGAACAGTAACTACTAATTAATGCTATTTCGTAAATGTAAAGTGACTCCGTCTATTTGAAAAGTTTTAGCGTAGACAATAAGTGTGCGAAGATTTAGATTCAAAAGTTTGGGATATGTATGTCTGTATTAAATGAGCTACATTTCAATTGAAATAATTTTTATTTGTTTTTAAACGTTTACAAATTGGTTATTTAAATAATACTTTAACAGAATACTAGATGTTTATCGTTACTGCGCCACCCCCGTGGGTTGTAGCGTGATGTTATATAGCTTATAGCCTTCCTCGATAAATAGGCTATCCAACACTAAAATAATTTTTCAATTCGAACCAGTAGTTCCTGAGATTAGCGCGTTCAAGCAAACAAACAAACAAACTCTTCAGCTTTATAATATTAGTATCGATTCAGTATTACATTATTTTATTTCGGCTGTACTTAGATACTTCAAATTTCAATAAAAATCTTCTACGGGGCGATCTACACCAAAATAAATAATTAAATATTAATGTGCCGTTCGCCCCCTGTGTAGAGGCGATCGTGGTCACGAATAAGGGGCGAACGGAACATTTTATCAGAAGGAGCGCGAACCAAGGGGCGTGCGGTGCCGACACCATAAATGGATCGAACGCACAATCCTCGGCGTAATGATAGTAGAAAGGCGAGTACATTACTAGGATATTCGTGCAGTCATCTATATTTATACTAATATTAGCTGTCGCGACAGACGGTTGTCCTGTATAGACAAAAAAAAACAAATCTAAACCATCCTCGAATCCACATGAACACACACAAAAAAATTCATTCAAATCGGTCCAGCCGTTTAGGAGGAGTTCACTGTCAACACACGTACAGAAGAATTATATACAGGGTGTCCAAGAACCTGGCGTCCAACTGGATTCCCACGATGCCCCAAGTTCTAACAGTACTCAGAAAAATATTTTAAAAAATCCACCCCATGTACTTACAGAATTATACTGATTTCAAAAAAAAAGGGGAAATGAGCACCCTGTGACATACTTTTGAATGCTGTGACTGCTAATGCTGATAATTTCGATATTTCTTGGAGGTTTTGTAATCTAGGGTATTGCTGTGTCTAAATAGAATGTAAAAATAAAGTACTTATTGTACCATTTTAAAATAAAATATTATTTTAACTAAAGGTGATATGGAAAACTATTGAATTTCGCAACTTTGACCGACTGTAGTGTAAAAAAAATGTACCAAAATAGTATGGCAAGTGACGTCAAATTTTGACGCGTTTATTCCTCTTTTTAAAAAGGTATAATACTTACACATTAATTTGAAAAAAAAAAATTTTGATAATATTTTTACTCAACAACCCAATTTTTACGATGTCTTACAGAATTCTTAGAAAGAAAAATTTACGACGAATTGAATCTAACCTCTAAAGAATTACTGTTGTATGCTCATAAAAATAACAACAGGCCTCTCAAAAAACAGGTTAGACCGTAAGGGACGGTATGTGCATGCATCTCACCATAGTGATTCGTTATTACAACAGGAGGGAGCAAGACAGAAACTATCTTTGCGATTTGCTGGTTCTTCTTTATGGTACCCCATTATTCAGGTAAGAGTGAGGGAGAAAAAGGTTAGAGGTGCGAGTGAGATAGATAGTGACGCTATCTGGGATCGTGCTATTTAGGATAACAGTACGGTCAGTACGCGTCACTGCCTCCTGCCGTTACTACGCACCTCTCTCTTATTGTTACCATTGATCACGTACTACGATTTAAAGCTTTGTTTATTGGACTCGATTACTCTTTGTGCTCTGGACTTTGAAACGAACTCTTTACGACGACCTTTGCCTGTGTTTGGACAGTTTGTGTTTTGTGTGTGCTACCATGGCGACCTACACTCCGCAAGAATACGCAAATATGCACTACATTTATGGAGAATGTAGAGGTAATGGACGAGCTGTAGCGAGACTTTACAGAGAAAGGTATCCGAGGGCTACGCGATATCCCGACCATCGAGTTTTCATTAATGTGCACAGATCACTATGTGACGGGCGGTTCCCCAATCAAGTAGCTGGTGAAGGACGACCCGTAAATGACTTCATACGCGATGAAGTTTTAGAGGCGGTGTCGGCAAATCCAAGCATCTCTGTGCGAGGAATAGAAGCTGATACGGGGATACCGAAGAGCACAGCACACAGTATTCTCCAAAAAGAAGAATATCATCCGTACCACGTACAGCGAGTGCAAAGTCTTTTACCTCGAGACTATCCGAGCCGAGTCGCGTTTTGTGAAACAATCCTGCAAAAACATCGAGAAGACGAAAACTTTATCGACAAAATTTTGTGGTCAGATGAATCTACATTTAAGAAGGATGGCTACATGAACCTACACAACTTGCACGAGTGGCATGTGGAAAATCCGCACTTGATGCGAGAAGATAGATCCCAGTACCGGTTCAAAGTGAACATGTGGACCGGTATTCTCTGTGGGAATATTATTGGTCCATTTGAGATGCCCGAGAATTTGACTGGCGAATCATATTTAAATTTTCTTCAAAATGATTTGCCAAACTTACTAGAAGAGACCCCACCAGATATGTGGTTCCAACACGACGGCTGTCCAGCACATTTTCGCGTATCCGTTAGAGAGTTTTTGGACGAGCAATACCCGAACAGGTGGATTGGGCGATCAGGAACAATCCCGTGGCCAGCCCGCTCACCTGACTTAAATCCGCTGGATTTTTTTTTCTGGGGAACTATGAAGGAGCTCGTTTATGCGAAGCCCATTAATGACATCGCTGACCTTCGTGAGAAGATAACACAAGCAGTGCAGGTGATACGTCAAAAAAGTTACTCGCGAAACATAAAGCGGTCCTTTTTAAGGAGAGTGAGAGCTTGTATTGCCGCGGGTGGTCAACATTTTGAACATTTATTGTAATAAAATATCTTTAAACTAACATTCTTTGCTTTTATTCTACTGGGAACCCATCTACCTGTGTGTATTTCCTTCTTGCTCACTCTTGGAACCGAAGTAAATAATAGTAGTAACATAACAGTTTCTAAGATAAGAAAGGGTCCGACAGTTACCGTTAGTAGGTAGGCACTTCGTAAAAATTGGGTTGTTGAGTAAAAATATTATCAAAATTTTTTTTTTCAAATTAATGTGTAAGTATTATACCTTTTTAAAAAGAGGAATAAACGCGTCAAAATTTGACGTCACTTGCCATACTATTTTGGTACATTTTTTTTACACTACAGTCGGTCAAAGTTGCGAAATTCAATAGTTTTCCATATCACCTTTAGTTAAAATAATATTTTATTTTAAAATGGTACAATAAGTACTTTATTTTTACATTCTATTTAGACACAGCAATACCCTAGATTACAAAACCTCCAAGAAATATCGAAATTATCAGCATTAGCAGTCACAGCATTCAAAAGTATGTCACAGGGTGCTCATTTCCCCTTTTTTTTTGAAATCAGTATAATTCTGTAAGTACATGGGGTGGATTTTTTAAAATATTTTTCTGAGTACTGTTAGAACTTGGGGCATCGTGGGAATCCAGTTGGACGCCAGGTTCTTGGACACCCTGTATATAAAGATTATAAAGGGGAAAGATTTGATATTTTGTTTGTTAATTTGTGTGGTAAGCTAAGTTGGCAAACAAGCATACGACCCATCTGATGGTAAGTGGTCACCGTAGCCTATGGACGTCTGCAACACCAGAGGCATCACTTGCGCATTGCCGACCCTTTAGGAAAGGAAGAAGAGAAAAAGGAAGTAGGAAGGAGAAGGAGCGGGAAGGGGAAAAGAGGGTGATTGGGCCTCCGGCACTCTCACTCACTGAACGAAACACAACAGTAGGAATACTGCTATTTCACGTCGATATTCTGTGAGAGGGTAGTCCTTCCCCGGTCGAGCCGGCCCATTCATGCTGAAATCGGCGAGGCTCTACTAATTATTAACATTTGTAAAAATTTAACTCAAAAACAACGCAACCGCTATAGCTATATATTTTTTTAAATGTTTTGTTACTAACATTACCGATCCTAATCTACATTTAAGTGACCACAGCCGCGGGGAGCGCTTATATATGTAGGCACAATAATAATGTCCTCCAGACCGAATTTCGGTCACGGCGGCCAACCTTAACGGAGACTGGCCATCCGCACAAGAGATATTATAGTGCACAAGTGTGTATGTACACAAACATAAGTGCACTCTCTATTCACTCACTCTCATGATACCATGGGACGTCACCGACACGACCGGAGAAAGATCAGGCTCAGGACCAACGGCTTTACGTGCTTTCCGAGGCACGAGGGTGTCTAACACCGCCAACTTCCTAACTCCGGGCTCGTATTGAGATTTATTAACAGGAAAGCCCAATAACTTTTTGTTGGTCCGACCCGGGATTCGAAACCGAGACCTTATGCACAGCAGTCGTCGCACGCACTTCCGCTGCGCCACAGAGGCGCATTGCGACTATGTCACCTCAATATATTAGACATACAGACAACCTCATTTAGTAAACTGAATTATTATTCAATGTTTTACTTATGTAATTCTGTTTCCATGTGTGTATACAGCGTGAAACAGAAAGGTGTGGTTATATTTTAAAGCCGGGATATATATCTGATAAATAATGAGATATATTTAAGCGGCTAATCGACGTTTCGCGTGACCAGAAGGCTGGACTTTTCTTGGCTCAAAGAATCAGCATTGCCATTCAACGTGGCAATGCTGCCAGTCTTCTAAGCACTTTCCCGGTCGACAGCGATGCTGAGGAATTTTACGACGCTGCCTAAACCAGCCATTTCCTTTCTTTATATTAAATTTATAGTCCTATATTTTGTTACTTTTCATGTTTTATTTATAAGTGGTTAGGTTTGTTTATATAAGTTAAGTTGTAAATTATAATTGTTGCTTTGTTTATGTAATAAAAGTTACTTAAGACCCAAAAAGAAAAACCTGTTTCCGGATCAAAAAAACAATTTTAAATACCTACTATGACAATTTTTTATTTTTATTATATCACTATCCAAATAGCGCATGGTCATTTTTGGAATCACAGAGATCTTCCGAGTCAGCTGTTTGTGTTGTTTAAGTATCGACTAGAATATGTGATATTGATAAGTCGATAAAAAGAAAATGCTGTATCTTAGTGAAAATAATGTATATGGATTTAGGTGTCACGGTTTTCCATTGTACTGGGGTTATGTTATGTGACGCTTAAATATGACCACACCTTTCTGTTACACGCTGTATGTGTATCCTCACACATGCTTAATATTTATATCTATACTAATATTATAAAGCTGAAGAGTTTGTTTGTTTGTTTGAACGCAGTAATCTCAGGAAGTACTGCTTCGAATTGAAAAATTATTTTAGTATTGGATAACCCATTTATCGAAGAATTTAAGAATAAGAATTTGAATATTTCAGAATACCATATAATTCAATTTTCATATTTGACATCTAAATATTTAATTTTCATTTATGTAAATTAATAAGAATATTGTTTATTTTAAAAAAGTGTTCTCATTATTTTGTTTTTATTATGTAATCTTATCGGCAATGTAATGTAGTGTTATTTTTTATTAACGTAATTTTTTTTTTCTATTGTAATATAATTTTTTATATTTTTTTATTTTGTAATTTTACTTCATTTTCATTTTTGCGGTAGTAATAGTGTAATGAAAACTGTGAATGGTGTGCACACCTATAAGTGATGTTTTTACTCTGCATCCCAGTTAATGAATGTGTAATATTAATTATTTTGTAAAAATGTCGTTGGTGTACCTTGAATAAATAAATAAATAAGAAGGCTATAGGCTATATAGATATATATCATCACGCTACGATCAATTGGAGCGGAGCAGTAATGAAAAATGTTGCAAAAACGGGGTAAACGCGGGTCAGCTAGTTGTATTATAAATATTCTTGTGATGATCAAATAAACAAGTACTCTGAACACGCAATCATAGTTTTCACTACATATAGAGAACATCGTGTCTTCAACAATTTAAATGCATACAGATAAGACTACTTTTTGAGTCAAAGGTCTAGGTTTAATACCCGTTCTAAGAATATAACCTTATCAATATTTATTAATTTATATAATAAAATTATTATAAATGCGAAAGTGAGTTTGTTTGTTTATTATACTTTCAAGACTAATATAGTATAGTTTAATCAATGACATAATTAACATAATATATGAACAGACCTAGCACTTGGACCTGCTCGTCTGCGACAAAAGGTATAAAGAAAAATTCTATCAGTTTTGTTTATAAGCTGTCCGACTGCTGGGCACTAATCTCTTATCAATATGAGAAGTTTTAGGTTATAGTCCACCACGCTGACCCAGTGTTGGTTGGCAGACTGTGCATATTAGGTCTCTAACTATGAAATTGTATTTAATGTCCCACAAGTTAACCCGCGCAACTTCATCTGTTGGTTGAACGCGCTAATCTCAAGAACTACTGGTTCAAATTGAAAATTCTTTTAGTGTTGAATAGCCTATTTATTGAGGAAGGCTTTAGTCTATATGCTTTAAAACATCACGCTACGACCCACGGAGAGCGGCGCAGTAAACATAAACGCGGGTGAAACCGCGGGCTTAGCTAGTTAACAATAAATATTAGTAACCTTTTATACAATTTGTATTCAAAGTTATATCGCTTAGTGTCTGCCCGTATTTATTGCTTTAATTCGCCATATTTACATAATGGTTGATGTTTTTGTTAATGTTAATTAAAGATAAACCATAATGGACCAAATACAAGCAACTATACATGAAAAAAGGAAACATAGAATTTGAATTGGTCAGCCTCAATGGCGTAGTGGTTAGTGTAACCGACTGCCACGCCTGAGGTCGCGGGTTTGATTCCCGCACAAGTCAAACATTTGTGTGCATGAACATGGATGTTTGTCTTAGTCTGGGTGTTTCTATGTATACAAAAAATCAGTTGCATTTTTGATATCAATGTATAAGATATACTTACTTTAAATCAAGTTTGAAATCCCAGGCACCAAAATGAGTGTGGGCCAGTGTAATTTATGCTCACAAGTCACATTCATATAATATTATAAAGCTGAAGAGCGTTTATTTATTTGTTTGTTTGGTTGAACGCGTTAATCTTAGGAATTACTGGATCGAATTGAAAAATTATTTTAGTGTTGGATAGCCCATTTATCGAGGAAGGCTATAGGCTATATAACATCACGTTACGAAGAATAGGAGCGGAGCATCAATGAAACATGTTGCAAAAACGAGGAAGGCAGATGAAGCAGACGAAGTTGTACGGTTCAGCTAATAATTGTGTAAAAGTATTAGTAAATTGTATTGTAATTCTTAATGAGAATAAATATCTAAATCCATATAGAACTCTCAGACATCCTCACAACGTTTTACTTCACCTCCAATGCGAGTGATGATCTATATCGTCGGCCTCGGTGGCGTAGTGGTTAGTGTAACCGACTGCCACGCCTAAGGTCGCGGGTTCGATTCCCGCACAAGTCAAACATTTGTGTGCATGAACATGGATGTTTGTCTTGGACTGGGTGTTTCTATGTATAATATGTATGTTTATCCATTGTCTAGTACCCATAGTACAAGCTCTGCTTAGTTTGGGCTAGATGGTTTTGTGTGTATGTGGTAGAATATATTATATTATATTATTATTATTATATTAATATAATAAAGAGGAAAAATATGTTTTCTTATTTGTAAGGATGTAACTTCAAAACTGCTCAACCGATTTAAAAACGTCTCTCACCATTAGAAATCTGTATTATCATCGAGTAACATAGACTAATTTTATTTAAATAAAAGGACAGATATACAGGGTGTCCGGTAATTAATAGATAACCTTGAAATGTCTTATAGTAGAACTTAATAATAAAAATATATTAAAAGGTGCAAGCTATATTAGCATAGCATACTTTTGACTGTCTATCTATTAGCATAATTAGTGTTTAATAATAAAACAACAAAAACCGATGGATTTCATTCATTTATGGTCGTAGTATACAAGAAAGTTATACATGGTAATTAAAAAAAAACACATATCTCAGGTAGTAGTTAGGATAGATTTTTTTTCATATTTTTTTCTGAACGGCCATCAGTTCCACTATATGACATTTCCAGGTTATCCATTAATTACCGGACACCTGTATAACCTAACCTGCTTTTTAAGCGAAGCGCGCAAAATGTAGTGACAAATAATTACTCACATGTTATTCCATTAAAATCATAACTCGTTTGATTCCAAGTAAACACATCGACCATTTGATTAAAATGGTTGTTATCAACAAAAAGCTGGCCATGAACCATTTGCATAACACAAACACATAATATAATATAAATTAATTTCAACATTTTCCTTGTGTGGTCATCACACGACTGAATGACTTTAGCTTGTGGCTCAAACTTGTTTTGGCGTGGTTGAACTCCTGTCATAAAATAGTGTTGTACTCAATGTGGATATCGATAAATTTAATATTAAAATTAAAACTACTGTATCAGTTTTAACAATTCTTTATAGAAAAACTACTTTAAATATGCGAGTGTTTTTTTTACGCTTTCATGTCATTACTACTTGACCGATCATTATACAATTTTGTATATATGTTATTAGGGGTACAGAAAAGGACATAGGGTACCTTTTATCCAGAAAACAAGTGAAACCCGTGTAAAAGCTAGTAGGTAATATAGTAATATCAACCTACGAGTTATGGGAGCGGAGCAGTAATCTTAAACGTGGATGAAACCGTAGCAGTTATTTAATTATATAATTAATCATGTAATCTCATGTAAGTTCTCTCAAACATTTTATTTATTTCTATTTCTCCCTAGCCTTTATTATTCCCAAGTTATTTGGTGTCGGCTTTTCTGGTCTAACCGGATTTGACTGGATATCAGTTTTTACACGGAGCGGCTGCCACCTGACCTCCGCAACCCGAAGGCTAACGATACCCTAATGCTAGACCAGTGTCAGGATATGATAGGGCGCTGACTTCCCAATAACGACTGCCATAGATGTTCATAGCAGCCGGGACTGACGGCTTAACGTGCTCTCCGGGGCACGGAGCAGGCGATAATTGTCAATCAATACGCACATAATTTCGAAAAGTCATACAACTTCAGAAAGTCAGAGGTGCGCGATGTGGGTTCGAACCCGAGACCCTCTGCATTGCAGTCTGTTGGTCTCCCCACTGAGCTTTCGAGCTTTTATTTATTTCTATTATTTTATTTTAATTAATATATCAGTTCATTGACGTGTCCAAGAAATGATTATACATTTTCATGGATATCAATATTTCTGACTTTAACTTTGAATCTGTATATGTATACATGTAAGTATGTAAGGCTGAATGCAAGGCAAGCAAAAATGTAATGGTAATGGTCGGATTATAATATTAATAAAAAATGATTTATTACCAAAAACTTATACAATGAATACGCAGTGTCCGTTGGCCCCACACTAGGCAAGCCTGTCCTGTGGGAACCTACAACGATTACAGATATATGCTTATTTTGTTGCTCGGACAAATTTATACTAAACATTGCTTAACAACTATGTTAGTAATATATTTAATAATATTTAGTGTATAATAATATATAGTATAATGTGTAGTATAGTATAATAGTATTGAGTATGTGTACATATATAATTTTAGTGTAAGTTTGTATATACATTTGTGTAATTATGTATATATATCTAACGGGGATTTCGGTGAATAAACAGTCAGTTGTGTACCAGAGAACATTCTTTTAATTAGTTATTCCCAGAGTTACTTTACGATCAGTGCCATAACTCAATTAACGCTTCATCGACAAACGCAGTAAATAAGAGCGTTACAGTGGTGACCCCGAACACGAACTAAGTGACACGTATATTTATGTAGATAAGGAACATGTAAAGACGGACTGAAATAACAGCTCTGCACATTAGTATTAAATAGTTTAAGTCAGCGAAATAGAATGAGATTGATTTTATATAACATTGTGGTAGGCATTCACATTACATATTCATAGGTATTCGGGTTAACATCTCATGGTTACGTACCCAGTAATCACCATGGGTAAGACATTTAGTAAGGAAGAAGTAATAATTGCTCAGAACAATGCAGTAGAATCGCACATGACCAAATATAATATTGGCTTTGCGGTGTTTGCTACGCAGTTTGTATCATAATCGTACTTATGGCATGGCGTCAATGTCGCCATCGTATAAAGAAGTGGATTCAGAAGGAGATAAAGGGTTCAGCAGGAATAGTAAAATGGTGCTGCCAGGGCCAATAGGCATGCGCACTACGTACGGATAATGTACGTATAACGAGTATAGTGTATTCGATCCAGTGATGTCATTGTTGCTTACGTTTAAAAAGAAATTACATGAGTTTCTAATACAAAAATGTTACTACTCAGTAAAAGATTACCTAAACGATAAAACACTATAGCATTCCACTATGTCCAATCGTGATGTGTTCAGTATTCTCCACTTTTACATTTTTATTACCTATTTATAAGCTCTGTGACATTGCTACACATATTGACATTGACTAAAATACTTATTCTATGAATGTACCTATCTAATTCGATTGACATAATTTAATTATTATTATACAGGGTGATTTTGAAATCGTGTAATTCCTTTTAACCACGCATTCTACTGGTGATATAGAATAACCCTGACCATATTTTTATTTAATTAGATTTTTTTTTTTGAAAAATTTTTAATCCGTTTTATTCGTGAAATGGTTTCAGATAGTCATATGTTAACCAACCGAGGCAATTTTAATTTTATAATAATTAAAATAAAAAACATATTAATAATTAATGTCGTAAATAATAACGGGCGGTCCTTTTTATTGCCCCTTATTATTTACGACATCAGTTATTGTTATGTTATTATTTTTAAATTAGTAAAATATTAAGATTGTGTCAGGTGGTTAAAATATGACTATTTGAAATCATTTCATGAAAAAAATCTGTACTCTAATTTTGCCGAAACCATTATTCTAATTAAGAAAAAATATGGTCAGGGTTATTCTATATCACCAGTAGAATGCGTGGTTAAAAGGAATTACACGATTTCAAAATCACCCTGTATAGATTCAATTATTGCAATTATTGTATGCCCAATGGGCGGGACATAGCTGACCTAATAATTTTAAACTATAACATCTGTATTATGTACCTACCTATGATCCAAAATAAAGAATTACTTACTTACTTACTAATGTATTGTCTTACAATAAGGCCCTACAAATCTCTAATCATATTATTTTTTGCTGCCTCGGTGGCTTAGCGGTAGTAAGACCGACTACTATGTATGACATCTCGGTCTATATTCCTGGACCTGACAAAGTGTTATTGGGTATTTCTGACAGGAAATTCCTAGTACCAGCAGGGTGTTTGGAAATATGTCAAGTGTACAGCAAAGGCTCGTCTTCTATAACATGGGGCATTTGGACATATAATATGAGCCCTGAATTAAACTGTCCCACTGCTGAGCACGGGCCTCTTCGCATTATGAAAAGGGTTAGGCCATAGTCCACCACGCTGGTCCAGTGCGGTTTGGCAGATTTTACATATCTTCGATAACATTATGGAGAACTCTCAGACATGCAGGTTTCCTCACGATGTTTTCATTCACCGTTAAAGCGAGCGATAATTAACTATTTAATACGCACATAACTTCGAGAAGTCAGAGATGCGCACCTTAGGATCGAACTCGAGACCTCTGGGTGGCAATCCAACGGTCATATATTAGGTTATCGCTGCTATACCCTTTATGATTAGGACATACATATATATATTCACGACTGTTTTCCAGAGGGGTAGGCAGAGACTACAGATTTCCATTTGCTACGATCCTGACACACTTCTCTGGCCTCATTCACTTTCATAACATTCCTCATACACGCTCACCGGTTTAACGTGCCCTTAACCTGACCATTATCCAGAACGTCTCCAATTTGATCGAGAAACGTTCGCACAGGTTTTCCCCTTGCGACTGTTCCATTCACACTAGCCTTATAAACTTTCTTGGTCACTCTTTTCTCGTCCATTCTTTCTATATGCTCAAACCAGCTTAACATATCCTTTTCTATTCTCGTCACTATATCCGCTTTCATGCCGCATCTCTCTCTAATTACACTATTACTTATTCAATTTATAAAAAACTAGCTGTCCCGACAAACGTTGCATGTAAAGACGACAAAAAAACAAAAATAAGAAACCTAATCTAAACCATTCTCGAAACCACTTGAAAACAAACAAAAAATTAGATCAAAATCGGTCCAGCCGTTTAGGAGGAGTTTAATTACAAACACACGCAAAGAAGATTTATTTAAATAAAGATTTATATTGTTGTGATATTGTTTCTTAATCGATATCAAGTATCGATAATCACACAACACTAGTTAGAGATGCGTATACATTGGCATTTCATTAACCTTAACTTGACTGTGTAGCGCAGCGGTCAAGTGTTTGTCTTGCCACTGTTGCCACATTAAGTGCTGTGCGGTCGAATCAATGAGACAATAAATTTTGTAATCTACAAATAATTTTTTTAAGTTTGGGTGTAGTTTGTTTCCCTAAATTGTATATTTGTAAAGTTCCCTTGATATTCATTTTCATTTTAAAATGACTACTCCCGCAATTGGAATAAATCCTGTGTTGCAAGGGAATTTACAAGCATTCACACGAACATCCAGACTTGGAACAATCATTTGTGGATCATACAAAGTTTTGTCGCGAGTGAGATTCGAACCCACGACACTCGGCGCAATAACAGTGGCGAGATGACCACTTGAAGCACTACATCATCCGTGCAGCAGCAGTGCAGATATACGGCTTGGAAATGCGGAAGTTGTTTATACTAGAATTATAAAGAGGGACAATTTAGATCCTTAGTTCCCAAAGTGGTCCAGGTGGACCCCCAGGGGTTCACGCGAGCCTCGACGAGAGTCTACATTGGCGTGACAAAAAAATGGGAATCACAACTCGTAAGCGCCCACAAAAAATTTATTTGGATAGTGAAGAAGTAAAATGTTGGCTTGACTTCACGTATCAATGAAGGCAAATCATATTTTAAAAGCTCAGCTACTGTTACTTGTTTAAACGTCGATCAACCGATATTTTGAGGAATACGCTGAAGAAACAAGATATATTCTTAAAAAAAAACTGTAGGACTCCAGAATTAAAGAAAATACAATTTTACTTGTGGATTAAATTTCTAGCCGCAGGGGGTCTAACGGCACCAGCAAAATTTTGAGAGTGGTCTATGAGAAAAAAGTCTGGGAACCTCTGATTTAGATGTTTGGTATGTTGTTTGTAAGGATTTAACTCGACAAGTAAGTACTCAACCGATTTTGAAAATTCTTTCACCTTTAGAAAGCTATATGATCACCGAGGAACATAGGATTTATTTATTTAAAAAAACAGTAATCTTATTAATATTTTTTATTTACGTGGGGAGATGCTTCTTATACAGACAAGGGGAGGTGCCACAAGGGGAGGCGAGAGGGTTATATTGGGCTCTCTTAGAACTTCGGGCCTACCAACTAAAACCCCACGGTGTGCCAACTCGCTCCATTGTAAGGTGGGTGGGACGCTGGAACTTGAACTACATTAGTGACCAATCCAGCAGAGCCCAGTGCAGAAAAGATAAGGCCTGCGAGCAACGACTCCTGGGCGACACCTCGGCACGACAGAGGGCGTCGCTCCGACTCAATGGCTGGCGGGCGAACGATCCCTATTCGCCCGCCCGTGACCCTCACTACGGTGGCATAAGGCGCACATAGGCGCTGTTACTATATTTTCCTTTTTTTTTTACTTGGGGGAATGCATTGACGCATTCCCCTCCGCGGGGGCGGACGGAGGGGTTATGTCGGATTCACCGGGGTAAAAGAGAAAGATGGTAATGATGATAGTAATGGACCTTTAGGAATACCGACTAAACCGAAGGTGTTCCTCGACACAACGTCAATCGGCGAGACCGCGAGAATCCCTTTAACATGCGGTCGCGATACAGCTTAATCTAACCTAAAATTGTATTGACAGTTCTGTTGTTTTACTGGAATAATGTAAAATTGTATTTTAATGTAAATAAAATAAAAAGAATATGAAATAGCGGTTTATTTATTAATTTAAAATTACTTCTGTACAATCATTAGGCAAAATTAGCTCACCCTGGTTTCAAATCAGATTTAATAATATATTTAATAATATATTTCAAGGCAAAATAAACATGATTTCTTTCTTTCTTATATCCTCGTTTTAATCACCTGCGCGCTATCACGCCAGACTACCCAGAAGTAGACATTTGCAGCAATTTGTGAAAAATGGCTGTGACAGTAGATTGGCAAAGACGTCGACCTGTAAAAGGCGTCTCGACAGATATCAACATTTTGACGTCGACCTTTAACAGGCGGCTCGACAGTTGAGTGGATTCGCGCAAAATGGCCGCGATAGTGTACTGGGTTACCAACTTTTATGTGAATGAAGCCATATATATATTGTGTGCTGTGTGTGAACATATACAACAGGGGACCAACCACTACCTGAGATTTGACAAACCACAGATTCTCGCTAAAGAACACCGATTCCTACCAAGGATGCTTCGCGAGGCTATTGAAATCAAAAAACATCCCAATTTCAATAGAGAAGATGGTTGGAATGTACCACCAGCTTGGGATCCAGTACTTCAAATAGTCAAACCCAAGAAGAAACAAACCACAGCTAGACTTCATGATACTTTGAGCTCATTCTGCGTAAATAGAAACACCAATAATTAAATTATGTTCGGGTACTTTGAAATAACTACAATGGAACATTGAGACAACTACCATCTTAGTCTCCCCGTGACCATGGCTGCTGGAAAGCAACCGAAACGTCGGGGAAAGTGTAAACCAAAAATAAATAGATTTAATAGTTTAAATAATTTTATTAGCTTATAAATTAGTAAAATAAAATCAATAGTAGTAGCAGTGTAATATTTAAAAAATTTTGTAATACAGTGCTAAATAAACAACGCGATAAAATCCGTATATAGTAGTTTAATTTCAATGAATAACATTCGCGTAAATAGAAGACAATATTATGTAAATTTTAATTATGGTTGAATGTTGACCACTAGGCGACCGCAAGTAATATTAAATAAGTTAGAATGTATAAATAGATAACTATATAAACTTCGCTTTACGAAAACACGTTCATCAACTTTTAATACGTAAATGCTAATTATAATTTTGTTTTTGATATTAGCCATCTGTTACAGGAAAACTAGATAGAACACTTCACCGCGGAACGCATGTCGCTCGGGCTTCCGCTGAAGTATACGTATTTATGTAATACTCATATAAGACGCCTCGCTGTACCAAAACCCTGTGTGAAAGTTTAATCTGTGCTATTGCTATTCAATAAACTTTCTGTGATAGATCACAGAAAGTTTATTGAATAGCAATAGATAGATCCTTTCGCTCTTACTCTCCTTCTTGGATATTTGAGTGAAAAGCTTACAGACCTTAGGAAATGAGATAGGTTACCTTTTGTTGTAAAAAACGACATGAAAGGGTTGAAATAAGGGATGAAAGTTTATATGGGAATTCGTCATTATCGAAGATAAAACCATGAAGACTTTGTATTTAGGTACTTGTTAAGAAGGCATTAAGTAAACATTTGTTCCACCGATACATGGGGATGAAATAGGCAACGAAAGTTCGTATGGAAGCCTTAACAAATCTGTATATTTTTACAATATGCATATTTATCGGAAACATTGTATAATTAGTAAAAGTGCCGTCTTACTATATACACGTTGCGTGAACGCGGGACACGACAAGCGCCATACACAATGATCGATCCGACGGCGGCGGCGCAGCGCGACGTGATGAGGGAGTCTATAACATTATCAAAAGCGGTGAGCGCTGAAAAATGTTGCAGCAGTGTAAGCTGTTGGTTTGGGATGAATGTACGATGTCCCACAAAAGAGCAACCGAGTCACTATACCGCACTATGAAAGATATCAGGAGCTACCAGGGTATCATGGGAGGGATGGTGGTACGTTTAGCTGGTAATTTTAGACAGACTCTGACGGTTATTACTAGGGGTACGCCGGCTGATGAAATAAATGCCTGTGTGAAGGCGGCTGTATGTACACGTAAAAAGTTTTGTCTGACTACAAATATGCAAGTACAACTACACAATGATTCCCATGCAAGACAATATGCAGCTGCTGTTCTAAAAGTTTGCGAAGATTGTATGTTAACATACCTACAGTAACGGCATGATTACACTGAAACATGAATCATGTCAAATTGTCCATAACACAGATGAATTAAATAATATATAATGTCTATCCAGATCTACAAATAAATATAGGTAATTGAGAATGGTTGTGTGATAGCTGAATTTTGGCGCCGACAAATAAGACGAATAAGTTAAGTCAGATGTTGAGGGAGATGTGGTCGTGTACCTCTCAGTAGACAATATTATGGACACTGAACAAGTGACATCGTAGCCTATATAGTTACTTTATGTTTAGCATAGAATGGAAAAACAAAAACGTAGTTTATAAAAAATGTTTTAGAATAAGGTATTTGCAGTAAACCACAGCATTTATTTGAGTATTATTTGCAAAAAAGTTTCTTAAACAATGAACACATTCAGCGCCATTATGTACTTAAGCATACACTAAGGGTTATCTTGTCACAGGCCAGTAGGTCTATGGTTACTAGTCAATGTATAAACTGACATATATACTTTTTTTGCAAAAACTCACATATAGAAACACCCAGACCAAAACAAACATCCATGTTCATGCACACAAATGCTTGACTTGTGCGGGAATCGAACCCGCTACCTCAGGCGTGGCAGTCAGTTAAACTAACCACTACGCCATCGAGGCCGCCATATAGGTACGTATAGCTGAGAATAATATTTTGTTTAAAGAACACTCCCGCATTAGTAGTTCTTGTGTCGCAGAAGACTTTACAAACATTCAAACAATGGGCAATTCTTTCTTTCTCGTTTGGGATTCGAACCCGCAACATTCGGCGCAGTGGCAACGGCAAGGCGACCACTTGAACGACTACACACTACACATCCGTGCAGCCAAAATTCAATCCGGTTTATGAATTGTTCCAATACTGGCTTCGGGAGTCTCGTTAGTGAGAGAAGATTCACGGCTTGGCCACGGGATATTCGCTGCAGTGAAAATTGGCGCAGTGCGAACGGGACGTATTGCGACTAAAACGAGATGGGTGTAGAAACCCAGCATTCAACCTCCTCGTCTTCATGTGAACTTTTTTTCTCTTTTTTACATCAGCTTTTTGTAATATCCCAAAAGCCTATCCCTTGGACTTCCAAATCACTTTGTTGGTGGATATCCGCTGACCTTATGACCTTGTGACCCCTATATCTCAGGGGTCTTTTGACCGCAGGGCCCATACTCAAACTCGACGAGGGATGACCTCAAGGTGTCTGCACACCAAGTAACAAGTCAATCGGTCTAGTGGTGCCGGAGCTATGCCTGTCACTAACAAACTGTCACTAACAGACAGACACACAGACCCACATAGTGTTTTCATTAACCTCTTCCAAGAAGACTCAGAGGTTAACAAATGTGTGAAAAAGTACCAGATATGCCACGCGTACCGGCGATCGGCGGGACGATCGGCGAAACTTGCCGAGCGAATCGCCGGAGCGTATCGCCGGAGCGTCGGGCGGAGAGGCGGGTGACCGAAACAAATGTATAAGCCTTAAATATTGGCCAAGCGTAGACCAACGCGAGCGAAGGCAAACTGATACAAGGCAAGTACTACCGTCAGACACGTTCGACAAGTTTGAAGAAAACCAATGCAAACGGCCAATGTAGATGAGCTTTGTGGAGCTGTCCACACGTTGGGCGCTGTCAGTCTTTATTGAGCATTGAAACAATATGGACGTCGTAAAAGTTATTGCAGCTGCTGGTATTTATTTAATTATGGCACTCTAACGACTTATTCACGATTAAATAATATAAATAATTGGCAACACCAGCATATGTGTCATTTTACAAAATTTTCAGCTCTCTATAACTCCATAAAAATATATAATAATTTGGCCACAATTTCATCATAAAAAACATAATTCAACATAATAAGTCTCAATTTTAAAATAATATATCCATAAAGTACAGTACAGTAACAAATAAGTAAAATCGGTCATATAATGACAACACATGTCAAAATGAAAAATACATAAATGCATGAAAAATAATTTAAATGATAATGTAATGTAGTTAGTCAGTAGCACAAAGGAGAGCACCTGCACCCGCGACTACGACGGGCAGTGAGGCGTCAAGCTCATCAAGCGACGAGTATTTCTCCCCGCCGACGTCGCCAACACCTGTACGTCGGCAGGGGAGACGCCGGCCACTGTCCTGCTTGGGACCCCGAGGCCCGCCGGCCTCGAACAGGGCCCCCGCTGTCGGTGGTGATGTGCGCCGCATGAGATGGACAAGGTCAATAAATGAAACCGTCATGCGGGCATATTTTGTGACTACAGAGGAAGGAACCAACCTCAGTGCGTATCGTAATCGAATGCTGCCTCTGTTTGAGGCTCTTGAACCAGGCTTCAACGTCACGGCACAACGACTATCGGATCAAGTGCGAGTTATCCAGCGCAATCGGATGCTGGATGATAACGTACTTGATAGGCTTCGCTCAGAGTGTTTACGTACGAGTCGTGCCATTCACGTCCAACCTGGTTTAACAACAAGTAGTGTTACATCGTTGCCCTACAACATTACCAGCGAGGATGAGGATGACATGACTAATAATGTAAGCATCCAGTACAATGATGAGGTAAGGGTAGCTTTGGAATGTGCGATTGGGGAATATCGGTACACACCCCATACCATTAGGCCTCGACTGCCGCGGTTGCCTACGCATAGACAAAATATGGCATTGGTAGGTGCCCTTGACTCGCTACTGCCTAGTTATTTAGAGAATAGCGAGAATCTTAGTGATACCCATTCAATCCTGTATTGTGCTGCCATAGCGGCATGTCGTACAGCAGGCGTCAAGATCCCTTTGAACGACACTTCTGTATGGCGAAAAGCTGCTCCAGCATGGCAATGCAGGATTGAGCGTCGTATCGCTGAGGCAAGGGCACTTATTGGTAAACTAATCAGCTTCAGGGAGGGCAATACTCACCCTAGAGTGATGCGCTTTGTGAGTCGAGCTTTCTTGGCAACTGACACCAGCCCACAAGACTACACATCTCGGGTCACAGAGCGCACTGACTTCCTGAAGCAGAAAGTTTACGCGTGGGCAAACCGTTTGCGCAGATACAAAAAACGCGTGAACTGGTATACCGTGAATTGCACATTTCAAAGAGACCAGAGACGTGTTTATAGAAGCTGGGAACGACCAGATTAATGTGTAACTGGTGGGCGGCTGCTGGATGCTGATACCACAAATACCTTTTGGCGTAGCATCTGGTCGGTGCCCATGGGCCACACAGAGGGCGATTGGATCCGTGATGTCGAGCGAGTGGTTGAACAAATTCCAGAGATGGAAGACGTCATTGAAGACCAGGATGTTACTAGTGCAGTCCGTTCGTTATCAAATTGGAAGTCTCCAGGTCTGGACGGGCTGCATAACTTCTGACTGAAGTGGCTACGTAGTTCGCATGATTGCTTGGCATCGCAGTTTCAATCAACCGTAGAATCTGGATCGTTGCCAGATTTTATGACCACAGGAGTTACGCACCTGCTCAACAAAGCAGTTAGTACTCAAGAGCCTGGATATTATAGACCGATTATCTGCTTACCATCGATCTATAAGCTTCTTACATCAATTCTGAGAGCCAAAATTTCAAAACATGTTAAAATCAATTCTATTATATCGGCCTCTCAGAATGGTTGTAGGAAGGGGGCTCGTGGTATGAAGGAACTCCTCCTCATTAATATGGCCATTAGCCAACAGGTTCGCCGTAATCGCAGGAGTCTGGCGACATGTTGGATAGATTACAAGAAAGCGTTTGATTCAGTGCCGCATACATGGCTTTTGAGGGTGCTGGAGCTGTATAAAGTAAATACAACTCTATGCACCTTCTTGAAGTTGTGTATGGGGCAATGGAAAACGACTCTTTGCTATCCAGGGTGTCGATAGACCCAGGCGACCAGCTACCTAATACAGATTAGGTATATTTCAGAGCGACAGTCTGAGTCCTCTTTGGTTTTGCCTAGCGTTGAACCCTCTCAGTACATTACTAGAGGGCTCAGGGCTAGGTTACAGGTTAAAGAGAGGCGGTCAGGTCGTATCACAATAATTGCTATACATAGATGATTTAAAGCTGTTTGCCCGCACTGATTCACATTTGATAGACTTACTAAGATTAACTGATTGCTTTAGTAAATCTATCAACATGCAGTTTGGTGTGGATAAATGTGCAGTCATGCATGTAAAGCAAGGAAGGATGGTGCAATCTGAGAGCATTGAACTTTCAGATTCCATTAACTTAAGATCGCTTCTCATTACTGATACCTACAAATACTTAGGTATGTCACAAGCCTTAGGTATAAATGAAGCGGACATGAAGCAATCGTTGAAAGAGCGCTTCTTTGGTCGCCTGAGAAAAGTACTTAACAGTCTTTTATCAGGTGGCTACAAGGTGCGCGCTTTTAACGGTTGGGTCATGCCGCTTCTTTTATACTCCTTTGGCATACTTAAGTGGACTCAGACTGAGTTAGATGCCCTGGATAGGAATGTCCGTACACTGTTGACGGCATATCGAATACATCATCCTCGTTCGTCTGTGATGAGGTTGTACATCCCGCGGAAATGTGGGCGTCGAGGTTTTCTAAATGCCAAAACCCTCCATAAACGTGAGGTGTGCAACCTTAGAGAGTATTTCCTTCAAACGAACGTGGATATGCATCGTGATGTTGTAGCAGTGGATAATGGACTCACCCCGCTTAATCTGGCTAAAGAGAGCTGGCGCATCCCTGTAGTACTGAGCATTGACGACCGCAAGAGTGTATGGCAGAGCAAGGAGCTTCACGGTAGGTTCTACAAGGCCCTATGTGGGCCTGATGTAGACCTTCTCGCCTCCATGAACTGGCTACGCTTCGGTGATCTCTTTGGGGAAACCGAAGGGTTTGTCTGTGCAATTATGGACGAAGTTATCAAGACGAATAACTACCGGAAATATATCCTGAGGGATGGTACGATTGACACATGTCGGGCGTGCCGCCAACCCGATGAATCACTCAGGCATATAGTTTCCGGTTGTTCTCGTCTTGCTAATGGCAAGTACTTGCACAGACATAACCAAGTAGCGAGAATTATCCATCAGCAACTTGCTCTGAAGTACAAACTTGTAGAGGTCGAGGTGCCTTACTACAGGTATGTAGCAGAACCAGTTCTCGCAAAGGACCATATCACACTGTATTGAGATCGATCTATTATCACAGACAGGACTGTTGTTGCCAACTAGCCTGATATTGTCGTAATAGATCGATCAGAGCGCCGTGCAATGATTGTCGATATTACCATCCCTCATGATGGCAACCTCGTGAAAGCTGAGAAGGAAAAGGAATTAAATTACCTGGACTTAGCACACGAGGTCGTCGATATGTGGGATGTGGACTCGGCAATCATTGTACCGATAGTCGTTACGGTGAACGGTCTAATAGCCAAAAGCCTTGACCAACATCTTAAGAGGCTCGCGTTAGGTGCTTGGGTCAAGGGTCAGATGCAGAAGGCAGTCATCCTCGATACGGCACGCATAGTGAGGAGGTTCCTCTCTCTGGACCCCTAACCACCGACAGCTTGGATCTTGTCTCGATGTCGGTGGGCATCCATAATTTTAATATTTTTAAATGTGTTTTTTTATAATTATATATTCAAATGTAATTTTTATTGGTTAATAGTAAATAAATGTGAAATAATAATATTAATAATGTGGCGTGTGGACTCGGCGATCATTGTGCCGATAGTCATTACAGTCAATGGTTTAATACCTAAGAGCCTCGACCACCGCCTGCAGAGGCTCGCGTTAGATGGCTGGATCATGTCCTTGATCCAAAAGGCAGTACTACTCGACACGGCGCGTACTGTGAGGAGATTCCTCTCTCTGGGGCCCTAACCACCGGCAGCTTGGACCTTGATCCCGATGTCGGTGGGTCATTTCAGATTTTATATTTTTAAATATGTATAGTGTTTATATATATATTAAAAAAGTATACATTAGAAAAAAAATAGAAATAAAGAGAATAATAATAATATTCTACCATATACACACAACACCATCTAGCCCAAACTAAGCAGAGCTTGTACTATGGGTACAAGACAATGGATAAACATACTAATATACCTTTCTTTTTTGTAAATACATACACATTATACATATAGGTAAACACCCAGACCAAGACAAACAACCATGTTCATGCACACAAATATTTGACTTGTGCGGGAATCGGACCTCAGGCGTGGCAATCGGTTACACTAACCACTACATCGAGGCTGACAATAATTATTATATCAGTGTATACCGTAGTAGAATTGTAAAAATAATACATTTTATACGTATATCGTCGATGTTCGTCAAGCGCTAAATGACAGCGCACCAACTTGTGGACGTTAATGGCCGAGCGCAGACCAACGCCTTTGATTTGTGTAGAAAAACCGACACCGCTCCGAAGTGAGACGAGTGGTCGCGAGCGTCTGCGAGTTGTTACAAGCTACGCAAATTAAGCTCTATACATGTTGGCGCTTGCCTTCACTCGTAGCCAACTAGGCGAGTGATACCAAGCACTGGTAAGCTAAAGCAAATACGCCATCTGTACGTTGGTATTGGCTGTCACTCGGCAACGTTGGGCCAACATGTACTGCCGGCTTAAGAAACAGTACGGCGCATGCCACGGTGCGAGCGATAGACGAGGCGAATAGTGTGAGAACCAAAATAGTTTAATTGTATTCGCTGCGAAATAATGAACACCAAAACTTTTATTGCAGAAGTAGGTATTAGATAGACCAGCTATCTGGAAGTTTTCTGGATGTAGTCTATTATTCGTATTTTTTGTGGAATTCTCCGTGTACACCTCGATTTTTATTCAAATCATGATCTCTACAATCTATTCCAAATATTATATCTTGAATTTTCGCTGCAGCGAATGTTCCGTGGCCAAGCCGTTAGGCAATAGTCCGCCGAGCTGTCCTAGTGAGAGTTAGAGTTAACATATTTTTGAAACATGTATATAAACATGTATAAATAAATAAAATTGAAGATTTCAATAAATGCCTATATACGGCACTTATTTCAAAAAATCCTTTTTATTCTTTTGACTGTCTGTCTTTCTGTTTGTTCTAGCTAATCTCTGAAATGGATGGACCGATTTTGACGGGACTTTCACTGGCATATAGCTGATGTTATAAGGCTACTTTTATTTTAGAAAAGATTTAGGGTACCGCGAAATGAATTTTTTATTTGTTAAATTTCACACGGACGAAGTCGTTAGTAACAGCTAGTTAAATATGTAATTAAAATTTTAATCAATATCTTAAAATTAGTGTTGTATAAGTAATGCCATAAAATAATTAACTACTATTTAATTTTACTTTCATTTAACTATCCACGCAAACAGTTTTTGATCAGAATATCTGCAACATATTACATTTAAAACATGTCGTATAAAATTAAATTATTTATATTTATTATTGGTAAGTAAACAGCAGCAATAGTCTAGTGGGAAACCGTTGGACTGCCACGCAGAGGTCTCGAGTTCGATCCCAAGGAGCGCATCTCTGACATTACGAAGTTATGTGCGTATTCAATAGTTAATAATTATTCCTAGTTATAACGGTGAAGAAAAACATCGTGAAAATCCTGAATGTCTAAGAGTTCTCAAAGATATGTGAAGATATAAAGATATCTTCTCAAAGAACTGCCAACCCACACTGGTCTAGCGTGGTGGACTATGACTTAACCATTCTCACACCGAGAAGAGGCCCAGCAGTGGGACAGTTTAATACAAGCCTGATATTATTAAGTAAACATTTAAAAATCTATGCGTTTTTCTTTTGAAAAAGACAACTTCTTGCGATCCATATGTCGTGGGTTCGAGTCCAAAAAACGGCGAAGAGATATTGGGTAGGTATTTGTATTAGCAAATTCGCAGTGCTCTCGTAGTAGCCCTGGCAAAAGGGCCTCTATTACCTGGGACCTCGAACCATAGTTGGTGAAATCTATATATTAATACGCGAAGCAAAAACTGTGTACCCCTTTTTAAGAAAATTGCGCGGGCAGAGAAGTATGTAATTTGGCACAATTAAAATTTATATGGAGAAGGAGTGGTGAATCCTAATATTTTTATTAAATATGCATTAGAATACCATAGTTGGTGAAATCTATATATTAATACGCGAAGCAAAAACTGTGTACCCCTTTTTAAGAAAATTGCGCGGGCAGAGAAGTATGTAATTTGGCACAATTAAAATTTATATGGAGAAGGAGTGGTGAATCCTAATATTTTTATTAAATATGCATTAGAATACCATAGTTGGTGAAATCTATATATTAATACGCGAAGCAAAAACTGTGTACCCCTTTCTAAGAAAATTACGCGGACAGAGAAGTATGTAATTTGGCACAATTAAAATTTATATGGAGAAGGAGTGGTGAATCCTAATATTTTTATTAAATATGCATTAGAAATACATTAAATTAAGCATATATTCGGTTGATGTCGTACAATTCGCTGTAACTATGGTTACACACCTTAAGTACCTATTGCAATTTCGCGGTATATATAATAACGATCAAATTTAAAATTTAAATCAATTATGGTCGAATTTCGAGCATTTGGCGACCGCTAGTATGATTGTATTACTTCTCTGCCTTAGAAGATATCGACCCTTCGAGGATAACTACACGGATGGCGAAGTCGTTTACGTTATCGCCCCGTTTCTACCACCGCGCCATGTTGTGAGTTCGATTCCAATACGGGACAAAAATCTGTGATCCACAACGCACTTGGCATAATTCATGTGTCGCAGGGGACTTTACAAACATCTAAACAGCGGACACAAATAAGACCAGACTCGGAACTACTAATAATAACAATAATATTCACACACAACACCATCTAGCCCAAACTAAGCAGAGCTTGTACTATGGGTACTAGACAATAGATAAACATACGTTTATACTTTTCTTTTTGTAAATACATACATATTATACATAGAAACACCTAGACAGACCAAGACAAACATCCATGTTCATGCACACAAATGTTTGACTTGTGCGGGAATCGAAACCCACGACTTTAAGCATGGCAGTCGGTTACAATAACTACTACGCCATCGTGTGGGTTTCGAACTGTTATGCCCGGTCCTCTCTATGCCTAACGCTTACCAGACTCGACTTTCGCCTTACTCAGCACTTTTAGGCCATAGCAACCATATTCCCGTATGGAGCCTGCCAAGGAACCTGCCAGTCCCAGTCTCTGTCCGATCTCCGAGCTGTTCTATTTTGAAATCTAATTCTATTTTGAAGGACAAATAAAATCATTTTTTAAAGACTTAAATTCGGTCAGAGCGCTTAATATTTGGTGGCAGCAGTAAAGAGATTAGTAAAAATCCCTCGGAAACGTCTCCCTTCCGTGTTAAAATTAAAGTTCTATTACGAATTATTACCAAAGTCGTGCTTGACCTTGTGAAGTGAAAACTGGATGTAAGCCAGAAAAGTGGTCTAGTATAAATATAACAATTCTATCGCTCGTGTGAAGTTATCAACAATGCTATAAATCCTGTGGTTCACCTCTGTGCCAAATCCAACAGCCGACAATAAATTAATATTAAGTACATACCAACCTCTTTAAATAAATAAGCGAAAATAGAGAAAAGACGCGAGAACCTGTAAGAAGAAAGCCTTGAGTACTTATCCTTGTAACCACATGACGAAACGTAATCACAACCACCAAAATCCTTTCATGGTCACCGTAGCCAAGGAAAGCTTTGCTACCAGTCGCCGTACCGCCGCCGTCGTGCCGAGTCTCCGCTACAATAGCTGAAAGGAGTGACCCAAAATTATTTAATAATGTTCCTGCCGATCCTGTGAGTTATTTTATTTTTATGTATTTTATTTTGTGTATTGGACTGCGTTAGGCCGTGATTGAAAATAACACTTTAGTTTTCACGGTGTTTCAAGCCTGAAACACATATGGTATACGATAAAAACTAAGTTTAACACAAGCCAGTTTTGTTTATATTGCTATTTTTTGTAAATTCTTTTGTAAATTTAATCGTCTTATCATCCTTATAACGATTATTAATTTCTATTCCATATTAAAACCTTTGTTATAAACTTACAAGTTACCGTGAGCAGTGTTATCGCTCGTCGCTCACGTATTAGGTAGCCGAGCTTTAGAGAATAGATAACGATGTAGTACAGTGCACATATCAAGCTCATCTTATAACGCAAGTTATAACCTAGTGACACACGTTTAAAAAATGACAGTATTTTACCACTGGTAGTATTTAATCATTTTTATATTATTCAAATATGAGTAAACAATCAAACCTAAAGGAAGAAACAACTGTAGAGACGCCATAGAGCCACTGCCGTTCAAAAACCAATTCTATTTAAATTTATACTCAGCCAGTTAGAAGGCAGAGCGCAAACCGCGTGCTCTTTGAAAGAGTTTGAATACTTTGAACGACTCGAAAGCTTTTAAAAAAATCTATATGTAGACCGAAAACACTATACCTACTTGCTCACGGAATTACAAGAATGTAGACAAGAACAAAAAGAGACGGTTAACCAGTTCGCCTTATGAATTGAAACTTGTTTATATAAACTACTGTCTGAAATTAATTTAATGGTACCAACTTCAAAGAGAAAGACAGAAAAGAAAGGAGAACTGGCTGGCCGTGCCGCCGCAATGGAAGACCTAGTTATTCATACTTTTGTCATCGGGCTTCATCTATCAGTGTCAACAATAGTACGCTGTCGCGAACCCGAAACTTTATCGGACGCCATCAGTTACGCTTGTGAAAAAGAAAAATATGTTTGAGCTCTCGAAAACATTTGATGACATTTCAAAATCGGGACAATGTAAAATATAGCCGTGATAACACTAGATACTCAACTCAGAATCAAGATCACCCTCAACCGCCCAAATTTCAAGGGTGCGGCCCGATAAATAAAGGTGCCATGATTTGTAGATATTGTAGAAACATTGTGCACAGCATCGAAAATTGTAGAAAGCGCCAGTTTAATAATTTAATAAAAACCACCCTAAAGGTTACACCGTAACCGAAATCTTAACGAATATCAACCTGGCCCTAGTAACAGTAATAATACTGACCGTTCCCGTAACGTAAAATATATATATAAAATAAATTCCTGATCGAATCTGCTTCAATGGTTTGCCTTATTAAACAATCTTCTATTGATAGAATGCCCTCGCTAGGAGAAAAACAAATACTACTAAAGGGTATAGATGCCAGTGATGACACAATACGAACTGTAGGTAATGTTCAATTAATTATAATATTGGAAGATTTGAATTATTGGAAGTGATTTACTAAATGATCTTGACTGCACAATCGATTACAATGAACATATTTTAAAACTTACTTAGTATCTCAAAGATACTAAGTTTGATCTCATTTTTAGTTTTATTTTTCTATATTTATTATATTTTTCATTTCATATATACGAGGGGCGTTCAAAAAGTTATGAGAATAGCTATGTTAGAAAATGAACTTATTTAATATTATTTTATTTTTCGACGTAATCACCCTTTAAATTAATACATTTAGCAAATCTTTCTTCTAGAGCCAAAATTCCCTTTTTAAAAAAATCTTCATCTTGAGTACTTATAAAATCGTTTAGGGTGGCCTTCACTTCTTCGTCATTTTCAAATTTTGTGCCTCTCAAGTGTTCTTTCAAACACGGAAATAGGTAGAAATCACTAGGGGCCAAGTCCGGTGAATATGGCGGATGATCGAGGATCTCAAAGCCAGCATCTTGGATTGCTGCCGTGGCAACTGCAGACTTGTGCGCCGGCGCGTTGTCTTGATGGAACAAAACTTTTTCGCGAGTTTTCCTCATCGCTTTTCAAGGATTTCCTGACTTAATTTTTTTATTTGTTCTGCGTAGACATTTCCTGTGATAGTGGCTCCATGTTCAAGGTATTCAATCATTATCAACCCCTGGCTGTCCCAAAAAACTGAGCCCATGATCTTGCCGGCAGATGGTTGAGTCTTGAATTTCTTTGGTGTGGGAGATGACGGTCTTTTCCAGACCATTGATTGCTGTTTCGTTTTTGGATCATAATGATGAAGCCATGTTTCAGCCATTGTTACGATTCGAGCAAAAAAATGTTCAGGATCTCGTTGAAACAGTTCCAATGAGCTCTTTGAAATGTTGAGTCGCGTTTGCTTTTGTGCGTCCGTTAGCATTCTTAGGACCCAACGCGCGGATACCTTTTTCATTCCTAAGTGATCTTGCATAATGCTATGCACACTACCAGTTGAAATCTTCAACTCTTCAGCTATAAAACGGACTGTTACACGACGATCATCCAGAACAATTTTTCAACTTTTTCGATCATTTCCTGAGTGACTGACATGACTGGCGGCCCGAGCGCGGGTCATCTTTAACCAATGTTCTACCACGTTTAAACTCTGCATACCACCGAGCCACTGTGGAATATAGAGGAGTAGATTTTCAAGCAAAAGTATTTTATCACCGCACGGATTTCAAATTTATCCATTTTTAGCGAGAGCTATCAACACGTCACAAACAAATAATTAATACAACTGACACAGACAAGATAGAAAGCTAATTATTTGAGGGGAATATGATAAAGACCTAATCTTTCCGTGACAATAATTTTTTTTCAAGTGTAATGGGGGGTCCCATTACCACGTCATTCTCATTACTTTGAACGCCCCTCGTACTATTCAGCCAAGATCAGAAACTATAATCGAATGTTCTGTTGCTAACCCCGAAATAACAGAAGGTATTGTATTAGATAAATATATCCTTGAAGATTGACTAATTGCAAATTGCTTAGTTTCTGTAAAAGATAACAAGAATAAATATTTCAGTTATTAATATTTCTGAATCACCTGTGACCTTGTCTTCTATTTTAAATATAAATCTCATTCCAATAAGTCCCTCGATTAAGCCGTATTGTTTGTCACTTCCACCGTAAGTAATGATGCTAATGCCTATGCTAGGACGCAAGAAATCCTTATTCTTCATAGAATTTCTCACCTTAACACTGAAGAAGCTAATGCTCTTCACGATGTTTGCTCCGAATTCTCAGACATTTTTCATATACCTAGTGACAAACTTTCGCATACAGATGCATTATAACGTAAAATAATAACAACCGCTTAGAATCCCATAAATGTCAAATCTTATCGGTTCTAAGAGGTACACAAACAAGATCTGAATAAACAAATTGATCAAATGCTTGGCCAAGATATTATTAGACATTCCACATCCCCATGGTCATCCCCAATCTGGATAGTACCCAAAAAATTAGACGCTTCTGGTGAACGCAAGTAAAACGCAAAGAATAGTAATTGCCTACCGAAAATTAAACGACGTAACCTTTGATGACAGTTACCCAATCCCCCAAATTTCCGGAATTCTAGATCAGCTCGGTCGGAGCAAATAATTTACCACTCTTGACCTTGCGTCTGGATTCTACCAGATCCGAATTGATAAAGAAGATGTGCCTAAAACTGCCTTCAGTGTATCTCAGGGTCATTTCGAATTTACAAGAATGCCATTTGGCTTGACAAACGCCCCCGGTAGTTTTCAGCGACTGATGAATAGATGACTGATGATGAACAGCTCTATCAGGCCTACAAGGTATGCGCTGTTTTGTATACCTTGACAACATAATCTATTCATATGACCTTTTTTATAAACTTTTTTTTTTATACTTCTAAAGTGGCAAACAAGCATACGGCTCCGGGCCCCTAGGCCCTACACCTGATGGTAAATGGTTACCGTAGCCTATCGACGCCTGCAATACCAGAGGCATCACTTGCGCGTTGCCGACCTTGTAAAAACCTTTTAACGCCCTTTTTGAAGAACCCCAT
Organism: Catocala nupta; assembly: GCA_963675205.1. Classification (NCBI taxonomy): domain Eukaryota; kingdom Metazoa; phylum Arthropoda; class Insecta; order Lepidoptera; family Erebidae; genus Catocala; species Catocala nupta. The sequence goes on along the minus strand of OY776108.1, from coordinate 4,461,069 downwards.
ACTGTAGTCTTGTGGGAAAACCTGGGCAGGGAGTTCATTCCACAACCTGAGCGTCCGCGGGAGAAAATTCCTTTGGAACCGTTTGGTGCGGCACCAATTAGGTTGTAAGGTGTGAGAATGACATCCCTGCCGATGGCGAGCGGTGCGATGATAAAAAGTAGCTGAGGGCATCATCTCAAACAACTCGTCAGAACACAACCCATTGTATAGGCGGTAGAACACACAAAGGGAGGCAAAGTCCCGTCTGAGACTTAGTGGCTCAATACCTTCTGTGAGTTTGGGCTCATCGACAATTCTCAATGCTCGTCTCTGTACCGCGTTAAAAGGATCAAGCTGGTATTTTGGTGCTCCTGCCCAGAGATGACTACATTACTCCATGTGAGGCCGGACATGCGACTTATATAGAAGCAGTCTTTGCCCCGCAGTGAAGTACCGCTTAGCTCTATTGAGCACACCAAGCTTTTTGGAAGCCAGCTTGACCTTGCTCTCTAAATGACTGCGGAACTGTCACTTGATATGTCGAGGCCAAGGATTCCAATACTCTTGGAGATGGTGAGAGGCGTGTTCTAAAGTTGTGGAGACACAGTAAATGGGGTTTTCTTATCGGCGAACGCGCAGGCTTGTGTCTTAGCTGGGTTAAACACGACTAAATTTAGTCTTCCCCATTTAGATACTCTCCAGAGTATTTCCGATTTCAGATACAAGCCGTTCGCGGCTTTCCTCCACTGTGGACCGAGGGATATTAGCGCGGCCCGTGTAATAAGTATCCCCAGTACTGTCATCCGCATAGCAATGAATGCCATCAATTGACAACATATCATTGACATGCAGCAGAAACAGCGTCGGGGACAACACAGAGCCTTGCGGGACGCCAGCATTTATATCCATGCGGTTAGAGCAATCACCGTCAACCACAGTTTGGATGCATCTGCTGGACAAAAAGCTGGCAACCCATTCGCATAATCCCTTGGGCAGTCCGTAAGATGGTAACTTCGATAGAAGACCTTTGTGCCAGACCCGATCGAAGGCCTTCGCCATGTCCAGGCTGACAGCCAATGCCTCACTTTGGCTTTCAATGGCTAGTGCCCATTGGTGTGTGAGATACACGAGAAGGTCGCCAGTTCAGCGACGATAGCGGAAGCCGTATCGTCGGTCACTCAACAAATCGTGACCCTCAAGATACCTCAGGAGCTGAGAGTTGATAACCCGTTCCATCACCTTGGAGAGGAGAGAAGTTATGTCGATAGGCCTGTAGTTTGATGGGTCAGATGTCTCACCTTTTTTGGCACTGGATGAACGAATGAGGTCTTCCATGAAGACGGAACTTGTCTTGTGGAATAGGAAAGCGAGAAGAGGCGCGTCAATACTGGACACAACTCAGGAGCACACTGCTTTAGTACCACTGCCGGTATGCCATCTGGCCCGCTCGACTTATGAACATCTAGAGACGTTAGTTCCCGCCGGACCTCACGTTGTGAAATTGAGATTTTAAACTCAAACTCCAGCCAGATAAATGTGAGTTTCTCCGACGTTAAGTCGCTTATCTTGGCCATCTAATAACTGAAAATGGCGTAAAACTAAACCCCGAAAAAGTTAAGGCTGTAACCCAGTTTCCAACACCTAATAGTCCAAAAGATATAAAGGCCTTCCTTGGCCTCGTCTCTTATTACCGCCGTTTCATACCAAACTTTTCCAAAATTGCTAAGCTACTATGCCTACTTATTTCCGGAAGATGTATTTGAACGACTATACAGACCTCAAATCGTGCAGCCACTGATACTATATGGTTTGCGTAAAGTTCACAAGACAAAAGTACCTTTACGCCCTATTGTGAGTCAAATAAATTCACCTACATATGGTTTGGCGAAACACGTATGCAAGGTACTGCAACCATTAGTAGGTAAGGCTACATCTTTCGTGAAGAACTCGCGCCATTTTGTTGACATCCTCAAGTGTGTAATAATGGAACCAGACGAAGTGATGGTGAGTTTTGATGTGGAATCACTATTCACTAACGTTCCCATTGAAGATTGCCTTGTGGTCATCGAGAGGAAGTTAAGGGAAAACAATCTGCCCAACGAATACAGTTTAACTAAAGAGCTGCTTAGAAGGCAATTACTTCGTATAACGTGGACAACATTACATTCAAATCGACGGAGTAGCCATGGGCAGCCCAGTAGCACCGGTAATGGCTAATATTTGGATGGAATACTTCGAGGAATCCATAGACATACTACTCAAATGTAAAACTATGGAAGAGGCATGTCGACGATATATTTTGTATCATGAAAGGCAACAAGCACGAAGTAGAACAATTCGCAATGCGGTTGAACTCCATACATCCTAACATCCGCTTTACTTACGAAATGGAGGTGGACAGATCGTTACCCTTTCTCGATGAGTGAGAGAAGATAGTACCCTGGGACACACTGTATACCGCAAACCAACACACACTGACAGGTATCTTAACGCCTACTCGCATCACCATCCGCGACAATTAGAATCCGTTGTAGCATCATTGACGAACAGAGCGTATGACCTCTGTGACCCTGAACACCTAGAAAGTGAGCTCACACATGTTCAGGAGGTACTTAGGCGCAACGGATATAAGGGTAGGATACACCGTCCGAGGAGAAGGGATAGCCAACCTGGGGTCAGCAGAGTGCCGGCATACATGCCGTATATAAAAGGAGTAACGGACAAAGTTGGAACAGCACTGAAGAAATACTCCATAAAGACTGTATATAGTCCGTTCTCCAAAGTAGTAAGCTATCTACGCACTCCAAAGGATGTTATCCCTTTTCAAACACCTGGCGTCTACAAGGTGGATTGCAGTTGTGGTAGTTCTTATATCGGACAGACCAAACTTACAATCACTGCAAGGGTCAAGGAATATATCATAGCTGTCAAGAACCGGTTAGTAAACAAGTCTGCTATAGCCGAGCATTTGCTGGAGTCTGGACTAAACCACTGGATTGAGTTATATAAACCACAGGTTTTATCCACTTCATCATCCACATCGTCACTATTACTCCAGGATAGTACGTGAAGCGATTGAAATTAAGAAATATCGCAACTTCAACCGGGAGGATGGATACCGTTTGTGTCTACATCTTAGAATCCAGTTATCAGCACATGTAAACGTCGCCGTAGTGACTTAGGTAGCCGGTGTGTAGACGTCGTTAGTGTTGTGTGTCGAAATACCGACAATGCGAACATAAATAATAGTGAGGGTAGTTGCCGAAACCCGCACTTCACGAAGGCGCCGCTGAGCTCACATCAGTCAACCCGTAACCACGATCGATGAAGTCGGTCGAAACATCGGGCAATCAATAGGTATTTATTACCTTTTAAATACTTTATCACTAGTAAGACCCGTTGTCTAACATTATATTAAGTATGTGTACAAATCGCGATAGTCTAAAACCTTTTAGCTACTAACTCATCTCCTAAAAAAGGATACCTCTTTTTTGTGGGAGAACCAACAACAGCTTTCTTTTGTTGCATTAAAATACAAACTCACCTCTGCTCCCGTGCTTATATACCCGGATTTCTCTTCACCTTTCATTTTAACATGCGATGCTTCTAATCATGCAATTGGTGCGGTTCTGAGTCAAGGTTCGATTGGCAAAGATAGACCAATAGCCTTTGCCTCTCGCACCCTTAAGAAAAATGAATCAAATTATAGCACCACAGAAAAAGAACTCCTGGCTATAATTTTTGGATGCAAAACCTTCCATCTGTATTTCTATGAGCGGAAATTTCAAATTATCACTGATCACAGGTTTTTAAAATCGCTCTTCAAACACAAAGATTCCAGTAGCAAGTTGCAGAGATGGCGGCTAAAATTAGAGGACTTCGAGTATGAAATCGCCTACCAGAAAGGTAAACTTAATGCAGCAGCTGACGCATTATCCCGCTATCCTGTTAATCCTATTAACGAAGAAATCCTTAATCTCGACGACAACGTCAGTCTATTTAATGACAACCTAAACCTTGACTTCAGCTCTCCAAATTTACTTGATTTAACACAAAATCCTTTAACTGAGTCCCTAACTGCTCCGGGTCCTAGCTCCATCCCAAGTGGAAATCCTGAAATCAATGTTAACCCTGAAATACATGTCAATTCTGTAATAGATGACAATCATAACTTACCTCCAACATCTCACATGGACCCTCCGCTGACTCCCAAATCCGATTCACCTAGAACATTACAAATTCTCAAGGTCCAACTCAAAGCTACCAACGATCCTCTAGAAATTCTTGACATCAACGACGATAATTATTCCCAATTCCTAAGAGCAATGAACAGTAGAAAATTTGAGTCAAATGCCAAAATCTTAGAATCTAATTCTAGTGTACGTGATGAAAGTAACCTATATGTTGAAGATATTGTAAATGATTTAACAAACAGAGAGAAAATTTTCAATAAGGAAAGAGTATTGTATTCATTTCTAAAATTCGAATACAAAAATAAAGTCGTGTATCTACTCTTTACTAAAGTTAATCATTTTGATAATGCTACTTACGAAGATCTATACACTAGTCTGAAGAATCTACGTAATGAACTAATTGTAAATTCACTAACTAATATAAGCATTACAGATTTCAAGAATCCTTTTGAATTTCATTCATACACCAAACTATAAAATATCATATTATACTTATTCCATAATGTAGAAATATTCGTAACCATTTATCGTAACGCTATTATCTTTCCATCCTTAAGTGAGATAAAAAAGATCAGGAAAATCATGACATACCCTTTGCAGGTCATTTAGGAACAGTCAGAAAGCTAAAAAGAATTCAGCAAAGATATCATTGAACAGGCAAGCGTAACGATGTAGAAAATTATGTCAGGTCATGTAAACTTTGTCAAGAAAATAAAACACTTCGAAAAGTTAATCGCGAACCCATGAAAGTCACTACAACTTCTACAGCTCCATTTCAACGTGTCGCCCGGGATATAGTGGGACCATTGCCTGAAGCAGGTCGTGCAAAGCTAAAATACATATTAACGCTCCAGGATTACTTAACTAAATTTTCTATAGCTTACCCTATACGATCAACTACTGCAAAAGAAACTAGTGACTGTTTAATTCACTTTATATCCTTATTTGGCATACCAGAAACTGTACTTACCGATCAAGGTACAAATTTCACTCCCGATTTAAAAATAAATAAACCTGCGACTATCTAAAAATTAAGCAGTTGTGGTCTAGTCCATATCACCCTCAGACGCAAGGTGCTCTTGAGCGCAGTCACTCGACTCTCAAAGAGTATCTCAAATCGTTCGTGAGCGACGACCAGGACGATTGGCATCGCTATGTCTATACTGGCATTTTAACCTATAATACTACCATTAATTGCACTACTAATTATACGCCTTACGAACTACTCTTTGGTCAAAAACCCTTCATTCCAGATTCCGTCTATGATTCTTCATCTGATTCTACTTATCCCGAAAATTTGAAAATGCTTATTCACCGATTTAAATATACACGACAAAAAGCAATCGAACACATCAATAACTCTAAGGAGAAATCAAAGAAATACTACGATGTTCAAACGAGGCCTAAACGATATCAAATCGGTGATCTTGTATACCTTCGTAATCACTTGATACTTATAAAAGCGTTATCACCACAATGGAAAGGGCCTTATAAGGTAATTAAAGTCCACGACAATAATACAGTAACATTGCTCATTAATAGGCGCCATGTTATACATCATTATGATGAAATAAAATTAGCAACACCTCGTTCGGCGTAATCGGTAACATTATTATCACATTCAAATTTTTCAGGACTACTCTACTATTCATTCCCGCGTCACTCTCCACCCAAGAGCTTGTATAACAACTGGATAAGAGCCCTGGGATATATTTTAATCCTATAGGTACATTGAAAATAATTAGTGACCACGCTTACTTTGTTATTCCAGTAGATTTAAGTTTTATTAAACCACATCTGGATAATATAAATACTATTTTAGGAACATCTAGGTTTATGTGTCACCAAAATGAGACCATCAAAGATTTCCAATGTTATAAAATGCTACAAGTTCTCTCTTCACTCTACGACGATATTGCGATTACAATGCTATATCACATTTAATGTCACCTAAGTCAAAACGATCAGCCTGAATTTCTGGGATAGGCTCAATTATGAAAAAAGTATTTGAAGTAATGGATGAGGAAGACTCTGAAATGTACAATGACGCCGTTCAAAAATTATATTCTAACGAAGAGCAATCAACTTTTTTAATGAAACAAAATATAATTCTTTCTAAATCTGCAATCATTAACTTCAATGATACTCTCTATACTATTTCGAAAAATGAAGCTTATATGAATGACGTCATTGACCAATTAACCTTAAGTCTAAAGAATATAACTGTAACTACTATTGAATTAATGCTTAGAAATAAAATTAATGAAGTAATTAACGTATTACACGCAAGTTTACTTACCTTATTATTTAAGGTCGAAGAAATTATTAACTCTGTAATTTCTGCTAACAGTAATACTCTGCATCCTGCTATCGTAACGCCGAAACAATTATTTCATGTATTAGAAATAAACTCTAGACACTTACCTAAATTTAGAGAACTGCCGTTAGGCTTAGATATAAATAATATAATCTTACTTTTAAGAATATCTGAAATAGTCCCTTACTACAGTATTAATAACATAATATTTGTTGTAAGAATACCTCTTGTTTACCAGTCTAATTTTGATCTTTATCAAGTATTACCAATACTTGTACCACATGATACCAATTCACCTAATTCTTATGAAATGATTGTACCGACAACCAATTTTATTGCTAAAGAAATGTCGGTTTATTGTACTCTTAAAGACACAACACATTGTAAATCTTTAGATAAACATGTCATGATTTTTGACATCTCTAATATATTATCAGTTAATTCGGAACCTATATGTGAAATAGAATTATTAACTCAATTTGTAAAAGACTTACCGTCTTAATGTGAAACTAAAGTTATTTATGGTGATGTTAACATTTGGCAAAATCTTGGCTTTAATAAATGGATTTTTGTACAATCTCGAATGACGAAGTTGTCAAATATGACTGAAATAACTATAAGCGGGACAGGTTTGTTAAACCTTAAACCACAATGTACTGCATTTTGCAAAAATGTTAGACTATTATCTATGTCAAAATTAACATATAATATAAGAAGAAATGAAATTAATTTAGATTTTAACCTAATACAAGATAAGTTTTGTACATTAAGTAAATTTAATGAACTGAAAGTTGATGTCTCTTCGTCCACTATTACAAACATCGATTTACAAGGCTTAAGACATTTCAAAAGCCTTGATGATTTAAGTAATTATTTGCAACTAATGTAATATGTCACACTAGTTTATCTCTTTCAACGATTTTATTAATTCTAGTAATTTCATTCTTTGCATTTCAATATCGCAAACTAGTTTGTAAATAAATTAAAAATTTAACAACCCCCGACACAAAATTAATTTGATACCCATATTGAGCGAGTTGTGAACAAAAATGTAATAAGCCATTTTGTGGTGGCGGCCACCTTGGATTTGAAATTTATCATAGTGTATAGTATTCTACTAATCAAGCCCTTTCATTTGATACCCATATTGAGGGAGATGTGAAAAAATATGTAATCTGCCATTTTGTGGCGACGGCCATCTTGGACCAATTTTCATCAAACATAACTAAGAACACTACCGAAAAATACACCTTTCAATAAAAAAAAAAATTTAAGTCTGTTAATCCTTTCGGGAGCTACAATGCCACAGACAGACACACACATACACACATACACACATACACATACACACACACACACACAGACACATCAAACTTATAACACCCCGTCGTTTTTGCGTCGGGGTTTAAAATGTAATAAACTGGATATAAATCCAGTAGAACCTGACGAATAAGAGCTATGTATGTTAAGTTCTTTAAAGTAGTAGCTCGGCTAGACTATTATCATGTTAACCTTTGCTTTCCCGAAAATACTTTACCTATCCTGCCATCTCCCTATTTTCCAGTACACTTACCTGTAAGGATAAGTTTACTCTTAGCCGGAGACGTGTTGTGCCCGGTTCTCTCTATGCCTAACTTTGGTCTTACTCAGCATTTTTGGGCCATAACAACCATATTCCCATACCCAAGGAACCTGCCAACCCCAGTCTCTGTCCGAGTTCCGAGCTGTTCACTTGTTTGCTATTCTCTATTTCTTTAATTAATATAATTCTATTTTGAAGGACAAACAAAATCTTTAAACCTAAATTCGGTCAGAGCGTGTAATAGAACCCACAACACTTGGCGTGGCGGCAGTGGCGAGGCGACCTCTTAAACCACTATGCCATCAAATAATAATAGTAAAAAACATTTTTAAAACCAATCTTTCAAAGAGTGCTAATCACCACCTTTCGGCTCCATTATCAGACCATGTATACCACCTATTAAAAATAAAAAGCACTTCATTATTTATCATATCAACCTTGTGTTAAACTGTCCGACTGCTGGGCACGGGCCTCTTACCAGTGTTAGAAAGGTTAGACCATAGTCTACCACGTTGGCCCAATGCAGGTTGGCCGACTTCACTTCGAGAACATTATTTAGAACTCTTAGACATGCGGGTTTCTTCGCGATGTTTTTTCTAAACCGTTAAAGCAAGCGATAAACATTACTTCGAAAAGTCAAGGATGCACGCCTTAGTATCATACTCAAGATCTCTGCGTGGCTGTCAAACCGTGCGCGTGAATCAAAACAAGCGATTGAAAAGTAGACCTACTGCTTGTCCATTATTACTGAGACATGACTCTTAGGGCCCTACCTCATCAAGAAGCCGTCACCGGCTTCATAGACATGGTTACCCCTCACCACCGGAGGTAGCCAGGAGTAGCCAGTGGCTACCATCTGCCAGTCAGTTCTCTCAGTTTTCCACAAAAACACGTGTACGGCGTATGTCTTGGCGGCCGGTTGGACACCGCGTGAGTGACACGCAACTTGCTCGTGTACATTTGATTGGCGACGTCGCTAGTGCGCCAGAATATCCAGACTCGAAACAGAGAGCCGTTGGTCGTTCGTTCTCCCTTGGCGACGTTACCAAACCGTCGCTAAGTGAGTTAACTGCTGTACGTTCTAATATGAATTGAAAGATAGTAGCCGGCGACGTCACCATGGCTTCTCGATGAGTTAGGGCCCTAAGTTAATTTTTATTTTTTTTTATTTTGCTCGTCAAAATGACCACACTCCACCTGATGGTAAGCAGTCGTGTGGTCTAAGAGCAGTGGCCTCCACATCGTCCTCATAGCAGCCGAAGCGATGTTGAGGTCTCTACTTTGACGGCCTGAGAAGGTGCTTTTTCCCGCTTAAAGGACCCAGGATTGAAGGAAGAAGGAAACACGTGCCTTGGCAGAGAATTCCATGCCTTGATCGTTCGGCAGAGGTATGAGGACCCAAACATGTTGGTACGCACTCTAGTCGACTCCACCGTGTAAGGATGGCATCTGAGCCCAGCACGCGTTGTTCTGGATAGGAAAGGGGAGGGGGGGATAAGGTGGAATAACTCTTCAGAGCACTCCCTGTGGTATATTCTGTAGAAACATGCCAAAGAGGCAATATCCCTACGGATTTGCAGAGGTTCCAGTGAACTTGTGACCTCTGGATTTCCGATGTATATCTGAATACGACGCTTCTGCAGGCAACTTGCAATCCAGGTGCACAGTTGAGGGGGCAAGCCATAGGCCGGAAGCTTGGAAAGAAGAGACCGGTGCCAGACTCTATCGAAAGCTTTGGCTATGTCTAGGCTGACAGCCAAAGACTCGCCGTGCTTGTCCATAGCCTCACCCTAGAGGTGCGTGACGAACGCTAGAAGATCACCCGTTGATCGTTTAGCCCGAAAGCCGTATTGGCGATCATTGATCAACGAGTGATTCTCCAGGTAGCGGACAATTTGGGTGTTTATAATCCGCTCGAACACCTTGGAGAGCACCAAGGAGATAGCTATGGGTCGATAGTTGCCTGGCTCGGAACGGTCCCCTTTTTTGGGAATTGGATTCGCCTCCTTCCAAGCCTCAGGCACAGTGCCTGTGGCGTAAGACGTCCGGTATAGGCGCGTAAGTGTGGGAGACAACTCCGCTGCACATTTTTTCAGAACCACAGCTGGGATGCCGTCAGGTCCACTGGCTTTCCGAACATCGAGAGACTGCAGTATCGCACGAACGTCACGTTGCCTAATACGTATATCAGGCATAGTGTAGCCGCAGTTGGCAATGTTAGGCGGCTGCGAACCGCAGTCATCGTTTCGGGAGTTGGCCGCAAAGAGATTTGCAAGCAGATCTGCTTTCTCTTGCGGTCGATGAGCCAGTGATCCATTCGGATATCTCAGAGGGGGCAGCGAGGTCTGACAGAAGTTGCACTGCACGGCTTTGGCCAGGCGCCAATAGCTACGACTGCCCGTAGGATGCGCCATGAGCTCCTGGCCGAATCGTGCGACGCGCTGGGCATCCGCTCTTAAGTATAGTATCTTGCAGACCTTTGTGACTTGGTTGAACGCTGCCTTCAGATGATCCACGTTAGAGTCGTGGAGTGCGCAAGCCCTGGTCCAAGCGCGGTACGCTGTCTGTTTGCGTTCAACAGCATCAGCGCATTCACGACCGAACCAGGGCCTTTTCCTGCCGCCGCTCGTGACATCACTGTATGGAATATAATATTTCATACCCAGGATGATTTCACCAGCGACAGCAGTAGCGCTCTCTGATGGATCCCTGTTCTCCAAGCAGCGTTGAGCCCAAGGGATGGAGGCGAAGTACTCCCGCATTCCATCCCAGTCTGCTGACGAGTAGTGCCACAGTCGTCGTCTTGCCTCCTCGGGTCGTGGGGGCGTAACAACAACAGCTGTGGCACAAACCAGACAGTGGTCTGAGGTGCCCAGAGGAGCACTACTCGACACACTGTACCGGTTCGGGTTACTTGTCAGCAGCAGATCGAGCAGAGAGGGCGCCTGACCTGCAATGTCTGGTATCCGGGTGGGCTGGAGTACCAGTTGAGACAGGTCATACGTGAGAGCGAACGCATGGGCAATTCGTCCCGCGTGGTCTGTTTTGGGAGAACCCAACCAGGTCTCATGGTGGGCATTGATATCTCCCAAGAACACCAACTCAGCGTTCGGAAACTGCTCCTGCGCGTCATCTGCCACCTGGCTCAGGTAATCAAAGAGTCGAGTTGTCTCACCGTCTCCTGAATGGGATCGGTAGAGACACACGTAGATTTGGCTGAAAGAGCCATGATCTACGTGTACCCAAAGGACAGAGAAGGAAGGGTCCTCTAGGCAGTGTGGACGGTGACAGCAAATATCCGCCCTAACAAACAAGCATACCCCGGCTTTCGCAAGGAAACACTCCTCTAGCACGTCGCCGGGATATTGGAGGTAGGTCGTGTCTGCAGGACGGCGTATTTGTGTCTCCGTTAGAAAAAGCTTTGCCGGCCGAGCCGTCTCTAGGTGGTGATGGACGGCATTAAGGTTAGCGTGGAGTCCTCTGATGTTAATAAACTCCACGACACCGGAAGAGGAAGCAGCGGCGGGGTAGCGGCCATTGGCTGCTGTTGAATGACAATGCTTTGTTTGTACTGCCATAGAGTGAAAGGAAGGGAAAGCGTAAAAAAAAAAGAGGCGGCTATTCTCGCAGCAAAGTGGGGCAAGGCGCAGAGCAAGTTTCGTCATATTACTGTGTGGTATGGCGATAGCCGATCCGACGGACGGAAGGACCCCCGTACCCTCCCGAAAGTGGTCGCCAGGACCCACCCTCCGGTCACCATCCGGCACGACGAGCCACCTCGAGATTATGCGCGGCATGATGAGGCAGCCAACCAAGTTGGTGAGACTCGGTTGGGCCTCTGAACTATACCGCAAGCGGCCAGCAGAGCACCGTTCCTACGGCTCTCCCTGGCCGCCGGGTCGACTCGCGCCACCCACACAATGACTCTACGGATACTCTGCAGGTCCCTCCTAAGCTGCGAGAATCATCACCTCATGCTTAGGCCTCCGGCACTCTCATTCACCGAACGAAACACAGCAGTGAAACACTGCTGTTTCACGTAGATTTTCTGTGAGAGGGTAGTACTTCCCCGGTCGAGCCGGCCCATTCTTGCTGTAACCAGCTTGGCTCTACTACCTTATTTTTGTCTGTCTTGTAATATTTGACTTACAGTGACCCAAGGGGAAATAGCAGCATTCAAGTACCGTTGGGACAGATACATAGAGAAATGGAATATAAGTACTGGAGAGAAGTTGATATGGACCGATCGGTTTAAACACCAGGATTTTATCACTGAAAATGAGAGGCAAATTGTGATAAAACTTATGGAGCATTTGATGAAATCATCAGACTTGAGGATGAGGCAAATCTTGGAGATAAGAGTCCAACACATGACAACCATAGCATTCAACATTGGAGTGATAATAGGTAACCAACATATACATATATAAATTAATTCCTGTTTCCCTTGGTCACGCGGTCACGCCATACTTGAGAAGGACTTTACCGATATCATTCATCATTTTTTTAAGATTTCTAATCCTTTATAGCAGGTTCTTACAGAAAGAAAAGTTAAGAAAATTGTGCAGAAAATTGGATAATTTCAGAAAATTTAACGACTATTTTAACCTCGCTAGTTTGATAGTTCGTCTAAGCTAAGACAACGTCGGTCGGGTCAGCTAGTAAACTAATCTTTCAGGCCGATTTGCGGTTACGGCGGCCGATTTTAACAAGACTGGCCATCTGCGCAGGTGATATTGTAGTGCATAATCTACATTTGCTAAACTTTCCCTTTTAAACTATAGGCAAAATTCATACATAGTGCGACCAAGTAGAAATTTCAATAAACTGTGCAAACATGATCCATTTAACACGACATATAACATGACAAGACAGCAGCTGAACCTGAAGTGAAAACTTATATACTCATAGATAAAATAATTTGCAATGCCAACTGGTATTCTCCAAAATAGTGTGCTGTTACTATTATAAAAAATCTATTACTTAACTAAGCGTGGAAACCTATAATTAGCCTTGTGTTATCTTAATAGTCACATGATCCTCTGCTTATAGCTGTTGGAAATAAATAAACAAGTCTGTAAACACAAGTGCACTCTCTGTTCCCTAACTCTTATAATCCAAATATTTGCCAAAAAACTCGGTATACAATGATCTTACAATTCAATAAAGCACATACATGTTTTGCTAATATTACATAGCATGCAAATGTTTGGTAATTATGCAAATTATTACAATTTAGAATCAAAAAATCTTTGAGACTGTAGAAATTACTTTCAGTTAGCCATTTGTATAACTGAAAACCAAATTGTCTTGTATTTAACAAATTAAAGTGATTAGGAATCTTGTTAAAATTCGGATACACATTGCGATACAATTGTTGTTGAATTTCGTGGTTTTCGGGATACAATTTAGAACCAGTCTATTTGGATCTCGTCGATTTATAGGTCTTAAATCATTCACAGTTTTATAAAATTCCTTGTTTTACCAGACAAACATACAAATTTCAAAAATATATAAACAAATCGAAAATTTGTTTTTTTTTTTTTTTTATGGCATAGGCGGGCAAACGATCTGACGGATCGCCTGATGGTAAGCGATTACCGCCGCCCATGGACACCCGCAACCCCAAAAGAGTTAAAAGTGCGTTGCCAGCCCTTTAAGAAGGAATGAAGGAGGGAAAGGACAAAGGAAATGGATAGGAAAAGGATCGGGGTCATTTGAGACCGTATATTGTTCGGATGCTCTTTTTTGAGCTATAAACGCTCTCATTTGGTTTGTACTATTTCCCCGTGCTATTAACCCAGCGAAGTACGGATTCCACGTATGCACAATATGACATCACAGTCGTTTTTATATTAGTCATACTCTTAACCTAAGGGCATATACAAATTTATTTATTTTATTCGATACATTCTCTCCACGCGATTTCCAATTAAGATGTTCATCAATTGGCCTTCCCCCAAGCCGCCGTAGCGAGTGGACGTGTTTTGTATCAGTCTTAATTTTATTTCAAAATGTTATTATTGTCGGCCTCGGTGGCGTAGTGGTTAATGTAACCGACTGCCATGCCTGAGGTCGCGGGTTCGATTCCCGCACAAGTCAAACATTTGTGTGCATGAACATGGCTGTTTGTCTTGGTCTGGGTGTTTTCTATGTATAATATATATGTATTTACAAAAAAAAAAGTATATATGTATGTTTATCCATTGTCTAGTACCCATAGTACAAGCTCTGCTTAGTTTGGGCTAGGCGGTGTTGTGTGTATGTGGTAGAATATTATTATTATTATATACCTGTGTGATTAGCAATCCAGTTACATAGTCGTGTAAACAGTGAAGTAACGAACAATTTGGTGTATAAATCTCGAATGTGCATGCAGAATTGAGTAAGATATAACCATAAACAGTTTTAAATTATCCTGTTAAATCACAACATTTTTTAACATACAACTAGTAAAGTGTCAACGAACCAAGGTTAACGACCTATTACTTGTTATACGAGGACATCGACCCATTAAACAGAAGAGGCAAGTGTACACCTATTTCGCCCTCCAAGATTAACTAGCGTTGGTCCGGAGGATTAACACGTTTGGTCCGCACTGTCCGACGTGTAACGACAGGTGGTTCAAACCCCACTCACATCCAGAGGACTTTTTATGCATTGCTTACACACATTGATAATCTATTTAAAATTGTTAGCAATTCTAAACAATATTCAAGAAGAAAATAACCACAGACAATAGATTTTATCATAATATAGCGTTGCACTGTGGGGTACCAGTTGTGACAATTTGCATTCACCTACTTGACAGCAAATCATTTGAGTCACTATGCCTATAAACAGAACGCCTCCGGCATCACCTGTCATGCTAACAACCTTAGCTGAGCCGGCGACTGCTACTTCCCATAGCTCTAACTTGCTACGTATTACTACCAACGATTCTCTATTATACCATTGTGAATCGGCGCCTGACTTGCACGAATTGACATCGAATATTACTGAGCGTAAGAAAAGAAAGTTGGCTGAGGAAGATATAAACATGCCTTCAATAATGCAGGAAATGTTTACAAAATTTTCCCGTGAGCAGGAGAAACGTTTCGAAGACCTCCAATGCACAATAAACAAACTATCGTTGCAAAACAGTGAACTAAAAGATAATGTAATCCTAATGTCAGCCAAATATGATGAATTTCTGAAGGAAATTAGCACCCTACAAGCATAACGCAGAGAAGATAAGAAAACAATAAAACTATACGAAGACAAGCTCGAAGCAGCAGAGAGGGATATTTACAGGAAAACGCCAAGGACAACACAAGCCCGATTATCGTTGACTTTACGTCTGTGCTATTGAAAGAGAAGTTTATTAAGAGTGTTAAGAAATTTAATCAGTCTAAAACTATAACTGCGAAACTTAATACCACACATGTTAACGCCCAATATCAACCAAAACCTATACGTATATATATCCGAGACTCTCACGCAAAAATCTCACAGGTTATTTTATTTAGCAAGAGCATTACAAAAAAGTCACAAATACATGTTTTGTTGGACAACTAACGGTATAATTTATCTAAAAAAATATGTAGATTCTACTCAGATACGCATTACTTCTGAGTTGGATATAGATAAACTAAAGAATGCCATATGACTATTTGTAATGTTGATCTGCTATTCTTATGTTTTTGTTTTGCATGCTTACTTTTATCTTTTGCACGTTCTTCGTTTTGCATTCTTTTGATGGTTTGTGCAATGCCACTAACATCAATCATACTGTGCAACTATTTATAGATAGTACATTGTTTTATATTACACTGTATGTCAACACAATCACAGCACACTTACACCCTACATCCGAAATTACTCATTATATTCTTAATGTTGCAATACTCTTAACACTATATTTCTCACTCACTGATCACACGATCCTCATGCCAACTCCACTATTAAAACGTACTCTTAGTACCGTATTCATAACATTACAAAGCTACACATCTTTCTACCTGCATATTTCTATACACATCTTGCATTATCTATGGCCATGTATTAGGGATAGTCAACTACCAACCATAAATTTAATTTATAGTTTATATTATATTTCGGAAAAACATAATAGTAAAATTGATATCACACCATAAAGTTCGATCATAACACTCAAACATCACTGAACAAAGAATTAGATGATTTAACTGTGGCGGACTCTGGTACCTGTGCTATAGATGACTGTTCTGAATTAATATATGCTAGTAAGAAATCCTTGAATATGATTGCACAAAACATAAGAAGTATTCACAAAAACTTTACTGGATTACAGACTCTTATCGCACGGTCAGGGATTGACTGGGATCTAATAATTCTCACTGAGTGTTGGATTGCACACAATCAGTTTATACCCCTTATGACTGGCTACCATTCCGTTCATACTAAAAATGTCACCACAAAGAACGAGGGTGTCATTGTATATTATAAATCTACCCATAACTATACCGTATATGAACC
Source organism: Catocala nupta (assembly GCA_963675205.1). Lineage (NCBI taxonomy): Eukaryota > Metazoa > Arthropoda > Insecta > Lepidoptera > Erebidae > Catocala > Catocala nupta. The sequence continues at coordinate 4,444,502 of OY776108.1, read as the reverse complement.
CTCTTTAGCAGATGCTAACTGCTTGATAGTTAAATGCGATACCCAAACTGTGATACTCTGCATATATCGTTCGCCCGCTTTAAGGGACATTACTAAATTCATTGAATCGTTAAACAATATACTAATAACACTCTCATCTTACAGAAACATATTTCTTACAGGTGATATAAATATTGACATATCGACAGCAACATCAGATACAAGAGCTGAAATTTATCTTAATCTTCTAGCTTCACATGGTATGCTGCCAGCATACTATATTCCTTCACATTCAGAGACTTGTCTTGACCACGCAATAGTCAAAACAAAGCTTCCAGTAACAAGTTTAATCGCGCATACAACTCTAACCGACCACTATAGTATCATTATTAGTCTCTGCCACAGTTCTCCCTCACGCTGTCATAATAAAATAATTAAACGCATAGATTATGCATCCCTTGACGAGAAACTTAGATTATTGAACTTTGATTACATCTATTCGCTAGATTGTCCTAATGACGCGGTTTCTTTTTTCCTTAACACTCTTAACAGCACCATAAGTAACTGTTCTATAAACATTACTATCCCAAGACGTAAGTGTATAATTAAACCGTGGATTACACCAGGATTACTGTGATGCATGCGCAACCGGGACAATCTACATCTTAAATATAAGCATCTTCCAACTCTCAACAATAAAATCATCTATACACAGTACCGTAACTTTAGTAATAATATTTTAAAAAAAGTTAATCAAGAATATGACAAGGTTGAACTCGCTAAATGTGGAGGCAACTCAAAAAAGATATGGAACAAAATCAAATCAATAACAAGCACCAACAGTCAGAAAACCCCTTCCATAGATTTAATTGATAGAAATAATCCAATTAAATCTGTTAATAGGATTAATCAGTTTTTCGTGAACATAGGTTTGTCATTGGTTAAGTCTATCCTAAGTGCTAACCCCACCGCCTCTAACTCACCTTTACTGCAGTCTAGCCACTTTTCATTTGTCATACTTCCCACTGACATTCAAGAGATAGCAGCTATCATATCTTCCCTCAAAACTGATTGCGCATTAGGGATTCGTGATATTCCTGGTAGCATATTGAAAAGATATTCATGTTTGTTAGTGGAGCCCATTGTGCATATATGTAATACTTGCCTGTCCACGGGAATATTTCCCACGGAACTGAAAAAGTCACTTGTTCATCTAATTCACAAGAGTGGTAGTAGAGACTGTGTCAATAATTACCGGCCAATATCGATTCTGCCAACTCTATCAAAGATCATCGAAAAGCTTATTAATAAACAATTATCTAAATTCCTAGAGTCAAAAAAGCTTTTGTCGGATAATCAATACGGTTTTCGTAATGGCAGATCGATTACTGATGCAGTTTATCAACTCACGGATACTATAGTCACCAAGCTTGACGATAAGAAAAAAGTTCTTACGATATTTCTAGACTTGGCGAAGGCTTTTGACACCGTCTCTGCGCCACTCTTGTTGAAAAAACTCGAACGACTTGGAATTCGTGGTACTCAACTGGAACTATTCCGTAACTACCTGAAAAACCGAGTTCAATGTGTCAAAGTCGAGGAGTGGATAAGTGATGAATGTGGCGTTAACATTGGTATTACATCATACATCACTTACATAGTACATCACATTCTCCCTGTCACATACACACCACAAACTCGATTCATCTCTAAAGATTACAGCCCATTCATGCAACAATGACTCATATATTACTTGCACATGCCCTAAAATTGAAAGCGCTGACTCAGTCAAGTATCTTGGTGTAATTATTGACAAACACTTGTCCTTTAGCATACACATCAATCTGCTGACTAAACGTATAAGAAAGCTTATTTATATATTTAAAAACCGCCGACACGTTGCTGATACGACAATTCTCAGGACTGTGTACCTTTCCTTATGTCAGCCGTTACTAACATATTGTATCACTACATGGGGTGGGGCCTCTAAAATCCATATGATTAATTTAGAACGCGCGCAAAGAGCGGTCCTTAAGGTAGCACATTGCCTTCCTTTCTTTCATCCGACTTCTGAACTTTATACAAAGTGCGAGGTGCTTACAGTTCGGCAAATATTTGTGATCCACACTATCTTGCGCAAACATTCCCACATATACTACAACCCAAACTTATACTCCCATAAACGCAATAAAACTAAAGTATGTTCATCAAAATTCTTCAAAACTAATCTTTCGTATCGAAGCTTCTTAGCAATTATTTACACAATAAAATGAATGCTATTGCGAACATCTATCCTCTGACAAAAGTGAAGTGTAAGCAAGTCCTAACCTCGTATCTTTTAAAACATAATAATTACGAGTATACGGAAAACCTCCTAATCGTCCCCAAGTAAAATCTGGCATATCTTATCACCCGCACATACACACTCACATGCTCTCGCACGCACACGTTCACATGCACATATGCGCACTAACACACACACACACATATACATATACACACCACACACACACACCACTCACACACACACACACACACACGCGCACGCACGCATACACACACACACACACACACACACACACACACACACATACATACATACACACCTCACACACACAACATACACTTTCGCTCACTCATGCACACTCCATAGCCTACATTTAGTTACTGATATATTATATGCTATTCCACTTTGAAAATAATAGTTTAATAATACTTACATTGTTTTCGGGGGCCTGGTAATCTGTGTGACAGGATTTCCTAGTGCAGATACCAGTCTCCCACAAGGGCTTTTTGATTTTTATTTAAGTATTTTAATAATAGTTTTAAGATACCTTTGTGGAAGAGAAAATAAATCATTATTATTATTAATTATTACGCCTAAGAATTTCGTCTCGTTCACTTGTCTAAGTTTTGGAATATTCATTTTAAAATTGTATTTATTATTATATGATTGATTAAATTGCATGTACACGGATTTATTGAGATTTATGCATAAATTATTATTATTAAGCCAGCGAATTAAAAATCAATAGTTTCATTTATAGCATTATTTTTCTTGTCAGTCGTTACAATAATAGAAATATCATCGGCAAAGAGGAAGCATTTGTGAGTAGTAATATGGATTATGTCATTTATATATAGAAGGCACAAAATAGGGCCCATTATACTGCCTTGCGGCACACCGTACTTGTTGGCCCTGTATCCCGATGAGTATGGTGTTATGATGCCTTTTTCATCGACTCTATTAACTACTACGCACTGTTTTCTATCACTTAAATATGATGATATCCATTGAAACGGCAGTCCTCTGATTCCAATAGCTTGTAGTTTACGTAGCAAGAAGTGACGTGGAACTAAATCGAATGCCTTAGTTAAGCCAAAGAAAAGACCTGTTGTTGATTGTTATTGACATTCATCATTATTACATCAAAGAGTGAGTAGATTGTCAGTGTCGTGGACTATTGTTTTTGGAATCCAAATTGTTCCTTTTTTATGATATGATATTTTTCACAATAGCTAAGTAGCTTCCTATTCATGCATTTTTCATATATCTTTGAGAGTATGGGTATTAAAGTTATAGGTCGATAGTTATTTACGTCCTATTTTTCTCCCTTCTTAAACAGTGGCTTAACAATGGAGAATTCGAAGTCTCAGGAAAAACCCCGTGAGAGAATGAGAGGTTAACAAGGTGTGTTAAAATACCACATAATTCATTGACGCAAGCTTTAATAACTTTTGTATTTATTTCGTCATACGCTTCAGATTTTGTGTTATTTAATAACATTATTTCTTGTTTTATGTCATTTTCATAGAGTTACTATTATTTTTCCAACAAAACTACCTGTACTTATTGTAATTGTAATTTGTTTGATGATATGTCGAATCTATGTAGTGGTCATTAAATACGGAGGCTATGTCTGCGGGAGAGAGAATAATGTCGTTAATTTTTATGTGTTCAATATTGTTTTGGATTGTTTGTATTGCATAATTCGTTTTTAGGGTTCCGTAGCCAAATAGCAAAATACGGAACCCTTATGGATTCGTCATGTCTGTCTCACAGCCACTTTTTTCCGAAACTATAAGAACTATGCTGTTGAAACATGGTAAGTAGATGTATTCTGTGAACCGCATTAAGATTTTCACACAAAGATATAAAAAAAACAATAAATTTTGGTGGTTCCCCATACTTAGAACTGAAACACAAAAATATTTTTTCATAGAACCCATAATACGTGTGAGGATAGGTCTTCAAAAATGATATTGAGGTTTCTAATATCATCTTTTTTCTAAACTGAATAGTTTGCGCGGGAGACACTTCCAAAGTGGTAAAATGTGTCCCCTCCCCCCTCCCCCTGTAACTTCTAAAATAAGAGCTACAAAATATATATATGATGTACATTACCATGTAAACTTCCACCGAAAATTGGTTTGAACGAGATCTAGTAAGTAGTTTTCTTTTATTACGTCATAAATCGTAAACCGCAATTTACCTTTTATTCAATCAACTCAAATAGTTACTTGCTGCTACGGAACCCTTCATGGGCGAGTCCGACTCGCATTTGGCTGCTTTATTTATAACAGTCCATGTGGCTCTGCATTTAGTTTCATTTTTATTTATGAAGTTAATGTTAGCAATATTTTTAGGCAATAACATACTGTTGGCACGTCCCGCGATTCGAAACCAAGACCTCATGCAAAGCAGTCGCATACACTACTGTTTGCACCACGGAGTCCAATATAATAAATAATTAATATTATAAATACGAATGTTAGTTTGTTTGTTACGCTTTGACGCCTTAACTACTCGACCGATAATCTTGAATTTTCGCATACGCATTGTCAGGGGAACGGAAAAGAACATAGGGTACCTTTCATTCAGTCAAAAGTACTGTTATTTACATAACGTAAGCAACATTTACACTAGCGTAGCTTCTGGCAAAATCTAATACTTATATAATTACTAGAATTTTATATTCCCGAGTAAGCCCGGGTCCCACGACGCGGCTGGGACTATTCAGAGGAATTCGGTATTATCAACCTTTTTCTGTTGCAATAGCTGTGGTGGGCGGCACACTATGGAAAATAAAGGTCTATTTCTGAATATTATGTTCTAAAATATTGCACAAATATAGAATAGTATATATGGCTTCATATGGAATGTAATTTATTATGATTTAATTTGAAAACATACATTAAAAAATAAAACAAATTCAAAATTATCAAAAATGTCCAATATTTATTTTTTAACAATGAATACAATTATTTTAATGTTTACAAAAACCAAAAATCATATAGTACATCAAAATACAAATCAATTTAAATCGAATCGAACACAGATTAATTAATTAATTGTAATGTTTACTAAATGTTATTTATACTTGATGAACTTCGGGATCTAAAATTAATTCGTTCACTTTCAAAAGATAAGGTAAGGTGTCTTCATCAAGTTCCTTCACGTTTTTAGTATACGGTTTTCTAATGCTAGTTATGTAAGGATCTGAAGTATAAAGAAGAGTATGAAATACATCCTCGTTTGTAGCGGATCTTGAGCATTTTCTAGCATGATGTAGACGAAATTTTTGACAATCCTTATTACGAGATTCTTGTGCATCTTCTGAAAGTTGACCAATAGGAAGTACTGCAAAATGCTTTATGACACTTTCTCCATGAATCTAAATTTTGTGAACTGAAGATGGCATGTAGTACCATACATAATCGCTCACATCCTGGCAGTCTACATAGCGTAACAGCCAAATTTTTCAGCATTTATCATTACACCTGATGAAAGAGCTTGCAGAATTATGTAAAGTCGTTTAATCAGAGGAGAAAGAGCGATTTGGTCTATGAGCGGCCAACAACGAGATAGGTTTTAAATGAAAGTACTATTACTAAGGACTAACTTTTACTATGAACGTAACAATGAAGCTCATTTAGAAAAAAAAATACATATAGTTAAAATACTTAGATAATAAGTGCAAGAAAATGTACAAACCCATTTAATAAAATATTTATCTTAACATTAGTTTATGTGTTCAAAAGTATTTCAAAACGTTGTCAGTATACCGGTTACAAGACTAAACCCAAAAACGGGTTTACTACATGGAGCTTTGAGTGCAAACAAAAGAGCCGAGGCGTGGGGGCGCATCACTCCACGCAGTCCTTTGCTTACCCTTGTGACGTTGTGTACTGTGCGATCATCTACGAATTCTTTTTCAAACATTTTGACCCTGGCTACCCTCTGGACACTGTTTTTCCTAACCTGATAACCTGGCTATTGTAATATATATATATCTATACCTGTAATGTGTGTAATATATATATATATATATACCTGGCTATTATAATATAACTCTGAACTTCTGTACATTTGTGCTTGTGTACTTGGACTCTGGACTTGTGTACGCCAACGGAACATTGATTGAAAAATGGCAGAAAATCGACCTATATGTGTTTTGTGCAATCGATCAGTGGTTAACAGAAGAAGATTAGAAATAACCCATGCTCTTTTTGAGGGAAATGCTGCCAATGCTCAATATATTATTGAAGCTATAGCTCCACAGCAAGTAAGTATTTTTAGACCCTTTTTGGTTGTTTTTACCCGTGTGTACCCATCCTATAGCGACGATGGCCTCACCATCTGTCACGATGGGCACATGGGACACATCGTTGGGTGAAGTGTGGGCACTAGATTGAAAGTCCCTCTTCCTGCTCCTCTATAGGGTTACAGACGTGATTGTATTTTTATGTACGTCCTTTTAGTGAATTATGTTATTTCCTTAAGCGCACGGTTCTTTTCTAAATTATAGTCAAAACAGATCTTGTTTCTCTTTCACACACATGGCGTTTATGAAAACAAAGCCAGCGTTATCTAGCTTCGAGACATAATAGAGGCCAACCACCCACTAACAATGCGTATGAGCATGACTCATTCGTCACGTGGAAAAAGAGCTGTGTTTAAAATACTATGTTATAAACCATTTTCCTTTTCAGGTTGAATACAACGGCCGAGAATACATTTGTCGACCATGTTTGCAACGAGCTCAATAGGCTGTACAGCCAAACAATAACCCTACCCCGCACGAATGTGTTCTTCAAGTGGAAGAATATTCACGAGTGCCTAGCACCTCAGCGAATTGTATGTTTGACAGATGTCGTAGTGTATCACGTCGTCGAATGCCTGAGAATGTAAGGATTACTCTTCTGTTACATTCTAACTTATTCATACCAGACAGTGCCAGAATATGTGATGCACATTTAACATCGAATTATTGGGAGGACCTCATTGATAGTCCAAATCTCAGACATGATTTTAACAGCAATCATTTTGTGCAATTACTAGAACTTTTGAAAAAGCTGTATTAAAAAAAATATTCTGGACTTTGAAGATATCGAAAATATGGATCCTAATGAGATTCATATTCGATTGGGCGTTAGCAGAGATCAATTTAATTCAATCTTGGAACAAACGCCTTCTTTGTCTGAGTCAAACGCCAAAACGAAACTAGCCATTTATTTAATGAAGTTGCGAACTGGTGATAGCAATGAGAGATTAGCCACGCTCTTTAACATAAGTAGAAGGACTCTAGAAAGGCATTTAAAAACCGCGCGTGATGCTATATCTCTGGATTTTAAGCCAAGACACATGGGACTCGACCATTTAAATAGAAGAATGGTTGTTGACCGCAATCTTATTGTACCAAACGCGTTATTTGGAAATCCCGAATCATCTCCAGAAGAAAGGAACTCAATAACAATCATGGATGGAACATATATTTATATACAGAAAAGCTCCAACTTTTCGTTCCAGCGAGAGACCTACAGACCTACAGTCTACACAAATACGAAAATCTATTAAAACCGTTCTTAATGGTGTGTTCCGATGGGCATATAATTGATGTTTGTGGGCTCTATGCTGCTACCGACTCAGATGCCAGTATTTTGGAAATAATAATAAATGACGAAGAAGGCACATTTCACTGGTTTTACCGGGCTGGCGATATATTCATTTCAGATCGTTGGTTCAGAGACGTCTGTGGCGATTTGGGGCGATTCAACTACAGTGCCCATATGCCCGAAACCAAAGACCGCGGTGCAGACCAGCTTACTACTGAACAGGCTAATAGAACTAGGCTGGTCACTCTATGCCGCTGGTTAGTGGAAGTTATAAACGGCAGGTTCAAGTGAGACTTTAAATTGTTTAGGCAAGAATATTTTAATCGCGCCTTAAGTCATATGTTCGAGGACTTCCAAAACGCAGCGGCACTCATCAATGCATTTCAGACACCAATACAAGATAGTATTTATGCATCTTCGTTCATAAATATAATTAATGAACGCTTTGAACTACCGAATCTCTTAGCGGAATATGTTATCCGTCATAACATAAATAGACAGAGGGCATCATTTGAAAGACTCAGCAGCGATCAACCTATTTTTGAAGACTTCCCGGTTTTTTCTGAAGAAGACCTAATTCTGTTTGCACTTGGCACATACCAAATCAAGTTGGCTTGCAGCTACTATGCTGAACACTTAGTTGAAGGCTTGTACAATATTGAAGTATACCGGGAGCGACAAATAAGTCAGCTCAGAGATTATATTGAAGAAGAAGACATTTGGCTATTACGTGTGCGTATACAATCTAGACATGTAAGTTCCAGAATATATTATCCTTATTTGAAATTGTAATTAACCGAGAAAGACAAAATAGAGAAGCAATTGCACATTATTATTGCAGTTGTCTGAGTGGAACGCACACAATCGGTTGCTGCGCACACGTTATGTGTTTAGTGTGGTATCTGGCATGGGCTAGACATCAAGACGAGGATATTTTATTACCGGCGTCAGAACTCAGTGCTATTATTGTACATTAAATGTATTAATGTACAATAATGTACAGTGTGTCCTGATGACTGCAATAAAATATCCTCGTCTTGATGTCTAGCCGTACTAATGCCGTAATGTATTAATGTACAATAATAGCACTGAGTTCTGATGACGTTATCATTATTGTTATTTTTGGCGATGGTTTGTCATATTTCCTTATTTTTAAGACTAAACGTTAGTTATAATACGCTAAATCACAGGCTGGCATATCTAAAATAAAAATGTATTTAATTCCATTAATAATTACACCACAGATATAAAACTTCTTGAGGGTGATTGCAGGGTGATAGAACACCAAAAAAAAAAATTGTTCCTTGCCGCTGATAGACCAAGTGCCATACGATTTTGCCCATTCTCCTTTATATCCACTCCTGTAATTTCAGCAGAGCAGCTTGCATTGTGAAAAAATCTTCTGGCAGTATTACTGTCATTAGAATTACCACTTACTTGTCTTGATTTGTCGATGATCAATCCTAGCTCTTCATGGAAACGCCTTTGTACCAGGGTTTTCTTTTCTTGCTTTAGTCGTTTCTTTTCTTCGCTTGTGGCTGACCATGTTTGGAAAGACAGATTTTAGCATATATGTAAAATCATTTCCATACAACGAATCCAGGCGTGCAAAGTAGACATTCCGTATTGATAAGAATCTTCATTTTCAGGCCTAGCAGTCACCTTAGTCAAATCGTTCATTTGGCGTGAAGTACCTCCACATATACATGTGGAACCCGAAGGCGTATCTGTTAATACCTGAGCTACTTTGCCATCTATCATTGTAAGAAAGAGAGCATGCTTCACTTGCACTCCCTCACCTTCTTTGTGAATTAATGATGGACTGAAAGAATTTATTTGACCTTTTATTTTATCCACAACAGCATTAGTTTTCTCGGGAGTTTCTTTGCAAAATGTTATTAATATAGGCCGGCAAAAACGAACAGGTGAAGGTACCGGATTTTGTCAGACAACATCACCTGTTAGCTCGTTAATTAACTGAATAGGCACCAAAGAAGTGATAAATAAATTTTCATCAAAAATTAGTTCAGACTCTTCTGGCAGTTTCTGTTTGTACTGGCTTTGACCGGACCCATTTACTGTATAGAAGTAAGTTATTCAATTCGATCTGCAGAGCCTGTGGTGAACATGACGAGTCCATATCACACCTACTGTGTGAATGTGACGCGTTGGCCGGACTAAGGATGGGTCTGATGGGATTGGCATATCCGAACCCTGAAGACTTCAGGCTTCTCCCTCTGAGGTGTACGCTGCGACTGATGCAGTACATTCATAGGGAGATAGCTCAAGGATAAACCTCGGGGCCGACACAAAAGATCCCACTGGGTCGAAGTGTCGCCGGTCTACAATGACTGGCCCCCGGATCAAGATAAGATAAGATAAGATAAGTTATTCAATCCATTCCTATACACTGAATCTATTGTCAATATTCTAGCTGCAATGTGATCTAATAAATCTTGAATTCTTACTATTTTTGCACTTGTGTCTATAATTTCTATAGCTGAAGATGGTGGATAGCAAGTAGTTTTAACTTCTTGCACTTTGTAATATGGTGGAAACACAAAACATTTTCGTTCGTTCGTTAAATTTCTCAAGTACAAATATTGTGCTTTCGTTAAATCCAAGTCAATAAATACGCTCAATGCTTCTTCATCCGTTAACATTTTTGTCTGCATTGCGTCTTCTATGAGACTCCAGAATAAGGTCTTATTTTCACTGTCAGCAAACCTTATTGTTGCCACAAGTTTAGCTTCTTTATCGAACGTAACCCTTGAATATATATACATATAGACGTGTACGATATGCATTATAGACGTGTTCAAATCCATATTAATTAAGTAACATTGTATTATTCTTCTTTTACTGGTTTCTGACAAGTCTAGATAAGATACGCACGGTCTCCCACGTTTTCCAGAAGGATTAAATGGTGTGGAGACGGTTGTAACGTCTTCAGAGTTCGGTAAAGTTACTGAATATTCTGATTCCAACCAATTACTGTTTTTCATTAAAAATATATCCTTTTTCCGTGAAGCTTCTGTCCATCGTTTATTGAAAGCGGGAATAATATGTCTTTAAAAATCACTGAGGATAAAACATAAGTTGTCTTCAGATACTTGATAATTTTCTTTTAAAACTGTTGATAATGCCTCCAATGATTTTCCTCCTTCGATATAAGAAAGTATTATTTCACGTTTAGAACACTTGAAAGTAGACATTTTGAAGAGTCAACAAAACACGTAGTTATATTGTATTCGTAACAATTACACTTCTGTTAAATCACCACTATTTTGTTATTGACAATGAAATGAAACAACTGTTTATATATATTATATAACTGTTTATACATATGAAATATGAGGGTAGTGTGCATCTTGTTGATTAATATTTTCACACGCAACATGAGTGCAAAAAAGATAAACGCCCTAATATCAATGATAAATTACAAAACTTACCGCAATCTATTGATGTAAACAGCAACATTTCAAACCGCAATAGATATCGAGCTAATACTAATTACTCCAAAAACCGCAAATATCTGCAGCTTTTTTTATTTGATTATGTTTATGCATAGCTAGGCTACAAATCAACATTAAATGTAAAGCAGGGGTAAACGTGGGCAACTGTCAAAAGTCTCGATGAACTTTAAAAAAACTTTATTTTCACCATATTTTATTTTGCGATTATTTTAAGATAAACGTTAACATAATATTAAATACATGTTAGTTGTTTCATATTCTTCAAAAGACGAGGTTTCCAGTAATAAATAATACATTATACCTTTTTGTGTAACGTATAACAATAAAATCAATTTGAAAGTGATGAAGTGAACGGGCTTAACATGGACGTCCGTCAAAACTATAAAGTTGTAAAAAAATCATTTCATATAATATGTATAATCTTTTGATATTATAGTCTAGTTTGGTCCTTAAACTATTGCCTAAAATAAAAAAAAAGCATGCCAGTAGCGACATTGACAAAAAACCATTTTTAATCAGTAGTTGTTCTACGATTTTACATAGTGCGGCGGGGCGGGTGAGTGGCAGGTTCCTCTCTTAAGTAACGCATCACGGAGTATCGTCCCTCCCACACAAAGGGAGGATCTTCCGACCAGACTGCGTGACCGTGCCTGGCGCCGTAACCCGACTGTTCATGTCGGGAACTTAGTCGCTGTGTATCTTTCACTTGTGCGACGCAGACTTCTATGGCAAATGTCATTTTAAGCGCCTTTTGTGAACAGCGCCAACTGTTGGATGTAATCGGCTGAATACTTCTTCATCTGTGCACAGCCTAATCCGATTCAATTATTTATTTTCTTTACGACATTGCTATAGGAGGTAGGGTATAGAGGTAACTGTTTACAGTTACCTCTTGCAGGAGCAGCCCGTCTGGGAAAGTACCTCCACCCTACAGAATACCACAGCCAAAATAACCGTGTGATGTGTTCCTGCGGTGAGTAGGGGTGCCAGTGCTTCTTGAGGAGGCGCTGCACTGTCTGTGAGGGAACCAGTGGTTATGTGAGCGCCATTGCCTTGTACAGGCGCGAAGTTTCGACGCGGCAGTCAGGGAGACCCGGTGAAACGGCTGTCCGCTGGCTGCCTGCAGGCTGAACTGGTTCGCGAACACAGGGATTACTTAATCTCCGCCCTGGGAGGCTGAACCGCCAGCCCGTGTAAAGTTCCTGATGCAGTAGTTGTTGCCGAAGGAGGAGACCGGAGTAGACTCGCCTACTGTATCGGGGTCGGGCCGGAGGCCCTACCGGCTGCCGCGTCGGCAAATCACTCTACCTGTGCCAGGCTCTGGTGAGATGTAAACACGTCTTTGTCCCTTGCGCTGATAGTACAGCGTCTCCTGTTATCCTTTATTCCCCCTTTTTTAAATATGGCCTAAAATAATAGAAGAAGTATTTATTCAGCGGCATCCTCATCCACATTATTTATTACTATTATTTAATATTATTTTATCTGTAGATATTATTATAATTTTAAGGACATTGCATTAATTTAATAAACTAAAATATTTTTATCAAATTTTATATTTTTCAATGTCAATCTTCATTTTAATAAACTATGATTGTTATATTTTGCATGCCTTACAGTAGAATCACTTGAAACATGAACATTTGATAACATCATTGTTGAATTTGAATGTTTACAGGCAAAGTCCGCGCTCAATACAGGGAAATGCTGGACAGATACAGGGAGGCTGTAGATTTCAAAACAGATAGAATATACTTCAAACCACCTGGTATATGGCGCACATACCATCCACATTATTACCATTTTCTCGAATACATACATAGACACGAGAACATCATAGACAACTATTTACATATGTTAGAAAACGTACCTGAATCGGAGTTTAGGCCAAACAATTATATAGTGTCTCGCGATGTTATGGAAAAAGTAATGGGAAGACGGCAGGAAGATATAGGTAAGGTCTCACTCTCGCTCTCGCTCTGACTCTCACTCCCACTCTGACTCTGACTCTCACTATCGCTCTCACTCTAGCTCCCGCTCTAACTCTCACTCCCGCTCTCGCTCTTCCTCCCACTACCACTTTCACTTTCGCTCTCACTCTCACTCCCACTCTCACTCTAACTCCACTCCCACTCTAGCTCCCGCTTTCACTCTCGCTCCCACTCCCGCTCTCACTCTGCCTCTCGCTCCCACTCTCACTCATGCTCTTGCTCTCATTTTCTCTCCCATTCGCACGTCACCTACCCTGAAAAAAGGAAGAAGAAGATTGGCAGCAGTCCGGAATTGAAGCCCCTTATGTCATCAAATAATTGACAATAGAGCTTCTTATAAAAAGATTTACGGCCTGTTTCACAAGTATCACGTAAACTTTATCCAAAATATAAATCACATGCTGTCTCACTCTTGCTAGGTTAAAGAAGAGAGATGACGAGACTTTTATCGTATAGATAAATGCTATTTGGAGTTTTTGGACAAGACCTAAGGTCTTGTCCAAAAACTCCATAAATAATAAATAAAATAATTTTTTTATCCCATATAGACAAGGAACAAATTGACAAGGTTATAGCAGAACAGAAAATGAAACAGAAAGTTCGAGAAAAATACTTGTTGAAGAAACTAGGCATGCCAACGAATATGAGCACTCCGAAGAAAAGGTAACTCGAAACTTTTCACTATCACTATATAATACTGGGTGTAAGCGACGGTGTACCGAAAACTAAAATAGTATATTCAGACCGTTATGCGGGTTGCAGACCGAAAACTAAGCTAACTTATTTTCATACTGTCATACTTGTGTGCAAACTGGAAACTATGCGAACTAAGCTATGTGAGCTAACTAAAATATGCGTAGCTAAGTTAGTTGTGTATGCCGATGCGTGCGTACGCAAGCTAAGCTAAGCCAAGCCCTTCCCGCTTACCCTGCACCCCTTCGCACTTCCTTCACCAGTGCTGTCCAGTGTCTTGTGTCATGCGCATGGTCGTTTTGTACCGCATATGGAGCAATTTCTTGAAATTGTTAAACAATTTCCTATACTATGGAACACAGAGTCGAAGGACTATCACAACTTAAATAAAAAGGATGTTGTATGAAAAAGAATAGTGGAGGAAATAAGTAATCCAGATATACCAGACGGCATATCTTTTTTTTAGATAATAAGTCAGTAAGAAGATTATTCTTATTGTATGTGTAATATATTCATCATCGGAACTTTCTTCATCGATTATATTATTCAAGGCGAGTGTTACGTCCATCGAATTGAACTTAGCAACACTGACTGAATTTTCGCTTAGTTTATCGTATGCACGGGGCATATTTTAAATTTATTTTAGCTTAGCTTAGCTAAGCTGGCTTAGGATAGCTTCGGAATGCCCCCTAAAAACCAATCACACGTCCGGATCGATCATCTGACCAATTGGGGGGGACGGACACACGATTGAAAAATTACAGGCGTGGCTAACGTGGCACTGGTCGTTACGTCGGGCGGTTGCTTAGGCATTCTGCCCAGTCGGCCGGTCTTGGGGCGGGTGGAGCGGTCCAGCATGGTTCCCCATCCGGTCCAACCCGTAATCCTGAATTGACAGGACTGGGGGCCTTCGGGCTGCGAGGCAGAAAACCTCTATTAAAATTACCCAAAGCTCAAGCTTTGTGGTCCGGCGAGGGACTGTATGGCTGTGGGAAACTCAGTCATTAGGGCCACCCAAACCCAAAACAAAATGAAGATGTCGGTTTAAAGTTTTATACTACCCCAGGGGGGTACCGGGCGTTCAGCGCCCGGAGAATCCCCCACGGGGCCATCTGGCCCCGTCTGCCCCTAGTATTCTGGGGAGACACACAACGTCTTTACAGCGCCGTGCCGCGCAGAATCATCGGCACTGAAACCCCCGCGAAGGCAGACACCGACTCTGCGATGAGAGTCGCCTCAGGGTTAATTCCGGATAAGGCGACTCTATTGCGAAAACGCAAGCGCCGCTCCCGTCGGACCAACTCAGTGTCTGACGGAGACTCAAGCGCGGCGGCAATTCCCAAGATCGGGACTGGGCATGGACTCGACCAGGCACATCGGGATCTCACGACCCGACGAAGGCAGCTGAGGTAGCCGCTGAAAAGTGTGCAGCCGCGGGGCTGTGCGTGGACAAGGAGGTGGCGCTGCTCGCGCGGCAGATCCATCCAGGGGAGCAGCTCTACCCCAATGTCGGTGACGAAGGCGGTGCAGAGGGTCCTTGACGGCTACGCGATTGTGATGAAGGTGGCGTCCAAGTCTAGGAACCTCAAGGGGACCTTCAAGAAGCACCTTAACAAGGCGGTGGCTGCGACAAAAGAGTCGGCTGAGTTCTTGGCCGACAAATTCACGCACTTGGAGGCGGAAATGGCGAAACTACGCCAGGAGATGACGTGGCTTAGAGTCGAGACCCGAGGTCGGGCACCTAAAGAGGCGGCACCTCAGTCGTCCGGCAGGGACCTAGACTTGCAGGCGTCACTTTTAAAATACGTGGACGCCCGCCTGGTTTCTACCGGCGCTCAGTTAACGGTCGCGATTGCAAGCCGCGACACCTGTGGTTGCTGCTGCTGCTACCTTTGCAACTGCTAAGGCACTGCTAGCGCCATCGGCACCGGCACCAGGGGCCCGTGCCACGTTCCTAGCAGGCCGCAGCAAGGCTAGGAAGGGTCGGCAGAAGTCTGGCAGGGACTTCCCACCCCTCTGGGAGCTTCTCTGCCCCAAAGCTTGCAGCGAGGCCCCACCCAACCTATGCCCTCTGCACAGTCTACCTCCACGCCTGCCATCTTTCAGGGTGAGAGTTGGCAGACGGTGCAGAATCTAGGGAAGGCTCGTCGCAATAAGGCCAAAAAGATCCAGGCTGCTGCTGCAGCGGCGTCTGCTGCTGCGGCTGCGGCTTCCACAATGGCTGTTGGACCTGGCCCCGTTACTCAAAGTAGGGCCGAGAAAAAGAGGCAGAGGAAAAGGAACGGGCTCCAGGCGCCGAAGTCGGCTGCCGTGGTGATAACGGTGTTCCCAGAAGTGGTTGAGCGTGGCCTGGCGTATCAGGCCGTGCTCTCCACAGCAGGCGGAATACTGAGGACGCAGAGATTCCTACTGAGGGAGCCAGGATTCGCCTCGCTCATACGGGAGCCCGGATTTTGGAGTTGCCAGGAGCCAAAGGAGGCAAGTTTGTTCCCCGATACGGATGGTGTACAGATATCGAGGCCGGTGAAATGCGCATCACTGGTCTCGATGACTCGGTGTCTAAAAAAACTGGCTGTGTCGTGGACACCATAAAGATTGGCACCATCCGTCCCGGTCCTGGAGGGGTCGGAGCAGTGTGGGCACAGTGCCCAGTCGGAGCGGCCAAGTTGCTAGCTGACGCCGGGCGCCTACTCGTGGGCTGGAGTTTGGCTAGGATCCATATTCTGGCCCCTCGGCCCATGAGATGTTTTCGGTGTGGGGGAGCGGGGCACGCTCGCATTAAGTGCTCTAGCCCCGAGGACCGCAGCAACGCCTGCTATCGCTGCGGCCAGCCTGGACACCTTGCTGGAGCGTGCAAGGCAACCCCGCACTGTCCGGCGTGCGCGGCAGCTGGTCATGGAGCTGCTCATTTCCGCGGCGACAAGGGATGCAAATCCCCGGCCACACAACCCAAAGAAGGGGGCAGCCCATCGACTCTGGCTGCTCCCCCTTCCCTTGATGTAAGACCGCCCTCACCGGTGGAGAAAGAGATGTCGACCTAGTCATGGACCAGGACCATAAATAGATAGTTATTGTCCTGGTCCATCCAAAATTAAATAATAATATAAACTAGAAAAATAGAAACAAAGAGTAACACCATAGTAAGAAGTTTATCATTCCCTCACACTTATATCTTCAAAAAGGTAATTAGCGTATTACGGCCTCCTATCGCCACCTATGGCTTTAGATGCCAAGTAAAAAAACTAAGCCTATTGTTGCCTACCAGACACAAGTCCAGAATCCGAGCTGCTACTGTAAAACAAAGAGAAACACTCAATTAAACGTGCACGAAGGTTCGCCTGGAGAAGGATCAGTCGACAGCTCTACGGCGCCTCGTTACCCCCCCTCTCCCTCTCAGTCAAAGAAAGGGGACCAGGATACGTTGCAGTCGCGTGGGGAGTGGTCACAGTCGTTGGTGTGTACTTCTCTCCCAACAGGAGATTGGCAGATTTCGAGGTCTTCGTCAACAACTTGGAGGCCTCGATACGGCGGATGTCATCTAGCCGCATCCTTGTGATTAACACAAAGTCCACTGGGTGGGGTCCCCCAGCACGGATGTTCGAGGAAGGGCGGTCGAAGAGTGGGCTGATGCAGCGGGTCTCTGTTTGCTAAACATAGGCGCTGCCAACACGTGCGTGCGACGGCAGGGGGGTCGATAGTAGACCTCTCGTTTGCTACTCCTGCCCTCGCCGCACGTGTTAGGGGATGGCGTGTCCTGGAGGAGATAGAGACCCTTTCGGACCATTTGTATATCCGTCTGGATGTCTCCCTCCTCCGGGATCCTAGCAGGGGTCATCGCCCGCTGGCGGGCAGAACTCCTCGCTTGCCGCGGTGGGCTGTGAAGAGGCTGAACTGGGACCTACTAGAAGAGGCAGCTATAGTCCAAGCTTGGCTGTCTCCTGCACCCCCGTCTGGGGAGGTAGACGCCAGGGCTACCCGCTTTCGCAACAGCATTCAAACTGTTTGCGATGCGGCCATGCCTCGTGTGCGACAACGGACTTCGAGGATGGGAGTCTACTGGTGGTGTTAGGAGCTGGCTGACCTCCGTGTAGCCTGCATTCGAGTCCGGCGCCACCGCGATGAACTAGAGGAGGGACGACTGTATGAGGCGTATCGCGAGTCGAAAGCGTCTCTGCAGTTGGCCATCTGCCGCGCCAAAGAACGGGCGAAAAGTGAGATGCTGGAGGGTCTAGACCATGACCCCTGGGGCGCCCATATCGCACGGCACTGAACAAGCTCCGTGCGCGGGCCACTCCCCATGCGGAGACCCTCCAGCCCAACTTCCTCTCCGAGGTGATCGAGGAGTTATTTCCTGACCGGGCAGAGCACGTGCCCCCGACTATGGCCCCATTGGGAGGCCGACATCGGGAGGTGGACCTCTGTGTTTCCCCGGTTACAGATGCGGTAATGGGGCGGCTGTCTTGCGGATCCACTCCAAAACGACCGCCCCTGGACCTGACGGTGTGCCGGCGCGAGCCCTTGCGCTGGCCCTCGATCACCTGGATGTCCGCCTCAGGTAATTTTTCGACGCGAGCCTGGTGTCGGGGCGATTCCCTGAGTGCTGGAAGGAGGGGAAGTTGGTACTGTTGGCCAAGCCGGGACAGCCTCCAGAGTCGGCCGCGGCGTACAGTCCCCATAGTGCTGCTGGACGAGGCGGAGAAGATGCTGGAAAAATTCTCGCCACCCGCATCGTCCAGCACTTGAGCACGGTCGGTCGCGACCTTTCAGATGTTCAGTGCGGATTCCGGGAAGGGCGTTTGACGGTCGGGGCCATTATGCGCCTGAAGGCCGCGGCCGAGGAGGCGGTCACCGGCGGCGGTGTTCTGTTGGCGGTGTCTGTAGACATCGCCAACGCTTTCAACAGTCTGCCATACAGCTGTATTCAGGGGGCGCTCCGATATCACGGAGTACCTTTTTACCTGGAGCGGCTGGTGGCAGACTACTTGAGAGACAGGAGTGTCCTCCTCGAAGTTCGTGACGAGGTTTGTCGGTGGCCCATGTCGTGCGGTGTCCCGCAGGGATCGGTATTTGGTCCGCTCCTGTGGGACATGGGATACGACTGGGCCCTACGTGCCGTCCTACCCCCCGGGCTGAGCATCATCAGCTACGCTGACGACACCCTTGTCACAACCCGTTTACCGGGTACCTTCGAGGAGGCGGTCCGTTTGGCCACTATGGGCATTATCCAGGTGGTCGGGCGTTTCAAGGCGCTGGGTTTACGGGTGGCGCTTAGCAAGAAGCAAGTCGGCCCTGGTCTTTCATGGGCCCCATCGCAGTCCACCCCGCGGCGGCTCGATAATGGTGGGCTCGACGCGCGTTCCCATCCAGGCCTACATGAGCTACCTGGGCCTGGTCCTGGCCGGAAGATGGCACTTCGACGAGCATTTCAGACAGCTCGCCCCGAAGCTTCTCGGCACTGCGTCCGCCCTTGGGCGGCTATTGCCAAATTTGGGCGGGCCCAGTGCTGGTTGCCGGCGACTCTACACGGAGGTGCGACTCCACACCGGTGCGCCGAAACGGTGCGCCATCGACCTATCAGGTCGATGGCGCTTTACGGCGCTTTACCAGTGTGGGTGGACTCCCTGACCGCTCCGTGCAGGACTCTCTTGCGGAGACCACAGAGAGTCATAGCGGTCAGGGTCATACGAGGATACCGCACGATACCGGCCGACGCAGCTTGCGCGCTGGCCCGGACACCCCCATGGGATTTAGAGACTGAAGTGCTCGCCGAAGTGTTCGCAGTGAGTGAGGAGGTGAGGGAGGAGACGGGTTGTCGTCCCCTCCCAGCAGCGATTAAGCACGCGCGCGATCGAGCCCACCAGGGCATGATGGGAAAGTGGAAGGCGCGGCTGGAGGTGCCCCTAGCCGGTTTCAGAATCGTTAGGGCCATCCAACCGGTGTTGGAGCGGTGGGCAGGGCGGCAGCATGGGACCCTTTCCATACGGCTGGTGCAGGTGTTGTCAGGGCACGGCTGCTTTAGCAAATACCTGCACAAGGTTGCTAGGAGGGAACCGAGTCCCATCTGCCACCTCTATGAGTGTGAGGAGGACACGGCGCAGCACACGCTCGAGCAATGTCTTGCTTGGGCGCTGCAGCGCCGTGAACTCCAGGACGTTGTGGGTGAAGGTCCCTCGCTGCCGGCCGTGATCAAAGCCATGGTCGACAGCGAGAGGAAGTGGGTAGCGGTCGCATCCTTCTGCGAGGACGTCATCTCGCAGAAGAAGGCGGCGGAGCGGATCCGTGAGGAAAGGATCCTGGTGGATCCGTGCCGCCGCCGGCGAACCGGGCGGCGCAGGCGCGCCTATGCTCGCCTTATTCCGCCGTAGTGAAGGTCGCGGGTGGGAGATCGGGGATCTCCCGCCTGTCAGGCATTGAGTTGGAGCGACGCCCTTAGTCGTGTCGGGGCGTCGCCCAGGAGTCGTCGCCCGCAGACCTTCCTGTCTGTATTGGGCACTGCTGGGTGGTTCGCTGATGCAGTTTCAATTCCAGTGACTCACCCATCATGCAAAGCAGCGAGTTGGCAGACCGTGGGGTTTTAGTCAGTAGGCCCGAAGTTTTGAGAGAGCCCGACATAACCCTTTCGCTTCCTCTTGTGGCGAGGGGGTATGCATAAGGACCATTTCGTCACGATAAAAAAAAAGTGAGTTTATTGTTTCCGCTTTCACACTAACTACATTTTATCTAGAAAAAGTGCTATTATATACCGGATAACCTAACCTATCTTACATTTACGCGAGGGATGCCGCGGGCGTCGTCTAGTACTTGATATATAATAAATATAAAAAGTTAATTATCGCTTGCATTACCGGTGAAAGAAAACATCGTGAGGAAACCTGCATATCTGAGAATTCTACATAATGTTCTCGAGGATATGTAACGTCTGCCAACCCGCACTGGCCCAGCGTGATGGACTATGATCTAACATTTCTTACTAATTTATATCTAATAGCTTATGTATATTTTAAGGTTCATCAACAAATGGCCTGTAAGAAGGACTTGGGAAGAAAACTTCGAGTCCATGTATCCGGACATACATCCATCCAAAATTTAAGTGCGAAGCATATTTTTGTGTAATATTATATAGTCTTATGTTTACGCGAATTTCATACATTGTCACATGTTTGTTGATTCAGCAAATAAACAATATTGTTAAATTGATTGGTTGATTGCGGCTTATTTGGAAAACACTACCTTTAAAATATTTTTAAACTGTTAAATGTGATTGTTGTTATGCATATACATGAAAACTTATGCTCTCTTTTTATAAAAACTGAAGAAAATTCACCTATATGATATCAACTCTGTATTAAACTATACCACTGCTGGGCAGGCTGCTTGATCTGATATATTTACTAATATTTATTTATTATTATAAACAAATGGATAACTTAACGGTATACACCAAATCGTTGTACAAGTTAAAACTTATATCTTACATTATTAACATAAATTATTATTACATCTGATTACATGAGTACAATAAAAGATTCGTAACATGGTAATTAACTAAACATCCATCATCTCACAAAATCTTAAACAGCTACGACACACATCCATCCATCTTGAAACAAATATATCACACTCCGATTCTGATGTCAGAAGGATATTTAATAAAGTTAGTGCTTGAACAAGGGGTGAGTTGGCATGCACAGTACGTGCATAAGGCACAGCGAATAACAGCATTTTGCGTGGTCTAAGCTGCATTTTGTCTAACCTGACTAGCTGTATTACAAGTCCTGGATTGTCACATTTACCAATGTAATCAAAGAATCTGGCAGGCAAAGACATCAGACATGGAGAGGGAACGTAGGGGGCTGACGATTCGTTGTAATATGCTGGTACACAGATTTTCTCGATGCTCTAAAGATGTAAAGAAGACACTATTTAGGGCATATTGTCAGAATTTTTATACTTGCAGTCTGTGAACCAGCTACACGCAGCGAATCGTCAGTACCCTGCAGGTCCAATATAACAATGCTATCAGATTGCTAATGGGATTACCTCGCTTCTGCAGTGCGTCAGCGATGTTCGCTGAAGCACAAGTTGACTGGCTTTCACGCCATTACACGTAAAAGAGCAGCATCGCTGATGCGAAGAGTAAAGGACAGTCCAAACCGCTACCTGAGAGTTATTGCAGAATACACGTCCTATTTGGAGGCATTTCATGGCCATCAGTATGGTCACGCAGCGAAATCTTGCAGAGAGGTTACCTCTACGTGTGGACATTGTGCCGAAGCTGGACATTCGATGACCGAATGTACAAAGAAGGAAGATGCTCCTAAATGTGCTTCTACTCTCGTTTTAAGAAGCCTAGCAAACACAAGACGGATGAGACTGACTGTCCAGCCAGAAAACAAGCTGAATATAGGTACATAAACTTAGTAGATTATGACGGTATCTATATCGCCGTTTATTTATATTTTATCACTTTCTACTACTTAGATTCTTATTATTAGACATATACTATGTTTATTTAATAAACATTATATATTTCAACTTATATTTAAATACAAAATTATATGAATAAGTTATATTATTTTCATTGTAATAGTAACTTATTATAGAACAATCAAATTTTTTTAAATATTGTTATGAATGCTCTTTCTATTACACTATCATAGCACATAATTATCGCCTGTGATACAGGTATAACCTAGTACAGGCGTCCAAAGTAATGTATCCTTATTTTTTTTTATTTTTTTTTTTTACGTGGGGGAATGCAATGACGCATATCCCTCCGCGGGGGCGGGCGGAGGGATTATGTCGGACTCGCCGGGGTAAAATAAGATGTTAAAAAGATAATGTACCTCCCGGAATACCGACTAAACCTACCACGGTGTTCCTCGACAAAAACCACTATCGACGGGGCCGCGCGAATCGCTTTCGCATACGGTCGCGACCCCGCCGAGGTTACGGCCTGCCGTGTAAAACGGCAGGCCACTACGCGAAGAGACCTACCCAAAGGACTCACTTCTATAATATACCCTACTGTCCCCCCCCTAGAGGGGAGACGGACTCGAAACAGAGGCGCGCGTGGGAACACGCACGCCGCCTCTCGGACCTGGTGCTGAACGGATGGCGGGCAGGCCCACAAAGCCCGCCACCCCCAGGTCAAACCTCAGGGTGGCTGGAGGTCATCGCGCGCCCTCCGGCGCCCGGCTCTGCGGTTGGGGAGAGGGTTTAAACGCTCCCTCTCCCGCTCCGCCGCCTCCTTGATGGAAATTACTTCCTCACAAAAGGAGGCGTTCCACGACCTCTCACTCCGGACCATAGACTGAACTACGGCCGGGAGCGAGAGGGCAACCGATCCGACTGCCGCGATCAACTCATGGCGCTGCGATGCCCAGGCGGGGCAAACCGCCAAAGTGTGCAGCGCCGTGTCCTCAACAACGTCGCGGCAGTCGCCGCAGTGGTGACAACCGGGCGTCTCTTGCCGTTAAACCTAATAAACAATTATTATTATTATTTATTTAATAAGGATGCATATTTTGTAGGACACGTGTTTTTATTGCTTCTATTGTATTTTGTTTTCTTTTGTTTGTGTTTGTAAGTTACTAACATAGTTTTTAAGTTATCCTGTTTTACTACTTACTCTGGATCGAATAGTATGATAATAAATGTTTTGAATTGAATTGAAAGGTATGTAAGCAAGTGGTAATTACGCCTTTCTTCAAGAGAATTAAAGCATAACTCTCCTGAAGAAATTTTGTTGCATAAAGGAAAGGATAAAGAACTTTTATAATACTTTGTTTAAATATATATATATAAATACGTGAAGCAAAAACTTTGTACCACTTTTTCCGAAAATTGCGCGGACGTAAAAGTGTGAAGTTTGGCACAGTTAAAGTTTATATGGAGAAGGAGGAGCGAATCCTAATATTTTTATATAATATGCATTAGAAATTATATTAGAAATACATTAAATTAATGAAAAAACATTACACGCACACAATCACGCATTTGACACACACAGTGGTATCGCGTTCGTAGTATTTTGACATTGTTCATTTGACGTCGTACAATTCTTTGTCGTAACTATGGTTACATATACCTTATTTATATGTAATAAAGCAATAGAAAACAAAGTAGCCAGCTTAGGAATATCGTCAATGAAAGAGTATAGTTAAGTAAATAATAATTTGTTTCAAAAAGATAGGTTAATTAACATGAATAATAGCCTTGGCGAAATCTAAATGAAATAAAATTTTAATAGCGAACAAACTTAAAATTAAAATCTGTTATGATCGAATTTCGAACACTAGGCGACCTTAGTGGTCGCTTAGTGGTAGAAATTCGACCACATTCGATGTTTAATTTAGTGAAACAAAGACATAACGTCAGATTTAGTGTATTTTATCAGATTTTAAGTATTTTAGTAGATTTATAGTCTTTTATGATTGAAAATATCGAAATTATTGTGACGAGACAAATTTTAACACGCTTTTATTAGCATTACCTGTATTTTTGTTTATTTGTTAGTTTGTTTGTAACTGACTCCTTTGGACTTGATATTGACCCACTCCAGACGGTCAGATTTCATTTAATCGTTGTAGACTTATCGAGGACCGATGTTAGTACAATAATATAGAAAAAAAGTTTATATACCTAAAAAAACACGCTTTATTTAAAAGAAATCATTTTAATGTAAAAAAAGCGTGGGCTGCTTTCTAAGATATTTTGATAACCCACGCCTTTTTACATTAAAATAATTTATTTTATTAATCACTCTATCCTTATTTTGAATTATTAAAAAAAGATTTTCTACTCTTTAGTTTAGTTTTTAAATAAAGAGTCAGTTTTTGTCAAATCACAACGAAATTGATTGAGATTCTATATTCGAATATGCGATAAAAACATCGACGTAATTGTACTTACGCCTTTATTGCACTAAGGCTGGGAATTGCTGTGCCCGACAGGATCCTTGATGATCAACACTTAATATTGTACCTGCCACTTATCTATACTAATATCATAAAGCTGAAGAGATTGTTTGTTTGGTTGGTTGAACGCGCTAATCTCAGGAAACACTGGTTCGAATTAAAAAATAATTTTTGTGTTGGATAGCCTATTTATCGAGGAAGGTTAAAGGCTATATAAAATCACGTTACGATCAACGGGAGCTGCGCAGTATCTAATCATAAACGTAGGAGAAACCGCGGGCACAGCTAGTAGGCTAATTGAGTATTAAGCATCATTTTTAGGTAGTATAGCCAAGCTGGTTACAGCAAGAATGGGCCGGCTCGACCGGGGAAGTACTACCCTCTCACAGAAAATCGACGTGAAACAGCAGCGTTTCACTGCTGTGTTTCGTTCGGTGAATGAGAGTGCCGGAGGCCTAAGCATGAGGTGATGATTCTCGCAGCTTACGAGAGACCTGCAGAGTATCTGTAGAGTCATTGTGTGGGTGGCGCGAATCGACTCGGCGACCAGGGAGAGCCGTAGAAACGGTGCTCTGCTGGCCGCCCACGGTATAGTCCAGAGGCCCAACCGAGTCTAACCAACTTGGTTGGCTGCCTCATCATGCCGCGCACAATCTCGAGGTGGCTCGTCGTGCCGGATAGTGACCGGAGGGTGGGTCCTGGCGAGCACTTTCAGGAGGGTACGAGGGTCGTTCTGTCCGTCGGATCGGCTATCGCCATACCACACAGTAATATGACGAAACTTGCTCTGCGCCTTGCCCACTTTGCTGCGAGAATAGCTGCCTCTTTTTTTTCACGCTTTCCCTTCCTTTCACTCTAAGGCAGTACGAACAAAGCATTGTCATTCAACAGCAGCCAATGGCCGCTACCCCACCGCTGCTTCCTCTTCCGGTGTCGTGGAGTTTATTAACATCAGAGGACTCCACGCTAACCTTAATGCCGTCCATCACCACCTGGAGACGGCTCGGCCGGCAAAGCTTTTTCTAACGGAGACACAAATACGCCGTCCTGCAGACACGACCTACCTACAATATCCCGGCTACGTGCTAGAGGAGTGTTTCCGAAAGCCGCGGTATGCTTGTTTGTTAGGGCGGATATTTGCTGTCGCCATCTACACTGCCTAGAGGACCCTTCCTTCTCTGTCCTTTGGGTACACGTAGATCATGGCTCTTTCAGCCAAATCTACATATGCCTCTACCGATGCCATTCAGGAGACGCTGAGACAACTCGACTCTTTGATTACCTGAGTCAGGTGGCAGACGACGCGCAGGAGCAGTTTCTGAACGCTGAGTTGGTGTTCTTGGGAGATTTCAATGCCCACCATGAGACCTGGTTGGGTTCTCCCAAAACAGACCACGCGGAACGAATTGCCCATGCGTTTGCTCTCACGCATGCCCTGTCTCAACTGGTACTCCAGCCCACCCGAATACCGGACATTGCAGGTCAGGCGCCCTCTCTGCTCCATCTGCTGCTGACAAGTAACCCGAACCGGTACAGTGTGCCGATTAGTGCTCCTCTGGACACCTCAGACCACTGTCTGGTTTATGCCACAGCTGTTGTTGTTACGCCCCTATGACCCGAGGAGGCAAGACGACGACTGTGGCACTACTCGTCAGCAGACTGGGATGGAATGCGGGAGTACTTCGCATCCATCCCTTGGGCTCAACGCTGCTTTAAGAACAGGGATCCATCAGGGAGCGCTACTGCTGTCGCTGGTGAAATCATCCTGGGTATGAAATATTATATTCCATACAGTGATGTCACGAGCGGCGGCAGGAAAAGGTCCTGGTTCGGTCGTGAATGCACTGATGCTGTTGAATGCAAACAGACAGCGTACCGCGCTTGGACCCTGGTCCAAGCGCGGTACGCTGTCAGCCCTGGCTCGCGCACTCCAATACTCTAACGTGGATCACCTGAAGGCAACGTTCAATCAAGCCACACAGGTATGCAAGAGGGCATACTTAAGAGCGGATGCCCAGCGCGTCGCACGGTTCGGCCAGGAGCTCATCCTACGGGCAGTCGTAGCTATTGGCGCCTGGCCAAAGCCGTGCAGTCTAACTTCTGCCAGACCTCGCTGCCCCCTCTGAGATATCCGAATGGATCACTGGCTCATTGGCCGCAAGAGAAAGCAGACCTGCTTGCAAATCTCTTTGCGGCCAACTCCCGAATCTATGACTGTGATTCGCAGCCGCCTAACATTGCCAACTGCGGCTACACCATGCCTGATATACGTATCAGGCAACGTGACGTTCGTGCGATACTGCAGTCTCTCGATGTTCGGAAAGCCAGTGGACCTGACGGCATCCCAGCTGTGGTTCTCAAAAAATGTGCAGCCGAGTTGTCTCCCACACTTACGCGCCTATACCGGACGTCTTACGCCGCAGGTACTGTGCCTGAGGCTTGGAAGGAGGCGAACGTTCAACCGATTCCCAAAAAGGGGGACCGTTCCGAGTCAGGCAACTATCGACCCATAGCTATCACCTCGGTGCTCTCCAAGGTGTTCGAGCGGATTATAAACACCCAAATTGTCCGCTACCCTACTACTGTCCGTGCTTGTCCATAGTCTCACCCCAGAGGTGCGTGACGAACGCCAGAAGATCACTCGTTGATCAATGATCGCCAATACGGCTTTCGGGCTAAACGATCAACGGGTGATCTTCTAGCGTTCGTCACGCACCTCTGGGGTGAGGCTATGGACAAATACGGCGAGTCTTTGGCTGTCAGCCTAGACATAGCCAAAGCTTTCGATAGAGTCTGGCACCGGTCTCTTCTTTCCAAGCTTCCAGCCTATGGCTTGCCCCCTCAACTGTGCACCTGGATTGCAAGTTGCCTGCAGAAGCGTCGTATTCAGGTCCTTTGCGACGGTCGCGCTTCCAAATTTATGCAGGTCAATGCAGGAGTGCCTCAGGGGTCCGTCTTATCCCCTACGCTCTTTCTTCTGCATATCAATGATATGTTGAATCTCGGCAACATACATTGTTATGCAGACGACAGTACCGTGCATAGGCGATATCTCGGACGTCCTGGGGCCAAACAGGCTGAGGTTGAGTTGTGCGATCTTGTCGTTGAACTTGACCAGACCTTGAACCGCATCTCTGTATGGGGTGCCAAGAACTTCGTCCAGCTCAAAGCCAAGAAGACCCAGGCATGCGCGTTCTAAACAAAAAAGTCTCCATTCCTTCCCTCCCTTCTCTGAAAAACACTCCACTGGTGATACGTGACAGCCTCTCCATCTTAGGTATGGATCTTTGCCGCTCCCTTAATCCCAAAACCTACATCGAGAGCGTCATTAAGCAAGCTTCGCGAAAACTCGGAGTTCTAAACAGGGTGAGGCGGTTCTTCGCGCCTGGGCAGCTGTGCCTATTGTATAAGGCACAAGTGCGCCCTTGCGTGAAGTACTGTTCTCATCTTTGGGATGGCTCCACGCAGTACTTGCTAGACGCTCTTGACAGGTTATAGCGGCGGGCTGTCCGTATCATCGGAAATCCAGAGGTCACGAGTTCACTGGAACCTCTGCAACTCCGTAGGGATATTGCCTCTTTGGCATGTTTCTACAGAATATACCACGGGGAGTGCTCTGAAGAGTTATTCCACCTTATCCCGCCCTCCCCTTTCCTAACCAGAACAACGCGTACTGGGCTCAGATGCCATCCTTACACGGTGGAGTCGACTAGAGTGCGTACCAACATGTTTGGGTCCTCATACCTCTGCCGAACGATCAAGGCATGGAATTCTCTGCCAAGGCACGTGTTTCCTTCTTCCTTCAATCCTGGGTCCTTTAAGCGGGGCGTGAAAAAGCACTTTCTCAGGCCGTCAAAGTAGAGACCTCAACATCGCCTCGGCTGCTATGAGCACGATGTGGAGGACATTGCTCTTAGACCACACGGCTGCTTACCATCAGGCGGAGTGTGGTCATTTTGACGAGCAAAAAATAATTGAAAAAAAATTCAATCTAGCTGTAACAATTCCCATTTCTCGATCCATGTCCATATCTATCAATCTATGCTAATATTATAAAACTGAAAACGTTCACAAATTATAAACCTAAACCTCATGAATCACCCTGTCAATTGGTGAAAACCGCATGAAAAGCCGTTCAGTAGTTTTTGTGTTTATCGCGAACAGACAGACAGACAGATA
Source organism: Catocala nupta (assembly GCA_963675205.1). NCBI lineage: Eukaryota > Metazoa > Arthropoda > Insecta > Lepidoptera > Erebidae > Catocala > Catocala nupta. Next base: position 4,415,369 of record OY776108.1, on the reverse strand, counting down.
AACGCGGCGGCCGACTTGTTTTATAATTCCGTGTTGGCAGAACAAATAGTTAGTGGGTTTTTTCTGTCTCTCCCTTAGGATCAGGGTACTACGGGGTCGGGCTAGCCCACCGCACCTGATTAGAGTGCGCGGTGCCTGACATTGAGGTTGGACTCGTAGTGGCTATGTGGTTAGCCGCAGAGGACGGCATGTTTGTTGCTCGGCAAGCACGTGGCGTTCAAGCGTCGGAATCATGCGCGGCTAGTGCGAACCAGTTGGTCGCGCGACGCTCGGAGTTGCCTTTAGCGAAGTGGTAGTGTGGTTTCACTGCCACGACGCATCTCGGGTGCTTGCCTGCTCAGCAAGTAAGAGTCATAGCTAGGTGACTCGGGCAATACCCGGCTTGTAGGCCAGAAAGGGTAGACGTATGGATGTACGTCGGGAAGTGAGCGTGTCTTACAGCTCCGGCACCATACTGGAAATATGGGAGGCGGCTTCTCCGTCGGCCCCAGCGAGGATATCGTTAGCAACTCTCTGAGTTCGCGAGTGGTGAGCGGCTTTATTGCTCCGGTACCTATCTGGACAATAGGTAGTGCCACTTGGGTACGAGGTAGCTCGCTTACGAGAACTGGGTCTTAGGATTTGGGGACAAGACCTGTTTATAACTGGTCCCTGAAGGTGCTTTCGGGCACTGGAAGGTACAGCGGCTCCCAGTGTATACCGAAAAGGTGGGAAACTGGGAACGCTATATCATAAACTAAGTAGTCTGTAGAGAGGAAGGGTCTGTCAATAAACTCTCAATAGATGCCCGGAATCAGGAAGTTGGCGGTGTTGCACACCCTCGTGTCTCAGAAAGCATGTAAAGCCGTTGATCCTGCGCCAGGTCTCTCTCCGGTCGTGTCGGAACCGTCCAATCGGATCATGAGAGTTAGGGAACAGTGAGTGCACTTGTTACGCACACACATGTGCACTATAATATCTCCAGCATTGATGTTTAGTTTCGGATTGGCCGTCGTCAACGAATTTTTTTAAAGGCAACTTTTGCACTGACATTTAAGAAAATATTTAAAAAATGGACACAAAGAATATCCAGACTCGGAACAACTACTTATGGACCACACAATTTTTGTCCCGTATGGGATTCGAACCCACAACACTCGGTATAGCAGCAGAGGCGAACCGACCACTTAAGCCACTTCGTCATTCGTGCAGTCAAATCAATTTGTATTTTACTTTTACAATTTCTTCAAAATCTAACATCTGTAACCGAAACCATGGGGTACAAATTAGAACAAAAAGTAAACAGTTCCAAAAATAGATCATAGATGGCACTATGAGTTCCAATGTTAATATTAAGATCAATGTAAATGCTTTATTGGAAGAAAATTTACCATAAAATGTTATTATAAATAAACATTGTACATATTTAATTAACGAGCATCAAGGTAAACGCATTTATTTTATGATTTAAAGATATCAATATATCAGTATATTTTACATCACACATAGGTAATCTACCTATCATTTTATTTTACCTATAGGGCTAGACGAGACGCTAGATGGCTCTTTTATATGTTTATACAAGTCTACAAAAACATTGTGTTTTTATTTCATACCCTTCTTTTGGTTTACTTCAATATTTGTTTATTACCTACTGATACTAGTTAATAAGAAATTACTTATAATATGAAATATATGTATGCTTAACAAATGTCAATGTATTAAATAAAACGTTATGTTGTACTACATGGCATTATATTCAAACACCTGGTCGGTTCTCGTAACTTCTATTGTCAAATTTCATTTGCTTGTGCGGCAGTAGATTAGCGCTGTCGTTGGACTCGTCGGCGTTATAATAATCATTATCTCTGTGCTACCTACTTATTCTGAATCGAATTACAAACTTACGATAGACATGCCGATGGAAATGGAGTTTTAGTAAATCATAGCAACATTTTACTAAAAATAGTTAGGTAAATATTAAGTTAACTATCATAATAATTATTCTATAAAATTAAAGACTTATTTGTTTATACCGCTTTGTTAGTTTGGTTTTTACGCAATTTCTAGTATTATTTGATCACTAGACGCAACTTAACTAAATCTGTTTCAAAGGGCCTGAAACCTAGTTCGGCAATAGGCACAGTTGTGATTAGGTTTGCCACCTTTATTTTGAACAAATAGATACTCCATTTTACTATCTTAGGTAAAAAAGTACATGATCTGAAAATAAAGTATTACTTATTTAACCTGCCTTTTGGTTACCATATTTTTGTTGATGCTAGATGAAATCTAACAAATATTTATTATTAAGGAAAGTCGTAATCAGATTTTTACAAAATATGTCTATATTAAGATAGATAAACAATTGATTTTATTCAATTTAGGGAATCTTTATAGCGTTGCTTTAAGTTAACAATTAAATAAAACCTGAAAAAGCGGACATAGGTAAAATAAAGTATCTCCACGTCCTTTATTTCCTACTAAAGTATAAATTACGTTTACCCGAAATCACGTACAATACTTTACTATAAAGTACCTACGGTTGGCAACCCCAGTTGTGTTTTTTGTGAATTTCATATCCCTTGATGAAATACGCGACGATCAAGTAAATCGTGCTAACTATCGTTTAAAGGAAGGTAGTTCGTAATAACGATACCGATTCATGAGCAGCAGTTATTAGTAATATTCCTGAAATGTGTTTCGTTTTCAAGCATAGATAAGTAGGGTTGCCAATTGCCATATATGTTCAAACCAAAATCGACAAAATTTAGTAAATTTCCGAAATTGTAAAACAGCGTAGCTTAGAATTTACGCTACTTGCCTAGAACGTTACTGTGTTAGTTCACTCCGTATTATTAATCTTGAAACCTAGTTCAAAGTGGCTTTCTCATATATTTAATATCAGATTTCTCAAGATAAAATTATTTATAAATTGCCTATAATAATTGGCAAAAGCTACAAATCGCTTTACTTGGTCAGAATTTTTTTTTGGATCCGGTAAAACGCCGTTTGAAGATATTACATGACCTAAATATAGCATCTCTTTCACACTTTCACATTTTATGGGGTTTAGCTTTAAATTAGTTTTACAAATTCAGTCTATCAAATGGGCATTTTCCGTAAACAATTAAATCATCTAAGTAAACTAAACATTTATCAAATGTTAACCCAGCCATTGCCATATTCATCATCCTAGAAAAGTAATTTGGACTTGTCTTAAGTTCCATTGGCATTCTAGTCATCTGGAACTGTCTAGGACAAAAAGCTATAAGTATACTTTCTACTGCTTTCATCGTGATTGAGGGTCGATTTTTCAATCGTCAGATAACCTTTATCTGGGGAATATGTTTGACATTTTGACAGCTTTTTTATAGAAAGTATGTCATACCGCCGTATGCCATATTTATTCTTAAGATAAAAGTTATCTGACGATTGAAAAACCCGCCCTTAATTAAATAAATCCTTGATATAAATCAAGATGGGTAAAATAAATACAACCGGAAAGTGAATTAAGAATATCTAATATATTAGGTAGCGGAAATTTATTATCCTGGAAAGGGGCCTAAAGCGGATACGATAAGATTGAGGCAGAAAATCAGTAGCTTGTTAATCGATGTTAATGTAAACTTTTAAACAAACGTATAGTAGTTAATTGCGTATAAAACCGTCAATAAAAATTTAAGATCGGTTGATAAATAATAAAGTTATAAGCAAATAAGTAAAATTTTAGGAAAAACTGCTTTGCCCTAAGGGGGAGCCTAAAGCGGTTTTTGGTATCGGGCAAAGCGCACAAACCAAAGAAATGAAAGTAAAGTCATATAATCTTTATTACTTGTAAGAAAAAGGAACAAGTTCCAAGTCCCCAAATAAAAATAAAAGTTCTCTAAATCAATTATGTTTTAGTCTTTTAAAATCCACGATTAAGTTATTAATGTACTGTGAAGAAACATAACTATCTAGAATATAATAAAAATAAACTATACTTTAAACTTAATGGTATCCATTTATATTTGGTTTTTCTTTGAGATCAAACACTAGAAACTAAACACGTTACCTTCGTATTAAACAATCAATCGTAAATTATAACAAATATCATCTTATACTTAACATAAGAAATGTAACTCTAATTTCAATAATAACATTCAGTAGTTAAAACAGCCTTAGTCAGTTTAACTACGATATTGATTTAATATTCTTAAAATTAAATTTCGTGGCATTCATCACAATAATAAGAGCCATGTCCTATAAAGTCTGTGCATGCTTCATGAGCCCATCTTTTACAATCTCCACATTGTATCCGATGAGAGAAAGGTAATGACGGGGTGAATCGTGGCTGTGGAAGATCAGCCATGATTTGTTGATACTGTGACTGTTTGAAGCATTGACAATTAACGCATGATCTTAACTTCCTTTTGACAGTACGGATTCCGCTAACAATCCAATATTTGTCTCTGATGTACGAGAGTGTCAGACGCGGGCCTCCATGTAAAGTAGTCATATGAGCCTGGTCAATGATTAAATCTGTGAGACGACTATGGCTTGATAATATGATGGGATGTATTGATGAATCTTTGATGCACGCGTCTTTAAGTCGTCCACCTACTCTTAGAATACCGTGTTCATCCAAAAAAGGATTTGAACATGCTATTTTACTTTTAGAATGCACGTATCCCCTTTGATTGATAGATATAATGTCTTCATGAAATTCGCGTAATTGACTATCCTTGATAATTATATTCATCGCATAGACCATCTCTGCTAATGACAATATATTACAGCTTGAAGTGTGCTTACCTCGTGACTGCATAACAAATCGTAATATCCAAGCCACTATTTTTATAATAAGTCGTATATAAATGAATATTTCATTTATACACGACTTATTCTGAAACGATAGGTGAGACTGACCTAGAAAGTAGCTCTGTAACATTTTTATTTTTATTTATTATTCCATTCTGCTTAAATTCAGTTATAGTATTATAATACGCTGTGTAATATTGCAATACGCGTGTGTAAACGTTATCAAAACAATAAACTCAAGTGTTAAAAAGATATACAAATATTAAATAGTGTACTGTAAAAAGAAGAAAATATTCAATAAAGTAATGTAAAACGCGTAAAACAATACAATATAGACATAAACAATACAATTTGAAGTTAACAAAGTGCAAAAACAGTGACGATTTAATAGAAAAGTGCTAAACTATACTCGAACAAATATTTGGAATGTGGAAAAAAATCCTGAGCAATGAGTCATTTCAACTGATTTGCTCTGTTCAAAAATTACACAACTTTATCAAGCAAAGCAAAATTTCAAGTATAAATATAACAGTCGTCGTGACGCAGTGAGTAAGGAGGTTACACCAGTGCAAGAGCCGCAAGATGAAACCTCAGTGGTAACTCTGGAGCACTTTTTGTACGAAATTTGTGTTAAAGTATATTTGATAGCATATTTAAATACACAATCGCTGTTAAATAAATAGTCTGTAGTAAGTAAACATTTCAAGGCATAATTTAAAAGTGAAGTTGCCTAGCAGGCTCCAACAGAGTGCGTGAATACACTCAAATAACAAATTGATCAGGCAATATGAATGACAACGTAACTTATTGTCGAAAACTGTGTAAAACCGGCTCTTTGAATGATCTTACTGACATAACGCATATTAATGAGTGTAACAACTCGTTGACACGACTATGCGAAGCATACCAGATAGTTACTTACGCAATAATAGTGATGTATTAAACGATTTAGCCGAACAAGTTAAAACACTTTCGGAACAACTAATGAGTCCCCACCAGGAAATAGAAAATTTGAACAGCGAAAACATACGCCTAAAAACCGATCTTTCAAACACATTGAAGACACTCGACAAATACAAAAAAATATGCACAACGCCAGATAGAAAAAAGAATATTACTCCAAGAATGTCAGGTAAAAAAAACAATATCTCAACACATCACATGTTCAATCGAGGAACGAATTGAAATTAGTGTGCATAATAAAAAGACACAGACTTCTGAGCCAAAAACTCCAAAGAAGAATAAAAGCAGCTCTATGAAGACCAAATTTACACAGACCTGTAAAGCTGTAGATGATTGTACATTCCTCGTTCAAAGCAGTCAAAATGAGGTATTATCAAAACAATATCCTTCACTGGTCATTCAAAAACATAATATGTGTATTTTAAGTAGCGAAACTACGAATAAACTTTATACAATAAGCCAAAGAACAGATTTATGTAATTTTAACATATGTCATTATCGTATGCCTAGATGTGGATTGAAACATCTTTTAACAAATATTGATAAAAAAGTACAAAATTTCACGTATTCTGGTTACTGCATTATCTTTATTGGGTAAGAAGATTTTAGGAAAACACATAATTACATAGAATTAGTAACGTTTGTCCGTGAAAAGTTACAATCTATAACACACACAAATTTTATAGTATGTCTTCCAACTTTTAAATACATGGACAATAAAAATATAATGTTCAATAGTAGAATAGATACATTTAATAACTTAATTTTTATCGATATCGAGACACATAAATATGCATATATTTTGGACTCAAATTTGAACCTTCCATACACATATAATACTTACAGTCAAAGGGCTTAAATATAATTTTATTTGATTTGCAAAACTTTATCCTCAACTTATACAATTTATACATGACGGATATGATGTCCAACAGTTCTCAAGAAAAACAACATGTCTTACAAACTGACATGCAGTTGCAAAGCAATTCTCCGTTTTTTCTATAGTAAGTATCTTTATATTCTTCACCAAAACATAGCAGGATTTGTGAACAAATCTGAATTACTTACGGTTAGGTTAGAGGAACTTTGCAATGATAAAATGTGTATAGATATTGTCTGTATCACCGAACATATTGTGCAGACAGATTGTGAAAATTTATTGTATTTACCAAATTTCTGCCCAGCTGTCTTCTTTTCAAGAAACATAAAACGAGGAGGTGTCTGTATTTTCGTTCGAGCAGGACTCCACTACCGGGAATTAAGAGACATAGCGAAACAATCTGTTACAGGTGTTATTGAATGCTGTGGCATAGAATTGGTTACCCACAATATCGTCATTGTATGTGTGTATAGAATACCTAAACATAACTAAAACTGGATGCAATATTACGCAAATTATGTTCATATAATAATAAAAATATAATATTAACTGGAGATTTCAATATCGATGTACTTAAAAGAAATAAATCAACATTAGAGTTTGAATATTTTCTCGGGCAATATAATCTTAAACTTGCTCTTAATAAAGCAACTAGATTATGCAGTAACTTTGCATCGACAATTTTGCACACTCATTCCGCCACGGGTGGAAAGCAGATATAACGGATTTGGTTCTCTCTGACCATACGTCGCAATTACTTAAAGTACCCGTCAATAAAAAATGTACTCTACAATTTTGGAAAACTAAAAAGCAAGATATCTCAGCACAAAACTTAGAGATTTTAAAGGTTATTTAAAGTGTTTTTCTTTTATGGAAGTATATAAAGCCAAAAATGCAAATGCATCCTATGAACATTTTATAGATGACTTTTTACTACTATATCGCCTATGCTTTCCTATAAAAACTATAAAGATAAAACTAATAAAAAAAGGAAATGGTTATCTCGTGGAATTAAGCTCTGTAGTAAAAAACAAAGACAATTATTTTGGATTTACAGACTTAGCCCTAACGCAAAAAACAGACTAGCTTTCAAAAAATATTCTGATCTCTATAGGAAAATCATCAAATTAACCCAGAAAGCCATTATATTAATTCTTCACAAAATAAATCAAAAGCAGCACGGCAAGTAATAAATAAGTCAAGACTTTGTATGCCTCTTGAGCCAATTTTATTTTTAAAAAAGACATTGACAAATCCAACTACTATTGCAAATGAATTTAATAAATATTTTATTAAGGAAATTGAAAATAACATTCGAATTAATAGGACATAAACTTATAAACATATTACTGAAAGCCAGCCGTTGCAGTCGTTATTTATGAGACCAGTCACATGTGATGATATAATTAAGATTATCAGCGGCCTTAAAAACACGAATACTGTTGGACATGATGGCATAGCAACTAAGGTGATAAAATATGTTAAGGACCTGATAGCACCGCTACTTTCGCATATAATAAATGTTTGTATTGCTGATGGTACATTTCCAACTAGTTTAAAAAAGTAATTATTAAGCCCCTATTTAAAAAAGATGACAGAACTGATGTTAAAAATTATCGGCCAATCGCAAAAATTCCTATATTTTCAAAAGTGATTGAGAAAGCTATTTATAATCCTATATATGCTTATTTCGAAAAATTTACTTATTCTGCAATTAACAAAAAGGGTTCAGAAAAATATCAATATTAATATGGCAATATATGATCTGCTTTCCAGTGTCTTAACGTCTATGGATAAAAGAAATCGTGTCTGTGCTATATATACAGATATGACGAAAGCTTTTGATTTTGCGGGTCATAAAATTTTGATACAAAAATTATATTACTATGGTATTAGGGGAAACGTCCTAAATGTTATAGAATCTTATCTGAGTAATAGATTGCAACACACAGAGATTACTAGAATTTGTCCAATAACTAAATTAGAAACAACTTATATGTCCACAGCTAGGCAAATAAAATACGGCATACCACAGGGAAGCGTTTTGGGGCTCCTGCTTTTCTTGATATATATCAATGACCTCCCAAAAATCATAGATCACAAAACTGTACTATTTGCAGACGACTGTACGGCTATTGTAGAATGCAATACTTCAAATAATTAACCACTTGACATTAATAATTCTTTAACAAAATTAATTAATTAGCTTAATGACAATAATCTTGTAATCAATCTCAAAAAAACCAAAGTTATGCACTTCCACCAGCGACTTGTAAATGCTCCTATTAAAATTACTTATAAGGATACCCAAATAGACGAAGTTAGTAATACAACATTTTTAGGTATAATTATAGATGATAAATTGACTTGGAAACCACATATTATGGAAGAAATCTGTAAGAGACTAAGCAAATCAGCGTATCTACTCTTGCAAATATAAAAAAAGTAAATATTGATACACTACTAGCAGCATATCACGGATTAGTTGCCTCCGTTTTGCGATATGGTGTCATTTTTTGGGGACAATCGACAAATAGGGAATTAGTGTTTAGAGTCCAAAAGAGATGTATACGATCAATGTGTGGATTAAAAACAACCGACAGTTGCATTCCTTACTTTAAAAAGTTAAGAATACTACCTCTAACTTCATTGTACATTTTTGAAACTGCACTATTTGTTAAAAACAATCCACATCTTTTCTAAAAAAGTAGCCACAATAAAGCGAAACCCAACACGTTCACAATACATCAATACTCTGTGTCATGTGAATTGTAAAACAGCATTATTAAAAAAAAGTTTGTTTGGTACTGCTCCACAAGTATATAATAGAATACCGAATGCAATAAAATGTATGCCAGTACAAAAGTTCAGAAAATTCTTATTTGACCTGTTAATTGAAAAGTGTTATTATAAACTAGACGAGTTCTTAAATGATAAATTTGATTGACTACATTGATATTAGCTGTATGTAGCTATCCGAGAATGATACGTTATTACACATCTTTCGTTCTAACTGTCTAAATTGCGTGACTGCCTTTGTTTTAGAATTGCCGACCTTTATTTTGTATTCGATTTTCATGGGTATGCCGACTTCGTATCTACCAGTAATAATAATAATAGGTAATAATAATATTCTACCACATACACACAACCCAACCAGCCCAAACTAAGCAGAGCTTGTACTATGGGTACTAGACAATGGATAAACATACATATATACTTCTTTTTGTAAATACATACATATTATACATAGAAACACCCAGACCAAGACAAACATCCGTGTTCATGCACACAAATATTTGTCTTGTGCGGGAATCGAACCCGCGATCTCAGGCGTGGCAGTCGGTTACACTAACCACTACGCCATCGAGGCCGACTTGTCCAGTGTCTAAACGAGAGTAGATTGCCGATAAAACTCTTCACAATACTGCTTTTCATTAGTTAGAGATGATGATGTATCGACGTCCTCTATCGCCCAATATTTCGCTAAGTCATTTGTTACGATATGACAGTTAAATGTGCGAACGTTGCCAGACAGGATCCATCCGAGGGCAGTCTGTTGCGCAATTGGCGCTTGCACGGGCCCCTTGATAAAACCATCCATGATGATTTGCGAATATGTACTGACATCCAATAGAATATCAATGGGTTACGAAACGTTGTACTCTGGGTCAGCTAATTGAAGATGTTGGATATGAGGCCATGATTGCATTTTGAAGGGCATATTAGGCAACGAGTTAGCGACCTTCGATAGAACTAGTGCCTCGGTAGTAAAATTAATATCACCGTATATCGATTGACAATCAATAGACACCTGACGTTTACTCTGCCTAGCACCTGAACCTATACCAGAGACGGATGTGTTATATCGTTGCCGCTGCAACCCCAATCGTTGTACAGCGTTTTCCGATATTAATGATATTTGTGATCCCTGATCCAGAAGAGCCCTAAGGGTTATATAAGTGCCGTCAGAAGATCTGACTTTAATTGATTGTGTAGTCAATAATAACTCTTCGTCATCGCCTGCAACGTAATTAGTAGTAGGCTGCTTGTATACTAATTTTGATGATGACGGAGTTGATATAGATGATGATGTTGATGATGAAGTAGCCTGAGTAACAGACTGTGATGATAAACACGCGTCATGGAGTATGGTATTATGATCACCTTGGCAGGTATTGCAACGTTTTGTCAAAGTGCATTGACTTCCATCGTGACTAATAAGACGGTTTTGACAAATGTTTGATTTCATCACTGCCCTCAATTTCACATCTGATTGCATACTCATGATTTTTTTACAAGAAAATAAATTGCGCGCGTGATGTGAATTGCAAACAGAGCATTTAGAAGATTGCGTAATGATGGCCTGATAATTTTTATTATGACTATTATAATTTGTATTATGATAGCACTTTGAAAGGTTTAGGGTTCGCTTAATTGATTTATTGAATGATGCGGGTTCCTTATGAATTTTTTGAATGGGCTCCAGAGCAGTAAACTTTCTTTCAAGAAAGGTCATCAACTCGTCTAATCTTGGTAATTCGCAAGGTGCCTTACGTGCCTCCTTGTAGTCGGCGTAAGTTTCAGGATCTAATTTTTCGCACAATAAATAAACAAGTAAGTAATAGGTCCCACGTATTCGTGTAAACACCGAGATTGTAAATCGCGTGAATACATTCGGTTGTGATATCATATAATCGCTTTATTTCAAATGATGATTGCTTTTGAATGATAGGCTGATTGAGGAACAATCCAATTTGATTTGTGAAAAGAATCTGATTGTTATTGTAGCGATGCAATAATATACCCCAGGCAGTGTCGTAGTTTTCTGACGAAATGTGAAGATGGTAAATGAGACGCTCTGCTTCACCCTTAAGCTTTTGAACGCCAACGTCGGCTATACTCGACATGCGCAAGCGTGCCCTGTGCGCCAACGTCGTCTATACTCGACATAAAACAGGGCACAGAAATATACAAAATAAACATATTATTACAAAATAATCATTACTTTTCTGTATTTTATTGATCTAACTTAAAAATTGAATCCCCAATTATTACTTAATTGTACACAGCAAATAAAATTTGCATATTAGTTATTCAAATATTTGATCATAAAAACAATATATTAATATATAGATTTTCGGGCTTGGCGTACAGGACATGGAGCTGGCGTTATGACGTGGCGTTCAAAAGGTTAAGCTTTCCCTTAAGGTGCTGCATTTTCTGAGCCTTAGTGATTGAATTATTATTGTGAATTGTCTCGTTAAACAAGTCATAAAAGGTTGGCCACTGTGTAAAGTTGCCGCTAAATGATGGAATTTTAAGCTGCGGTGTTGATTTTTCTAAATGAGTCGAGATTTTCTTATTTAATTTACGCTTAATATTTTTGTAGGCTAATTCGTTACGACTAAACTCTTCGTCGTATGATATATCTCCACCAACAAGTATATGATCTATTAGCAAATGTTGAGCATCGATGATTTTCGACTTAGCTTGGACATTTTTGAGCTCATCTTCTAATGCCCACTTATCTGTTATCTACCTGTATGCTCTTAATGAGACGATTTAATGCTCTAAAACTAGCGCGTTGCAGCGATAACAACTCATCTAACTTTTCGTCTGGTTGGGTGGACTTTGCTGATTTACCGTAAGATGATAAAAGATTACGAGTAGATTGATGACAGTCCCTACCCTTTTCATATATTTGTTCAGAAAAATACACAAATGCTTTACTCTTATGCTCAGAAAGTGTTTTATGATCAACCACGAACTCTCCCCAGAGATTGTCTAATGTGTCTAACCGTTTCTTTACGTATTCGGTCGTTTTACGAAATTCCGAGTCTTTGTTGAAGTTGATTCTTATCGAAGAGATATTCGAGATGATATCAGATTGGCGAGCAGCGAGAGATTCCATGATAAGAGTAAAAGGAACAGTCTTACTTGGTAAATGATGATCCACGTATGATGTAACGGCTATCTGCACCTGCAGCTCCTTGCCTGACAATCGATAGCGGACGCTGATTCTTTCGCTGTCGGGTGATTAGAGCTCTGCAGAACCCGATGAGGATGATGATTACGCGTACGGTCGTGCGTAGCCCCACGAAATGAGTCACACGTGATTGATGACGAAACCGTAAGTCCACGTCACGATTGGGATAGATAAATAAAAGCGGCCGAGTTGAATGTTTGATAAACACTGATTTTATTGCATTAATATTTAATATTGTAATGTAGGTTACATACAACTAATTGATTTAGCCATATAAAATTTTACTACGTGTGCAGAATGCACGGCGTGTGAGAAGCTAAACTAATGTACGGTTCCGTACACATGTCTTATGAAATAAATGATGTGTTGTATCAGCATTCACGAGTTTCATTCAACTCTTGTCCCAACATCATAGTAGTAAATTTATCAAAATTAAGTTACGAGAAATCTACTTCTTATTATTTTATATTAGTGCACCGCCATCTATTACGATACAACTAAACTACTTAACAGTTCTTGTTGCGATTGCCGTTAGATGGCATGGAGTATATGCATTTTTGCAGCTCACTGTGCCAATGTAAGCATTCGGGGGAAGAGCTATGATTACTTTTTTTTTTTTTTTTAATATAATATTCTACCACATACACACAACACTATCTAGTCCAAACTAAGCAGAGCTTGTACTGTGGGTACTAGACAATGGATAAACATACATATATACTTTTTTTTTGTAAATACATACATATTATACATAGAAACACCCAGACCAAGACAAACATCCATGTTCATGCACACAAATATTTGTCTTGTGCGGGAATCGAACCCGCGATCTCAGGCGTGGCAGTCGGTTATACTAACCACTACGCCATCGAGGCCGACAAACTTTTGGTGACGAGGTGGATGGGAGGGTTGATAATTGCAAAATATCTGCTTACGTACCGCTTGAACCGCCCCGAAACAAACAGTTACACATAATCCTGTAGGGGTGAGCGTAGTCACACAAACCACGCACACAAGTATATTCTATAACCTATTTAAGTGAATGCAACGTTATTATAAGGAGCACTCTCTCGTACGCTGTCGCGTCGTAATCGCTGTAAACAATAGTGAATAAACAGTGCACAGTTTTTACATGAACTTCTTACGTTCACATATCCCAAGGAGTACCTAAAGTGGTGACCCCGACCTGCGAACCTTAAACAAGTTAGCTTAAACATTTTCGGCAAAACCGTGAAAACCGTGAAATTCGCTCAAAATGACTACCGCACCTCCCACAACGGCATCTGAAATCACAGCAATAACCTTGACCCCCAAGATCCCCGAATTTTGACGGATCAGCCCAGAGTCTGGTTCATCAGGACAGAAGCAATGCTGGCACCACAGAAGTTGTCGGAGGAAGCCAAGTACGACATAGTTGTGTCAAAATTAAGTAAAGAAGCCATACAGCAGGTTACTAACATATTGATCGAGCCCCCTGCAGTGAAACGCTTCGATGCACTCAAAGTTCGTTTACTACAAATATACGAGGAGTCAGAGAACAGACAGGTCCAGAAGTTGATAAGCGAGATGGAGCTCGGTGACCAAAAACCGTCACAGCTTCTGCGCCGCACGCGAGAGCTCGCGAAGGGTGAAGTACCAGACGACACACTTCGTATATTATGGCACGGTCACTTACCCAGCACGACTCGGGCAGTCTTGGCCGTATCTGAAATAAAAGAATTAGAGAGACTCTCTACAATCGCCGACAAAGTTTTTGGGACAACACGCGTCGCACAATAGCTCAACGAGGTGTCCCAACAGCAGCTTTCTACGCACCCAGAACTATCCCCGAGTTCCAAGGACACTGAAACCATCATGGCTGAGATCGCGAAGTTGATTTTCAAGATCGAACAGTTGGAACGAGGCAGACCGCCCTATCGGCCCCGATGGAATAACAACCGCTCGCGATCAGGATCCCGTGCTCGCAGCCGCGACGCTTCGGTACCGCGACGGACCCCAGAGAGCTATGACTGGCTTTGCTACTACCACAACAGATTTCGCGCCAGGGCAAGGCAATGTACGGAACCCTGCGCATGGAAGGCACCAAAGAACCAGGAAAACTAAGTGAGGCGCAGACAACGGCGGAGCTCGGTGCCATCTCCTTGTCGCCGCCTACGCATCATGGACAGGAACACCGGACTATATTTTTTGATAGACACTGGCGCAAACATATCCGTTTTACCGGTGAATAGAAAATATTACAATCGCGAAATCTTTAGTAAAATATCGCAAGATGGGTCAAAATATATTCAATCTGGAAAAATTGGTTGGAAGAGAAAACTTCGCAACGTGAAAATTCAGTATGAAGACATATTTGGAACACGAAGACTTGTGGTGCTGCGTCGAACGTCCCAATGATAAGCCTGTAGATGCAAGTAAAGACGTGAAGGCGAAGTCAAAGCTGATATTGTTGTTGGACCCACAAAATTACGTGCATGTTCAGGAATGCAAAACTGCAAAACAAGTATGGGATAGTTTACAAAAGGCTTTTGATGACAATGGTTTAACTAGAAGAGTAGGTCAACTCAAAGACCTGATAAATACTACACTGGAGTCGAGCAATAGTGTTGAGGACTATGTAAGTAAGATAATGAACACGGCTCACAAACTGCAGAATATTGGATTTGATTGAACTTATAGTCCTCCACGTCATTTGAAACAAGATTACTATAGTCATATAACATTGAGGTCAACACCATCACGGAATAAACAAAATGAGGCACAAATTGAAAAGCAGGGCCTACTGCGTTTGTTTACTGATTCGACCGACCCACAGACAGTTGAGGAAGCACTCACATCGCCTCAAGCTGTAGAATGGAAGAAGGCCATGGACGAGGAATATACTTCCCTAATAAAATATAAAACATGGACTTTGACTGATCTCCCTCTAGGAAAAAAGGCTCTTTCGTATAAATGGGTGTTTAAAACAAAAATTTATCAGAGTGGGAATGTTCAGAGACACAAGGCGAGGCTTGTTATAAAAGGTTATGCTCAAAGATGGGGCACAGATTATGAAGAAATATACTCACCAGTTGTCAGGTACACAACTATACGCTACTTATTTGCTTTAGCAGCCAGGTATGGATGCTGTGTCTGCCTTACTGCAAGGAGATATTGACAGAGACATTTACATGCAGCAGCCAGAAGATTATAAGCATGAATCTCAGGTGTGCATGCTACGTAAATCTATATACGGACTAAAGCAGGCCAGACTCTGGAATTTGAAATTAAACTCTGTCCTACATGAGTTAGGCATGACACAATCGAAAACAGATCCGTGTGTCTATTATAATGCAGAAAAGAATACTTTTATAGCTATCTGAGTGGATGATTTACTTCTAATTACTGCAGAGGAAAACACAAAAAGTATTTTCAAACAGAAACTACAAGGACACTTTGAAATGAAGGACATTGGTCGAGCAAGTCAATGTGTTGGTCTTCACATAACCAGAGATTCCCCATCTCTGGTTATGTGAAGACCAAAAGTGTTGCTAGATCAAAAAAAAATATAACAAATATATTAGCAAGATTTAAAATGTCAGCTTGTAAACAGGTGCAAACACCATTTGAGGTTGGTATGAAATTTAGTAATAAAATGGAAGGGGGTAAAATTACTGACTGTCCATATCAACAAGACATCGGTTCTTTACTGTATGTGGCTTAAGGTACCAGACCTGATATATCATTTGCAGTAAACACACTGAGCAGATTTAACAAAAACCCTACAGCTGCACACTGGACTGCGGTGAAAAGAATTTTTAGATATCTTCAGGGTACCAAAGACTTGAAGTTCCTATATACCAAGGATGGTAATGAGAAGATCACAGGATATTGTGATGCTGATTGGGCGAGTGATGTGCGATAGGAAGTCGTGCACGGGTTACATTTTTTTGTTGCAGGGTGGTGCAATATCTTGGCGGTCACACAAGCAGCAGACTGTAGCATTGTCCACCGCTGAAGCTGAATACATGTCGATGTCTTCGGCGGCGCAGGAGGCACTGTGGCTACAACAACTGCATGCAGAACTCAAGCAGGAACAGAGCAAACCACTTGTCATATTTAGTGATAATCAAAGTGCTATAAAATTATCCAGTAATGATTGTTACTTACCTAGGTCAAGACACATTGACATTCGCTATCATTTTCTCAAAGATCATGTAAATAATTTAGAGATAAAGTTTAGTTATGTTAAGGGTGAAGAAATGATCGCTGATAATTTAACTAAGGGCACTACTGCCGATTAACACTTGTATTGTGTAGCGAAGATGGGGTTGCGTCCCAAGGGAGGGTGTTAGTGTAATGGAACGCATTCAAAATAGTTTCTTTTTTTTATGCACCGTTGGCGTTGTTGTCGCAACTTCAAATTTTCTTTCTCAACATAATAAACTATCTAATTTTATAATTCGATTACGTTTAATTACCACAACCACGCAATATTCTATATTCCTTTACGGCGAAACCCCGCGTAGAATAAAGCATTTGCTATACATTAGCGAATTTACAACGGACTTAGGACACATAAGCGGTAACAATAACATCGTGGCAGATTCACTATCGCGGGTTGAAACGATCGATTGTCCTAGAGAGTAACTGGAACGCTACGCGCCTAGTATCGCCTAAAGAATTTTCTCCCATCTAAGACAAAAATAATGCTTATGCAGGCCTTGATATTTCCCTTAATTGACTATGGAGATCTATGTTACTATGACCTGAATACAGATCTACTCAATAAATATGATCAACTTCTAAATAACTGCATTCGATTTATTTATAATCTAAAATATGACCATATATCATCTTATAGATCCACTTTAAAATGGTTACCCATTCGTCAACGCCGTAGTTTGCGTGCCCTTACAGTATTATTTTCTATTCTAACCTTACCAAATACACCGACTTATTTAACCTGCCGTTTCATAAATCATGATAGAAATCTTCGTTCTTCCAATAACCTCCTTTTACTTTGTCCCTCCCATACATCTGGTTTTCTGCATTCTTCTTTCTTCGTCCAGTCCGTTATACGTACTATGGAATGCGCTCCCTCACGAAATCAGGATGTCCACAAACCGTTACACTTTCAAGGTAAAAGTACGTGCTCTTCTCCTTTACAGTTTATCAGATTCATCTCATCAATAATATAATACGGTATGTATGTATCTATCTATGTATTATATTTGTGTATATTTTATTTAGATAATTAATATGTTTATTGGTATGTAGGTATATATTTTGTTATATATCGTTACTATTACGATATTCTTTAGTATATGTTTAGTATATGTAAGTGTACTTATGTATATTTCATGCTAATATATGCACATACTACTTTTTGTCTCTGCATCACCCAATGGTTGACTGGTAGATAATGCCTGTAGCATTAAGTCCGCCGATGTACTATTATGTGCATAAAGTTTTAAATAAATCAATAAAATACCTACATTATTAAAAAGTAAGGGTACCTACTCTATTAAAAAGTAAGGGAACCTACATTATTAAAATGTAAGAGTACCTACATTATTAAAAAGTAAGGAAACATTGTTAACAAATAAAACTATATTTGTCTTTTTAAAAAGGTTTCCTTAATAATTTGTATGATATTATCAGTAACAGGTATTGCAGCAATTACCAGCCATATGCATCTAGTTCCCAGCCGTAATCGATCGGCCACCATACATTGTAAGGTTTCGTATTTGCTTCGACTGAACTCAAAGTAGTTCCGGTATAGCCGGGTCTACGAACCTTCCTTATCGCATGCTGCCTCTGTAATCTCTTCTTCTTCAATTTTTCGACAGTCTCCTCAGCCTCTTTTAATTCCTGCAAATAATAATAATATTAGCCCTGTATTAAACTGTCCCAATGCTGGGCACGGTCCTCTTCTAAGTGTGAGCGGGTTCTCCGCGGGTTGGCAAACTACACATATCTTCAAGAATATTATGGGAAGCTTTCAGACATGCAGGTTTCCTCACGATGTTTTCCTGAAAGCGAGCGATAATTAACTATTTACTGCGCACATAACTTTGAAAAGTCAAAGATGCGCACTTTGGGTTCGAACTCGAGAACTCTGCGTGGCAGTCCAACGGTTTCCTATTAGGCTATCGCTATATTGCTGCAAATGTAAGCGTTTAATTGCATCTTTTCAAACACAGACGCTTTTCTTCATACAAAGCGGCAACTTCGTATTAAAACTCCTATTATTTAAAGTTAATTTTATCTATGATTTATACTGGATGTAAGGGGTAGCGTACCGAAAACCAAGACGTCTTCTTGATAAGTTGGATAGAAGCGCATAAAAATAAAAGTTTTAAGCACATGTTCGTATTTCCTTTATACGCTATCCTTTATTACAAGTCTAGAGATGGGTAGCGAGCGAGCGAGATAAAAAATAGCTAGCTTCTTTAGATTCATTTCACTCCCAATCGTTCACTCGCTCGCTATATAGCTCACTATAGCTATAGCTCACTCTTAAGTAGCTCAGAGCGGCCAACCGGCAATCGATCCGCGCTACCGAGCGACTCATACGATTTGCTTCGACAATATTCGGCACACTTCGTGTCATATCGTTAGCTCTTTTCAACGATAGCTCTATGTCGCTGTAAATGCAACTTTAATCTATGTAGATTTACAGTACTAAGCCTGTGTTAAAATATGAAGGAAAATTCATGACTTTCGCAATATTAATGAACTAAAATTCAAGCATTATTGAATCTTGGGTGATTAAAAGAAATATGTTTTAATGTTTTTGTTAAGTATATTGTTTGTCTACTTGTGGTATAATATATGTCATAACATAAATAAACATTAAGAAAGAGTGTAGACGTTCAAAGAGCGATTGAACTATCGGTCGCTTTCGATTCGAGTAAGTCAAATGTATTAAGAGCTACTGAGAGTACTGAGCTATAGAAGAGCTAAAGAGCTAATAGAGTGATATAGCTATTTAAAGTGAAAGAGCTACTCGTTCTCTTTCTTTTGTGTGAACTAATTCGCGCAAGTCTAATTACAAAACACAGAGAAGACATAGATTATACACTTTAGAAAAGAACCACAGATAATAAAGAACAAATCAGTGTTGCCAAAGTTGCTACTTCAATACTCCCTCTCAATTTTGGCATTCTTATAAATCTATTGTAAACCTAACAAAGTTCATAATTAAACAAACTTAATCACATCTAGATCCTTTGTCATAGTATCAGCTATCTGTTCCTCAGTAGGAACATAAATTAGTTTAAAAATATTCTGTCTGATCAAATCCCTAATAAAATGATGCTTTATATCAATGTGTTCGGATCGTTTTGTCTCTGTTGTTATTGCCATTTTAATTGCAGATTGATTGTCTTAATTTCTCATACTCTCTATCAATTGCTTTACAAATTTAAACATGAAATTTTTATTGGTTAATATTAAATAAATGTGAAATGTGATGAGTGATCGAAGTCACCTAGTAAGCAAACAATGCCTATGACAGGTGACTACGCTCTTCCATAGCTAATAAAAACTAAAACATTAAAATAATAATATTACTTAAAATAATAATTATAATTTGTACTTAATACGTGAACTTAAATTCTTTGGTACTGCGAACATACTTAATCACAGAATAATTCAGTATAGTAACTTAACGTTTATAATCATTCTCACTATAATCTGTGTATGTGTGTGTGTGTTTGTGTGTGTGTGTGTGTGTGTGTGCGTGTATAAGTTAGTGTTGTTGTTATAGTGTGTTGTAATAAAGACTCCGTTTCCTCATAACTTAAAGGTAGTAGAAAGTTAGTTATTACTTTTTTATTTTCTTGAAAGGTTTTAGTGTAAATATCTACGTTATTATTAATTTTATTGTAACGGGTGATTTTTTAAGAGGTATAGGATTTGATTTTCAAAAAAACACAAAAAATTTGAAAAATTTGATGAAATCTTTATTGGAATCGATAGAACGATCAATATAATTTAATATTTGAAGATGATTTCATGCAAATGCTGGCCGCGGCTCCGGTTTAGATGGCCCATTCGCAAGGCCCAATTTCGGCACACTCTCTCCAACATATCAGCCGGTATATCACGAATAAATGCTTCAATATTTGCTTCCAGTGCGTCAATCGTTGCTGGTTTATCCCTGTAGACATGAGCCTTAACATGGCCCCACAAGAAATAGTCCAAAGGCGTTAGATCACACGATCTAGGCGGCCAATTGACGGGCCCAAAACGTGAGATAAACTGTTCACCGAAGGCGGCTCTCAATTGGGCCATTGTTTCGCGTGCCGTGTGGCATGTGGCACCGTCTTGTTGAAACCACATGTCAGGCATGTCCAATTCTTCCATTTTGGGCAAAAAAAAATCGCCAATCATCACACGGTAGCGCTCGCCATTCACAGTAACGTTACGGCCATTGTCGTCTTTGAAAAAGTACGGCCCGATGATGCCACCGGCCCATAATCCACACCAAACAGTACATTTTTCGGGATGCAGTGGTAGCTCTTGCAATGCTTCTGGCTGGTCTTCACTCCAGATGCGGCAATTATGCTTATTGACATATCCATTCAACCAGAAATGAGCTTCGTCGCTGAACACAATTTTTCGATAAAAAAGTGGATCTTCCTCCAACTTTGCCAATGCCCATTCACCAAATGTTAGACGTTGAGGGAGGTCGTGTGGCTTCAATTCTTGCCCCAGCTGTATCTTGTAAGGTTTTACACCCAAATCCTTTCGCAAAATTTTCCACGTAGTGGAGTAACAGAGGCCCAATTGCTGCGAACGGCGGCGAATCGACATTTCACGGTCATCACTAACACTGGCGGATACAGCCGCAATATTTTCTTCGGTCCTCACTCTACGTATGCGTGTTCGTGGTTTAATGTCCAATAATGTAAACTGGGTTCGAAATTTAGTCACAAGCTTCCGAATAGCTGCCTCAGTAGGCCGACCAAACTGCCCATAAATTGGAAGAAGTGCGCGATGCACTCTCTTAACCGAGCATGCATTTTGATAGTAAAATTCAATAATTTGCAAGCGTTGTTCGTTCGTAAGTCGATTCATGGTTAAATTATAGACCAAACTGAACAAGTTTGACAATGACACAAGACACGATTCATGCGTGATCTGTCAAAAACAGTGTTGCCAAAAAGATACCAGCAAAAAAATCACCCGTTATAAAGTCTCAGAACGACTGTTATATTGTCTATTGGCAAATTATGTTTTTATTAGAGTACGAGCAATTATGTATTTTCTTTTTTTTGACGTAGTTGTTAAAGTTATTGGTTACATGTTTTTTCAAAACAGCATTGAGAATATAAAGCTTTCTTACTGATAGGACTTAAAATGCATTAGTTTTAACACGTTGAGCACATTCTAGTTCCAACATTTTTGTTTTACTCGCTCCTCCCCAGACAGGTATGCAGTAGGTTAGTATGGGCTGCGACAATGCTGTATAGATATCCTTAAGAATATTCCTTGAGGTGTTTTGAAGATAGAGCTGCTCTCCTGATACCACATGTCTTAAGGTTTGAAAAATCCAGATAAGTTTTCTTATTCTAGCAGTGACTTGATCAATATGGGAATGCCAGGACAGTCTCTGGTCAACCATGATTCCTAAATATTTTGCGTTCTCAATTTTATCTATAGCAGGACAGTCACAAGCGTCTGTATTAGTAGTCAATCTTTTACATGGGTGTATTTTAAGTTTAAAGTCGGAATTAGGTTGTTTGTGGTTTTGGATACTGTAGCAAATAAAGTTAGTTTTTAGTGTATTCAGTGTAAGAAGATTATGATTAAACCAATTTGCAACTAAGAACAGGCCATGTTCTGTATTTTCTTTTACAGCAGCCCATGTTTTCCCAGTAAAGACCAGCACAGTGTCATCAGCATAAGAAAAATTATGTGAGTTAGTAATGTTTAGACTACAGAGGTCGTTTATATATATTAGAAATAGTGTAGGGCCCAGCACACTTCCCTGTGGAACCCCATAAGACACTGTAACGTCTTCACTCGTATACTAATCAGTCTGACAATTTGCTTCCTTTCAGAAAGGTAACTGCTAAAGAGAGACAGCGCCATAGATCGTAAACCAATTTTTTGTAGTTTGTAGATTAGAATAGGGACAGAGACGGTATCGAAGGCTTTTTTCAGGTCTAAAAATACCGATAAGTATTTTTGACCCTTATCAACTTATTCGGTGACAATTTGAGTTAAGGCTATAACTGCGTCTTCGGTTGACTTACCACGCCTGAAGCCATATTGTGAGGGTGATAGAAGTTGGTATCTATTTAGGTAACTTATAAGTCTAGAGTTTAATAGTTTCTCCAATATTTTCGAGATGGCTGGAAGTACAGCAAATGGCCTATAATTACCGACGTCACCTCTGTCACCACCCTTGTACACAGGGGTAATAAAAGACTTTTTTAAGGGAGCTGGGAATAATCCTTGTTGAAAGCAGAGGTTAACTAGGTGCGTAATTACGGGAACAAGTTCATCCTTGCAAACTTAAGGAAAGCCATAGGAATGTTATCCCAGCCGGGAGCACTATTAGATTTTAAATTCATGAGGGTTCTTTCGACTTCATTAGTATCTGTTTCCTGTAAAACAAAGGAGTTGGCCTGAGGCAAGTTACTGTTAATAAGAGTATTTTTTGTTAATTTGATGTTGGTTTGTATGTGATCGGCAAGATGTTTTCCTATGTTTGCAAAGTAACTATTTATAAAATTGACAGACTCAGAAGGATTACTTTTAAGGTTGATCAGCTCTTTATTATTATCTCGTGGTTTATTAGAGTAAGTTATATCTTTTATATTTTTCCACAATAATTTGCTATTTTTTACTGACTTAGCCAGTAACTCTCTTTCATATTGTCGTTTAAGCTTTTTAATAAGGTTGTTGCAATAGTTTCTATAACGAAAGTAGGTCACTTTTAGAATCTCATTGTTCAATCTTCATTCCTATTTCTAATGCAACGTAAAATACCAGGTGTAATCCATGGCTTTAGTGAGCGTTGACTTTTAGGAATAGTTTTGTTAGTGGTGCTGGCTTTTACGCATTCAGTAATTTGAGCTATCAGGTTCTGTGTCACAGTGGTAGGGTCATTACAGAATAGTCATTCAGAGAGATTTTTTTGTTGAAGTTTTTTTAAGAGCTTCTGAATAGTCTTTGTTTAATTTATGGTGCGTTCAAATTTGATTTTAGATAGAGACAGAAGTGTAGTAAAATGGTCTGTTACTGTGGTTTGCAAGATTGCAATAAATGCGGAGCATTTATTGTTATTAATCTTTATCATAATGTGATCCAAACAGTTTTCTTCTCTTGTAGATAAAGTGTGTCCAGCCAGTATTCCATAACCGGAAAGAGTGCTTAAGTAGTTAACTCTATTATTATATTTGTGAGTTGGTTCGTTCATTTTGAGTGCAATGTTAAAGTTTATGTATAATTAGTTTTACCCGGTGTATACGAACTTAAAGCATTAATAATTCCCTAACCTATACAATTACAGTGCATAATATACCTTTATCAGTGAAACAAACCATCAAACAATTTATTTAGTGGTGCAAAAACAGTGACATTGTTGTGACATTCTCTTCGTGCGTGACCTTGCTCGAGTGTTAGCGGTCAATTACTTGAACACTTACTCTTTACGCATAATTATAACACTACAAACAAGAACGAATATTTGAACAATTTACTACAAGCGCGATTAGCGCAGTGAGAGTCGTACATGGTCGGACTGATCCCGATTACACGTCCTCGAGTTCAAATCCTGCACGTAGCGCGAGACTCTTTTTGAAGTTATTTTGGACATTTTTATAATTTCTGCAAATTTTTATAACATTTTTGTCATTTAAAATAGAAAATTCGCATTAAAAAATTATTTAATATAAAGCAAAATAGAAAATATAAATTCGGTGTAATTACTAGGCGAACAGAAACTTTGAGGAGCTTTTGGCACCTAACTCAGAGCAGCTTTACCTTTTGTTTAAAATGCCTCTGCGACGTACACCTCCTGCGACTCCTATAAATTTACCGAGTTAAGATATTGTACAAACTTCAAATAAATCTCAGATTGGAACACCTCCTACAACGCCTATTAGCGCCGAGCCATGCCTGTTAAGTACATCCACATTACAACCACATAATTTTACCCAAAGTGGATCCACACCTGATTTGTCTGCGTCTGTCTTTGAAAATGACAACATTACAACGCGCAAGTGTAAACATGGTGACGAACAGGAACGTTTCATGATTGAAATGCAGAAATTAATCAACTCTCACTGCATAAATTGTGAGTCACGTAGTAAGAAAACAGAGACGTCATTGGATTTACTGCATAATATGATGAGTGAACTACTGAAACAGAATTCTGAAATCAAAGATTCCATCGTTTTTGTTTCAAAACAATACGAGGATATGAAGAGTAGAGTGGACATTTTGGAGTCTGACAAGAAAGCAAACCGTCAATATATTCACCAGCTTGAAGAAAGGGTTGACATCCTGGAGCGTTTGTTGTACAGCAACAAATTTGAAATAAAAAATACACCCTTAACTTCTAACGAAAAACAAGAAGATTTTATTACGATTGTTTTGAACACAGCTAGTGCTGTCGGCGCTCCCCTGCAAAGATTTGACATTAAAGATGTTAACTGTATCAACAAGAAAGACAGACCGTCAAAAATAATTGTGGATTTAGTTAGCACTGTTGCGAAGGAAAGCATGATTAAGAAAGCCAGACTGTTTAATATAAAGCACAAGCAGAATAAGCTAAATTCGCTTCACTTAAATATAAATGGCCCAGCCAAGCCCATTTACATATCTGACTGTCTGCCTCCGAGAACTCAACACCTGTTCTATCTTACTCGAAAATTTGCGAGGGAACATAATTATACATTCTGCTGGACATCATCTGGCAGAGTTTTTATACGGAAAAGTGAACCCGACAAACCGATAATGATCAAGAGTGAGACTGATCTTCTAAGCTTGAAGCCAAACTTATGACTATTCAGTTTTTATGGTAGTCTTATATATTTTTATTGTTTGCATGTTGTTTTAAAAAGCTTACGCCTGTATTCAAATGTTAACAAACCTAACTACATATTGTTCATATTCAACAACATATACTTATCACATAGCTACACACCCATATATATCATACATTCCATTACACTGACATGTAAAATTATAGAAGCAATGCGCAATAAAATAGAATTCAGTACAAGTATACTTAGATCAAACAGACCAAATAGCAGTTCCCAAACACCTTGTTTTTATGTCCAAGTTATACACAACCTTATAAAAATAAAAATTCGCTGATCTTTATAATATATATAACTTAGACACATTTGCTATAACGGACCTTCACTGTTGTGATCCAGAGTCTTGTAAAAACATCATATCAGAACCAAAGACATACTTAAAGATATTGCAACAAAATATCAGAAGTATTAACAAAAATTTTCACAGCCTAAATATATTACTAAAAAGAATAAATTTTAAATGTGATTTTATTATTTTAACCGAATGCTGGTTGTCATCTGTAAGTAATCTGCCTTTATTACCGGCTTACTCTAGTTTTTCAACAACACAAAGTTTTAACCAGAATGACGGCGTCGTTATTTATATGAAAGAGGATATTGTTGCTAGCATTGAAGAACCGGATTTTTCAGAAGCCAATTGTCTTCTTATTAATATAAAAAATGAGACAGCAATTATTGCATTATACAGGCCGCCTAGTTATGTTACACTAGACAATTTTTTAAGCTCCTTGCATAAACTGTTAATGAAAGTGTCAAGTTTTAAAAACATTATTCTATTAGGCGATATTACATCTAGTTATCTTGACCTTCTTGCTTTCTTTGGGATGCTACCAGCGCATTATGAACAAACTAGAGGAAACAGCTGTTTGGATCATGTGATCATTAAAACCAATGTATATTCCTACACATTTATTTTACAAACTGCGATTACTGATCATGAGCCGGTTCTCTTTTGCATGTACTCAGGACCCAAACATAAAAAAACATTAAAACTTGTTAGTAAAATTAATTATGAGAGTTTATATTATGATTGTAATAATATTGATTTTAACTATATATATAATAGTAAATTGAATCCAAATAATTTGATGAATTACTTTATAGAAAATTTACAGAATACAATAACCAGAAATACAATAAATATTAAAATTCCCAGGAGTAAAATCACATTAAAACCATGGATCACACTTGGCCTACTAAGATGTATAAGAACAAGAGACAGAATGCACTACAAACTTAAACAAAATCCGAACAACAATATTTTAGCAATAACATACAAAAGGTACCGAAATTTTTGTAATGATATATTAAAAAAGTGTAAACGACAGTACGACAGCAATTTAATCAAATCGGCTGGAAATGACAATAAAAAGATTTGGACTGCTATCAAATCTATAAACAACATAAATAAACCAAAATCACCACCAATAGAATTACTACATGATAAAGCTAGCCCACAAGTTTCAGTCAACGCAGTTAATACTTATTTAGGAAATGTTGGATTAAACTTAGCCAATAATATTCCAACAGGCCTTGCTCCGCTCCCAACACATGTAGCAAACATAGCAACTAATTGCAACTCTTTTGTCCTTTTCGAGACAACTGAAAATGAAGTTGAGAGACTTATCCTGGATCTACGCTCTGATTGCGCAGCTGGATGGGACAATATAACATCAACAGTCCTTAAACATGTAAAAGATATAATAGTCCCTCCCCTAACTTACATATTAAATAGATGTATAGAAGAAGGTATATTTCCAACTACTTAAAAAATCTGTTGTTGTTCCTATCTTTAAAAGTGGTTGCAAAGAAAACGTGACAAATTATCGTCCTATATCACTGCTAACTTCTTTGTCTAAGATATTTGAAAGGATCATAAACAAGAGACTGGTAAAATTCTTAGAAGATAAAGATCTCCTTTCAAAAAATCAGTACGGGTTTAGAAAGGGCAAATCGACGTCCGACTGTTTACATGATTTTACTGAGTTTATAGTAAACAAAATGGACAACAAGGAAAAATGTTTAACCATCTTTATAGACCTACAGAAGGCTTTCGATACAGTCTGCCCAAATATACTAATATTAAAGCTCGCAAGCATAGGAATACGGGATAAACAGCTACAGCTTTTCCAGAACTATTTGCAAAACCGAACTCAGTCAGTTCGAATTGGAGAATATTATAGTAATGAAATTCCTATAAATATTGGCGTTCCACAAGGCAGCATTTTAGGACCTACTTTATTTCTGTGCTATATAAATGACCTATGCCAGCTAAACATTAAGAACTGTCACATCATCTCGTATGCAGATGATACCACGTTAACTTTTTATGGGAAGTCTTGGAATGAAACTTTCAATGCTGCCCAGAATGGTTTCAACATAGTGACTCAATGGCTTGCTCTCAATAAATTAACACTCAATGCCACAAAAACTAAGTACATGACTTTTTCAATTTATAATTTAACACCTAATCACTTCAATTTTAATATTCACGCCCACACATGTCATCCGCTATCACCTAACTGTACGGACTGCCCAGTTCTATCTAAAATAGAATCAATAAAATATTTAGGAATAATAATTGACGAACACCTATCATTTAAAAATTACATCTTTCAACTTATAAAAAAAACAAAAGCAGAAAGCTCAAAAGTTCTTTTATTTTAGAGAAAACTACTTGTACAATAAAATCAATAAAATTCTCGCACTTACTAACCTATCTAGGGTGGAATGTAAAAACAAAGTCTGCCAATGGCTCTTAAAACTTGATTATGAACAAACTGAAAAACTTCTTACGATTCTATCTTAGCGTAGCTTCCGTAATACAAACACACACACACACACATACACACACACACACACACACACACACACACACACACACACACACACACACACACACACACACACACACACACACACTTACACAGACACGCGCACACACACACATAAATCCAGGCGTTAATTTGATTTATCATTTTGTTTATATTTTGTTTAATTTCTTATTTTTATTATTACTTTTTGTTTGGTTTTATAACTAGATTACTTTTTTTTTTTTTTTTTTTTTATTATATTTACAAGAAAAAATCTTTGAACCACTTTTAACTACCGTTGTGACAAAATTGTACCTATAAAAACCGAGAGGGGGAGCCAGGAATTCATAGCACAGGGTATCCTAGTTTGAGTTCCTGTCTCCCACAAATAGAAGACAACTAATTTGTAATAACTTTTAAATGTATCTTTTTGTGGGAG
The DNA here is from genome assembly GCA_963675205.1 of Catocala nupta. NCBI lineage: Eukaryota > Metazoa > Arthropoda > Insecta > Lepidoptera > Erebidae > Catocala > Catocala nupta. The sequence goes on along the minus strand of OY776108.1, from coordinate 4,386,460 downwards.
AGAAATAAAATATTATTATTATTATGTCACCTACTATTATTATATTGTTTTGAGCTGTTACAGTATCTATGTGCGATGAAAGTGAGTCTATGAAACTAGTAGCATTTACATTAGATGGAGATCGGTATAAGCATAGTATTGTGTTAGTGAATAAATCCAGCTGAAGACAGGAAGCATACATATGTAACAATAATTTCTTTTACTTTGTGCTGTAAAGATTTTTTACATATTTAATCTTCAAGATTTTTTCATTTCTACTAGAAACTAGGATTGCATCATCTACCCATACTAACAAATAGAAACTATCATTATAATATAAGCAAGAATCTACTTAACTTCTTTTAAGACCATTTTGAATTAAGTAAGAATTTAAACAATCATTCCAATTCTTAATAAAGAAAATTCTTAATAATTTTAAACCATATAAAGATTTCTTAATTTACATACATAATGTGGTGGTACATTTTCTATAAGACCTTCTGGAGGTTGCATATACACTGGTTCTTTCAAATTACCATTAAGGAAAGCAGACCTTACATACATCTTGTGAATATTCATCTTCTTCTCTGTTGCAATAGCTAGTAGAACACGCAATGTTGTCATTTGAGCTACCGGAGCATACATATCTTCTTTTTGAGTCAATTTTTGCATGAACCCTCTGGCTACCAATCTTGCCTTTTTAATTTCTTCATTATTTATATTTTCTTAGTTAAAACCCACCTTCAATCAATCACTTCATTATTTTTTGGTCTTGGTACCAATGCCCATGTATTATTCCTTTTGTGATTCAACAATTCTTCATCAATAGCATCTTTCCAACCATTTTCTATAGCTTCATTAAATGATTGTGGTAATTCAGACAGTAAAAACATAATTTTTTCCTGGTAATTTAACATTTTTAGAACTTCTTCGTAACTTTTGATTTATATTCTTGTCAGTATCAACACACATCTCTGTATCATTATCATTATTTTTTAAATCATGAATGTCTTGTTCATCATCTTCACAATTCTGTGTATTTGTGCCTTCATCTTGTAATTCTTTGTTATACTGATAGTAATAATTAGACATTTAACTTATATTCTCTTCAAATTTAACATCTCTGGCTATAATTACGTTATTCTTTGTACAATCTAAAAGCCTGTATCCATTTGGAGCCATTCATAATTCTTGCCAGTCAGTACAGACCGGCGATACTTCGACCCAAGGGAATCTTTTGTGTCGACTTCCCCAATAACGACAGCCATAGATGTTAATGGCAGTCGGGACCGACGGCTTAACGTGCCATTTTGCCAACCATTCATAATTACTTTCTTATTTCTATCTGCTCATTTTCCTAGTCTATCTTCTTTTGGTATAAATGCATAAGCTTTGCATCCAAATACTCTTATATTATTTAAATTAACTTCTCTACCATACCAGATATTATACTTTCTTATTTATTGAATTTGTAGGTGGTCTATTTATTGTATATACAGCTGCTTTTAGCTTATCTTCATACTTCTTTTTCAAGTTTACTATCTTGAATCATACATCTTGCCATGTTCATTATTGTTATTTAATCTTTCACGATCACCATTCTGTTCAGGATTTTTAGGTATTGTATATTCAATCTGAATTCCCCTTCGTCGACAGAAATTGTTAAACTCTTTAGAACTATATTCTCCACCATTATCTGACCTAAATTTTGATATTCTAGATTGAAACTTTGCTGAAACCATAGCCTCAAATTCAATAAATTTTTCATAAACTTCACTTTTGTTCTTCAATAAACATACATGTGCAAAATGAGAAAAATGATCAATAAAAGTCACATAATATCTATATCCATCATATGTTGTAGGTGAAATTGGTCCTTCCAAACTAAAAAACTTTCTGAATGACTTATTTCCTCTGGTAGCAGTTTACTCTTCACAAACTCAATTGTTACACTTTCAGGATTGTTTGAAAAATAAACATCTAGGGATGATGTTATATGTCTGTATGACTGTGGCATAGCCATTAACAATAATGAAATTATCTCTTCATCATCCATTTTAACACCAATACTCTCTAGTTCTTGTACTTTCCGAAAAAATATTTCAAAGGAATCATTAAGTTGTCCTCTATCAAACTTCATAGAGTTTAACTAACTCTCTTTTAATTTCAAATTTTGTAGCCATTCCTTTTCTAATACAAATTTCCTTTAGAGCCTTCAGCATGTCTTGCGCTGTAGTTTTTGTCTCAATTGTACTCATTAGCCGTCAGCCATTAGCTGGCAGCCATTGACACGTCTGTCAAAGTGATCACAGGAAGACCATACGGTGGAGTGGCACTGCTGTGGAAAAAATCAGTGTTTCCATCTGTGTCATCTGTTTCAGTGATAGGTTAGTTGCGATAAAATTCGAATACGAAAGCCGTCCTATGTTGATATTTTCAGTGTACATGCCCTACGATAATGGTAAGAGTGACAATTTGACTTTGTTTACAGAGACTTTAAGTGAGATTGTAGCTATAATTGAAAGTAATAGTATTGAGTGTGTAATTATACTGGGGGATTTTAATGCTAACCCGGGCTCGCGGTTTTTTAATGAACTTATTTCAGCTTGTAATGAGCAGACTTGGTTTTGCACGGACTATGAGCTCCTGCCGAATGATACACATACGTTTATTTGTCAAGCGAGTGGCTCGCGACGGTGGATAGACCATTGTTTGATAACAAGTGCAGCTAAAAACTTAATTACTAAAGCAGCAGTCTCATATGGGGTGTACCAGTCTGATCATTATCCTGTTTTGTTTGAATGTAATTTAACTAAAATTAATCAGAAATTACCAGCTCGGACTTTTCTTAGTAATAAAGTGCGCTGGGGTGAAAGAAATGATGAACAAATTAATAATTATTATGAATACTGCAATGATAAACTAAAATTAATAGATTTTCCCGACCAATGTATTTCGTGTTCTCATAAAATGTGTGATAATATGGATCATAATTTATTAATAAATCATCTGTATTTGGAAATAGTATCAACACTCCAAGAGGGTGCCCAGTATACATATGTCGGCAGTGATCGCACCAAGAGACAAAAATATGTTACAGGTTGGAACAAATATGTCAGCGACGCTCACAGGGAGGCTCGTTCTTATTACCAAACTTGGCTGTTGCATGGTGCACCCACTCAGGGGGCTATGTATGAGAAAATGCGCGAAACACGAAGGACATTTAAAACTAAATTGAAATTTATCCAAAATAATCAACAACAAATTAAGACGAGTTTTAAGTACGAGTTGGAATGTGGGGTGGGGCAGGGGGGGTTGAAATCCCCACGCCTCTTCAATTTGTACGTCAACTTTGGTGCTGCTAAGCTCACCGACTAGCCGTAGCACCAAAGTTGGATGTCATATTGACGGTGTATGCTTAAATAATATTAGTTATGCGGATGACATGGTGCTGCTAAGCCCATCGATTGGCGCCTTGAGGAAACTGGTGGCTATTTGTGCGTCCTATGCAGTGTCCCATGGGCTCAAGTACAATGGTAAGAAGAGCGAACTTATGTTGTTTAAAGCAAGTGCCATAAACTACTCGGATGTTCCGGGTATCTCGCTCTGTGGCACTCCTTTAGCATGGGTGACTAAGTTTAAGTACTTGGGTCATTGGGTCACTGATGATCTAAGGGACAACATAGATATTGAGAGGCTGTTCGATGTAACATGCTGGTTCGAAGGTTTGCGCGTTGTACAAATCAAGTAAAAGTGAGTTATTCTACACGTGCAGCCTTTGGACCAGTTTTACGCAGAGGACATACAGCGACCTGCGTGTCCAATATAATAACGCGTTTAGGATACTGTTGGGGCTGTCGTGGCGTTGTAGTGCGTCCACTATGTTTGCGGAGGCGCGCACAGATGATTTTTACGCGATCGTTAGAAAAAGGGCCGCCTCCATGTTGGGTCGGCTACGCGCTACTACCAACGGTCTTCTGAGCGTGTTCTCAGATCGATGGGACTCCCCTCTGCTGCGTCATTGGGTAAGGATCCATTGCATCTGATTTTTATATATTTTTTCTTTTTGCCTTATTACTAACCCTAGTCATTAAGTTATTTTGTTGTTACTAACACTATGGACACTTGTCTGAAATAAAGAATTTGAATTTGAATGAATTTGAATTACCTTGTTCGTTACCCACTGAACAATTATGTCTTTCGCTTTAACATATTTTCTTTTATATTCGACGTCCGACATATTTTCAGATATTCTTCCAGTGCCTCCACACAATCTTCTCTTTCTAATCGTATTCTCGTTCTGAACTCCCAGTCAGAGAAGCCAAATCCATCATGGTACAAGATTAGTTAAAAGAGTCGCCGTCATGTTTTCCCGTTTGTTTATGAACCTCTATTCACAAATCTTACACTTTCCAGACTAACTCTTTCCTCCAACTAACAATTATAACAACTTTTTCTGGTCCCATAACTTGGATAAGATGGAAGGAAGCGATTAAAAAATATTTTTTTTTTTAAAGTACTTGTTCGTATTTGCTTTATATTTATACCCTATCCTAAACTATCCTTTATTACAACACACAGAGAAGACAGATTATACACTTTAGAAAAGAACCACAGATAATAAAGAACAAATCAGCGTTGCCAAAGTTGCTACTTCAATACGTCTATCTATAGATACTTATCTCGACGCAAAATTCTATTAAATATAAGACATTAGAATTAGCCATTACATTTTTGGCTATTCGTTTTACGTAAGATTAAAGATTTTATATTGATTAATATTATTACGCGGTACGCAATGGATTACTACCAGTACAAAGCACCGCTCGCGCGAGTGGAGAATGCCCTTTACGCTCTGCGCGCAGAAAAAGCTAATTAGTTTAAATCACGACGATTTTAATTACATAGCTGGCATTTTTTTAATAAAATTTGTGGTTTATGCGTTATGTTATAATCCACAAAAAACAATTGCAATAAAATAATTCATGCCTGTAGAAAATGCCAACAAACTCAGAATAATAGTCTAAATCTACTATTTCAGTTTTCGGCACGCTATCCTAACCCAGTATATTTAACTCAAACTTTATTAAATACCTTTAGAAACTGTAACGCAGCCATATCAGGAGCGGATGTGACAACTTCATGTTCAAATTTCCTCGGTATCTCATGAAGCATCCGTACTAAGTGATATACCTCAAAATATAGTTTCTGAACATGTTCCATCTTGTCGATGAGAGTAAACAGATCATTTCTATAATACTTGTGTTTATAATCCGCATTAAAATGCGCTCTTCTCACAGTCTCCACTAACTTCTTGTACCTAAGACAAAAAATATAATGTAACTAGCGACCCGCCCCGGCTTCATACGGGTAGTACAAAACCTTAACAAATTATACAACTAAGGCCTACCTCAAATTGGGCGTGCGCATTTCTCGAGCGTATGAACGACGCGAACGCCGCGTGCGGGACGCGACAACACGGCGTGAGCGCCGCCTTGTATCAGCGTGCGGCGTGTGAACAGCGTGAAAGCCGCGCGCATGACGGGTGCACACTAAACTCACGTTCTATGAGCCCCGCTGCCCGCAAGTGCTTCAGGCAGCGAGTTATTGCGGCTCGCACGCTGCGTTCGTCTCGTTCAAGCGCTCGAAGAATCCGCACGCCTAATGTGGCGTAGGCCTAAACCTTCCTCATAAATAACTTTGTTCATTGATGAAAACCGCATGAAAAACCGTTCAGTAGTTTATCGCGAACAGACAGAGAGACGCGGCGGGGTACTTTGTTTTATAATATGTAGTGATATCAGCTCTTTATATAAACTGGAGTACGGGCCTCTTTTCAGTAAGAGAATGGTTAGGCCATAGCTTACCACGCTGGCCCAATGTGGCTAAAATCACGTACCGTCGAGAACATTATGGAGAACTCTTAGTCAGGCATCCTTCACGATGTTTTCTTTGCGATGCGATGCAGAATTGTATGGGGAACGTAATTTTAAGCGCTTATTGTTAACAGCGCCATCTGTTGGATGCAAGTGGAACTTCGTCACCTGTGCGAAGATGCCACATGGTCGCCTCGCCTCTGCCCTGTTCAGTGTTGCAGGTTACAAACCATACACGCGATAAAGTCCAAGGGAATAGCGCGCAAACCTGAAATGCACGCACGCAGCTCGCGAGCGGGTCGCGAACGGCTCATTTACCAGATCTCAACACACCCTAAGACAATAATTATCAATAATTTTTGTCATCAATACTACGTATTGACAACAATTTTTTTCACTGACATTTTTACCAGTTATACCTTTCAACAAGCCTAGTGGGAAATCGTTGGACTGCCACGCAGAGGTCTCGAGTTTGATTCCAAGGTGTGCATCTCTTACTTAGTTATGTGCGTATTAAATAGTTAATTATCGCTTAGTACAACGGTGAAGGAAAACATCGTGAGGAAACCTGCATGTCTAAGAGTTCTTAATAATGTTCTCAAAGATATGTGAAGTCTGCCAACCCGCACTGGGCCAGCGTGGTGGACTATGGCCTAACCCTTCTCACAGTGAGAAGAGGCCCGTGCCCAGCAGTGGGACAGTTTAATATAGGGCTAATATTATTATATTTATTATATACCTTTCCACAATATCACCCATGATATAGCCAATTTCGTACGGTGCGCTTGCTTCATAAAGCCATCTAATTTGTTTAATCTCCTGAACTCTTATAATGCCACTTTCTAGATAACTTCTTAGTGCAAGGACCATACGATCAATAGCTGATGTCGTCTGTTCATATGTGTATAGATTGTATTTATACTCATTGTAATACTGCAGTTGTCTTCTTTGTCCATCGGCAAGCACAGATAACATGCCTACATGGAACAGAAAACAGCATGTTGTATTTATTTGGCGACCTCGATGGCGTAGTGGTTAGTGTAACCGACTGCCACGCCTGAGGTCGCGTGTTCGATTCCTGCGCAAGTCAAACTTTTGTGTGCATGAAGATGGATGTTTTTGTTGGTCTGGGTGTTTCTATGTATAATATGTATGCATTTACAAAAAAAAGGATATATATAAGTGTTCGTGATGAACAAAAGAAAAAATCGGCTAGATTTTTGAATCTTATATTGTCCAAAACTTGATTGCCTTTGAATTTACTTGTGTGTAGTGTGCTTCTCAGGTACAAGAGAGAGTGAGTAAAATGTTGTGTAATTGGTGCTGTGAGGCTGACGCGATGAATGACGTGGGTGTCGTGGTGCAATGGGATTGGTGTAGAGTATGGCTCGCTATAATAAAAATAAAAATGCGCCTTGTGCTCAAGGCGTTAGGGTCGATGATGGTCAAATCTGGCGTCGACAATAAGTTTATCCACTGTCTAGTACCCATAGTACAAGCTCTGCTTAGTTTGGGCTAGATGATGATGTATGCATGTGAAGGAATATTAAAAAATATATATATATACATTATTATTATTTTATTATTATTATTTATTTAGTTCACAAAACTATGTGATTGAAGAGAGATGCAGCGTAAATATAGTGACAAGAATAGAAAAGGGTATGTTAAGCTGGTTTGGGCATGTAGATAGAATGGACGAGAAAAGACTAACTAAGAAAGTTTATAAGGCTGGTGTGAATGGATCAGTCGCAAAGGGAAGACCTAGTGGAACGTTTCTCGATCAGATCGGAGGCGTTCTGGACTAAGGCCAGGTTAAGAGCACCTTAAACCGGCGAGCGTGTATGTGGAATGTGATGAAAGTGAATGAAGCCAGAGAAGTGTGTCAGGATCGTAGCAAATGGAAATCCTTAGTCTCTGCCTACCCCTCTGGGCAATAGGTGTGAATCTATGTATGTTTATGTGCTAGTTAGTAAAGCAGCCATAACCCAGCCTAGTCTAGCCTCGAAGTCAGAATTACTGCACGGACGGGGTGGTGATTTAAGTCGACTCGCCACTGCCGCCTCGCTAAGTATTTTTTATCCCCACACCCAACAAAAATTTGAGTGATCCAAAAATGGATGTGCCGAGTCTGGATGTTCTTTTTGTCCGTTATTTGAATGTTTGTAAAGTCCCGCGATACTGGAATAAACACTAGTGCGGTAGTTGTCTTTTTAAAATAAATAAAAGAAAGTCAATCCCAAGACGCCAATCTCTGACTTTTCGAAGTACCTAAGTAATGTGCGTTCCTAGTTAATTGCTGGGTTTAACGGTGAAGGAAAACATCGTGAGGAAACCTGCATGTCTAAGAGTTTTACAAAATGTCCTCAAAGATATGTGAAGTCTGCGAAACCGCACTATGTCAGCGTGGTGGACTATGGCTAACCCTTCTCACACTGAGAAGAGGCCCGTGCCTAATTATTATTATATACCTAATTAGTCTGACCATAAATACAGGTACAATTAAAAAAATACATAATATTACATTTGAATTTGGAATCTGTCAGCAGAACTTCAGAATCTTTTAAGACGTAGGGTGTATCGAATTAACGTAGGTACCCAAAGTAAATACATCCTTTATATTATGTTAGACAACGGGTCTTACTCGCGATAAAGTATTTAAAAGGTAATAAATACCTATTGATTGCCCGACGTTTCGACCGACTTGCATCGATCGTGGTCACGGGTTGACTGATGTGAGCTCAGCGGCGCCTTCGTGAAGTGCGGGTTTCGGCAACTACCCTCACTTGGTCACTATTATTTATATTCGCACTGTCGGTATTTCGACACACAACACTAACGACGTCTACACACTGGCTACCTACGTCACTACGGCGACATTTACATTCGCTGATGACTGGATTCCAAGATGTAGACAAACGGTATCCATCCTCCCGGTTGAAGTTACGATATTTCTTAATTTCAACCGCTTCACGTACTATCCTGGAGTAATAGTGACGATCGGTGGATAAAACCTGTGGTAAAATAACGGCAACATCCTGTCTAAGTATATCCTATCATACATGCCGCATATAAAAGGAGTAACGGACAAAGTTGGAACAGCACTGAAGAAATACTCCATAAAGACTGTATATAGTCCGTTCTCCAAAGTAGTAAGCTATCTACGCACTCCAAAGGATGTTATCCCTTTTCAAACACCTGGCGTCTACAAGGTGGATTGCAGTTGTGGTAGTTCTTACATCGGCCAGACTAAACGTACATTCGCTGAAAGGGTCAAGGAACATATCACAGCTGTCAAGAACCGGTTAGTAAACAAGTCTGCTATAGCCGAGCATTTGCTGGAGTCTGGACCAAACCACTGGATCGAGTTACATAAACCACAGGTTTTATCCACCGATCGTCACTATTACTCCAGGATAGTACGTGAAGCGGTTGAAATTAAGAAATATCGTAACTTCAACCGGGAGGATGGATACCGTTTGTCTACATCTTGGAATCCAGTCATCAGCAAATGTAAACGTCGCCGTAGTGACGTAGGTAGCCAGTGTGTAGACGTCGTTAGTGTTGTGTGTCGAAATACCGACAGTGCGAATATAAATAATAGTGACCAAGTGAGGGTAGTTGACGAAACCCGCACTTCACGAAGGCGCCGCTGAGCTCACATCAGTCAACCCGTGACCACGATCGATGCAAGTCGGTCGAAACGTCGGGCAATCAATAGGTATTTATTACCTTTTAAATACTTTATCGCGAGTAAGACCCGTTGTCTAACATTATATTAAGTATGTGTACAAATCGCGAAAGTTTAAATACTTTTAAATACATCCTTTGCGAGACGTTTCAGTCCATTTATCGATTACTATGTATACAACAAAGTAGTTAAGTACTGTGATATTCAGCATTGTTCTATCAAACAGGCAAAAGTAAAGGCAACAAATTGGCTTACATCTCTGGATTATGAATCCACGGAAAAATTACTTATACACCTAGCTTAGAATAGACCTTAAGTTTACATTATACATAATAATACTATGAGTGAGTATTTTATTTATATACATAAATATATATATATTATATAGTATGGATATGTATATATATATAATATATATTTATCTATAAATATTTATTTTTACCTATAGTTTAGAAATATGTACATACATACTTACTTTATAAACTGTTTGTAAGTATACTTTTGTTAATTGCGATCGAGCCAAAATTGTATTTCAATTATTGTAATCGTTATAAGGCATCCACAGGACAGGCTTGCCTAGTGTGGGGCCAATGGATTCTATGTGAAATATTGTACTCTTTCGGTAATACATTTTTTTTTTTATTATGAATGTTCATTGTGTTTTCTCATTTTCGCGCCAATCGTTGTTAAATATTTTTGTGATATTAAAATGGAGTGGGTGATAAAGAAAACCAATTTGCTGTGATAGCATTACACAAAGTAAGTATGGAGACAAATGCAATTTTTGAAACTCCATCCGCTTGGTATTTGTCGAATTTTCATATAGTATTGATAGGTACAAAGAAACGTCCTCGGTTTGCGACAGAAAAAGATCTGGCCGTCCACGTAGTATTCGTACGAAAAAGGCGACCAAAACAGTAAAGGAAACAATTCGAAGAAATCCTGTCCAAGAGCAAAAAACTTTACCGCGGGTAATGAATATAGCACTTAGAACCATGTCGCGTATTTTAAAAGATGATTTAGGAATTGCAGTCTGTAAGAGATACACTATTTAACTGATAATATAAAAATGAATAAGGTAGGAAAATCAAAGCAACTTCCTAGACGGTACGCAAAGGGTGGTCACAGAATATTTTATTCACCGACGAGATTTTATTTACTATTGAGCAATGTTTTAACAAGCAGAATGACCGAGTTTATGCTCAAAACTCTATAGAAGCTTCCCAAGTAGTCAGCAGAGTACAACGTAAACATTATCCGACTTCAGTGATGGTTTGGTGGGGTGTTAGCTATCATGGAGCGACTGAGCGATATTTAAGTGAAAACGTTTTAAAACATCGGCACAAGTGCGCGATTTTTGAGGTGGTTAAGCATCTTAACAACAACGTGTGTAACCAACAATGGTCCTTTCAGCAAGACTCAGCACAGAAAAAACTCTATCCACCCAAGCGTGGTTGAAACGAACGTTTCGAACTTCATCAGAGCTGAAGACTGGGCGTCATCTAGTCCCGAACTTAAAACGCTGGATTATGATTTATGATCAGTTTTAGAGAGTATGGCATGCTCTAAAGGCCATGATAATTAGGAATCCCTAAAACAATCCATAAGATAGGCAGTGAAAATTTTCCCATGGAGAGAGTGCGTGTTTCTATTGATAACTGGCCTCAACGTTTAAAGGACTGTATTAAATAAAGCCAATGGAGATCATTTTGAAATAGCTTCATATATCTTTAATGTTAAAAAATAATGCAAAATAGACAATAATTGCCATTTTTTATGAAAAGTCTTAAATTAAAGATAAATTGAAAACGGTTAAGTTTAGGGTATGGCGTTTCTAGTCAAATCAGACAGTAATTATGCAAATTACAACCCCTTAAAGGATATAGATCGACTTAATCTGTAATCCTATATAAACATTTAAACACTTTCGGTCTATTATTCTCACAGTACATAGAGATATATTGTATAGTCTTTAGCTATCAAAACGCCATATTCCTTTACTGAATAAGCCAAGTTATAAAAATGGATATTACTTACCTATTATAATAAAACAAATAATAAGCATCTTCAAAACTCCGTCAATATGTCGTCTTTTAGAGAAATAAGATATCGTGTAATATATTTCAGTTCGTATATTAGATAGTAAATTTACTTAAAGATTAGATTTTTTTATGTGATTATTAATTAATTATTAGGTAATATGCATGAAATTGCAATAAAAAAATAATTATAACCGCTGGTATGAGGCGATAGTTTTAGGTGTTTAGCCATTCTTATTTTGTTTCAGGCATCTTATATAAGTATACAAGCGACCCGCCCTGGCCTCGCACGGGTGCCTAGTACAAAACCTTAAAAAATTATACACCTAAACCTTCCTCATGAATCACTCTGTCTATTGGCGAAAATTCCATAAAAATACGTTTAGTAGTTTTTGAGTTTATCGCGAATAGACAGATAGACGCGGCAGAGGTTTTATAATATGTAGTGATTGAATGTTATTGATTTTATTGCTTCATAATATACATTACTTCGTAACAATTATTTATTCATTAAAATCTTATCCAATATTATAGGTAAATGCGAATGTGAGTTTGACTGTTACGCTTAGATACACGCATTATCTACTTAACCAATTATCATAAAATACAGAGGAACATAAAATAATTTTTAATCCAGAAGAAAAGTACTGTTACTAATGAAACCAGAATTTATGCGAAACTGCAGGTGAAACCTAGTATTTTATACATTACTAATTACACTAAAAGAGTTTAAATATTTACATTACTGGTTTTGGCGTCGTAGAATTTGACAGCTTTGCTGTATATAGACTGACATTTTCTGACATAATGACATAACCATGTTGAACAGCAGTAATGATTCTTTAGGCCAAAAAAACACCAGTCTTATATAAGGGTTTTTTTTTGTTAAAATTTCTAAATATTCCCAAGGTAACATCTATAATTATATTAATACGTGAAGCAAAAACTTTGTTTTTACGAAAATTGCGCGGACGGAGGAATACGCACACAACCGTGCATTTGACACGACCAGTCGAATCGCGTTCGTAGTATTTCGGCATTGTTCGGCTGATGTCGTAGAATTTTTCGTAACTATGGTTACATATGTATGTGGAGTAGGTGACTAAATGAAATATGATTACAAGGGTATAGTTAAGGACAATAAAACTTTAACGCTTTACAGCCGGCGAGCATAAGCCAGGTCCGTAGCTGGTAACCGTTAGGGTTATATTGAAACACGCAGACTGATTCAACTGAGAATGTATTTACAATTTTTAAGCCTTCTTATATCCCATTTATTGTTATATACAATTGAACTCGAAGAGGCCAAAGGGGGTTATTATGGCAATCTTCTTTTTCAATAGGTATCCAGAAAAACGCCATTTTGAGATCTAGTTTGAAAAGATTTTTCCCATATAACTGGTAAGTAAAATCTTGAATTCACGGAATACTGTAGCGATCGGGTACTGTAACGGCGTTCAATCTTCTATAGTCGCCACACACGCGTAGCGAACCATCCTTTTTCTTAACGACGTGACGTGACGTGTCGTGAAGCGAGCTGGCCCATGGACTGTTTGACGGTTTACAGATTCCCATCTCCATCATCTTCTCAAATTCTAGCTTCGCAGCTTTGTATTTATCGGGCGGCAGAGAGCGCGGCCTTGAATAAATTGGTTGGCCGGTTGTTTCTATGCGATGAGTTACGTTGTGCTTAGTTGGAGTTTTGAGTGACATAGGTCGCAGTACGTCGGGATATTCTTTCAAGATGTCGTGATAGGGGTGATGGTGGCTGATAACGTATACGGCTTCCTCGGTGCTATGTATTTTGATTGTGTGAACGCTGAGGTCGGTAATGCGGTCGATGAGTTTTCTTTGATGTAGATCGACATGTAATTTGTGCTTCGCTAAGAAATCTGCGCCTAGTATTGATGTTTTCACGTCGGCTACGGTAAATGTCCATCTGTAGCTTCTACGTAGACCTAGGTTGAGTTCGAGTGTGCGCTCGCCGTTGGTACCTATCTCCGTACCGTTCGCAGCAAACAGTTTGTCGGTACTTTCAGTCGGCTTCACGTGTTTATTTTTTGCGGCTAATACGGATATGTCGGCACCCGTGTCGACTAGAAATTTCTCTCTGCTGTTAATATCGATAACGCAGAGGCGGTAGCTTGGTTTGCTAACATCGACGCCCGCCATAGTTGATGTATTTTATAGTTTTCTTGCTTCTATTTTGCGCACGGTGATTCGCATCTACGGGCTTCATCTCCATAGCGCAGGTGGTAATAGCACAGTCAATCGGGATCACCGGGTTTGCGGTTTGAGCGGGAACGGTATCTCGAGTTCGATCGCGATCGGTTGTTGCTATGCGGACGAGTGGCGCCATAGTGATACGACGCACGTTGTTGATTGGTTCGAATCTCGCCGATTTCCAGCGTTAGCTTTTCTATTTGTTTGTATAATAGGTCGAACTGTAGATTTTCTGTAGTTGGGTCATTTGGGCAATGTAGACACGACGGGCTTGATGTGTGCGCCGGCGTAGAGGTTGTAGTGTGGACTGCGGCGACTGTTACGGGTTCGAAATGTTCAACCATTTTGTCGGCCATCACGGCTAAACATTCTAGCGACGATTCGGTCTTCACGGAGAATACGGCGCGGACTTGTGTGGGCAATTGGTTGAGCCTTCTTATATCCCATTTATTGGTCATGCAAGTAACGCTAGCACTAATGTGTACAATAATCATTTACACCAATCAGCGACAAGTAGGTAAACAAAAAATCTAACATTTAGGTAAGAGTGAATTCTTGGAAATCCTTATGCGTGTGTGCGTGCAGCGCGGCGGTCCTTACGCGTGTGTGCGTGCGTATAAAACAATGCCACGTATAAAAACAGAGGTAAGTTTTGCGCGTCGCCAGTTTGTAAGTCGGTATCGTTGCAGCTAGACGTATGATGCTCCGTTCGATTCCAAGTTCCTCGTAAACTTATATGTTGCCTCTGCGTATATACATACGCCACAAAACCCTAATAACGATCAAACTTAAAATTTAAATCAATTATGGTTGAATTTCGACCACTTGGTGACCGCTAGTATAATTAAAACGGAGAGACTTTGGGTCTCTCTGCGTGTTCTATAGACTCTTTCACGGGGAGTGCTCTGAAGAACTGTGATTTACCAGCGGCCCCTTTCTGTCACCGTACCACTCGACGTCGAAGCAGGGTTCATCCATATCATCTGGAAGCGTTCAAATCCAAGACGGTACGCTTTCAGCAATCATTTCTCCCACGTACGTGCAAGCTCTGGAATTAACCGCCTGCCTCGGTGTTTCCCGAGCGCTATGATATGTTCTTCTTCAAATGAGGTTTAAAGAGAGTTCTTCTTTCACGGTAGGCAGCGGCTTTGCTGTGTCCTGACGTTGCTGAAGTCTATGAGCAGCGGTTACCACTTTCCATCAGGTGGGCAGCTTGCTCGTCTGCCACCAAAGCCAACAAAAAAACGGGACTCCTATTCGCATAATGTTTTTACTCTAATATACATCGGCATAATTTATTTTTGTATACAGCATATCTGGTTCGGTCCCCTTACCCGACCTTGTTTGCGAAGGTAGTAATTAGTGACAATATAAAATAGGTTCTTTAGGTTGCCGCGAAGGGGAAAAAACGAAAGATATGCCTTAGCTGTTATGCGTAAATTTAATTAGGACAAACAAAAGTATACCAAGGTTTATTATATCTTTAAATATAAATTAGGTCAGGTAAGCAACAATATTTTTTCTTGGTGAAATGTACCCCAATGTCCTTTTTTTCTATACCCCTGACAACGTGTATACAACATTTTAGAATGATCGGTCTACTAATTGACTTTGACACAAATACTTACCAATTTGTTACTTTAGAAAAAGGTGCAAATAGATATGGAACCAATTAAAACAGGTGAATGAAACATCATTTCAAAACCAAATCATTTACTTTCTTATGTAATACAATATCACAATAATAAATTATTAAATAAGTTTAATATAAATACATATTATTAGAACGCGGCACACGCTAACTCGGTACAAGTACCGCGTCGCTTTTCAGGGCTGATATTATTGTAGTTAAGTAGTCATAAGGTCTACGTGAGTAGTAATTGTATAATCTTCGCCAGCGGTTACATCTTATGGACCCTCTTCCACAAATCTCACAGGACAGCGGTCTCTTCCTAGTAGGAGTTGTTTTTTTTTATATAAAAACTTCACTTGTGCAATTCAGGCACGTATGGAAGTGTGTATTGTTTACAGCGCCATCTCTTATCAATCATTGGTACTTTTTCGTCAGCAGTTGGATCCTCTTGGCCGGCGGGTTTATCTTATGGACCCTCTTTCTATGGGTATAGAGGGAGGCCCTCTGACGAAAGGTACATCTACAAATCTCACAGGACATTGGTCTCTCCCCAGTGGAAGTAGATTTTTTTGATATAAAATCTTTATCTGCGCGATTCAGGCATGTATGGAACCGTGTATTGTGTATCGCGCCATCTCTTGTCAATCATCGGAACTTCTTCGTCACTGTTGTTACGTCAGTAGTTGTATCCTCTTGGCTGGTGGGTATATCTTATGGACCCTTTTCCTGTGGGTATAGAGAGAGGCACTCTGACGAAAGGTACATCCACAGATCTCACAGGACAGCGGCCTTTCTCCAGTGTGAATAAGTTCGTGTTCGCGTAGACCTTTCTTGTCCTGGAAAGATGATAATAAGGATGTAACTGTAATGTGCGATGAATAACATTTTGATAATGGACCTAGATGATATCTAAATTACTGTAGGCAATGACTTTGTAAAGTTTAGATAGCATAGCCGGATGCATACAAAAATATCCAAGTAAAAAAACAGGCAAAGAAATTTATTAATTTATTCCCGCTTTCACTAGTGCTCCCATCTCACTCCATTTCAATCTCACTCTCGCTTCCTTGCCCGCTCTGTTATCTATCGCTTCTCTCTCTCTCTCTCTCTTGTCTCCGCTACCTTTATCACTCATCTCTCACTCTTGCTTCTACTCTCGCAGCCTCTTGTAACTTCCGCACCTGCTTTATCTCGCTCTGGCTCCCATTACTGATCTCTTCATCTCTTTCACTCACAATCTCTCTCCCGTACGAGTGGCAGCGAGAGTAGGATCTCTCGCTGCGTCTCTTACCCTCACTCTCACTACCGCTGTGTCTTCTGTTCCCGCTATCGTCTCGCTCTCACTCCTATTCCCGCTCTCCTCTCTCTTTCTCATCACTCTCAGTCGCCCCCAGTCCACTCCTGCTTTCACGACTGTTTCTGATCTCCTCTCGCTCTGGCTCGCATTATCGCTCATTACTGAACCCTCTCCTTCTCCCTCATTTGTCAACACTACCATTCCCACTCACTATCTCTCTTCCGTGCTCCTACCCTCGGTGCTTCTCTCATTCCCGCTCGCAGTTGCACTAATATTTCTGCTCTTGCTACTCTCGCTACCTCTCTCACTTTCGCTCTAGCTGTATCCACTGTTAATGCTTCTGTCTCGCTTTTGGTTTCCATTCTTGCTCTCCTCTCTCTTTTTCGATTCCGCTACCATTCTCACTCACCTTTCGCTATCGCTGCCTTATTCACTCCTACTTCCACTTTCATGACTGTTCTTGCTCTCATCTGTATCTGACACTCATTGCTGCTCTCCTCTTGTTCTACTATATACATTTTCACTTACCTCTCTCTCTCAAGCTCCCGCTCTCGCTGCTTCTCTCATTCCAACTACTATATCTGCTCTTGCTACTCTCGCTGCCTTTCTCACTTTCACTCTCGCTGTTCCTGCTTCTGTCTCGCTCTGTCACCCATTTTGTCTCTCTTCTTCGTGCCTGCTATCATTCTCACTCACCTTTCGCTATCGCTGCCTGACTCACTCCCACTCCCGCTTTCATGACTGTTACTGTTCTCCTCTGTCTCTAACTCTTATTGCCGCTCTCCTCTCGTTCTTCTCTCTCTCTCTCTCGCTCCTATTATCACTGCCTCTCTCATTCCAGCTCCCGATTTCACTATTACTTCAGCTTTCCTCTCACTCTAGCTCCCGCTCTTGCTATCTCTCTCATTCCTGCTCTTAGTTTCTCTACTACTTCTACTCTTCTCTCTCTCTCACGCTCCTACTCTCGCTGCCTTTCTCATTCCTGCGCCCAGTTTCACTATCATGTCTGCTCTCCCCTTACTCTAGCTCCCATTCGCACTGTCTGTCTTCGCCATTCTCGCACCAACTAATTTACCATGCTACGCTACCAATGACCCAGTCTTACCACTTCAGGGACAATTAGGTAAGAATCTACAGCCTTGGCCAAAAGTATTGAGCACCCCATGTATTTGTCACGTTCGTAATATTTGCAGTAGGAAACAATACATTTTATTTAAATATAGATTAGGTGGCATCTAAAAAGATATTTAAAACAATAGTGTACCCAGTTAGGGCTAATAAAACATCCGATACAAAGCATCTTATCCGTTTAGTAATTTCCAATCTTTAATTCAGTTTACTATTTTGCGTCGTTGTGTACACATACCGTCATCTAGCGCACTTCTTGTATTATTTTGTGTTTAGTTATATTAATTTCGATACACAATACCTAAAACATCCGAACTATCTCTTGAAATACGTGTGAAAATACAACCTTTTCATGAACAAAGGTAATCCCAAGTTGAGATATCCAGAACTGTTAAGTGGTCGCGCCAAGCGGTGCAATTTACCATTGAGCGATTCGCCGCTACCGGTACGCACAGCGATATGCCCAGAACTGGGCGAAAAGGTATTACCAGTGACCGTGAAGATCGAAAATTTGTGAGAGAGTCTTTGAAAAACAGGACAAAAATGTCTTCTGAGTTCGCTGCTGAGTTCTCAGTGACGAGTAACAACACAATTTCTGCCAAAACGACTCGTCGAATACTTCAGGAAGCTGGTCTCAAACGGTGTAAAACCAGGAAGAAGCCATTGATCTCAGACAATAATAAAAAGGCTTGCTATGCATGGGACTTAAAGTACCAACATTACACTAAAAAAGACTGGTCAAATATTGTGTGGTCAGACGAATCAAACTTTGAAGTAAGTTAGATAATATGAATGTCCAAATGGATAAATAAGTATTGTTGAATTTTAAAAAGCTATACTGTTGTCTTTTCATGATTAGTTAATCTCTATTTATTTTGTTTTTGTTTGGTCTTTGGAACCCCTGGTGCTACCTTCGTGCGTCGCCGTGGGGGAGAAGAATTTATGGCAGAGTGTGTGGTCCCGACTGTAGAACACGGCGCAGGTACCGGGATGACCTGGGTCTGCATGTCTGATACAGGAGTCAGCGAAATGTTTGTGTATGAGGGCCGAAGGGACTCTACAAAATACATGAATGTGTTTGGAATCAGCTTTATTGCCTTCGATTTTACACTTTTTGGTGACATTAATATGGATGGAGTCAAATTACAGAAGATAACGCACCATGCCATAAATCAGCCCGCACAATGTCATAGTTTCGTGAAAATTCCATTGAGCTCCTGGAATGGCCTGCACAGTCGCCGGTCCTTAATCCTATAGAACATTTATGGGGAATCCTAAAGCGTAAGGTCCGGCGCCACACAATAACAACAAAAGAAGAACTAAAAATACGCCTCCGCCAATAATGGAATACCATAACTGAAGAACAGTGTAAAAATCTTGTAGGCTCTATGCCAAGATAAATAGCTACTGTGTTAGCGGCTAAGGGTGGCCGACGAAATATTAATTTTATATAAAAGTAAAGATCATTTAAAATGTACACAAGTTGTTTCATTTCATTCTATAAATTTTTTTTTACAAAATGCTGTTTTTATAGGGGTGCTCCATACTTTTGGCCAAGGCTGTATGTATATATAAAAGTACTTACTCTAAATGCTTTTCCGCACTGCTGACAAATTTTATCTCTGGCACTTTCCTTGACCCCATCATGAGCCCTTCTAACGTGCCTTGTGATACAACGCCGTGTAGCTAACGCCTGAAATATAATATATTGTTGGTTACGGAAGGCGTCGTAAACAAGTAACGTCATGAATCATCCGATCAGGCGGCTTATAAAAGCGTGGTCCGCGCGCATCGACTCACTTTGACATCAAGCGGCGGACGGAGTGGACATGCTGTGTGATCGTTGTTGGGAATTATTATCTCTAACTTTATTAATTTAACAAATTTTGTTAATGCATTTCTTTAATTAATGGTTACAATAACCATCTTGAATAATTCAATGATTATATAAAGGTGAAAGTGCATTTGTTATTTTTTTAAGATGTTTCACTTCTTGATTTCTAACAATATAATAATATCAGTCCTGTATATAAACTGTCCCACTGCTGAGCACGGGCCTCTTCTCAGTGTGAGATGGGATAGGTAGACTATAGTCCACCACGCTAGCCCAGTGGAGGGGAGGGGAGAGGGGGGGGGCAGACTTCTGTGCGTGTGTTTGTAATTGAACTAAACGGCTGGACCGATTTTGATAAAAAAATTGTGTGTTCAAGTGGATTCGAGAATGGTTTAGATCTTAATATTGTTTTCTGTTTACGCGAATGTTATTCATTGAAATTAAACTACTATATACGGATTTTATCGCAATAAATGGGATTTTAAACGTCGAGAAAAGTGTAAACTTAAATACAAATAGTTTAAATAGTTTAATTAGCTTAAAATTAGTAAAGTTTAATAGTAGCATAGTAATGTAATAGTTTCTAAATTATGTAATAGAGTGTTAAATAAAATCCGTATATAGTAGTTTAATTTCAATGGTTTAGATCTGTTTTTTTTCCTTTGTACTGGACAGCATCTGTCGGGTCCGCTAGTATATGATAATAACCTAATTCAACCAAAACCTTCACCATAATATATCTTTTTTAAAGATTTTTTTTAAGGTTTTTTTATTTAAAGGTAATTCTCGTACTAGGAATAATTCCAGTGTCGAAGGTGACTTTACAAACATTCAAACAACGGTCATAGCCAGTTGCACTGACTGATCGGTAAACGATTAGCGAGGTTAAGCAACGTTGGGTGCGATCAGTCTATAGATTGATGACCGCTTAGTGGCAGTTAATCTGAGCGTCTCCGTGCTTCGGGGGGCATGTAAAAAGTCGCTCCCAGCTGTTGCCAAATTGACGGCAGTCGTTAAGCCATGTCAGAGGCCTACGGGCGGCTTGAACAACTCTTGACAATAGGTTGGCCACTAACCAAACGAAAAAAATTAAAAATACACTCATACTCGGATATATATTTTTGGCCCGTGTGGGAATCGAACCCGGCAATGATGTGCATGTTTTAGTGTGCGCATCCGTGCGTACGTGCTTGCTTGCTTACGTGCGTGTGCGTATGCGTGAGCCTGTGTCTGTTTTGCACAGAAACACCTAATAACATCTTATAGACAGCAGTCATGATACCCAGCACTAGGCCATCACGGCAGTAGACCAGCATATCTACACTAATATTATTAGGCTGAAGAGTTTGTTTGTTTGGTTGAACGCACTAATCTCAGAAACTACTGGTTCGAATTGAAATTCTTTTAGTGTTGGATAGCCTATTTATAATAATAATAATAATAAAGTTTATTTCAAAAGGAGATTGTAGTTTTACATTTTGTTAACATAGGAATTGATAGGAGTAGTTTATTTTCTACGTCTACTTAGACTAGGTTTATCAATAAATACAATGACAATATATTATGGACTACAATATTTTTGGGTGAAGAACTGTTTTCCTAGAGAGACTACTGAGTAGTCTGTGTTTAGGAGTTACAGTGCCGATCCCCTATTGGTTTTTTTATTTATCGAGGCAGTCTATAGGCTATATAACATCACGCTACGACCCACGGGGGCGGCGCAGTAACGATAAACGCAGGTGAAACCGCGGGAACATCTAGTGTTATATGACATATTGTTGGAAGTATGTACATAGTAGAAGTAAGAAAATATTCTATAATAAATATAATAAACTTAACACTTGTCTTATTGTTTTAAACCAGAGGCTCCCAGACTTTTCTTGTCATAGACCAATTTCAATATTTAGCTGGTGCCGGTGGACCCCCTGCAGCTAGAAATTTAATCTGCCAAGTAAAATATGTATATTCGGACCAAACAGTTAAATTGGGTTGAAATTAAAAAAAATGATCAAATTTCTACGGGATCTCTTTTTCTTTTTATAAATTCTCGGGTCTTCAGCAAGTGGTATTCCTCAAAATATCCGTCGACCGACGTTTAAACAAGTAACAGTCACTGAGCTTCTTAAAATATCTGCCTACATTGATAGGTGAAGTCAAGCCAACATTTTAGGTCTTCACTATCGAAAACAAATAAATTTTCATGGACCCCCGCTTACGAATTGTGAACCCCCATTTTTTGTTACGCTAACGTAGACGTCCATCGAGTCTCCCGTGGACCCCTGGGGTCCACCTGGACCACTTTGGGAATTAACGTTTTAAACGATATCTTATTACTTATACTTTTAAGGTAACATGAGTTCTTATTTTTCTTATTAATTTGTAACTAGACTCTAAGTATAAAAAATGTAACCCGATACATTTTAATTCTATTTAAATATAAGATTATTTTACTAATAAAATCAGTGTACTCTGAACCAGGATCGTTTTTATTACACTCTCCTCCCACATTGCAATGTATTAATGTATTTACTGTAAGCAATCCATACAATAAAAACAACCAGCGATAGCTGAGTGGGGAGACCAACAGACTCCAATGCAGAGGGACTCCGTTTCGAACCCTCGTCACGCACCTCTGACTTTCGGAAGTTATATGACTTTTCGTAATGATGTGCGTATTGATTGACAATAATCGCCTGCTCCGTGCCTCGGAGAGCAAGTTAAGCCTGTCAGTCCCGGCTGCCATGAACATCTATGGCAGTCGTTATTGGGAAGTCAGTGCCCTATAATATCCTGACGCTGGTCTGGACCTTACGGTAACGTTAGCCTTCGGGTTGCGGAGGTCAGGTGGCAGCCGCTCCGTGTAAAAACTGATATCCAGTCAAATCCGGTTAGACCGGAAAAGCCGATCCCAAGTGTCTTGGGAATATTAAAGGCTAGGGAGAAGAGAATCCATACAATAAATAAAAAACAGTTACCTTATCACAGATGGGGCACTTATGCTGAGTTTTGCCCATATGCTGGTAATTCACGTGGTCCCGTAATTCTCCTCGGGACCTATACCCTTTGTCACACATTGAGCACTTGTACCTGAAAAAAATGGCGTCCGTTAGAATCAACATAAAGCTACAAGATATTTATTTCCATATCATAGTTACAAACAGCGGTAGTGGTCTAGTAATAGACCGTTGACTTTTATTTTTATACAATATAGTTGGCTAACAAGCATACCTGATGGTAAGTGGTCACCGTAGCCTATGGACGCCTGCAATACTAGAGGCATCACTTGCGCGTTGCCGACCCTTTAGGGAAAAAAGAAATGGGAAGGAGAAGGAGCGGGAAAGGGGATAGAGGGTGATTGGGCCTCCGGAAAACCTGCCACGTAGAGGCTTTAAAATCGATTTCAAGAAGTACACCGCTGACTTTTCGAAATTGTGCGTTTATGTTTTTTAAGGTTAAACTCCCGCACTAGGAATAATTCTTGTGTCGCGGGGGACTTTACAAACATTCAAATAACGGACACAAAGAACATCTAGACTCGAAACAGCAATTTGTTTTTCAAACTAATTTTTACGTCCCGATCGGATTCGAACCCACAACACTCGGCGCAGTGTAAGTGGCGAGGCGACCACTTAATTCACTCCGTCAACCGTGCAGTCAACTTAATTATATATAATTTAGTTAATTATTTCCCGAAGTAACGATGAAGGAAAACATCGTGATATTCTAAATCTTGATATCCTAACTATATTCCATTCCAATCCAATCTGATTAAGTCAAAGTCAAAGTCAAAAATCATTTATTCACTTAGGTCACAAAGTAACACTTATGAACGTCAAAGGGGTTAGTAAGTTTATTTCATTTACTGAATTTACATTTATGTTAGTTGCAACGTTCAGGCAAAAGGTTGAGCCTATGAGAAGATACCTGCAAGAAACTCAAGGCCACTCTTTTAAATCACCATCAACTTATAATTTCAGTATTTTACAACTCTTTTATGTACCAGGTGTTGCAGTCATTATGCCATATGTCACTGTCCATATAAAACTAAATTCTAAAACTAAAAAAAATGTTGGTAATATTATGTAAGAAGCATTAAATGTTAAACCAGAGGGTCCCAGACTTATTTTGTCATAGACCACTTTCAAAATTTAGCTGGTTCCGGTGGACCAGCAGCTAGAAATTAAATCCGCCAAGTGAAATCGATTATTTTTTTTATTTTTGGAAATTCTCGTGTCTTCATCGAGTGGTATTCCTCAAAATATCCGTCGACTGCCGTTTAAACAAGGGCTGCCTACATTGATAGGTGAAGTCAAGCCAACATTTTAGTTCTTCACTATCGAAAGCACATAAATTTTCGTGGACCTTCGCTTACGAATTATGAACCCTCATTCTTTTGTCACGCTAACGTAGACTCCTGTCGAAACTCCCGTGGACCCCTGGGATCCACCTGGACCACTTTGGGAACTAAGGTGTTAAACAAACCAAATTTTGATCAATTTATAACATAATTACGTATTTAATTAAATAAGTAGCAGGATTATTATTATTATTATTTATTATTTAAAACTTTATGCACATAATAGTACATCGGCGGACTTAATGCTACAGGCATTATCTACCAGTCAACCATTGGGTGATGCAGGGACAAAAAGTAGTATGTGCATATATTGGCATAAAATATACATAAGTACACTTACATATACTAAACATATACTATAGAATATCATAATAGTAACGATATATAACAAAATATATACCTACATACCAATAAACATATTATATTATCTAAATAAAATATATACAAATATAATACATAGATAGATATATAACATACTCCGTCGAGCTCTTGTCACCGCTGGCGTCCCGGCTCAGCTTGAACCTCACGGCTTGGTACGTGACGATGGCAAGAGACCAGATGGTATGTCATTACTGCCATGGAAAATGGGTAGGCCTTTGGTGTGGGACGCAACTTGTGTCGACACCCTTGCGCCATCACATCTTTCTAGCACAGCGGGTTGCGCTGGTGCTGCTGCTGCATCAGCGGAGACGCTCAAACGGCGTAAATATCAAAACCTTATTGGTGAGTACATATTTGAGCCGTTTGGTGTCGAAACGCTAGGGCCATGGGGTCCAAGTGCTAGGTCTGTTTATAGAGACCTAGCTAAGCGGCTCATCGACGCTTCGCGTGACCAGAGGGCTGGTATTTTCTTTGCACAAAGAATAAGTATTGCCATTCAACGTGGCAATGCTGCCAGTCTTCTGGGCACGTTGCCAATTGACGACGATGCGGAGGAATATTATGACGCTTTTTGATTTTGCAGTTTTATTTTTGTGTTTAGATAGATACATACATACTATATTATTATTATTTATTTTTTTATTCTACTAAGGTGGCAAACAACCATACGGCCCACCTGATGGTAAGTGGTCACCGTAGCCTATGGACGCCTGCAACGCCAGAGGCATCACTTGCGCGTTGCTGACCCTTTGGGAAAAAAGGAAGTTGGAAGGAGAAAGAGGATGACTGGGCCTCCGGCACTCTCACTCACAGAACGAAACACAACAGTAGGAACACTGCTATTTCACAATCATATTCTGTGTCCATAGTAAAACGGACTGGACGAAGAAGGAAGAATGTAGAAAACCAGATGTATGGCAGAGACAAAGTAAAAGGAGGTTATTGGAAGAACGAAGATTTCTATCATGATTTGCACATAGATATTGGAAACAACAGGTTAAATAAGTCGGTGCATTTGGTGAGGTTATAATAGAAAATAATACTGTAAGGGCACGCAAACTACGGCGTTGACGAACGGGTAACCATTTTAAAGTGGATCTATAAGATGAAATATGGTCATATTTATTTAGATTATAAATAAATCGAATGTAATTATTGAGAAGTCGGTCATATTTATTGAGTAGATATGTATCAGGTCATAGTAACACACATCTCCATAGTCAATTAAGGGCCACATCAAAGTCTGCACAAGCATTATTTTTGTCTTAGATGGGAGAAAATTCTTTAGGCGACACAAGGCGCGTAGCGTCCTGTTTACTCTCTGACTGACGTAAGTAACCTGAGCTTGCCAATTTAAATTGGAGTCAATGAATAATTCAAATTCAAATTCAAATTCAAATTTATTGCATTCCATAATGTACATTTACAGGTGGTAGGCTTAAATATAAGTAACAAATTATGGACCCTGTCGGGCACAGCACTATTAGGAGAGAGGAGGAGCTGTTTAGATATGCCATTTTTAAAGTTTCGTTTTGACATAACATAACACAATTTTATCAACTTTTTAATCTAGTTAAGATATATTAGTATTTAACAGAATCATGAGAAATGAAAAAGATGAATAAATAAATAAACTTAATATTTAAATTAAAATTGCAGGATATATTATTTGGTGATACATACCTATTAATAATAATATTTATTGATAATTTATGTCTATTGCATTTATTATTGCATAATGTTATTAAATTTTTTTATTTTTTTGAAGTACAATAATATATAATTTATTTATTACATAGGTAGTTGTTAAATTACTTATATGGTAATATGAATAAGTGGAGGTAGACAAGTAGTTGCTACCTATGTCCTATAATTACATTAATTTTAAATACAATTATTATTTTTAAATCATATTAATTAATTTTATGTATACCTATATATGTTTGTAATATTTAGTTAATTATTATTATGTAGGTGCTTTAGCTGTTTGGAGTTTATAATTTATAATTTGTCCTCTAGGTATTCTTTGATACTGTAATAACTTTTATTTATTAGAAGTTTTTTTAACTTTCTAACAAAGGTATTGAATTTATTTTCATTTTTATGTCATTTGGTAGCTTATTATATAATTTAATTGACATGACCAATGGGCCGGAGGAATGCATTGCTAATCGTGAATTTGGAAGGTTTAATCTATTTTTGTGTCTTAGGCTCATTTTGGTTTGGATGTCTTCGCGTTTGGTGTAGTGTTCTGGATATTTACGGACAAATTTACATACTTCTAAGATATAGATGCATGGTAATGTTAGAATTTTGAGTTCTTGAAAGTGTGGTTTACATGTGTCGGTATTTTGTATATTAACTAAAATTCTAATTAATTTCTTTTGCTAAGTAAAGATAGTGGGTGCATCGGTACTATTTCCCCACAAAATTACGCCATAGCTGAGCCAAGAATAAGCGTAGGCGTAATAAGTGACAAGCGCAGTAGATAGATCCGTGGTCTTTTTCACTTCGCGTAGGGCATTATGTAAAGCTTGATATTTTTGCTCTCACCTTTTTTACGTGCGCTTTCCAATTGATGTGAGTGTCTATGGTTAGCCCGAGTAAGTTGAACTCATTTACAACTTCCATGTCTAATCCATTGTATGTAAAATGTATGTCTATTGGTGATTTTTGGTGGGGGTAAAAAGTAATTAATTTAGTTTTTGAGAAATTTATTTCCAGATTGTGTTTGTTCATCCAGTCTACTGTTTTTGTGAGTGTTTGGTGAAGATTTTCATTTATGTTTACGTTGGTTTTACACGAAGTGAACAAAGAGATGTCGTCCGCAAATAAGACACAATGTCCGTTTATTGTTTTGGGTAGCTCGTTTATATAAATTATAAACAACAGGCACCCTATCACACTACCTTGAGGAATAGAGGCTTTTATATCTTTCGTATGAGATCGGATTTTTTGTATCTCATGTGTGTTCTTGTTAAAGAATTCTAGTTCTACTGTTTGTTCTCTACCTGTTAGATATGACTTAAGCCATTCGTAAGTCTTACCGCGGATTCCTATCGCATACAACTTATTTAATAGAATATTAAATTGAACTTTATCATAAGCTTTGCTCATGTCTAATAAAATACCTATTGCGTATTGTTTATTATTTAAGATATTTAAGGCTTCTTGGATGTATTTGTATACTGCTAAGGTCGTCGACCTTTTTTTGCGGAATCCGTTCTGGCATTCATCTAATATTTTATATTTTTCACAGAAATTATATAGTCTATTTGTCATTGCTTTTTCAAAGATCTTTGAGGCAGTTGGCAGAAGGGCAATGGGTCGATAATTATTTGGGTCGGTTTTGAGTTTTTCTTATGTATTGGTTTTACTAAGCTATGTTTTAATTGGTCGGGAACGACGCCTTCTTTAAATGACTGATTGATTAATAAATAAAATGGCAAGGTTAGTTCGTCTGCGCAGTGTCTCAGTAAGGTAGGTGGGAGCTCATCTATACCACAGCTAATTTTATTTTTTAGCGTTTTCAAAATTCTGCTAACTTCATAAGGATCTACTGGGCTGAGAAATATAGTATTTTCTATCGAGTGGTGCGCACGTTCCCCGTTTGGATTACTGGAAGGCTGGTGTGGCGTCTCTCCAATTAATACAAAAAAGTTACTAAAATAGTTAGCTATTTGTCTAGGCTCAGTTATTAAGGTATTATTTATGTGTAAATTTATGTTTTGTTTGTCTTTTTTAGGTTTTTTGTTCGTTCGCTCGTTTATTATACCCCACATGGATTTTACTTTATTGTCAGCTTTTGATATCCTGTTTTTGTAGTGTAATTTTTTTGCTGTCGTTACAGTCTTTTTTAGTATTTTTTCATAGTTTTTATAGTAGTTTATTATAATTTGGTTGTTTGATTTTAAAGCAAGTATTTTAATTAGCCTTTTATTTCTACAGGATTGTTTTATACCTACTGTTAACCAACGTTTTTTATACTGTGTTATTAATTTAATTTTTTGTATTGGAATAAATTGCTTAAGGGTGGTTTTTAATATTTTAATAAATGTGTCATAGTTTATATTTATGTTATTGTCTAGTGAAAGAATGTCGTTCCATTTTAAGCTACCTAGTTTAGACTTAAATTTGTTCATGTTACATTGAGTGAAAAATCGCTTTTTTACATACCATGTAATCTGTTCAGTTTGTTGAGGTAGTTCTAGGTGGATAGTTGTCCCGCAATGATCTGAGAAGCCTAGTTCTTCGACGGTTGTATGTAAGTTGTAATCACTGAAATTTGTGAATATCAAGTCTAAACATGTTGAAGTAGTTTGTGAGATACGCGTAGGATCTTTAACGTGTTGTATAAATCTATATTCTAACATAAGGTCTAAGAATTGGTTAGTTTTTAAGTTATTATTCAAAACATCAATATTGAAATCCCCCCCTATAATTACTTTGGTTTTTGAAAACTTATTGTTTATGTAATTTAGAATTAGTTTTAATTGATTTTGAAATACCTCTTCCTCTCTTCTATTCCAGTATATAGTTACTAATAATATATTCTCTTTGGGTAGTTCACAAGCACTCACTTCTATAATATATTCAATTGACATGTTTGTAATTTGGTGTATTTCGTTGTATTCGATGTCTTCCCGCAGCAGGATGCACACGCCGCCTCCCGTTCGGTTGACTCGGCAGTACGAAGAAGCAATTTTATATCCGGAGATTTGTACAACGTCTAATTTTTCTAATGACAGCCAGGACTCTGATATACATATCGCTCCGTATATTACATCTTGTGTTAGGAACTCTTCTAAAATATATTGTTTATTGTATAAACTTTGTATATTTTGAAATAAAATTTTAAACTGTAGATTTGTATTTACGAAAGGGATGATTAAGGCTATTTTCGCTTGTTTCTGGTTGGTGGTAGGTCTGGTTGGGGCTGTATGGCTTTCTGTGATTTCTATCCATTTCGGTTTTATTATTGTATTGTTCTTTGTGTATGTTTTCCTTTAAATTAATTTGTGTGCCCTCTATAAATAGTTGATTATTTCGTATTCTCAGATCCTTTCGAGTAGGACTGAACGGAATAGGTGTCCCATCATATACGACAGGCGGTAAAGTACTGGAGTTCAGCCTGCTTATCAATTGTTGACTTTCAACTATAATTGAGTGACACTTAGTCGGGTTAACAGATAATCCAAATCTATCAGACCAGCTTCTAATTGTTTCTAGATCAGTATTTACTTTAGCAATGGCTTGAGAAAGATTATCCGAATTACCGAGAAATTCACACAATACCTTAACGCATTTTATAATTTCTATAATTTAAATAGCTTAAATAGAAGTACACAGTAACAGCGATAGCTCAGTAGGGAGACCAATAGTCTGCAATACAGAGGGTCTCGGGTTCGAACCCACGTCGCGCAACTCTGACTTTTGGAAGTTATATGACTTTTCGAAATTATGTGCGTATTGATTGACAATTATTATCGCCTGCTCTGTGCCTCGGAAAGCACGTTAAGCCGTCGGTCCCGGCTGCCATGAACATCTATGGCAGTCGTTATTGAGAAGACAGCGCCCTATAATATCCTGACAACTGTCTATTCTTAAGGTATCGTTAGCCTTCGGATTGTGGAGGTCTGGTGGCAGCCGCTCCGTGTAAAAACTGATATCCAGTCAAATCCGTTTAGACTAGAAAAGCCGACCCCAAATGACTTGGGAATAATAAAGGCTAGTGAGAAGAAATAGAAGTAAACAGTGACTAGTAAAATGTTTAACAATAGTACCTAGTTCAAAGTTTCAAAATAAATAACGCGATAAAATCCGTATAAAGTTATTCAATTTCAATAAATTCTAACTAATTTCAATAAATAATATACAAATGGCAATGTGAATTTATTTATTTGTTACGCTTTCAGACCAACTCAGCCATCATGAAATTTCGTATAAACTTTGTGAAGGGTATAGGTTAGCTCTCATTCAGAAAAAAAGACTGTTACTAACCTAACCTACATTTATGCGAAGGAAGCCGGGGGAAAAATATAGTAATAAATTATTAAAACTATTTATTACCTAAAACCAATTTTGTAAGTGTACACATGGCTACACATCAAGTTAGACACCCTATATACGCATAACTACGCTACATACAAAATAGAGAATTGCATAGTAGCAGTATAGCAGTGCATAGTGTTGTAGACCCATCACGGTGCACTAGCGCGTGCGGCGACGCCCGCGGCCCGTTCAGCGTGAATGAGACAAAATAACAAAAATATAACGTACTACTTCTAATAGTTCAAAGTCCAAACAGTCTAGGTTGATGTCTTGCTGTGTGTAC
This sequence comes from Catocala nupta, assembly GCA_963675205.1. Classification (NCBI taxonomy): domain Eukaryota; kingdom Metazoa; phylum Arthropoda; class Insecta; order Lepidoptera; family Erebidae; genus Catocala; species Catocala nupta. The sequence continues at coordinate 4,355,688 of OY776108.1, read as the reverse complement.
AATAGACTAAAACCGTCCACACTAGACTAGGCCTGTCTCGTGGAAGGTTTTACAGAAGGTTTAACAACATTAACAGATTTTAAAAGTGGTAATTACAGTTCTAAGTATTATCTGAACACAGTTTTTACAATTTTAGTCCCTCTCCCGCCCCTCCGTGATCATCCGTAGTATATGCCAGAGATTCAGAAATATGGTTTAAATCATTTTTTGCAAACAAAAACAATAGATCGGCTCATATTTGTCGCCATATTTGAATACAATAATACAAGGTGGACCGACGACCTGGTAAGGGTTGCGAGAAATGGTTGGATGCGGGTGGCTCAAGACCGGTCTGTGTGGAAAACCTTGGCGGAGGCCTATGTCCAGCAGGGGACGTCTTTCGGCTGAGATGATGATAATGATGATTTGAATATAGCTCGGAAAAGCGCGAGATTTCCCTTGAGGATATTGAGTATGTGACGAAAACCTAAGTCTGCCATCTCGCTCCTATGACCAAGCGTGGTATTATATATAAACTACTTTAATTAATCTATAACAGTTTCCCAGACTTTTTTCTCATAGACCACTTTCACAATTTAGCTGGATCCGATGGACCCTCTGCAGCTACATTTTACCATAAATCTGAACTAAAATTAAAAAAATTTAGCAAATCTCTACGGGCTGAGTTTTTTTTTCAAATTCTCGGTACTAAGCCTACCACTGTATTCTCGGGACTAAACATACCACGGTAGGCGGTCTGACCTATTTTTTTTAGAAATTCTCTGTTCTTCCGCATATTCCTCAAAATAATTTTCGTGGACGAATTGTGAACCTCCATTTTTTTTGTCACGCCAACGTAAATCCCCGTCGAGTCTCCCGTGGACCCCTGGGGGTCCAACTGGACCACTTTGGGAACTATTGATCTATACATATATTATAAAGAGGAAAGATTTGATTTTTTCGTTTGTATGTAAGTATGTTTGTTTTTTTGTAACGATTATAATCACAAACAACTCAACCGAATTTAAAACTTATTTTACCGTTAGAAAGCCTTTTAGATATTTTATTGTTATTTAAGTTTCTTTTAAAAGCCTTAGGCAGTTGTCCCACCGCCGGCAAGAAAGCGATTAACTATCGGCAATTTTCTCGCTCGAGAAACGTGCAATAGATATACATTGCTTGTAAACAAAAGAGATGCATATATTAATAGATGATAGCTTGTCGCTCAGCGACAAGATCTATCAAAGATAATACTCGCTCAGCGATACTTGCTCAGCGATGCTCGCTTGGCAGTCAGAACACTGAGAGACCAACTAGCGGTCTTTTCTCTACAGTGCGGCTTTAAAAGTACACGAATTGTTATTCGTTATGGATATCGAATAATCATTTGAACTCTCATTGTTGTCTAGTTTCTTGGAACAAACATTGGCACCACACTTTTCTCGTTGGGAACACGTGTATCGCGGGTGCCGCTGCGAGCGAGTGGCCCGAGCAATCGCCCGTCGCACTCGCACACTCGCTTATAGCCCAGCGACAAAACTATCGGAATTACACACTCGCTTTCCGCTGCTCGTCAACTCGTTTCTAATTTATAGCCGTACTCGCTTCTCGTTTATCGTCGGCGGTTGGACAAATGCCTTACGCTCCCATGTATCTTGATGTATTTTGCTTTCCGTTGCAACCTGTAATAGGGTATTACACCCATCTTTGAAGAGTGTCGCAATTAGATTCTATAGTGCTAATGAAGCACTAAAAATTCATTAAAAAAAAAAAATCTATCTTTCGGTATGTGTCATAAAGATGCGTTTATAATTTGCATTTTCAAATTTCGCGCGTAATTTGACGAAAACGCTGGACGCAGTGGACGCCTTATTTCTCTGTGGTCATGACGTCAGTTGGCTGTGTAAACAAATGCAGTGATATTTTGTATGTTATGTTAATTGTTTATATTTTAAAAATGAGTTATTATTCTACTTATCGTTGTTGTGCTGTTCATGAATTCAAAAATAAAAATAATAAAAGGCCTATAGAGATTAAAGGTACGCTGATCAGTTGACACTGTTGACAGTTGACACTTCTTAGTTTACACAGCCGTATGACGTAATAACATGGCGACTACTATACTGGTGTTAGGAAACAGATTAAAAGAGCTAAAAATCTTGAATTAAATTTTAAAATATAATTTACTATTTTATGAACTGAAACTTATGTTTTCCGACTGCTTTTTGCTTAAGCTATCTCAATAATATTTTTTTTGGTTTTTCTCATATAGAGTAAAATACCCAATTAAGGCAGTACCAGTACTTGTATACCACTGACTTCGTAACTTAGCTTTCAAGGGGAATGTTCTTGAAGGTTGCGCAAAAAATTAAAAAAAAATACTTACTTCAAAATATCGATAGCTGCATGAGCTTGGGTATACTTCAGATGGTGTTCGTAAGAAGCTCTGCTGACGAAGCCCTTGGAACATTCAACGCAGGAGTACTGTTCTCTAGCTGAATGGATGCGGGAATGGACCTTTAAGAGGTCAACTCGGACCATCTTGTGACAGACCCCGCATTCGGTACGAGGGAGCGGACCTTGGTGAAGTCTGTGGGCAAAAAATATACACATAGTCAAATTTTTTTTTATTTTTTTTTTCAATTATTTTGATTTAGGACACGTCTGTTTAAAATATTATCCTAACTAATACCTAATGTGTGAATGTGAGTTACTTTCTTACGCTTTCATGCCTTAACTAGTCGACCGATCATCAAGAAATTTCGCATGCACGTTGTCAGGGTTACAGAAAAGAACATTTTCATTTTCATTTTTGAACACACTTTTCCCTAGCCTTTATTATTCCCAAGTCACTTCCAAAAGTCAGAGGTGCGCGACGTGGGTTCGAACCCGAGACTCTCTGCATTACAGTCTGTTGGGCTCTCCAATGAGCTATCGCTGCGTGGAACACAGAAATGAACATTAGCTAACATTAATTTCAAAAAATAAAATGTTAAAAATATCACGAGTCCTACTCAAACAATACAAAATTCAAGTACAAATTTGCATACTAACTAATATTATAAATAGAATATTTTTATTACGCTTTCACGCCTTAAGACTGCGCCGAGCGAAATGTGCCAAAACAGGCGGTCACAGTTAAGTTGATAAAATCAACACTTTTTGTTTAATACAAATATAAAATATACATTTACCATAACAATGAATGTGTTTAAAATTACTATGTGTAAAAAACTTTAAATAATTAATATTTTCGCCTACAAAATTACGTAAATTTGCACGAAAATGCAAAAAAACGTAAGCTCGTGCTACGTGATTTTTAGATTATAACAGTAAAAATCTATCCTATTTTACAGCTTAAACGAAACATAAATAGTTATATTACAATTTGTCCGTCCCAAATATTTAAGACAATAAAGATACATATTTATCAAAAAAGCACTTCAAATCCTCCATACAATTTGACGAGCGAATATCGAGCTCTGTCATTCAGTCCAACCGCGTCTTACGCTCGACGCAGTCTTAACTACTCGACCGATCGTTATGAAACTTCTTACTGCTACTATTTTCTGTACTTACTGTTCATGCCTCGCTAAATTGTTTTTGAACGCGAATCTTTTCCCACAAGTTGTGCATTTATAACCTTCTCTGTGATATCGTTGGATGTGTTTCCATCTTTGATTTTTATTGCTGGAACAATAATAATATACAATAATATCAGCCCTGTATACTGTGTGGTTCTTAGTATAGCGAAAACTTCTCAGGGGGTGATTATACTTGTTATTATGAACAACTTTTGTTCTGGGACATTGCCGAAATCGCGGGAAAACAGCTGTTCCATACAAAATTGGACTCGACCTCGACGAAATGTATGTAACAGCTGATTTTTTCGCGATTTCTGCAATGTTTCAGAACAAAAGTTGTTCATAATAACAAGTATGATCACCCCCTAAGAGGTTTTCACTATACTAAGAAAGACCTAGTATAAATTTCCCACTGCTGGGCACGGGCCTCTTTTCAATGAGAGAAGGGTGACGCCATAGTCCACCACGCTGGCCCAGTGCTGGTAGGCAGACTTTAGATATCATCGAGATCATTATGGAGAACTTTCAGACGTGTAGGTTTCGTCACGATGTTTTCCTTCACCCTTAAAGCGAGCGATTATTAACTATTTTATTCGCACAGAAATACGACAAGTCAGTGCGAGCTTTGGAATCGAATCCGTTAGATTTATATGACTGCACGGATGGCGTGTGGCGTTGTGGGTTCGAAACCCACACGGGAAAAACTTTTTGTGATCCACAAATGGTTGTTCCGAGTGTGGATGTTCTTTGTGTCTGTTGTTTGAATGTTTGTGAAGTCCCCCGCAATACAGGAATTATTTTGCGGGAGATGCATATAAAAGAAACTACCTAATCACTTCAATGGTAACTTACCATTATGAGTACATATGAAAAAAACTGCATAAAAACGTCTTAAGATGGAAAGAGAAACAACTCACTCAAAATATTTGTTGCACTCTTTACAAAGATACCCAAACGGAGTCCTTTTGTCTAGCATAGATGAGTTCTTAGGTCCTGGGTCTTCCAGTTTCCTCCTACCCTGCGATCAGATAAACAAACATAAAACGACGTGAACTTTTTATTAAAATACTAGCTGAACCAAGCATCTTCGTCTGCTTCACATAAGAGAATTTTCCCCGTTTTTGCAACATTTTTCATTGATGCTCCGCTCCTATTGGTGTAGCGTGATGTTATATAGCCTATAGCATTCCTCGATAAATGAGCTATCCAACACTAAAATAATTTTTCTATTCGAACCAGTAGTTTCTGAGATTCTTGCGTTAAAACAAACTCTTTGGCTTTATAATATCTATATATTAATAAGTACGTGAAGCAATAACTTAGTACTCCTTTCTACGAAAATTGCTCGGACATACGAATATGAAATTTGGCACAGTTAAAGTTTATATGGGGAAGGAGTGGCGAATCCTAATATTTTTATACAATATGCATTAGAAATACATTACATTAGTCAAAAGTACTACACGCACACAACCATGCATTTGACACACGCAGTCGAATCGCGTTCGTAGTATTTCGGCATTCTTCGTCTGACGTCGTACAATTCTTCGTAACTATGGTTACATATACCATATTTATACGTCATAAAGAAAAAAAGAAAACAAAGTAATCAACTTAGGAATATTGTCAATTATGGTCGAATTTTGACCACTAGGCGACCGCTAGTTAGTATAGATAAGCGACGCATCTCTAGTAGCGAGCTGGCGTGGTCCGTCTCAAAACAGATAGCACTTGGCCCAAACTGGGGATCAAATCAAATACCACACGATCGTCAGTCTGCACGGATGGCCTAGCGGTTTAAGTGATCACCTCGCCATTGTAGCCGCGTCGAGTGTTGTGGGTTCGAATCCCACACGCGACAAAATTTGTGTTATCCACAAATAGTTGTTCTGTGTCCTGACTGGATGTGGGTGTGGTTTAGAGTATATTAGCCAATGACGTAATATAAATAGACGCGTCATGCATGAACATCACGGCACTCAAAAACAGCGTAAATACTATCGGTAGCTAGACAGCTACTTAGGCGCACGAAGAAAGGGAAAGAAAATTAAACGGCATCTACGGAATTCCTGTTGTTAGAGAGAGATAAATATATTTCTTTAATTACGTTGTCATTCTGTGGTGCATGCTCATTGGCCGAGCGCGAACACATGACTTACTTCAGGCGCCAGCCGCCAATAGAAGGCATCGAAAACAAAACATTTCTCTTGATACTTACGCAGAAAATGATACTTTTTATCTTTCAAATCTGCAGTAAATTTTTACATTCCTAAAAACACAGAGCGGCATTTTTTTTGTTTTTGAATTTATTCACTCAAGTTATTTTAATGTCACGTACACCTGCGGCACTGGTTGGTACGTGACTAAATGTACTTCTGGTAATTACCTTGCATTCATGTTACCACTACAGAGCGCGGGCAACGTATCTATAGTTTATACAGGTTGTCCGGTAATTAATGGATAACCTGGCAATGTCTTATAGTGGAACTGATGGCCGTCCAGAAAAAAAAACGAAATAAAATCTATTCTAACTACTACCTGAGATATGTTTTTTTTTAATTACCATGTATAACTTTCTTGTATACTACGACCATAAATGAATGAAATCCATCGGTTTGTTGTTGTTTTATTATTAAACACTAATTATGCTAATAGATAGACAGTCAAAAGTATACTATGCTAATATAGCTTGCACTTTCTGAACGGCCTTCAGTTCTACTATAAGACATTTCAAGGTTATCCATTAATTACCGGACACCCTGTATATCATTGACATTAGCGAACCAAACATCTAAAATGGCTAAGTTTCTTTACATAGCAGTATACCAAGTCTGAGTGTTCTGTGTCCATTGTTTGAATGTTTATAATACAGGAATTATAACTAGCGTTTTTTTTATGCATCCAAGGTGGCATACAAGCATACGGCCCACCTAATGGTAAGTGGTCTGCTCGTTGGCGATCCTTTAGGAAAGGAAGTGGGAAGGAGAAGGAGCGGGAAGAGGGAAAGAGGGTAATTTGGCCTTCGGCACTCTCACTCACTGAACGAAACAGAACAGTAGGAATACTGGTATTTCATGTCGATATTCTTCCGCGGTCGAGCCGGCCCATTCATACTGAAATCAGCGAGGCTCTACTACTCACAATGCTAGTTCGGGAGATCTTTTAAAATAAGTCAGTATTATTTCAATATTATAAATACAAATGTTTGTTTGTTTGTTACACTTTTACGCCTATACGCCTACTCGAACGATCATCATGAAATTTCGCATACACATGTCAGGGATGCAGAAAATAACATTTCATTTCAATTTCATATCATTTCAAAATTTCAATTCAACTAAATAAAAAATAAAACATTATGGTGTGTTGTTGGTCAAACGTACAAGATTTTTTTTTTTTGGTGCAAAAAAAATTACACCAAAATAACGCCGCGATTTCAAAAGGACGTCAGTTTAAAAAAAAATCGTTTGTAGTTTGACGAATCAATACTTCACAAATAAAAATAATGAAAAAAGAATTAAAATTAGCCTTAAACGAAACACCTGTAGTTAAAACTCTAGAAAAGTCGTACTTTTTATAAAACTTTGATTTTTATTTTAACCAAAGGTCATAATATTTTTTATTTAGCACTTTTGAAAGGTCCTTACCTAAGGAATCTCGCGTTACAATTTGATCCACATCTTCTGGGACAACCTGTATATAGTAATACTTACTTTTTTCTTTTTAACCGGTGTATTTAAACTAATTTCATGTGCCTCTTGCAAATGAGCGATCATTTTCGATAGCTGGCATGTCACAAAGTCACAGCACAGACAACTGTGTCTATGGTAATGATCTTCTCTATGGTCTTGGTATACAAGCTCTTTAACATGGACTAGGCATATATCGCATTGGACGTGGTTGGGTTTCTGGAATAGAAAAAAGGAACTGCACTTGAAAGGTGAAGGAAAACATCGTAAATAGAGTATTCCAAAATGTTTTAGAAGATATGTGAAGAGTCTATGGCCTAACCCTTCTCACATTGAGAAGGCTTGTGACCAGCACTGGGACAATTAAGATACAGGGTTAATAATACATATAATTTCTTTATTTTACTACTGTATATTTGCTGCCTTATCGGCTCAGCGATGTGTGTGTGTGTATGTGTGTGTGTCGCCGGTTCGATCTCCGGGTCAAAAGCTTTGAGTATAATTTTCTACCCACCTTAATATGAAAAGAAATATTATGTTTATCCAAGTCAACATTACTTTCAAACTCTTGCAAACAGCTGTCACATTTGAAAATTGAATCTTTGAGCGCCATTTTGTTTTTCAACATAACGTCTTTTAATTCATTCTCATTCAAGCGGGTAGTTAAAAAATAATCTTGTTCCTTTTTCAATTTTCTTCTTTTTTTATGTTTCACTTTTATTTTGCTTTTGTAATCTATGGGCGTTTCGTTGTCTGACAGCCAGTTGGTGTGCAGTTCTGACAGTGGTATGTCTTCTTCGCTTTCGGTTATAATGTCAGCGTTCAGACCGCAGTCAATGAAATTGTCTGTTACAGTATCGGTTTCTGATATTACGGTTGTATATGATGTTGTATGGTACATTGAGAGATGGGAGAGTGATGGTTGGGAGTTAATCTGGAATGAAAAGAAAATATATAATTTCATGCCTACATGTACGGTCAAAGACAAAAGTGGAGTAGCATCGTTAGGTTAAAATTTGCATACTGATCCGAGTGAATATCTTTGCGTGTATGATGTTTTAACGCAAACAATGAAACACTATTCAATGTAATGATAGTAGGTGAATTTCGTCATGTGCAAGGCGAGAAGAAACGAGTTCTTGTAAATCAAAATCATAGCAAGATGGACGACAGTGAAAGCCCGGTCATTGGCTGTTAGCGGCCTGCGTGCGCATCTATACACGATTACCAACATACATTTAAGTATAACAAACACTCTATATCCATACAAATAAGGTTGATTTTTGCATAGCTGTAATTTATAGCTGTTTGTCGTACACCACCGCCGTACGACGCACGCTCGACGTCAAATGAGACATATATAACTATAATAACTACTATCCCTTATATTCAATAACAGTGCCTCTGTTAGTACGCATTTACAATTAATGTTTAAATTTCATTAATGTATAGCAGGTTTCGATAGCGGAGCGGTCAACGAGTCTTCTCACTTTATGACTAAAATATAATGAGGGTGGTTCAAATCCTGGGGTCCTATACTACCACATTTTTTTTTTATTACTAGAATTTTCAAATAATAAAGATGTACTTTATTTTTGTCTATTTATTACTAGCGTAATAAGTAGACAAAAATAGAGTGATAAAAAAACAATGTGTTTTTTCAGGAATTAAATTAAAATTAAATTATTATAATAATTATTATTTATCAGAATTAATTTAATTACTAAAAATCACTTTTTGTTTTTATTTTTAATAAATAAATAATGCAAATTATAAATAAGAAAAACAATTTTTATTCAATTTATAACAATAATGTTTCATTATAAAAACAATATCAAAAAATGATATACTGAAAATGAACTTTTATTAAATTTAGTATTGTAGATGTTTCAATAGGTATATAATAGAAGGGGTGCGTGTCAGAAAACCTCCCCGTGGTGCACCCTGGGCACCAGCATCAATGCCTTTCATTGTTGCTGGTGGCTAATATTCTGACAACCGGTGCCATTTGTCGTGTTTGGCACCGGAGGCGGGGGGATGGACGCGAGTCCCATCCCCAAGCCGGAGGCCCTATTCTGGGCCCGGCTCTCCCAGTACCGCTCTGTTTTAGAGTGGACATGGGAGAGCCCCTTTGACGGGTTCGGCGTGCACTCACCCTGCCGCTGAACAGACAACGGGGTCTCTTCTCGTCGTTCTGACGATTCTTTCCCCCTTTTGTCCCCCTTTTGTTTTGTCCCCTGTTTTGGTTTTGTCCCCCCTTTTTGGTTTGGTTCTGCGTCCAAATTTGTTTCTTGTCCCCCTTTTGTTTGTTTTGCCCGTTTTGTTCTTGTTGTATCCCCCCCCCCTTTTTTCTGACTTTTGTCCCCGTTGTCACCGTCTGGCGCATATCGTAACCCCGTATTGTGCAGTGTCGTGGATCACGTCTCGCGGCTGCTGACGGGACCGAGGGTCTTGGCTTCACCGCCCGGACTGCGAGGGAGTGGCCCTCTATAAAAACCACCCCGAATCTCAAGTTGCTGCCGCACGGCGAGGAGATGCATGGCTGATGGGTAGTTCAGTCACTAGTGCGGCCCCTCAGGGTACCTGCCGTCCCCCTGTAGTATTAGGCTTGCCCGGGTATCGGGATCTCTGCCCGGGTCGACGTTTATTTCTCCCAAACTCGTGGGTCTAAATATGGATACATCACTTAAATCAATTTTAAAAACAACTGTAAGAGTGAGTAGGTCGCGCACGCCCAGTATTGCGCGTTCCGAAGAGGAGGAGGAGATCGTGCGATCGGAGCACGATAGTGACGTTGTGGAGATTACTCCGGAGGCAACTTCGGAGAAAGCTCCACGCAAACGGTTGCGGTCAGCGCAGGAGTCGGAGTCAGACGGCTCCAGCGAGGACGCGGTATCGGCTGCGAAAGTGCCGACAGTGCGACGTGGACGCGGTCGTCCACCCACCCACGGTCGTTACGTGGGTCTGGGTCGGGCCAAGGCCGAACTTGCCGCTGCATTGCGGAAGGCTGATGTGGAGCGTACGTCCGATGAGGACACCCTCATTGCTGCGGCGGCCCGGCGAGTCGCTGCGGGACGAAAGCAGCCGGTGGTGGAGCTGGATGCCGAGGACCTGCCGGTATCGCACCTCAAGACTCGGCTCAGTGACGCATTAGAGGCCATTCGGCTGGTCTCGAGGAAGTCCAAGGGTCTAAAGGGCACGTGCCAGAAGACCCTTAAAGACTCCATCGAGGCCATTCGGGACATCGCGGAAGCCTTCTTCAGCCGCACAGCCAGCGAGGAAGTGCAAAAGCTGCAGGCGGAAAATTCTCGCATGGCGCAAGAGCTATCCGAGCTTAAGAGAAGGCAGGAGGACTTCGAGAGGAGGCAAGACCAGGGCGCGAACAAGACCGAGTCGGAGCTTGTGGCTCTGGTCCGGCAAGAGCTTGGCGAATTCCGCGCCAAGCTCTCCGTTATGGAGGGTCGACTGTTGCGCCCTCCTCTGGCCGCAGACAGGGTCAGAGTGCCTCCCCCTCCTTCTCCCCCGAAGCCTGCGCCGCCAACGTATGCGGCGAAAGCAAGGTCCTCGAGGCCTCCTGCGGTCGCTCCAGCAGCCGAATCAACGGCTCCTAGCAAGCCAAAGGGTAGGAAAAGGCAGGCTAATCGCGCACCTGTAGCTGCCCAACGTCCTGCCGTTCCCGGGATACAACCCGCTGCTGCCGCGCGCAAGCCCGACGACTGGGAGGTCGTAGGCCAAAAGAAAGAGGCAGCCAAACAAAGAAAGAAGGCGGCCAGGAAGGCAAGGCAGGCGGCCAAAAAGGCCTCGAGGAAGCTCCAGGCCCCTCGCTCCACTGCAGTTGTTATTACGTTGCAGCCGGCTGCCATCGAGCGAGGTGCCACATACGCCGAGCTCCTCAAGAAGGCGCGGACGGCGATCGACCCCGGCAAGCTGGGAATAACATCGGGTTTACGGTGCCGGACTACTCAGACCGGTGCCCGCCTGATAGAAGTGCCGGGAGTCGCAAGCGGCGACCAGGCGGACCGCCTGGCGGAAAGTCTCCGCCAGGTTCTGGAATCGGAGGAAGTCCGCGTCTCCAGGCCCCAAAAGTGCGTCGATTTGCGCATCACGGGCCTGGATGACTCTATAACAAAGGAAGAGGTCGTCGCGGCCGTCGCCAAGACCGGAGGGTGCCCTGCGGAACAGATCAAGTGCGGTGAAATTAAGCAGGGCCGCTCCGGAATGGGGACGGCCATTATTAGCTGTCCTGTCGCCGCCGCCAAGAAATTGGCCGATGGCCGGCGTCTTTTGGTGGGGTGGGTGTCGGCGCAAATTAAAGCGCTGGAGCCCAGGCTCGCCCGGTGCTACCGCTGCCTATCCAGCGGCCACGTGGGTGTCACGTGCCCCTCACGGGTTGACTGCAGCGGCCGCTGTTTCCGTTGCGGTCAGCCCGGTCACGTGGCCGCAACGTGTGGGTCCACGCCGCACTGTGTTCTGTGTGCGGCGGTGGGCAAACCAGCGGAGCACCGGGCGGGTGCCAAGGGGTGCGCCGCCACCCAGAAAAGACTACCGCCAAGGCCGCCTGCCTCTTCGTCGACGACGTCGAAGGTCGACGTTCCCGCGGCTGGAGGGACGGAGGTTAGCATGGAGACGTAATGCCTCCACGCCTCCGTCTCCTCCAGGCTAATATAAACCACTGCGCCAGGGCTCAGGACCTTCTCCTCCAGAGCATGGCGCAGTGGTCAATTCATGTCGCCATCGTAGCCGAGCCCTATTTCGTCCCTCCCAGGGCTGACTGGGTAGGGGACCTCGATGGCTTGGTTGCGTTAATTTCGCCGGCCGCCGCCGGCGCCCCGTCCTTCGAGAACATCGTCCGAGGACGGGGCTGCGTCGCAGCACTCGTAGGAGAAGCGGTTGTGGTGGGCTGTTACTTCTCTCCCAACCGACCTCTCGCCGACTTCGAGGAGTATCTCCTCGAACTGAACGTCGTCGTCGCTCGAAGCCACCCTCGGCCCGTGCTCGTCGTCGGAGACCTCAATGCCAAATCCTCGGCTTGGGGTTCCGCGACCACGGACGCGAGGGGTGAATTGCTCGAGGAGTGGGCCGTAGAAAACGGCCTGCTAGTCCTCAATCGTGGGTCAGTGCACACGTGCGTGCGTCAGCGGGGCGGGTCAGTTATTGACGTCTCTTTTGCCAGCCCCGCACTAGCACGCCGTGTCCAAGGCTGGCGCGTCGTCGAGGAGGTGGAGACGCTGTCGGACCACCGCTATATTCGGTTCGACGTCTCCGCCCAGACCTCCGACCCCCCAGCCACAAGGGCCCCGATTGGGGGCGGTCCGCGTTGGGCTTTAAAGAAGCTGAATCGGGAGGTCCTCCTGGAAGCCTCCATTGTTCGGGCCTGGGTGCCAGCACCGGCCAGGCCTGACAATGTTGAGATGGAGGCCGAGTGGTTCCGGGAGGCCGTAACTCAAATTTGTGATGCGGCGATGCCTAGAGTGCCTTTAAATCCTCCAGCTAGGCGCCGGGTGTACTGGTGGTCTGACCACATCGGCGAACTACGCCATTCCTGCGTGGTGGCCCGACGCCAGTACATCCGGCTTCGTAGGCGGCGTCGCCGCTCTCCCGATTTTGACGCCAGGGAGGCGGAATTGTACGAGGCCTACAGAGCGGCCAAAAGTACGTTGAAGATCTCCATCAAGCGGGCCAAGGATGAGGCCCGCCAAGAGCTGCTGGGGACTCTGGACCGTGATCCCTGGGGGCGTCCATACCTTATGGTGAGGGGCAAGCTTCGCCCCTGGGCGCCCCCCTTGTCCCAGAGTCTCCGGCCACAGTTGGTGGAGGAGGTGGTGGCCGCTCTGTTCCCCTCACGGGCGGAGCACACTCCTCCGTCGATGGTTCCGCCTTCCATGGCGTCCAGCGCGGACTTTGACGACGACGTGGTTCCCGAAGTGACCCAGGTAGAGCTGCGAGCGGCGGTGTCGAGACTTCGCTCGAAAAACACCGCCCCAGGGCCCGACGGCATTCCAGGTCGTGCTTTGGCCCTGGTCCTCGAGGAGCTCGCGCCCCGACTGACGGGGCTCCTCAGTGAGTGTCTAGTTCAGGGCCAGTTTCCGCGCCAGTGGAAGGTGGGGAAACTGGTCCTGATCAGGAAGGAGGGGCGCCCGGCGGACTCTCCGTCCGCCTACCGGCCCATTGTGTTGCTGGGCGAGGTGGCTAAACTCTTCGAGTTTATTATCGCGGAGCGCCTCGTCCAGCATCTTACTTCTGTGGGCCCGGATCTGGCGGAGAACCAATTTGGTTTCCGCCGCGGGCGCTCCACTATTGACGCTGTCCAGCGGGTGAGGAGCCTGGCGGAGGATGCGGTCTCCCAGGGCGAGGTCGTCTTCGCGGTGTCTTTGGACATCGCGAATGCCTTTAATACCTTGCCCTGGAGTTGCATTAGGGAGGCACTCGTTTTCCATCGAGTGCCGACCTACCTCCGCCGCATAGTCGGGGCATACTTATCAGAGAGGGTAGTCGTCTACCCGGGTCACGACGGTTGGAGTCGGCGAGAGATGTCGTGCGGTGTTCCACAGGGATCGGTTCTGGGTCCGCTCCTGTGGAACATCGGTTACGACTGGGTGCTGCGAGGTGCGCTCCTCCGTGGCGTCGGCGTCATTTGTTACGCCGACGACACGCTTGTCACGGCGAGGGGTAAGTCGCACCGGGCGGCGGCCATACTGGCGACCGCTGGGGTCGCACAAGTCGTTGGTCGTATCCGGCGGTTGGGCCTCGAGGTGGCCCTGTCGAAATCCGAGGCTGTATGTTTTCACGGCCCTCGGAAGCGGCCACCTCCAGGGGCCCATATCATGGTAGGAGGGGTCCGCATCGGCGTCGAGCCAACCCTTAAGTATCTGGGTCTCCTGCTCGACAGCCGATGGGACTTTACAGCCCATTTCCGTCGTTTGGCCCCCATTCTTCGGGGCGCTGCAGGCGCGCTCTCGCGCCTGCTGCCCAACCTTGGGGGGCCAAACACCTCCTGCCGGAGGCTCTACGAAGGGGTCGTGCGGTCCATGGCCCTATATGGGGCCCCAGTTTGGGGCTACAACCTGGCGGCCCGTAACATCTCGGCGCTTCGTGCTCCACAGCGCGCCATGGCCGTCAGGTTGATTAGAGGGTACCGCACGATCTCGTTCGAGGCTGCGAGCCTCCTCGCCGGATCGATGCCATGGGACCTGGAAGCGGCGCTCCTGGCGTCGCTCTATCGTTGGCGCCAGGAGGCGCTAGCTCGAGGCGAAGGACCGGGTCTTGCCGCAATCAAGGCGGCGAGGTCCGAGCTCCGCCAGGTCCTAGTGGCCAATTGGAAGGAACGACTTGTGCACCCCAGTGCCGGGCACGCCACGATCGTGGCGGTAAGTCCCGTTTTTGAGGAGTGGCTGGAGAGGCGGCATGGCGCTCTCACCTTCCGGCTGACACAGGTTCTAACTGGCCACGGTTGTTTTGGCCAGTTCCTGTGTCGTATACGCCGGCAAGAGACGCCCGGTTGTCACCACTGCGGCGACTGCCGCGACGTTGTTGAGGACACGGCGCTGCACACTTTGGCGGTTTGCCCCGCATGGGCATCGCAGCGCCGTGATTTGATCGCGGCAGTCGGATCGGTTGCCCTCTCGCTCCCGGCCGTAGTTCAGTCTATGGTCCGGAGTGAGAGGTCGTGGAACGCCGTCGCCTCCTTCTGCGAGGAAGTAATCTCCACCAAGGAGGCGGCGGAGCGGGAGAGGGAGCGTTTGAACCCTCTCCCCAACCGCAGAGCTGGGCGTCGGAGGGCGCGCGATGACCTCCAGCCACCCTGAGGTTTGACCTGGGGGTGGCGGGCTTTGTGGGCCTGCCCGCCATCCGTTCAGCACCAGGTCCGAGAGGCGGCGTGCGTGTTCCCACGCGCGCCTCTGTGTCGTGTCCGTCTCCCCTTTGGGGGAGACAGTAGGGCTTTTATATTGTGTAGTGCCTATCTTGGGTAGGTCTTGTTGCGTAGTGGCCTGCCGTTTCATACGGCGGGCCGTAACCTCGGCGGGGTCGCGACCGCATGCGAAAGCGATTCGCGCGGCCCCGTCGATAGTGGTTTTGTCGAGGAACACCGTGGTAGGTTTAGTCGGTATTCCGGGAGGTACATTGTCTTTTAACATCTTTCTTTTACCCCGGCGAGTCCGACATAATCCTTCCGCCCGCCCCCGCGGAGGGATATGCGTCATAGCATTCCCCCACGTAAAAAAAAAAAAAAAAAAAAAAAAGGTATATAATAGAAAAACATCTTTAGTCTTTAATATTTAGATTTATTTTACTTACAAATAATATTTTACAATTATAATAACAATTGAGGTTATAGCTTAATTATTCTTTTCCACAAGGAAAAGAGGATTAAAACTTAACCTCAATTCTAACATGGTCTACCAGCACGTCCCCATACGTATTTGAAACAACTTTGTTTAATATTTAGTGTTACCTCCATTGTTCTTAATACAGCTCAAGAGAAGTCTATGCATGGAGGTCAAATTGTTAGCACACATAATTCGCAACGGTCTCATCGCCGTCGGTATGAAACCCTTGATTCATAAGCATTAACCATTTATCTTCACTGTTAATAAGAAGCGGTCTTCCACTTCTCGCCCGACTTTTTAAGCTCCCTTATGACATACTTAATCGTCGATAGCGATTCCTTTAACAACAAAATCGTAAATCACAATACCATAGCATAATATTTAAAAATAACTTACTCTTACAGTTTAGGCCAGTTTCGTCGGCGTACTATTTAAGATATATTAAGCCCATAATTATGCCATATATTTTGCCTTGGCTTCAATATTTATATTAGTTGGCATTTAAATGTAGACTTTCAATCAAAATATTAAAAAAAATCATTGCAATAACAATGACACAAACGCTCATAACAAAGATCACTAACTAACAACATCACATAATTCGATTCAAGTGAGAAATTATTATATTTTTTAAATTCACCCTCATCTTTTGAATAACTGCGGTTTAAATAAGGGATCCATATTGGCTCACCTAAAGTTCTTTACCCGAAATTGTTCTTCCTATGTGTAATCCGAATGATCATTCTTCCTAAAAATTTTCATCCTAAAGTTTTCATTCATACTATTTGTAGTGCTACCGGCGATGCTCAAAACACTGATGTTTCCGAAAATTGTAATTAATAACATCATTAATGTAAATATATTTAAACTACTGTTTTTTATCATAACGCTTTTATCCCTAAACATACTCACCATAATATTTTCACTCATACTCAGAAAGAAACATTTACCAAGTGTAATAAAAAATATATGTGGGTAGAAGACCTCATTTTAAAACTTTAAAAATTTTAACTCTACCGTGCATATATATACTTGAGACTGTTTTATTTATTAAAATGAATTTTCATTTGTTTGATCAACGGAAAAGAAAACGGAATGCCGATAAATTATGTATCAGACCTTCAAAAACTGCTCTTTTGCATAAGAGTGTGTTATGCATGGGGCCTAAATTATACAATAAGATACCACTAGCTTTAAGAAATGAAAATAATATTAATGTATTTAAAAAGAAGTTAAAACATCTACTTGTAACAAAAACTTATTACTCATTGTTTGAATTTTTGAACGATACAAACATTTAATTTAATTTTATTTAGTTTTGACATAATTTTATTACCTCTTGACAATTAAATTTGACTGAACAGTTTTTATTTTTATTTTTTGTAACTTGTATATTTATTTTTATTGATATTGTGATAAAATTTTAATGTAGCAAATTTTTGCATGCTGAACGGCTGAATATGGCGATACTATTAATGTTGTAATACCTATTGTTAAACCCATATTATGCAAATAAATGAATTGAATTGAATTGAATTGAAAAGATGATATTTATAGTTTTAATGATTATTATTTATAGTCTTAAATTAATGAAATTCATAAAACACGACTCGTTTACGGTTATGCTTGTGGCCTGGGAGTTTACCGTAACCGTAACTAAACCAATAACTAAAGGACCAATTCGGTTCTGGCACTTCGCCGGACGCTGCCGCGGCACGCTCGCTACGCTATCTCGGCTCGTGCGTTGGGGTCACAGTTCTAACCTAACCTAAACCAATAATTAGGAATAGGACCGATTCGATTAATACTAAACTTATTTAATTGAAATGTATATATGAAAACATGTATTTAACTACTTGTACCATGGTACTATTATTCTTATATGTTATACCTACATGTTATGTGAAAACAAAGTTTCGCAAAATTAATGTATATAATATTGATTATTATGAATAAAAAAAAATCTAAACAAAAAAAATGACTGAATAATAGTATGAACAATGGTTATGTTAAGAAAATATATGAAAACAAATAAAAGTATAATAGATGTTTATTGCTACTGACATTATGAAGTTGAATGCTCCGGAGTTATTAACATTAGAGACAAAGTAATTAGGAATTGTGATTGTTAGGATGAAAAATGTTAGGAAGAAAATTTTCGGATTTCCAATTATCGGAGTTGAAATTTTAGGTGAACTTTGGCGCACCCTTAAATAAGTCTTAAAGTAAAGTAACAAGTCATCGATATTTCTAATTTAAGAAAATACAAATAGATAACCTTTCCTGGGAATCGATCCAACAAGCATTACATTTTAGATCGCTCTTTTACCAAAGTAGCTATAACATCGCATACTTGTTTGTTTGAAATTAATACTCACAATCATAATTAAAACAGGCGACAGTATAAGTATGGCGAATTTATGTGTATACACATAAACATAAACACGCAATAATTTTATTCAAAAAGGTTGTGATTACAACTTGTTGTGATTCTATTGCTTTTTAAAACTGCTACTCCACTTTTGCACCTGACCGTACTTGTAAATGGAGAGACTAGCAATCCAGTGCACATACAGCACTGGACCACAGGGAACATCCATATTACTTCAAGTATTTTGAAGTCATGACTAAAGTTAGCAGTCACTGATCCCAAGATTGCAGTCATGAGTTTGATTCCTTAGTCAGCTAGATTAAGTGCAATGCTTTCCAGAAAGGTATGTATATAAATGAGTTCAGCTATTATTTTATTTATTATATCAATTAAATCTTCTGTAAAATATTCATAACCAAAAGTGACACCAGTTCAAAGAACTGCCAGCATTTGTCAAGAATTGTAAGTGAAAGTTTCACCTACTGTAAATAAAAATATACTGACTTCAATTCTTCCATCAGATATACTGGTCAGGCGTCTCTGGGCAGTGCATGCCTGCTCCCTAAACCGTGTGATCCTGCACATCACTGCTCTACACTCCCAGCAGATGAATAGGCTAGCAGTATCCTTGTAGAAGCCTTCCTGGAAAATATTAACAACCATGTTTAATGGAAAGCCCTTTACCTATCAAATGTTTATATTTTCGTAATACCTTATGGTATGTCCTTTACCAGAAAAATCCATTTGTAGTCTATAAATAATCAGTTTTAAGCATTAAGGTTAGTAAAATAAGGTTAAAAGTGGTGTGCAGTGTGCACTTGGTGGCTCATATCCAAGCCGGTAACAAATACACAATACAAATGTAGCGCAATATACAAATATGCGAGCTGCTGTCAAAAGGCAGGTTAATCCAATTCACTTTCTGTAACCTGTCCTGTCTGTCTTACATACTCACAATAAGTAACCAAAACGAGACACAATGAAACTTTTTCATTGTGTTTGGTTTTGGCTAATTGATGAGTGTTTATGACTGCGATGAAGGCGAATCCTAAGCAGTTAGCTCTTCCATACCCAACTGCTTTGGTAGGTGGTCCAGTGGTTTATTTATTTATATAGACACACTTGACGCAACAAATTATCTAGAAATATTATGAATCTGGCACTTGCTATTGTGCTCAGAACTTGTATGGAAGTTAATGCGATTGCTGGCCATGAGGTTTCTAGTTCGATTGCCATATCGCGCAAATGGTAACAGAGGTTTTCTGTTAAGAAAGTGTCAGCAGTACCAACAAGTCTGGCACTTTGTTAAATAGACCGCAATAGGCATGTAACGTAATAGGGTTTACGACGACATATTACATGGGTGGCGAAACTTTGCTGTAATACACCCCTGCCCTCCCCTACTACCGATATAAGAGTGAGACTATGTATGTATTACTTACCCTGTACGCTTCCGAATCATAAGAAAGTAAAGAATACAAATTATTTATTCCGTCTGTGAGTCGACATAACTGATATAACTTCCTTTCTTTACTCAAACATGTACAACATATCTTTTTCAATACTATTTCGGCGTTATCGTCCATTTTTGCCGCATTAAACTAAATGCTACTTTAATTATAATTTTTTTATGTTTCTATCATGATAAGATTTGTTTATTTATTTACATTTTACAGGGACAATTTTTTTTATCAATATGTCAGTGATCAGTTAGAACATCTACATTTGACAGGCGATTGCAGCGCAAAAGCGGACAAATTAAGAACTATTCTTATATTGGTTCCTTAGTATTATGCAATTTAACACGATAGATGTCACTGGTCAAACATGGATTGTAGAATATTTTTAGTTAATTAATAAAAATTACAATTTTATTATTATTGTTTCATAATAATACTCATTGATTTGTTGGTATCATATGACTTCGATTTATTAATTTAAAACTTCAAACTAAGAGTTGGATGTTTGCCATCTACTTATTTTCCTAGAGTCCAAAACGGATTTAGACATTTCTGACATATCATAAAAATACAATTCACAAATTACACAAAAACGGCGTACGCGCATGTGTTAATGGAATTTTGTGATTTTAGTGCCTGTCGCTGTTATTAAACTGGTGATTTCAAAAAAATACAATACCAACAAGAAATGGCTGTGCTACCCATCTAAAGAAAGTTTAAATACCTTCAAATATACAGGGTGATTTTGAAATCGTGTAATTCCTTTTAACCACGCATTCTACTGGTGATATAGAATAACCCTGACCATATTTTTTCTTAATTAGAATAATGGTTTCGGCAAAATTAGAGTACAGATTTTTTTCATGAAATGATTTCAAATAGTCATATTTTAACCACCTGACACAATCTTAATATTTTACTGATTTAAAAATAATAACATAACAATAACTGATGTCGTAAATAATAAGGGGCAATAAAAAGGACCGCCCGTTATTATTTACGACATTAATAATTATTAATATGTTTTTTTATTTTAATTAGTAAAAAATTAAAATTGCCTCGGTTGGTTAACATATGACTATCTGACACCATTTCACGAAAAAAACGGAACAATAATTTTTCAAAAAAAATAATTCTAATTAAATAAAAATATGGTCAGGTTATTCTATATCACCAGTAGAATGCGTGGTTAAAAGGAATTACACGATTTCAAAATCACCCTGTATACAAAATTCTACCTGTGCGTTTTTAAAAAGAGACGTTTCAAAATACAACATAAGATCAAAAATAAAGTTATTATGTGATACAATAATAATAATATAATATTCTACCACATACACACAACACTATCTAGCCCAAACTAAGCAGAGCTTGTACTATGGGTACTAGACAATGGATAAACATACATATATACATTTTTTTTTTAAATACATGCATATTATACATAGAAATAACAATGATAACATATTATGAATTTACATGCCAACGACATAATATAAAAGATTATTTTGTGAACGTCTCAATAAATTTATTAAATTGTAGCTGGTGTCGCTCAATAAACAGAACTTTGTCTGCAAAAATTACCTATGATCCTATATCCTCACCGGATGAAATAAAAAGGGCAGCTCAATCGTACTACTAAGCATAAATCTATTAAATTAAAATAGCGCTTTATTCCAATATCCTCTTTATGTTTTATTTGTGAACCATTAATTTCTGTATTCAATAAAGAATTGGTATGAATAATAGCTGTTTTTATTTTTACCATAAATTAAACACAATTTATGCATACCTATATTTATATATAATATACACGATATAGCAACAAATATATACATATATGTATATAAATACACATACAGCTATCTCTAAGTAGGTACTTGCATATAGTTCTTAGAACCAAATAAAAGATGGTACTAGCGGGCGCTGAAAAAGAGGTGGCAAAATTTTTGCTTGAGTGGGCTCTCTATTCCTATTATACTTATACTACTCTATGATTATGTTTAGGGATGCCAGTCTGATAATTAAATTGTGCATGTCTAAAAAATGCTTTAATACCAAGTTATTTTTTCCTGTAAAATGTAGGTATCATAAAAATGTATATCCAAGTTAATTGAAGTGATATCGAGCGAAATAATTAAATTAGATTATAGCTTCCAAGCTAATTCTCACCTATCTTTTACTTTATTATACATTAGGCAGCACTGTTAAAGTTGTCTTTTATGCCGGGAACAATTCTAATTTCTAGAGCTCAACGCAATACTTATTTATCTCTGTTACATTTTTTATTAATAATTCTATTGTGTTTACATCTAGTACAATTTTGTATAAAGCAATAAAACTTCAGAAACATTAGCACAGTACAGATAAAGATAGCCAATAGCTATGGCCAACAGTAAATAATATTTAGATTTTTGACATTGACGTTTAGCTACTAGATGTAAATCTAGTACAATTTTGTATAGAGCAATAAAACTTCAGAAACATTAGCACAGTAAAGATAAAAATAGCCAATAACTATGGTTATCAGTAAATAATATTTAGATTTTTGACATTAACGTTTAGCTATGGTCAATAGCAGTATTGCTATGAAATAAATGTTTCCCATGATTTAAGTGGACACTAAAAGAATTATTTTACATTATAATAGCGCAGCGGGTTACCTCATCACTGCGAGTGTCCTGACCATCGCACCATCGACATAAACTCACTCTATTCCACAAGCTATTGCTTAGCAAGAGGCTAATTCGCTGCACTTTTATTATTTTAAAAATTTGTGATCCCTTCTACATTGATATTAAATAAATTACTCTCGATTACACATGTTTTATTGAGCATATTATATTATTAAGTTTAGTTCGGCAATTCGCAGATTGCCAAGACCTTTATGTAGTTTTCAGGCAAAATCAAAATTCTAAATGTCAATTTTACAAACATAGACTACAAAAACGTATTATATTGTCTATAGTAAATAATGGCCTATGGCTACCGTATTTGTTAATTTATTGTTTCCATTGTGTATTTATCGTAAATAAACATTATATTAGTATACTTATACCCACGGCGGACAAAATATTCATTGAAATACCAAAATTACATATGTATAATCACTGGAATAACGGTAATAGTTTACTATAGAGATGAATATCAACGTGAATGTGTACGAAGTACCTATTGTAAATGCAGTGATTATGCATCAACAAGGGCACCAGGATCCTCAAAACCAGGTCCCGCAGCCAGTTAACCCTCCGGAGCCGCCGCCCCCGGCTCCAGACGAGACAAAACCGAAGCTAGAGAAAAAGAAAAAGGAAGCAATAGATGGCCAAGCGAGAGAGATTATTTATAAAGTAATTAAGTTCTTTGAAAGTGAAAAACAGAATAGAGGCTATGCGTTTCCAGTCGAAAACGTTATAAAAAGGGCGTGTGCAGCCACAGGATTGTCAGAAAGCACGATAAAACGGATAAAAAAGGATGGTTTACGCGCGGAAGCGACACATACAAAAATGACAGGTCCTAAGAAGAAAAGAGTAAGAAAAACCAAAGTTCAGTTAGATTACTTCCAACTTTGTGCTCTAAGAGGAATTGTAAATAGTTACTCGTCAAGAAAAGAGGTGCCAACGCTTGGAAAGATCTTATCAGCAGCGAAGCACGAGTTGAATTATAGAGGAGGTAAAGAATCTCTTAGACTAATATTGTTAAATAAACTTGGTATTAAGTTTAAAAAGTGTGAGAAAAAGAATAAGAAACCACCTGAACCGGCACCACCAGCACCGCAGCAGATGCCACCACTTATGCAGCATCCGCCTATGCAGCAAATGAAACCGATTGTAGACAATAATCAATGTGTATATACAAATATGATGCCGCATGTACCGCCTGTTTCATATTGATGTTATGATTGATATCAAAGGTTAGTTACGAAAATAGAATTGGTTGTATGGATTGTTTTGTTTTTAGGATTTATTGAAGGTATATTTTGGTGCCAATTCTGTTGTCACAAAATTCTCTTATCTTAGCTAAAAATCTCTAAAATTTAGATTAGTCCTATCAAACGACATTTTGTATTCTGAAATCGCAAAAAATGACAGGACTAAAATAAATTTTAGAGATTTTTAGCTAAGATAAGAGAATTTTGTGACAACAGAATTGGCACCAATATCTCTTCTTGTTGGCCAAACAATACAGCTGACCGTGTCTGACTGCTTTAACCTGTCAATTTAATCATATTGAGACATTATGATAAATACATCGACACTAGCATCTACCAGCCTAAATAATTGTATGATCAAATCTGCCATGCAAACAATTATTAAATTTTTATTTGACAGTGATTATGTAGTTTACATTATTTTATTTTAGTATAAAGTCTACTTATGTAGTATTTGTGAATGATAGAGGGCAACAAACAACAGAAAGGCCTTAAATACAAAATATAATTTATATTAAAAAATATGTTTTCAATTCATCCATTGACATGACGCTGAACTAGTTGACCTTGACCAATATAAATATGCAAATGTGACAATCAAGTAATGTACCGCAAGTCATTAATTCATGAATCAATATTGATTATTGATTGGCATCACTAGTATGAAAGCAGGCTTTGACAGTATATTTATCAAATTTTGATATAGTACAGGTCAAAGTGTGGAAGATGCGGTCCTAAACTGTCAACATAAGCAATACATCATATAATTTAAACTTAATTATACCAATTCAAATTGCTGTGTATAAAACTGACAAAACGACAAATGCTTTGTCTTTAATTCCACAAAAATGTATATAAACCAGTACTCATTGATGTTCTTAAGTTTTATCTAGTGAAATAAAGGACCAATAGGGTTTAATGCAATCTTCTCTCAAGCTAAAACCCCTCAACTTTTCACAGACTAGAACATAATTCCTAAACCCAACCCTATAATCTACTTTAGTCTCTGTGATAATTTTACTCTTAACACTTTGTATGCCAGATAGCAATAGAAAATATATTGTTTGCCGTTATCTATTGAGCATACAAACATTATGTATAATGTGTTAATCATGTATCGGTCTATGGACACAATTGATTTTTATCATTATGTCTCAATATGGCAAGCTTGGACCAGAACACCCTTGGACAGAGACTTATGGAGACATTTGGAGGTCTTTGTCTTCAATCGCACACAGATAGGAGCTATGGAAGCAAATAATCTATTAAAAGCGATATAATACTTTGTTAAGCTGCAAAGCATATGTATAAATAAAAGGCTATTATTATTATGGCAAGCGGACAGTTTAAATAGCAAGCTATTGATACAACCAATTATATTTCTATGTAAAATAAATAAGATATATATTTATTAAGGTTAATAAATAAAGTGTCTTTGAGTTGACAAATAGAGAAAAGGTCTATAGGTTTTGGTTCCTAGCGGTGCGTATTAGCTATATGCGATATATGAATAATAATGTATTGAGAAGAAAGGGAAATATGCCAGGATCGTGAGAACTAGAAATTTATTGGTATTGTCAAAGGGCCCTATTAACAGATGTGTTTTTATTTATAGTTGTGCTATACTAGTTGTCTTGGTAACGCAGTGGTGGTGAATGCAACTGTTATTGAGATTTCAGGATTAATGGCCGGAGCAATGATATTGAGATTTTGTCACGAAATTCTTAGTAGTATTATTGAATCTGCAAGTGATAGCTCAGTGGGGAGACCAACAAACTGCAATGCAGAGGGTTTCGGGTTCGAACCCACGTCGCGCACCTCTGACTTTCGGCAGTTATATGACTTTTCGAAATTATGTGCGTATTGATTGACAATTATCACCTGCTCCGTGCCTCGGAGAGCACGTTAAGCCGTCGGTCCCGGCTGCCATGAACATCTATGGCAGTCGTTATTGGAAGTCAGTGCCCTATGATATCCTGACACTGGTCTAGCCTTAGGGTCCGTTCACACAGACCGGCTCGGAGAGGAGAGCAGATTTTTATCACGTTGGAAACAGACTTGTGAGTAATTGTAGTAAGGTTTATTTTTGCATGTGCACTTCTTTTATCATTAAGAATGCTTGAACGCGCTTTGTGTGAAATAATAAGAGGAGCCGACCGGCGCCGATTGCGTGCTCTTTCTCGCTTGCGCAGCCGATCGGCTCTCATGGATCTCTTCCAGCCGGTCTATGTGAAATAGTAGGCGGCTCCGCTGCGGCCAATTCCAAGCGTATACGATCCGGTCTGTGTGAATAGAAAAAAGCGGGCCGATGCTCTCCGAGCCGGTCTGTGTGAAAGGACCCTTAGGGTATCGTTAGCCTTTGGGTTGCGGAGGTCAGGTGGCAGCCGCTCCGTGTAAAAACTGATATCTGGTCAAATCCGGTTAGACCAGAAAATCCGACACCAAGTGACTTGGGAAAAATAAAGGCTAGCGAGAAGATTATTGAATCTGAAACTGTGCCTGGTTGCCGACAATTAGCTCTGAAACTACTATGTGGGTTCTAAAATTTTTCCTAGCGAAATAGAGGTGTAATACACCTATGAATACTCCTTTGAAGATATTCGCATGAGACCATGTATGTACTAGTTGACTTTGCCCACGTATTATGTTGCTGCGGATCCAGACAGCAAATCATTTGAGTCCTACTTAAATGGCAGCAGCTATCCACGATTACTCATCTATTATTCTATTTTAAAAGAAGACACCTTCGGCACTAAGGAATATTCCTAAACACGAGAATCTTCACAAATATTCAAACAACGAATACAGCATCTGAACTCGGAACAACCACTTGAGGAGCACACAATTTTTTTATCCCGTGTGATTAATAATCTGCTGGCAGCTTTCCTATAGGTCCTATTTATTGAAGTTTTCAGTCTAAGCTGGATCAACTGAAACGCAAAGTGGACTTTCTTAAAACCAACAAACTCTTCGTCGCTTAGGGATCCTGAAAAATTCAAAAGGCCCCAAATAGTTTGTCAATATCATTTTCGATCACGATAATTATTTTTTTGTTAAGCGTGGGTAGTTTGACAAAATATATTTCGATTCACGGGCCCTGCTTCAGCAGTGCTGGCTGTTGCGACATCCAATAAAGGCTATCGTTTTTGTGCACATCAGTCGGTGCCACTAGCGAATAAGGTCCTGTCAATCTGGTCACAGCTGTTGTCAAAAGAAGTAATTGTCGATTTCTATGGTCACTGTTAAAGTGACTATAGGGTTTTGCGTCTAGATCTTACTATTCACTAGCACTTATAGCGGTAAATTTACGCGCGGTAACCCTCATTATGCTTGCTTCTAATTCTTGTTTTCTTACTAATGAGGCGCCATAATCGTTTTCTGGGCCTTAATGCCTGGAGCTATGGTAGGGCACTGCCCTGGAGAATGCCTATGCTACTGGCCGTTATCATTTATTTACAAAGGTTCAGTTATAAAGCTCAACAGAGCACAAAAATCTGTGTGATTCACAGATTTTTTTTTTAATTACTAAAAATAAAAGCAATAATATAATATGTATGTGATCTGTGTTATCGTCATCTTTTCATAGATGTATGTCCTGCGTATTGTGATCATGAAACGCGGTAAGTGTCAAAAACAATAACTCGGACATTTACGAACCACGGCCAATTATTAGAGACGATCTCTAGTAGACACTTCAACTAGAGACTCCAGTAATACCACAACACAAGTGACATATTAGTATCACGTGTGCAGTTGTCACTGACATGCGCGCTTGTGTACTATATGACAAACTGCGTGTCTCTAAGAAGCTAGCGTGGTACTAGCTCCAAGTATAACTCGTTATTTTTGAGTTAAGAGTTAATATTATGTCTGACTTAGTTAAGTCAAAGTTTCTGAAGAGAAAGATCTGTTTCAGAAAAGAAACGAAGGGCTTTGGAACCAAGTGACCTAATCTATAGGCTATTTACCTTATGGGGCTTAATCTAACTCGAAGAGTCTGCCTTGAGTATTCATAGTCTCGACACACCTTCACACGTATACATACAATATTATTAACTATAGATGGTTATATAAAATGACGCGAAAAATTTTGCCTCGCTGTAGAAACTACGCTTCACTGATATACATATGAAGTAAGAAATAAGGTACAACGAGACGAACGAGCAAAAACGATAGCAATCACACAATTTAATGTAATACTTCACGTGCACCTGATATCCTTGTCACACTTGTGATAAAATATTTCTTCTCTTTCTTTTTGCCGATTGAAAGTTAACAATTGGGTATATTATGTATCTTACTTTTAGCGTACAAGTGACATCTCTACGTTTTTAAATTATATCATTGATCGCCAATGTCTTTTGTCTCCTTATTTTTAAAAGCGCCTCTAGCGACAACATCATTCAACTAATCTCAGTGTGTGGAAATACATGGCAGAGAGCAGACGTATGGAGATGTGTCGTGAGCTATGAAATATCATTGTAGGCTATCTAGTAACTTTGCCGGATGTGGCAAATTTGTATAAAAAGCATTAAGTTAATATGTATCGCGTACTAGAGACAACTCAACTAGATTTTTGTAACACGCGTTATGCAGTGTATGCTCTAAAACTCACTTAGTCGGAACCATATATTTCTAGCAACAAAACGTAGGGATACAAAATTGCAATTTTCTTGATATGTATTGTGGATTGTCTTTCATAATTTTGCACTCAGACGTGTCGTTGCAGTGACGACTAGTGTCATATTGAACGAGTCAGAGAGTATGCACTCTAACGCGTGTTACAATCTACTTGAATTGTTTACTGTACATAGTATATATTAACTAGATGAGACAGAACTAGTTTCTAATCAAATGTAAATTTACTGTAGAAATGAAATGATTATTTTAGATTGGTTGTTAAGTAGTTTTTTTTTATAATAAATCTGCGCAGATTAGTATTGGTTGCCAGAGATACAGATTATATATATATACACACATTTTTATTTCTATAGTCTATGGTTGATCCCGAATACTAAGCAGGTTTATCATAAAATAAAACAAATGTATAGTACCTTTTAATTCATTATATTAATGATTTTTATTTTAATAGATTATGAAATAAAGTAATTATGATAAGGCTGATATCACATTATGTATTTTTAATCGAATAAAACTAAGTATTTAAGTTTTTTTATTTGTTTTATTTACATTTTTAAGTAAACCCTGAGTAGTAAGTAAACATGCTTTTTAAGTACCCACAATATAGCATCAAGCTTATACACCCCTGATAGACTGTTTTGAGATGTAGTTACTATGGTACAGTCAGCATGATAAGAAAATGCTAGTGTTTCGCATATGTGGCTACATATACGTTTTTAGGATAACTGTTGAAAGGTACGTAGATTTAATCATAATACAGAAATACAAAACAATAAT
The DNA here is from genome assembly GCA_963675205.1 of Catocala nupta. Classification (NCBI taxonomy): domain Eukaryota; kingdom Metazoa; phylum Arthropoda; class Insecta; order Lepidoptera; family Erebidae; genus Catocala; species Catocala nupta. The sequence continues at coordinate 4,326,932 of OY776108.1, read as the reverse complement.
TGGGATTTTTAATTCATAAAATACTGTTACAAATTTGTTAAGTGTTTAGTTGCTAACTGTACACAGAGAAGCGATAGCAATTGAAAACCGGTACAAATTTTCGTCTCAGTTTTCTCCCGGTACGATTTCGGTTAAAGCCTGGTTCTAATTTTTTTTATAAACGCTGGACCTATGTGTCCGTGTAAGCTTCCCAAATGGCCGGGCCCTAGGCTTTCCCTAAAATTATTGGTAAATACCCGTGAAATAGAAACAAGTATTATCACTACATATTATAAAACAAAATACCCCGCCGATGCTATATTCAATCAAATTAGGCGTTACTAGGCGATAGCGGAAATCCATTGTAATAAAATTATTGAGAAGAGAGGAACCCGCTAGTCACTCCCGAATTGCCGACCACTATTTTTGCAATAAAAAAAGGTTGACAATACCGAACTGCTCTGGATAGGGATAGCCGCGTCGTGGGACCCAAACATTGGAACCAACTGTGCTTTCATATTGTAGTCACTTTACCAAGTTTCATATTAGCTCGTCAGCTCAATACTGATATTCTTGTGTTGTGTTTTCTGATGAGTCTTCATTGCGGTCTCTTGGGCGAATGCGGCTGGGCAGTACTGGCATTTATGTGGTCTTTCACCTGTATGTGTCCTGCGGTGATTTATTAGGATCTTGTTTGTCTGTAAAAATTAGCATAATTTTCTTTTTACTGAGGGTCATAGATGTCTTCGATATATACATTACATTATTACAACATTAGTAGCTGCGATAGTCTGGTGGGAGACTGTTGGACTGCCATACAAAGGTCTTGAGATCGATCGCATCGCATCTCTGACTTTTCTGAATTATCAAGGTGAAGAAAGACATCGTGAGGAAACCTGCATGTCTGAGAGTTCTCCGTAATTTTCTCGAAGATATGTGAAGTCTACCATCCCTCACTGGGCCAGCGTGGTGGACTATGGCCTAACCCTTCTCACAATAAGAGGCCCGTCAGCAGTGGGACAGTTTATACACAGAGCTGATATTATTATGATATGTCTCTGCTTACCCCAAATCCTCGCCCGCAAAGATCACAAATCTTGTCTTTAGGCTGCGCTATTTTCTTATGAACTCTTTCTATATGCTTTCGTAGACCATAACCCGTTGTATAGTACTGAAATATAAAATAATTTATTACTAGCTATCCGCCCCGGCTTCGCATGGATAGTACAAAGCCTTAACAAATTACACCTAAACCTTCCTCGTGAATCACTCTGCCTACTGGTGAAAACCGCATGAAAATTCGTTTAATAGTTTTTAGAGTTCGGAAAAAACTCTTATATAAGCTTTATCCTTCCATCTGTTATACAACTTTCAACTCAAGAACCGTAAGAGCTACAGATTCGCGGTCAACGCCATTTGACTCAGAATAGTCGTTATACCCCGATTGACCTTTGACCTCTGACCTGAAGGTCACGTGGTATCACGTGACCTTGTTTGCATATTGCTTGAACCATTTTTTCGAACTCTAAGATTTACGGCAATTCATTGCCGTTTCTCACTTGTTGAGTTTATCGCGAAAAGATAGACGCGGAGGGGAAGGGGTCTTTGTTTTAAAACATTATGTTGTGACAGTATTAACTAGCACAGATGGCGTAGTGATCACACCTACCACCGAGTGTATGTTCGATTCAGACACGGGACAAAAAATTGTGTTATCAACAAAATTAAATGGTTTCGAGTCTGATTTACGATTGTGGGTATTTAATCTTAAAAGCACCAGCTTTCACAAATAAGTACACAAATGTTTGTAAACACAAGTGCAGTCTCTATTCTCTAAGTCTCATCATCCGATCGACGGCAATCAGACACGACTGGAGAGAGATTCAGGCGTAGGACCAACGACGCATCGTGCTTTCCGACGCATAAGGGTGTGTAGCACCAACTTCCTAACTCTGGGTTGTTATTGGGAATTTCTTGGCAGAAAACGTAATCACATTTTATTAGCCCAACCTCGGATCCGAACCAGACGATTCTGTAGTGGACATAGCCTGCCTGCCGTGTTAGTATTTTCAATAAACCCTGCATATAATTCTTATGCACGTGTGTGTGTGTGTAGTGCTCACAAACGACTGCCCCGATTTTGATGAAAAACGTTTATTTTTGAGTGGGTCCTTGGATGTTTATGATACACAAGTAGGCTGCGGTCGGTTCGTAAACCTAACATCCTTACTCATAGATATTATATTATAAATTTGAAAGTAACTGTCTGACTGTTACCTCTTCACGGCTAAACTACTCAACCGATTTGAATGAAATTTGGTACAGAGATAGTTTAAAACCAGGGAAAATAAGGACAAAGGCTACCATTTATTAATGTAAGTACCACGCAAGCGGAGCAGTGGGCAAAATATAGTGATATTATAAATACGAATATGTGTTTGTTTCGTACGCGTTCTCGTATCAACTTCTCGATAGATCACAATGAAATTTCGCATACACGTTGTCAGAAGAGGACACCTTTCACCCAGAACAGAGTACTGGTTCCTAAGGAATAGCTATTATGAACTAAATGGTACCTTATCACACTGGTCGCAATAATTCTTGGTGACCTTCAAATGCGCGAATCTGTAGTGGTTCTTCATAAAGTTGGTTCTTGTGAATACTTTCCCGCAATCTGGACACGGCACTCTAAAAGTAAAAATTTCAGTTTTCAGCAAAAAAGCTTTGAAATTTGTCGTCAAAATTGTGTTTATTTATTATTAAAACAATTAACGACATAACGGTATACACCAAATCGATATACAATTTAAAACTTATATCTAACATTATTTTACATTAACATTAATATTTCCAGACATAATATACAAGGTATTTATAAATTATTATTACATCTGCTTACATAAGTAAAATAAAATATTTATAACGTTAACTAATACGTTTCGTTAATTATGTTACGAATCTTTTGTCATCTCACAAATTCTCGAACAACTACGACACGTATCGATTCAATTCCATCCCAAAACAAACTTCATCCATCCCGAAGCAAACAGATCACACTCCGATTCTGAGTGCCCAGTGCGATTTGTTTTTATGTTAACGCGATCGAAACGTTTGGCTCCCTGATTGGCTGGTTTGGAGCGGCAATAAATAATTGGGTGTGACAATAACAAATTTGCTGCGACAAAGTGTTGTAAATACCTACCTAGTTATTACGGTGTGACAATTGGATGTAACAATCTATAATAAATTGAATATGTCGTGTGTGCGTGTCAATGAAATCTGGATGTGACAATAGCAACTTGATTGTGAGAATGTAAAGTTGGGTGTGACAATGATAAATTGGGTGTGTCAGTAACAAATCGGGTGTGGCAATAAGAAATTTAGTGTGACAATAACAAATCGAGTGTGACAATGAGGTATTAGGTGTGACGATGAAAATTGGGTGTGACAACAAGTAGTATTTAGTTATTACCGCAGTTTCTTCTGCGGCGTATGCCGGGGCGACAGCTGCAGGTGCCTGCGGTACTTGTACACGCTGGGGTACTGCCGGTCGCATTCCACGCAGTACGACAGCTCCGCGCGCGTCTCACCAGCAATCAGCTCCGGGTGCGTCACCTGTCTGTGGTACTTGAACGTCTTGTGATTGCTGTATGTACGCTTACAGATGTCGCAGTACGCTGGTATGTGGAATCGCCTGTGGGATGTTAAGGTTACAATAGAATAAGTTTCATTGTACAATTATTCCTATTTGGTGTATTTGTTACAAAGGTATCATTTTATACTTAAAAGGATACCACCATCCCAAGATACATATAAGTAGTTACGTGATATCGAAATATTATTTTTTAGTTTTAATACCCCAAAGTCGGACAGACGTATATTTTTAGATCGAGAAGGGCTAGGCCCTAGACCACCACACTGGCCATGTGTGAGTTGGTAATCTCATTGAAAATCTCAGTATAGTTTTTCTCACGATGTTGTCCATCACATAGAGGTACTGACTGCTCTCTTAACGTTGTTATTCGTTACTTTATTAAACTGTTCTACTGCTGGCCACGGGCCTTTTCTCAGAGTGAGTAGGGTTAGGCCATAGTCGACCACGCTGGCCTAGTGCGGGTTGGCAGACTTCACATATCTTCAAGAACATTATGGACAACTCTCAGACATTCAGGTTTCCTCACGATGTTTTCCTTCACCGTTAAAGCGAGTGATAATTAACTATTTAATGCGCACATAACTTCGGGATCAGAGATGCGCGCCTTGCGTTCGAACTCGAGACCTCTGCGTGGCAGTGCAACGGTCTCCCACTAGACTATTGCTGCTATTGCTAAACCGTTTACTTACTTTATATGTGATGCCAAGCTCTTTTTCTTAGTAAAACTCATATTGCAGTGATCACATATAACTGTCTCGTGCGCAGATTTGTAATGTTTCACGAAATCACGTAGAATGCTGCAAGATAAATTACGACTTTTTGGAAATACTTTGGTGAAGGTCAAGGTCACTGGTAAATTATTCGCATAACGGTCAAGGTCACAACTACGTATGAGGTTTTGGGTTCGATTGCGAAGTGCTGACTCATGTATTTATGGTTTCCAAGAAATTGACAGTTTAGTAATTTTTCTGACTATGACATCGAGGGGGTAGAGAGTGCACTTGTGTTTTCGCACTCACTTGTGTACTACAGCGCCTGCGCAGATGGCCAGTCATCGTTATGATTGGCCGCTGTGACTTAAGAGCGGTTTGTAGGTCATGACCAAAAGAAATAACCACATTTTACTGTTAAACTAGGTTTTGCTAGCGACTCCATTTGCGTGGTATTTGGAAGGAGGTATCTATATTTATCCATCTTTGCATTTTCAGAGTGAAGAATGCTATATTAGGCTTCCAGGAGGCGAAGTTCATGATGATCGATCAAGTAGAAGGCTTCAGAAACAAACAGACGCACATTCGCATTTATAATATTAGTTAGGATTACAGATATAGATTATTAAAGGCATACATACCCAAACTCCAGAGTACACTCCTTACAAGCGAACGTCTTTGTATGGCGTCTATTTAAATGCTTCTTCACTTCTCCAGTAGACCGACAGAATTCAGAACATAAAGTACATTTTAACATCACGGTGTGGGCTTTTGTCCAATGCTGGTCTAAATCTTCCGCCGAAGTTATAATTGTGGTGCAGGCTGAACATTTGTACGGGAAGGGGGTCTAAAAACAAAATTCTTTTTTTTGCTCTTCGGAATGACTAACCTCCGCTTGATGGTAAGCGATAATGTGTTCCAATAGCAGTGGCCTCCACACCATTCTCATAGCAGCTGAGGTGATGTTAAGGTCCCTACTTTGACGGCCTGAGAAGAGGCTTATTCACGCCCCGCTTAAAGGACCCAGGATTGAAGAAAGAAGGAAACACGTGCTTTGGCTGAGAATTCCATGCCTTGTTCGTTCGGCAGAGGTATGAAGACCTAAACTTGTTGGTGTTACAAATTATTAGATCAGAACGGATCAAAAAGTTTAGTTGGAATCTTTACGCGAATGTTTAAAGATAACGAGATGGGTGTAAAAACCCAGGATTCAACCTCTGCGTCTTCATATGATTTTATTTTTCATCAGCTTTTTGTAATTTTCCATTGATGGGCAAAAGCCCTTCCCTTGGATTTCCAAATCACTCTGTTGGTGGATATCCCCTGACCTTATGACCTTGTGATCCCTATTTTGACCCACAGGGCCCATATTCAAACTCGACTGAGGGATGACCCCAAGGTGTCTGCACACAAAGTTACAAGTCAATCGGTCGAGTGGTTCCGGAAATATGCCTGTCACTAACAGACAAACACACAGACCCACACAGTGTTTTCATTAACCTCTTCGAGGAAGACTCAGAGTTTAATAAATATCGATGACTGCACGAATGGCGTAATGGTCTAAATGTCGTCACACGGGACAAAAATTGTGTGATCCACAAATGGTTGTCCCGAGTCTGGATGTTCTTTGTGTCCGTTGTTTGAATGTTTGTAAGGACCACCGCGACACAGGACTCAGACCAGTGGCGTAGCGTAATGCGGGCGGCAGAGGCAGCCCGCCCCGTGCGGCATTTTTAGGGGACGGCAAAATTTCACTTCACACTTTAATAATATTTAAACAATATCACGAACGAGAGGAATAGGCAACTGTATAATACACAATAATGATGACTGTTCTTGCCGAAAAGTTCTTTAGAATTACTGTATATTATAGTTTTTTAAATTGAAAAACCTAAATAAGAGGGCGGCCAAATTTTCGTCCGCCCCGGGCGGCTGGCACCTACGCTACGCCATTGACACAGACAAAAAGTAAAAGTGGTCTTTTAAAAAAGAGACTAGCTGATCCTGGCCGCTCTGTGACTCAGTTCACTATTTTAATTCCTGTTCCCTAGGGAATAGATTAGCCTATAAATTAGTCTTACAATTGGTCCATTCTGACTTTTAGACAGCAATATCCATGTAGTTATGTATGAAAAAGCAAAAGGACAAAACTATAAATATAAAATTACCTTATTATTATGACCAAAGCTCTCATGCCGTAGTAAATCTAATTTTCTTAAGTATCCCACGGCACAATCTTTACATTTAAACGGCATTCTGGGATAGCCATAACTCTTTTTATCTTTCCTCAATAAATTCTCATACACCTTCTGACCTAAACAAACAGACTCAGAATACTCAACAGGATCAATCTTATACACATCTTTCCTTTTAGTTATTGTTGCATAATTCTCATATTTCTTCCGTTCATAATATTTTTCTGACATTGCAGAGCTTTTCTTCCGTTGCTTATGTGGAGAGGAATTTTCAACGGCATCCTCACTTTCTAATTTAAATTCTGTATCATAATATTCTGAGTCTTGATCGTTACTGCTGTATTCTTCTTTGATGTTATCATTACATTCCATTTTTATAGCATTGTATTCATCTATTATTGCTTTGTTTTGTTGGTAATATTCTTTCTGTTTATCATTATGGTGATTAGATTCATCATTGATGTTGTTAACTTCATCGTTGATAACTTTTTCTTCTTCATTGAAACTATAATGATACTTATCTATATGTATTCTTTTAAGTAGTGACTGACATTGTGGTTTTCTATTTTCATCCTGAAAAATATAAGCAGGGGTGGATTACACCAACTATGATTGCAGGGCCTACCTAGTTATCTATATCTCTATAGTAATACTAGCTGACCCGGCAAACGTTATTTTGCCATAAAAAAATATTTTGACCAAAAGATAAAAAAAAAAAAAATTTATGTTGGCCGATTCTCAGACCTACTCAATATGCTCACAAAATTTCATGAGAATCGGTCAAGCCGTTTCGGAGGAGTACGGGAACGAACATTGTGACACGAGAATTTTATATATAAGATTATAAAGCTGAAGAGTTTGTTTGTTTGGTTGAACGCGATAATATCAGAAACTACTGGCTCGAATTGAAAATTAATTTTAGTGTTGGATAGCCTATTTATCGAGGAAGGCTATAAGCTATATGCTATACAACATCGCGCTACCACCAATAGGAGCGGAGCATCAATGAAAAATTATGCAGAAATGGGCAAAATTCTGTTATGTGAAGCAGACGAAGTTACGCTGCTACTGACTATCTCTTGACGGAAAACGCACAACCTGGGAATCGAACCAGACCTTATACACAGCAGTCGTATTTACTACAGCACTTGAGAGCATCGGTATTATAATATATTATTTCATTTTAAAGCGACAGTAATCTATTTTACTTGCTATCAATATGTCCTATGTCTAAATCCCATTATTTTTTAATACAACTCTGGGACTGGGACTTTACAAACAAACGTTGTTGAACAACGAACGACGAACGGAGAGAAAGAGCACCAAGATTAGGAATAACTATTTTGTCGGCCTCGATGGCATAGTGATAAGTGTAACTGACTGCCACGTCTGAGGTCGCGGGTTCGATTCCCGCACAAATCAAACATTTGTGTGCATGAACATGGATGTTTGTCTTGGTCTGGGTGTTTCTATGTATAATATGTATGTATTTACAAAAAAAAGTATATATGTATGTATATCCACTGTCTGGTAGCCATAGTACAAGCTCTGATTAGTTTGGGCTAGATGGTGTTGTGTGTATGTGGTAGAATATTATTATTATTACTATTTGTGGATTCCACAAATTTCTGTTCCGTGTGCGGATCGAACCCACAACATTTAGCGCGGCGGCAGTGGCCAGGCGACAACTTAAACCACTATGCCATACATTCATGACGTGAACGCACTTAAAACACAATCATAGCAGCTCAACTCAAGAGAGCTGGTATTTGTAACCTTACCATTATTCTTTTTAAATTAGCCTTTTGTATGTCTCATTGCTGGACAAACATCTCTCACTTGGATTAATTTTTACCTGTGTATAATATGACTGTAAATATTGCACCAATAAGCACTGGGCCGTTTTTATTCTTGCTTGAAACATTTTTAACTTCTTGAGAAATGCAACACACTCCCAGCATAGCTGCAGTTTCATCTAAAAGAATAATAAACATTTTTCTTACTTCTCTACTTAAAATAAGATACCGAGTAAGAAAATGGAGTTCTTAAAAAAAAAAAACTCCCGCATGAAGAATAATTAAAGGGGATATGTATGCTTGCAATATATGATATTATTGTTTGAAATTAAACTACTATATACGGATTTTATCGCGTTGTTTATTTATCACTGTATTACAAAATTTTGAAAATATTACTCTACTACTACTATTGATTTTATTTGACTAATTTATAAGCTATCAGCAGCCATGGTCACGGGGAGAAAAAAAAAAGCAGAAAAGCACCCGAAACGTCGGGGAAAGTGTAAACCAAAAATAAATAGATTTAATAGTTTAAATAATTTTATTAGCTTATAAATTAGTCAAATAAAATCAATAGTAGTAGTAGAGTAATATTTTCAAAATTTTGTAATACAGTGATAAATAAACAACGCGATAAAATCCGTATATAGTAGTTTAATTTCAATGAATAACATTCGCGTAAACAGAAGACAATATTATGATATTATTGTATTATTTATTTACCCAATTAGATATAATTAAGTAATTATTTTATTTATTGTGTTTAATAATATTATTTGAAATTAAAATATATGTATACATATTGTAGGAGACATGTCTGGTGCCATTACCCATGCCGCTACAGAGAATATCCTGATAGAAAATCCCAACAACACTTTACCCTTCCCCGGAAATCGAATCCCAGGTTCATCTACAGCAGTCCTATTTACTGCCAGTGCGCCACCAAGGTATTCAATAAGAAAATAATATAGGAAATCAAAACAGTGAACACTTAATTATTGTTTAACATGATAAACATTAACTTGAGAATGAAGGTTGATTGTGTTTTAATATCTAAATATAAATTACAGTACATAATATAACAATAGTTAAAACATACCGCATGTTTGTCATACTTTTGATCATTTCGTAATTTATAGAATAATTCGCTCAATTCTCCATTTATACGGCTCATATTCCGGTCGCCGCTAAGACAACCATGACAAAACATGATAGCACGTTCATTTCTAACTTGCATATTCATTTTAATATAACAATTGAACAAAACATTTATTTGTTTTGATGAAATATGAAGGAAATATATTCCAATTTACATTTGACGTTTCATTTTTAGTGTGACCCAACTGCGTCTGAATTTTTTTGTGGGGTCAATTAAATGTTTGGTTTTAAGAAAATTGCTTACATAAAAGTGTTTTTATAAACAATAATTAATTTAAATAAAATAAATCAGCAATCTCAATATCATATAGTATATTTATAATAATTAATTTAACTTTTATATTTATCATAGCGTTATAGAAAATTATTACGTGATAAGGAACGTTTAGAAACGCTCAGCCAAATTACTATTGACAACCTCCACAGAATTGGTCTCTGACTTCTAAATCGCTTTTTATCGGCATGTCTGCACATTATTTACTCCTAAACTGCAAAGAACATGAATTGGACACCGAAATTGCTAAAATGGACAAAGTATGCGTGTGTTGTTCATCTCAAAATGAGACTTTACTTAACATAAACACATGTAAACACGTATCTTTTTTGAAGATTTACATAAAACTTAAGGTAAATAATTAATTATATATAAGTGCCCACACATTTTAAAGCAACTGCATGTGTTTTATAACTATTTGAGGTAATTTAACCTATGAATTTGTACGATAAAGCAAGTATAGAAATGACAATTAGAATTGGCATCGTACAAGATGGCCGATATAATTATTTATAGAAATGTAATTATATCTTGTTATTGTTTATTTACTTGGCTTTAATATTCTTTTTACTGTTTTTGTGATTGAAACTAATAATGTATTTAAAAATATATATTTTATATTAAAAAAATACATAAAAGGGAATGGGCGCACGGCAGTGCCTCAACTAAGTTCTCTTTACTTTTTACTGTTATGATTAGTGACATTTATTAACAGAATATAAAATTATATTTACACTGAACACGAAATATATCATTGGTGGTAAGTGACTGACCCCGTCAGTTCAACAAAATAGGTGTCTTATTTGTAATTATTTATGTAGTTGTCGCTGACACGTTTAAATTATAATAATTATTATAAAATACGACAAACAGGGCGTCTAATAAGAAACTAATGAGATTTGGTTTCGCTTTCGCGAAGCTCCGAATTATTAAGTAGAGCTTTTTTCAGTAGCTCTTTCGTCAATTTAGACATGGTCGGTACGAGGCTTTTGTCTGACAAGAAATCATAATATCACATCTTGCCTGACATTGCATGTTTACAAACCTGGTGCCAGCTATGATTCACATGACACGGAATAGCTATAGTCTATATTTCTAGACTCTGTATTGTTATTGCGAATATTCTAACAAAAACACCTTCGCTCGACTTAAGTATCTCGTGACCGCCTGACTTATAATGGTATATGTCACAAGACCAAAGGGACGATAATTTGTTGATTGGTTTAAGTGATCGCCCTGTCACTGCCGTTGCGGTGAGTGTTGTGGGTTCGATTCCCAAACGGGACAAAAATTGTTGTTACGAGAGTTTTTTGGAACCATTGTTTAAATGTTTGAGAAGTGCCCGGCGACACAGAAAATATTTCTAGTGCGGGAACTGTGATTTCATAAAACCAAAAGGATTTCATAAAGGAAAAGGATTTCGGTTATCAAGTAACACTTATAAACGTCAATATTTAGTGGTTATAAAGTACGCAAAAGTTATTGAATTTACATTTACGATAGTTGCTAGGCTCAGGCAAAGGCTTGTAAAAAGTATTATTAGGAAACATAAAAACGAAATGTATTACATAATAGTATTTATTAATTGCAGTTCGACTTCAAAGATGCGTACGTTTGCCTTATATGTCATAATATGCTAAAGAAGATTGATCTGTTTAAACAACAGGTTGAAGAAAACATAGGATTACTTACCGATCAGGTTAGTTTTAGGAACAATACATACATACATATATACAGTGTCTGTAACACAGTTAATACTAGCATAGGCACTGACATTCACTATATCTTTAAACATACATATAGCGTATACATCGTATACATAATGGTACTTTTATAATTGACTAGCTGACTCGCGCAACTTCGTCTGCTTCACATAAGAGAATTTTCCCTGCTTTTGCAATGTTTTTCATTGATGCTCTACTCCTATTGGTCGTAGCGTGATGTTATATAGCTTATAGCCTTCCTCGATTGATGGGCTTTCCAAAACTTAAAAATAATTTCAATTCGAACCAGTAGTTCCTAACATTAGCGTGTTCAATCAAGCAAACAAACTCTTCAGCTTTATTAGTATAAATGGAGGTGAACAAACTGTAATTGGGATTTTTTAAGAATATCTTTAATTAAATTTATCATTTATTATACAAAGACACGCCTATGTAAGTCATAGGTAAATTACGACCACACTTCACGTACTATGCCTTCAGCTACCACGTAGTTGGGAGCGAATCTATTGTTGTCTACCGGGGATAGCTACAGATTCTGTGCTACTGCTAAAAGTTTCTTCACAAAGCAATAAGTTTTAGCTTTTGTTTGTTATTTTAATGACTTTAAATTTCTTTGCGGAACAGAATCTTATTCTTAGTGATGGAGTTGCCTTTTTAACGTACATAAAAAATAAACTATTTAATACCGTAGTACTAATACGTATGTCGTGTATTTACTAATCGAACCAATTGACTATCAAACTCCAGGCTGACATCTTAAAAATCAGCAAACTCCACAACCTCCAGCACTCAAACCCACAAATCACCGACTCTACAGAGCCTGACCCAACTGACTTCGAAATCAAACCTGAAGTTGTTGACATCGAAGTCATAGAACACGACATTCATACAGACGTTAAAGTTGAGCATGACTTTTCTGACTACGAAAGCGAAGTTCCGTTGACTTCTATTAAGAAGAGAAAACGGGAGAAACATGTTAACAAGTATGAAGGAAAGATAAGAGTGGTGACGTTGACTTTAGAGGAGTTGAAAGAAGAAAGAGAGAATATGGCTAAGCAAGAGAAGTATTTGACTTTGCCATATAAATGTGAGCACTGTATCACGGGCTTTGATCATGAAATTACTTGGAAAAGTCACATGGAGAAGCGACATAAGAAGGTAAGACTTTTAATTCTTATCTAACTACGGCTGGTTTAGTTATAAATATTTATGCCAGATTGTATGTATTGTATGCCAGAGTAAGACTGTTACTTCGCAGTCTAAAGTTCTGAAACTTTTATAAATAGCTCTATATCTACAGGGTGTCCGGTAATTAATGGATAACCTTAAAAAGTCTTATAGTAGAACGGATGGCTGTTCAGAAAAATGTATGGAACATCTATCCTAACTATTTCCTGTCTTTTTTTTTTAATTACTATGTTTAACTTTCTTGTACACTGCGACCATAAATGAATGAATACCATCGGTTTTTGTTGTTTTATTATTAAACACTTATTATTCTAATAGATAGATAGTCAAAAGTATGACTAGCTATTGCACTTTTTTAATATACTTCCCTTTTCATATTTTCTGAACGGCCATCAGTTCTACTATAAGACATTTCAAGGTTATCCATTAATTACCAGACATTCTATATATCTGCGGAGGCTTAGAAATAATTGTACCCTTATTTTGCTACTGTTGTTGCAATAGGTTTAAGTCCAACGAAATAAGGGCGAGTCTCTTGACTACTGTTATCATAGCTCCAGACTCCGTGTTGCTATTGCGAATTCTTCTTGCAAAACAATCCAATAACTTTACGCACAGGAGTCGCATTCACTATCCATGGGCTACCAACGCAATAAGTCATTTTAGAGTTAATATTATTAACGTGAACATATTGCTTATTTTTTAATAATAATAATAATAATAATAATTTTTTACCCCTCTGGGACAGTCGTTATCTCATCATGAGACTAACGCGATATCGGAGGGCACAGTACACTAGCTTTAAAACTATCACCTTCGCCTTGTGATATAAACAAAAAATGTATCACCAGGTTAAATTAAAGCGCACAAACCGCAGGGCAGCTTGTGGCGGGATGAATGTGAGTGGCGACACTGCGGTCCTGAATGCCTCAGAGAGTTGGTTAGGGCCTCGTCCTCGGCTTGCCGTTACTGGTTGGCTGGGGTGGAACTTCAAGAGCGCCCGTAGGACTCTCAACTCTGGCTTGCCTTGGTCGGCCGGTCAGAGGGGGGCCGCTAGAGCTATATGCTTGGGGGTGGAAGTGTCATTTTCAAGGGCATAACTACGGGGAAACCCGCTCCGGGTCTCCGTTGTCACGAGACCCGTGATGGTGAAACCGGCGCCGCACCGCTCGATACTCCTAGTCACTCGCACCGGTGTTGCCCTCTGCTGCTGGCTTGTATGCCTATAGTGGCTTATCAGGGGGCCCATCTAGTGAGTTGGCGAGTCACCGTCTGCCCATTGCATTGATGCTATTAGAGTATTCAGGGCAGACGCCGTTTTTCATCCATAGTTAGCAATATACCGGTCCACCAAACACCCATACCTATAGCCCATATATTAGAATCTATACGTAGCAATAGTCCTACGCCTGCTGGTGCTGCTAGTGCCGCTGTAGGTGTTCCATCACATCTTTGATTAAAACTCTCGAAGGGCCTCTTCACGTTGGACCCATGTCTCCGTGTAAGTCTCCCAAAGGGCCAGGTATTTTCTAATATAATATGTTAGAAAGTACCTGTGATAAGAGAAACATAATAATAATTTTATTTCAAACTAATATCCATTGTGTTAGTATTACATAAAAACTTACAAGCTAGTGTTAGTAATTATTAATAAAATACAATTAACATATAATAAAAATATAAATAAAATTACACAACAGGCTTATGAAGCCGCAACCAATAACAAACAATGGGGCTATCCCACCTGTCCGCTATCGTGCTGAGGATATTATTGGTGCTGCCTCGCACCCTATGCATGATGGAGGCGCATCGTTTTCGCATAATTGCATAGAAATTATCTACTGCCGCCTCGGTAAACATGCCTGTCGCACTACAATAGCGCGGCAGCCCCATCAACATCTTAAACGCGTTGTTGTACTGTACGCGCAGGGCGCTGTATGTCCTCTGCGTGTAGTTAACCCATAAGCTGCACGTGTAGAAGGATTGGCTGAACGCTGTAAAAAGTTACAGTTTAGTGTAAGTTCATTGTAAAGACACTATATGTTTATTTTTGTTACAGACTAAAAACAGTTTTCAGTGCGATATATGCTATTCTGTGTTGAGCTCTAAGCATTCATACAATGAACATAGAAAGAGGCACGAAAGGAGGTAAGTAATATAGATCTTTTTTATATTACTAATTAGGTTATGCCCACGGCTATGGACGGAAACACTACTTTTCTGAATGAAAGGTATATACTTTTTTATACCCCTGACAACGTGTATACAAAATTTCATGACGATCAGTAGAGCAGTTAAATTAACATTCGCATTTGCAAATATTAGTTAGGATATCACAAACAGTTCGCCTGATAATACTAGTTTTCTGTAGCCTATACTTGTTTGCAACACCAGTAACATCAACAGTGTGTTGCCGACCCTTAAAAGTAGTCGCCATGCAGTCCGCATGACTACGACTACTTTTTAAATAACACACTATCCCCTTTGGCGATTCTATAGTGCTTACTTAAACATCTGGCCTAACATAGGTCTGCGACTTTTGACTGCACGGATGACTTAGTGGTTTAAGTGTTCGCCTCGCCACTGCCACTGCGTCGTGTTGTGGGTTTGAATCCCACACGGGACAAAACTTTGTGTGATCCGCAAATGTTTGTTCCGAGTCTGGCTGTTTTGTGTCCATTGTTTAAATATTTTTGTTTAGTACCCCGTGACACAGGATTTATTCTCACTTTCTTTCTTTTTTTTAATTATCCTACAGCGGGAGTTGTCTTTTTAAAGGGGCAATACTTTTACGTCTGACATTCCAATAATTGACAGGTTAATTTAATATGTTCTGGGCAGGTTAGAATGCATGGTGTGCGGTAAGCGATACAACCACGAGCAATCAGCTATACAGCATTATGATGAGAAGCATCTGCCGGCTGGCTCATCCCTGCAGCGTGGTTATACCTGCCGGGAGTGTGGTTTCACCACCACGTAAGTATTAGCACCGTCGTATCTTACTTACAGCTTGGGATCCAGTAATTCAAATAGTCAAACCCAAGAAGAAGCAAACCACAGCTAGACTTTATGATACTTTGAGCTCATTCTGCGTAAATAGAAAAACCAATGATTAAATTATGTTCGGGTACTTTGAAATAACTACACTGGAATATTGAGACAACTACCATCTTAGTCTCCCCGTGTCCATGGCTGCTGAAAAGCAACCGAAACGTCGGAGAAAGTGTAAACTTAAATATAAATAGTTTTAATAATTTAATTAGCTTAAAATTAGTAATGTTTAATAGTAGTATAACAGTTTCTAAATTATGTAATAGAGTGTTAAATAAACAACGCGATAAAATCCGTATATAGTAGTTTAATTTCAATGAATAACATTCGCGTAAACAGAAGACAATATTACTTACAATAGTGATCATAACTATTATCTAGCGAATTGGTGCGTGCAATATCTGCGCAAGATCCGCGAAAATAAACTTTAAATTTTGATTTTTATGTATGCGTAATTGTAGAGAGAAAACGGAGGCTGCAATAGATGGAAACCAAAAATATTATACAGGGTTACTGGTAACTCGATGTTATTCCCAGCAATAATAGATAGAGGAGCTAAAATACAATAAATTTAACCCGCCATATGTACGGCGGAAAAGTTAACCGTTTTCGAGATATATACGAAGCACTTTAACTCGATCAACGTTAAAATTATCAATTAGATTAAAAATATTTTAGTCATGGTTATTGTTTATTACGCATTTATGGGTATTTTTAACTTATTAAGCTTTATTACTAGGTTCTTCATAAATTAAAATAATGTAAAAAAAAAATTTTATTATGTAGCAAGAGCAACAAGTTGGATATTTATTAAAATATGGTTAATTTCAGCAATTGTCGTAAACGGTAACTTGCCGCCATACATATTGAATTATTAAATTTATTTCATTTTAGCTTATCTGTCTATTATTGCCGGGAATACGTCGAGTTGCCAGTAACCCTGTATAATTAATGTAATTCCTGTGCATAAGATTTCGGGTACAATTCACAGATCTGGCAAAGTGTATTCGTTTTTCCTATCAAGAAATTCTCAGTAGCCGAACGAACGGTGCTTCGTAAGCGACAATGGGCTCGTCCCCTATGGTGTGGAACCTAAAAGAGGCTAGCATAATTTCGGTGTCCTACAATCTAACTAGCTTTGTGCGTAAGTGTTAAACTATGAATGTAGGTATGCCTATGTACTTAGCCTCTGAATGATTAATAGCTATTTGAATCTGATGAGTATTATTTGCTTGCAGAGTAAACCGCACATATCGCTATCATCTCGACAAACATAAACAGAAGCGAGAGTGTACGCTTTGCGGGAATACCTTCGTCAACGCCAACAGTCTTAAGATGCACATGTAGTAAGTACTTATATAATACTAAGGAAGTAAACTAGCATATAACGTCTAATGGTTCAACCGGTTAAGTTACCTTAGCCTTAATTTACCTTACCAGGGATATCATTGTCTACTGTAGTGCAATTAAGAAAAATTTGTGTTATTAGAATTGATGCCAGCTCATTCATCACCAAATAATTTACAGCGTGGCGCTTTTCTTTGGTAGAACTTCTATAGATAAATCTGTACCTACATAAACTGTTAATCATGAGATTCTGAGATCGACTAAGACCTAAGTCATCGGGACGTCACAATCATGGGCTTTCCAAATATTAAATTCTGGACTTTGCAATCAATAGAAAGGAAAGTGTTTGCCCTTATATTATAAAACCTATGAGGAAGCTATGTATATTATTATAATACAATCTACTTTAGAAAGATGTCAACACGTTTTCAATTTATTTTAATATCAACTCTCGCAATTGGTGTAATTCATAATTATATTGATGGAGATTTTACAAAAATTCAACCAACGGACACAAAGAATACCCTCAATACTCAGAAGCTAAGAACAACAATTTGTGGGTCTCACAAATGTTTGTTACGTGTAGGGATCGAACCCACAATACTCGGTGCGACAGCAGTGGCGAGGTGACTTATGGATATGTGCATCCGAAACGAATAGGCATAATAAAATTAGTATTTTAATTATCCCACAGCACAGTACACAAGCAATCTTCACGGGTGTACCGCTGCGATCCGTGCAATAAAACGTATCGCGCTAAGTCTGGGCTAGTATCGCACTTGCGCACTACGCACGCGGATGCGCCACGTGCGTACTGCGCGCTCTGTCGTACGCACTACATGACGCAACACGCACTTAAGACCCACTTGACTACGCACTCGAGGCATGTCAGTGATAGTGATAAAAGGTATGAACAGTTGTGTACATACATACCTATAAGATTATATTCACACTAGTATATCCCACAAGGAGTAGGTATTAATATAATACATCCATATTTTGCCAGCTATAGTTCTAGAACTATAGCTGTTGTGAAATAGAAGGGCCAGTCTGTTACTTAGTACCAGATATAGAGCAGTTTTTAAGAATTTCTTGACAGAAAGAATTTATAACACTTTTGCTCGAATTGGGAATCAAATCCGGCAACATTTTAAACAGCAGTCGCACTCATTAGCACTGCGTCACAGAAACGGCAAAAGAATTCCAGTTAAATAGTTATTTATCGCTCGCTTTAAAGGAAGTTTGCGGTGAAGGGAACAGTAATACGGAAACCTGCATGTGTGAAAATTCTTCATAATTTTCTCAAATCTCTGTGTGGTAAGTGGCATTAGTTCAAAGAAGTGGGCTATGATCATGCCTAAGCATTGCCATCGCCTAAGCATTGCATAAGAACAGTTTATAAACATAGCACATAATATTATAATTATTTCTTAATTTACAGATACATTTGCGACGAATGCGGGGCCAAGTTTGTGAAGAAGTACAGTCTACAAATACACATCAACTGGGAACATCTTAAACTAAACACACACCGATGTGTTAAATGTTCTAAAGTGAGTATTTGTGTCGATATCTACATTTACTTATATGTAATAGAAGAAACCGCTGGCCCAGCAGGAAGGTTGGAACTTGAAAGGATTTTTAGGCGTAGGCAACATAAATGGTGAATTTTTAATTTGTTTTACTAAGGGGATAGCTATAAGTTGTATGAGGAAAGGAGGGACTTATTGGGACTGCCTGTAGTTCTATGTAGTAGGAATCTTAGGGATATACTCAAGAAATAGATAAATATATCTTAGATGCAACATACAGACGCAAATTTTAATCACTGATTTAGAATCATGAATAGGTTATTTAGTAAAGCCATAACACGGTTTATCGAGATCGCAGGTTCAAGTCCTCCTACGTGGCATGTCTTTTCTCTCGATAATAATTCATAATATACCTTAACATTTGAAATTCTTAAAAAAATAATCGCGGTCTTCCTACATATTTTACCGTTTACAATATGTCCTATCTTTAGGTACTCTATAGCTGTCCAATATATGCGATTGTTTTGCACTGATAGTCGGAGGCTGCGCATCCATTACGCAAATCCGCAAAGCCTAAAGCGGTGAAATAAGGATATACAACGTGTTAATAAATTAACGCATAACCTCCGACAGGTCAAATTACTATTTTATTAAGATATCGATTTAGGCAAGAATTATATTTTTATCTTAACTATTACAGAAGATATTAGAATTTTTAATTTCGTAAAACGTTGGAACGATTTATAACTCTGTGTTTGCTACAGCGCAGCGATAACTTCATGGCACGCCGGCGCCGGCGTCGTTTTGCAATAATACGCTAGTAATACCAATAGCCGGCTAATATTATTGTAATATTGTTACGGCTAGTGCCATCTGACGGCACACGGCAGTCCCTTCTAATAATTTATTATAGCACCATCTATTGACATCTTGCGGAACTACGTAGTGTCAGTGCGAGCACAGTAGAGAGAGCGCTAGCACATTCTCGAATCATCGTGCGGTTGCGTGCCGGGTATGGCTTTTCTAGAAAACCCCAGAAACGCTTTAACCGCGTATAAATAGAGCGCACGCACACCGCCGAGTCAGTTTACTATCGTAAGCGGTCAAGTGTTCATCTAAGTGAACGGAAGCGAAAATACTACGGAGTTTGAAGCAGTTACAGTGGAAAAGTGTAGTATAGTGTTTGTTGTGTATTAAAGTTAATTGTGTGCTAGAATAAAACGTGTTTTAGTCGGTAATATTGTTTTGTATTCTTATCCGTCGAACCCAGCACGTAACAATATGATTACATTATGGTAAAATTTTAACATAGTAAAATGACTAAAAACTGTCCATCACACTTCATCCAGGC
Source organism: Catocala nupta (assembly GCA_963675205.1). Lineage (NCBI taxonomy): Eukaryota > Metazoa > Arthropoda > Insecta > Lepidoptera > Erebidae > Catocala > Catocala nupta. The sequence goes on along the minus strand of OY776108.1, from coordinate 4,306,969 downwards.
TTTGGACTGGCAACTTATTATACTCATCATACTTATTATTAAACATTCATCTGTCCAAAGAATAAATATTCCAGTCTTCGAGAAATCATTCACTAAATGTGACACGAGGCTGGTAATCTAGCGGGTTATGTTCCTGACATCGTCTGTAATGGTAAGGGTGTAGGTGTTCGTCCCTTAACACTTTCCAAACGTAAACATGACTGCAATAATATCGTCGAGCTGCGCATCTTGTACTGGCTGCCGGATTTTCTTCGAAATAATTAATTATATCGCTTTCCAACCGAGTGTCGTTTCTGTCTGTTCCTCTGTCAACGGCAGTCGAAGGCCTAAACGTGCCATGATCTCGTAGGCGTTGTGTCGCTGCCAACATAGTCCTGTTTGACACTAAAATACCAAACTCTTCCCGGTAACGTCGCACAGCTAGGTTTACGTTATCGTCACATCGCGCTAACATTTTCACCACCTCACTGTATTGAATATTCGTGTACCGAAAACTCATGGCGTGGCAATTCGGCTAGTCGCGCGCGCTACACGTAAACACGGAAACAATCACTTGCACGCTTGCGCCGGCGCCTCGCAGACTGGCACGTGTTGATGTCACATTGTCTCCCGAGCGCATGCCCCGCTCCTGCACCACCCTCACCCCTGCACCCCCTTCGTTTAAGCGAACAAGTTGCGTCGTGTTTTTAGAGAAATGTAAAGGAGTAATAGAGCGCTATACTTTTAGAATTGACGTTATGCAACAATAATATTCTAGAAAAAAATAACCTATATTAAAAAGTAGCGTAATCGACTGTACTGTCGATACCGCTAAAACTAGTTTCTAGTTTTGCGTTCAATCATTAACACCTTGTATAATTGTAAAACAACAATATTGTTAAACGGTTATGTTAAGTAATATAAAATCACGTGAATGTAATTCAATAATAAATATTGAACAAGAGATTCAATGGGCGTGAGGTAGCAATAGAGTACCTATTTTTATACCGGGCAGTATACGTGCGGATGTAAGCTCCTAGTAATAAAGATTAGTTTGAAAGTATGGATTTTTTGGTAGTTTTATTTATTTATTTATTAAAGCCACACTAACAGTATACATATACAACACTACTAAGCATATTACGTTGTAACAATGTTCTTATATGTAAACCTTTAACAGGCATGTACAGAATACACCAGAAGGGTTATGAACTAATTATAATACATTATAAAATTTATGACTAAGAAGCTAAGCGATTCAAAGTTAATAAAAACATAATAATTACACACTAAGTTAAAAATATATACTTACATATATAAATAACACAATAAATGGTTCTTAAAAATAATCTATTAATAGCTGGCAGTCTACGCAAATGATTTCAATATTTTGTCTTTGAAAACTGAAACAGAATCATGAAAAATATCTAAATGATCAATTTTACTGTTAGACATATTGTACAGGTTGCACGCACGCACCAGTGGTGAATTTAATAAGATGTTTGTTCTGGCAGAAGGTAAGTTGAAAGATCTGGTAATGGGATAACGAGGTGGCTTCCTAGGAACTGAGAATGATAACTGCTGGAGCAAATCACTGCACAGCGTTTTGCCGTTAACAATTTTGTGCAAAAACAACATGTCATGCAACTTACGTCGATCGTTTAAAGACAACATTTTAAAATGCTTGAGTCTTTGGTCATAACTGCATCGATGTGATATGCCTTGTGAGATAAAGGCCAAATGTCGTGTAAACACTCTTTGTATGCGTTCTATACGTTGCGAGTGTACGGCATAAAAGGGACTCCAGATTGTACTCGCGTATTCAAGGTGAGTGCGAACGAGCGCATTGTACAGTATCATTCTAGTTCGCACCTCTCTAAAACCTTTGGTATTGCGCTTCAGGAAACCAAGCATATGGGCCGCCTTACTCACAATTTTATCAATATGTGATATAAAACGTAGCTCACCGTCTACCGTGACCCCAAGATCCTTAATTGCAGGGACCGTTTGTAGTTGAACTGTCCCAAGTTTGAACTTAGAATCCATTTGCTGTTTTTTTTTGGAGAATCTCAAGTGGAAACATTTGCCTACATTAAGCTGCATATCATTTAGTTTGCACCATTTCTCGACTCTATTTAAATCTTGTTGAATAGGTTGAATGTTTGGTTTGTTTACAATATTTTATATTATTTTATGTTGTTCCCCAGGTATTCAAAAGCGCTAAATCTCTCCACCGGCACGTAAACTACGTTCACAACAAACAGCGTCCACCGAGAAACAAGATTTGTCACTTTTGTGGACGAGGTTTCACTGTATGTAATTAATTAATTACTGTATAGTTAATACATATCCTTCCTATAAATACATTGCTGTTTGTTATTATGAATGTGATACTAATATAATTGTTTTACTCCTAGACGCAGAACATTTTGCAGTCGCATCTTCGCACCCACACTGGCGAAAGGCCGCTGCAATGTCAACACTGCCGTGCAACGTTCGCTCACTCTGGCGCTCTCTACACACATATAAAACTTAAACATACAGGACTTAATAAATAAACTCCGCTTAATTAGATTTAGGGCAGCAATTTTTTTTTAATGTGGGGCAATCCTTTGACGCATATCTCTCCGCGGGGCGACGGAGCGGTTATGTCGGAGTCACCGGGGAAAGATGGTGAGTGATATCCCGGTAATGCCGACTAAACCTACCACGGTGTTCCTCGACATAACCGCTATCGGCGGGGCCGCGCGAATCGCTTTCACATGCAACCGCGACCCCGCCGAGGTTTCGGCCCACCGTATGAAATGGCAGGCCACTACACAAATTTACAACCACTAATTTTACTGTTCCTCTGAAGGCGGGACGAACACACGATACAGAGGCGCGCGTGGGAACACGCACGCCGTCTCTCGTGGTGCTGATCGGGTGGCGGGCAGGCCCACGAAGCCCACCACACCCAGGTCAATCCTCAGGGTGGCTGGAGGTCGTCTAGCGCCTTCCGGCGCCCGGCTCTGCGGTTGGGGAGAGAGTTCAAACGTTCCCTCGCCCGCTCCGCCGCCTCCTTGATGGAAATCACTTCCTCACAGAAGGAGGCGACGGCGCTCCACGACCTCTCACTCCGGACCATAGACTGAACTACGGCCGGGAGCGAGAGGGCAACCAATCCGACTGCCGCAATCAACTCACGGCGCTGCGATGCCCAGGCGGGTCAATCCGCCAAAGTGTGCAGCGCCGTGTCCAGAACAACGTCGTGGCAGTCGTCGCAGTGGTGACAACTGGGCGTCTCTTGCCGGCCTATGCGACACAGGAACTGGCCAAAACAACCATGGCCAGTCATTACCTGTGTCAGCCGGAAGGTGAGGGTGGCATGCCACCTCTCCAGCCATTCCTCAAACACGGGAAACAATAGCTAACTTCAGTAACACCTTCTAAGTACCAGTTTAAAAAAAAAAGAAAAAAAGCAATAATGCTGGAATGGCGTTATGGGATAACATCGCTATTGGCAATGTCTGAAATGTCGAAGTTTTAGGCTCCGCACAGGCTAACAGTTTGTCTGATACACAAATTCCAGATGTTGGTGTTCTTTATAGTTTGACGGTACGAATAAACCAGCTGGCTCGAGGAATGTCTTTATTCTTTGTTTGATTTGTTATGTTCTGCTGCTTTGCTTCACGATCCTAAAATATGACAACGTTATATAGTTAAAAAAAAATATTATACAAAATACGTTGAGCTAATATGTAGATTAATCTATATGATTTTTAAGTATTGTAAAGACTGTTTTGTACTATTATTGTATAATAAAATATAAAGAAAATTGTTTTTTTTATTTATTTGTTGTTGTTCTGTGTTCTGATTTAGTACCAGTAAGGCAAGCTAGAATCGTACATTTCATTATCACCTGGTAAGGTCCACGATAATCACAGGATTTAACTATGAGGTGAAGAAGATGATGCTGCTCATGTTTGGTTCATATAGACTGTTTCCATGACACAGCGTGAAAAAATGTGTTGCTCCACCATCACGAATGGAGGATCACAGAGCACATTTTATATCTATACTAATATTATAAAGCTGAAGAGTTTGTTTGTTTGTTTGGTTGAACGCGCTAACCTCAGGAACAACTGATCCGAATTGAAAAATTATTTTAGTGTCGGATAGCGCATGTATCGAGGAAGGCTATCTAATATCACGCTACCACCGATAGGAACGGAGCATTAATGAAAAATGTTGCAAAAGTGGGGAAAATTCTCCAGTGACGCAGTTCAGCTCGTTATATTATAACATGAAAGAGAATTAACCGACCAGATTGGGATGAGGAGAAAAAGATGACAAACAAAAAGACAATGCCAAGAACAGCTAGAAATGATCTATATTTTTTAAATGTACTCCAATGCTAGAATATATTTCGTAAAGTTAAACGTAAGTATAACAAACTTGGGGATAGCACTTCTGTGCACCTTGTTAAAATTATGAATATTCGTTTAGTTATTGCTTCTTATTCCAAGAGCAAATAAATAAATTGTGCTAGAACAGAGCCATTTATAAGCCAGAATATAAGTAGAACTTGTGTATCCTATATTTAAATATTTTTATTGTTATCAAAAATATTTACAGATACTTTTAAAGGATATTTCTTTAATTAACTAGAATGACAATTTGATAAACTACGAAACGTTTTTGACATTTGTGATGCCATTGGTAATGGCGTAGCGTTCTCTTTGCGCAAAACAATGTTACTTTTTTATTATTTATTTACATTTTCTGAATGAAGTACCAGTTGAAACTTTATTAGAAAGCCAATTTATTACAATGAATACTGAAGATATTACTTTGTGTTGTGGTTGTCTTAGTTCTGGGCGAAAAATGGTGCAATTAGAAGGACATAGTAAAAATCAATGTTTTTCGCAAATTATTGGCGAATGCTTAGTAAGTATTAATCTATTACTTAAATAATGGTCTTTAATTGTATTTTTAGATTACTATCGCAGTTTAAAAATGTTTTGTATAGTATATTTTAAGGTAATATTCAGTAAAATTTATCTTAAATTTGAAACAACTCAATTGTTTTATTTTTATTATTCTAATATTAATCATAATTTTACCATTATATGTTAAATATGATATAGCCTTTTTTTCAAAGAAATCGGTTGAAGAGGTGCAGCTCGATGAAAACCAATACATTTCTAAATATATCACCATACTAATGCATGAAAAGGGGTACACAGTCAAAAGAGTGAGCTCACATATTACATATACCTTATAGAGAATGATAGTGTGCAAATTTAAACATAATAATGAGTGAGAGTGATAATACCATATTTATAATTCAGTTCTTATGTTGGTATTGTGTGTCAGATGACAACGTAACATCCAGAAAGGTGACCATATTTATACTGAGTACCGATGCTTTTAGGCTTTGGAACTAATGATATTATAATATTTTTATAATTTTAGGTGTCACATAAAGAGGATTTACAGATACGACTATGTTGGGAATGCCACGCACAACTTGTGCGTTTCACTAGATTTACGGACCAAGTCAAAGCATCATATAGTTTATTCAATGAATATATTAAACAGGTACTATTCATTGTACTTTATTGACGTCACTGCCATAATATGCCTGATTATAGTTATTGATATTATAATAATATATTTATTGAATTTTTGATCAACTATTTCATTTCTGGATCTAACTAGCCAGAATTTAGAATTTTTCTTTAACCGCAACTCCCATGATTAGAATAATTCCTTTTCTTTTTTAACTGTGGGAGAGCCACGCTTCGGCACGAATGGGCCGGCTTGACCGGAGTGATACCACGGCCTCACAGAAAACCGGCGTGAAATAGCGCATGCGTTGTGTTTCGTCGAGTGAGTGAGGGTACCGGAGGCTTAACCTTTCCCTCCTTTGGGCAAAGAAAGCCTTAAAAGGCTGGCAACGCATTTCGGACATCTCTGGTGTTGCAGGTGTCCATGGGCGGCAGTAATCGCTTACCATCAGGCGATTCGTCTGCTCGTTTGCCATATACAAAATAAAATAAAATAAAAATTTAGACTAGCATAAAAAAATTTAAACATTGGCCACAAAGATGACTCTAAAATTTTTGTCTCATGTGGTACCACTACCATCAATGCAGTCCATTCATCCGTGTCATGCACATCAGTCGCATTCACTACCGCTGCGCCAACAATGCACGTGTTCCTTAGTGGTTTAAGTGATAGCTACGCCATTGCACCTGGTGTTGTAGGTTTGAATCCCACACAGGACAAAACTTTGTGTGATCCACAAAGGTAGTTACGAGCCTGGGTGTTTTTATGTCCCCCGTTTTAAATGTTTGTAAAATAGGGAACTCTAGGTGACATAGGAATTTTCCTAGTGCGAGCGATGCCCTTTCTAAATAAAAAAGTCAAACTAGTAATATTATATACTCTTTTCAGAGAAATAACTCAAAATCTCCTCAATCAAAATCAAACCTATGCACCCACAAGCTATACAACATAGATACCCAATCTATAAAAGACACAACCTTCATAGAAGTTATCAAATCTGAAGACCATCCCCCACCTTCACCGGAAACCCATATAAAAGAGGAATATGATAATTCTTTCCAAGACAACCAATCAGACGATGAAAAACTCATAGACATATCAAAGAAGAATGTTAAAGTCAAAAAGAAAAAAAGAAAGAGTAAAGAATTAGAGATTTATAAAGAGATAGAGTTGAGTAAAGAAGAGTTGGCAGAAGAAAGAAGAGTGGCTATGTTGAAAGAAGATTATGTTAACGCTATGTTTAGATGTGAGCGGTGTATAATTTCGTTTCCTAACGCAGAAGATTTGAGTGATCATGTTAGCATGAAACATGAATTGGTAAGTAAAGTTACTTTATTTATTGCAATATGTAATTCTTTTTGAATGCATGGGCCCAATTTGATAATCATTTTTGTGTTTGAGGCGATCTGTAAATGGTTTAAATTCTCACAATGTCTGTTGGATCCAGTCTAATATTAAAAAGAGAAGGGTTTGTTTGTTTGCTTGTAACAATTTAACTCAAAGACTATTCAACCATTTTAATAATTCTTTCATGATTACACAAAGCTATATTGTCACCGAGTAACATAGGCTATATTTTATTTCAAAAGAAGTACTGTTTCTAAAATACATAACTAACTTACTTTTACACGAGCGAAGACGCAGGCGAATGCTAGTATTTAATAAATGAAATGCGCTCGAAGTTATATTACGTATTTGGTTCATTTTCAATTGGGCAAAAACCACGCAGTTGTGACGTAATCGATATTTAAGTGTAGGCGTTCGAGGGAGATAGTAAGATACTTCCACTACAATAACACTACCATTTTTCATTATATTACATGGAAAATATTTATGACTTTATCTAACAAATACTAGTGACCCGCCCCAGCTTCGCACGGGTAGTTTGTACACAAAATTAACAAATTGTACACCTAAACCTTCCTCATGAAGCACTCTATCTATTGGTGAAAACCGCATAAAAATCCGTTCAGTAGTTTAAGAGACAGCGCAGCCGGGGCATTTGTTTTATAATAAGTAATGATGATAGTAATAGCGTAGGCGTTTGAGGGAGATAGCAAGATACTCCCACTTCGCCCTCTCTTTATAACCGACTTAAAAAAAGAAGAGATTCTGAATTCGAATGTATATTTTTTTATGTGCGTTAGAACTTTTCAAGGCGAACCGATTTTGATGATTCTTTTTATTTGAAAGCTGGTGCTTCCCATATAATCCCATTTAAATTTGATCCAGATCTAAGTAGTCCTTTTTGAGTTATCTTTAAAAATGCGTATTTGGTTGACTTCGACTATGATTTGATGATTTTCTCATTTTGTTACTTGTCTAGTTGAAGTAGGTTTTCTTTTTTGCTAACTCACATCGAAGTTTACAACAATTAGATATCTATATTTTTATTCTAGAACGCTGCCCATTACAAATGCTTTATATGCGAGTGTTCGTTCAGTACTGAAGTGTCGTACAACTATCACATAAACAGACACACGAGGCGATACCAGTGTGTCATATGTAATGGAAGATTTCATAGCAAGAGGGCAGTAATAAAGCACTTTGAACATGTGCATTATCATGGGTAAGTAAAAATAGTATACAGCATGTATAGAAAACCATGTCCAATCCATTAAGACTGCGCCGAGTGTAAGACGCGGTTGGACTGAATGACAGAGCTTGATATTCAAATCGACGCGCGGCCGCCATAGTAAAATCGTATGGAGGATTTGAAGTGCTTTTTTGATAAATATATATATATATATTTATTGTCAACCAACAACTTAAATATTTGAGACGGACAAATTGTAATATAACTATTTATGTTTCGTTTAAGCTGTAAAATAGGATAGATTTCTGCTGTTATAATCTAAAAACCACTTAACACGAACTTACGTTATTGCATTTTTCGTGCAAAACGCAATTTTGTGGGCGAAAATATTAATTATTTTAAGTTTTTTACACGGAGTAATTGTAAACACATTAATTGTTATGGTAAATGTATATTTTATATTTTTATTAAACAAAAAGTGCTGATTTTATCAATTTAACTGTGACCGCCTGATTTTGCTTCATTTCGCTCGGCGCAGTCTTAAGGGCTTATAGCAACCAGACGTATGCAGCACTGAACCGCACACGCACAACACCATAAGCGCCATTTACGCGGGAAACGGCTACGTGCGCGGCGGTCTGACATTAGCGCCGCGCACGGAAGTTAGCGTAAACTAAACTCAATTCTGATTCGTCGAATGTGCGGCGACGTGCTATTGGTTACATATTTTATTACTTTTATTGGTTAACGCAATATTTTGGATATTATAAATTAAGGTGTCAAAAGTGAAATATATACATTCTGAAATCTGGAGTCTACGTGTAATTACACCCGTCACTATCCTCAACCTCCAAAGTACCTTCAAAGGCTTATTTCTCTCTTAACAAACATGTTAAGAAATATTATAACAAAAATCTATATCATCGTATAACGTCTACATAATATTTTTAAGTACAGTATAGATAACCATTTTTACCCTTAAATTACCGAAATTTCGCACAGACTAGCAACACTTCACTAAACCGAGACTAGCAACACTTCCTTTTTTTTATACCACTATGTTGGCAAACTTGCATACGGTCCACCTGATGGTAAGCGGTCACCGTAGCCTATAGACGCTTGCAACACCAGAGGCATCACCTGCGCGTTGCCGACCCTTTAGGAAAGGAAGTGGGAAGGAGAAGGAACGGGAAGAGGGAAAGAGGGTGATTGGGCCACCGGCACTCTCACTCACCCAACGAAACAACAGTAGGAATACTGCTATTTCACGTCGATATTCTGTGAGAGGGTAGTCCTTCCCCGCTCGAGCCGGCCCATTCATGCTGAAATCAGCGAGGCTCTACTACTCTGATGACTACTTCTTCGATATATTTATTTTGGATTATTCCACTTTAGATTAGATTGATATCACCTGGGTGATCAAATTCCACACTTTTGTGTCCTATAATCACCTACCAACAAATCACCTGGGTGATCAAATTCCACATGATTTCAATTTATTTATTATGTGTCTTCAAATCAACTGAGTAATTTAATAACATATGAATAAATTATGTTTATTATGTTTCCTTAAATCACCTGATTTATAGTATATTATTTAAATTGGACATTTTTTAGATAAAATGCGCAAAGTTTTTGTTTTCGACATTCGTTTAAGATATATATTATACTATAAATCAGGTGATTTAAGGCAACATAATAAACAAATTTTTATTATGTGGAATTTGATCACCCAGGTGACTTGTTGGTAGGTGATTTTAGGACACAAAAATGTGGAATTTGATCACTTTGGTGATATCACCTGGGTGGCCAAAGTGGCATAATCCTTTATTTTTCTATTGAAATTCGTCGCCTTTTCTGTCAAAGCTCATGGGCCGCGCGTCGAACGAGCCGCCTCCTGGCGTGCTGCGTTTGTACGTTGTAAGGAGATCCCACTCCTCAATATCCTTAAAAAAAAAATAACGGTAAATAAGTGTAGACTGCACGCGTGGCGTACTACTTTAAGTGATCGTCTCTCCACTGCGCCAAGTGTTGCGGGTTCGAATCCCACACGGGACAAAAATTTGTGTGATCCACAAATGGTTGTTCCGAGTGTGGATGTTCTTTGTGTCCAAACATGTTTGAAGTTTGTGTGAACACAGGATTTATTCCTAGAGCGAGATTTGACCTCTAAAAACAATAAAAAGAAATTGCTGTCTTATTGTTCCAGTAATGGCCTGGCTACTAAATAAATAAGAGACCATGCACTTTTTGTTAAATTTATCAAAGACAACTGGGCGTTCTACGTATGAACTTAGATATTGTTTATAAATATATATTTTGCCCACAGCCCATCGGTGGAGATAGATATACAACACACGCAGATTGAAAACGGACACAAGGCTGACGATGCAGAAGATTCTAAGGAACTTAGGTAATTCTAATATTGATAACTAGCTCTCCCGCTCTTCTCGAAATATAATTGACTAGTTTTTACCCACTGATTCGCTCGCGTAAAAGTAGGTTAGGTAATACAATACTTTTTAAAATATAGGTAGCCCATGTTACTCTGTGATAATGTAGCTTTCTATTAGTGAAAGAATTTTTAAAATCGGTTATGTAGTTTTTGAGTTAAATCTTTACAAACAAACAAACAGAAGCTAAAATCTTTCATCTTTATAATATTAGTATCGATTTTTTTGAATAACCATTGCCGGAACAGAAACTACGAGGACATTAACGACAATTTTATAGTTCAATACCTAATAATATCACGATTTATACGACAGCAGCGATAGCTCAGTGGGGCGACCAACAGACTGCAATGCAGAGGGTCTCGGGTTCGAACCCACGTCGCGCACCTCTGACTTTCGGAAGTTATATGACTTTTCGAAATGATGTGTGAATAACGAGATAGGTGTAAAAACCCAGAATTCAACCTCTTCGTCTAAAATGTATAAGTAATGAAAGAAATGACCCCTACATCTCGGGGATCTTTTAACCCACAGGGCCCATATTCAAACTCGACCGAGGTATGACCCCAAGGTGTCTGCACACCAAGTTACAAGGTCTTAAATGTAAACGCATTTAAAATACATATGAGCTTGTGACCCCTATATCTCGGAGATCTTTTGCCCCACAGGGCCCATATTCAAACTCGACTGAGGGATGACCCCAAGGTGTCTGCACACTAAGTTACAAGTCAATATTTTCCATCTAAAATATGTGACCCCTATATGTCGGGGGTCTTTTGACCCACAGGGCCCATATTCATACTCGACCGAGGGTGTCTGTACACCAAGTTACAAGTCAATCGGCCCAGTGGTTCCGGAGCTATGCTTGTCACTAACAAACTGTCACTAACAGACAGACACACAGACCCACATAGTGTTTTCATTAACCTCTTCGAAGAAAACTAGGAGATTAATAAAATTATAATCAATATTAAAAATCTTATTTCCCTAAAACCGTAAACCTACATTTTTCCCGCGATTTCGCTCGCGTTAATGGAGTTAAGGTTAGATTAGATTAATACTTTTCTCTGGATGAAAGGTACCCTATGTTTTTTCCTGTACTCCTGACAACGTGTATGCGAAATTTTATGATGATCGGTCGAGTAGTTAAGGTAGTGAGCTGTGTTAGTCCTCTTCTAACCTCCAAAGAATTAAAACCCAATATCCCTAGGAGGTAGTTTGTCGCGTACATATAGGGAAAGTAATAATACATCCTTTTGTGGAGATACCTAAGAAAAGTCTTTTGCACCTTTTCAATAATTAAGGCATGAGTTGACGTGTAGGGATTCCAAACACATGAACTACTCTCGAGTTTGCTTCTGACAAGGCTGGTATAAAGAAGTTTGATCACATTCGGGTTATGTTATTCACGTTGAAAAGCAGCTTGTTTTTGGTACTCCATTGAAAGAGCGCATCAACATGTATTACTTATTTTTTTATCGACTATAAATTGTAAGCAGTATAATAATATTAGAAATAACTTAGACCGCACCTTGGACTTATTAATATCTAATAATTTTTGTGAATGTGTGCTTGCCCCTATGCCATTAATACCTATAGATAATTTACACCCACCTTTTTTAACGATTAGTTCGTTCGAGTTCTCTCATATAGTAATGCCTCAATTGTCGGTACCGCGATATCGTTTTATAGAAGCAGACTATTCTGCTATTAATAAGGATATTGATAAAATTAACTGGAGCACACTTCTGGCCCATATTACTTTGGATTCTGCAGTTAATAGTTTCTATGAACATATTTATGAAGTTATTAAAACTCATGTACCGGCGAGGCCAGTCAAGTCCAATGAATATCCTATCTGGTTTTCTCGCCCATTGATACACATTTTTAAAAACAAAGAAAAGGCATGGGTCAAGTGGAAGAAGTATAAAAATTGTTCCAACTATGAGCAATTTTCCTTATATCGTAAGAGATTCAAGGCACTCTCTGCTGAGTGCTTTAATAAATATCTAAACTCAATTGAAACTAGCCTAAAAAAAGATATAAAACATTTCTGGTCGTTTGTGAAAAGTCGTACAACTAATGTAGGTATACCCAACACTATGTCTTATAACAGTGAGGTGTGTACCGGTCCCTTGCAAGTTTGTAAGCTGTTTTCAAAGTTCTTCAGCTCGGTTTATGAACCTATTAATAACACAATTACCGAAAGCTTGGAGGCACCGGTACACGGTCAAGTCATTTTATCTGATCTGTCATTCTCTAAAGATACTGTAGCTTCTTCACTGAAGTCTTTAGACATAACTAAAGGTTCTGGTCCGGATGGGATACCCCCTTTCTTTCTGAAACATACCGCCAAGTCGTTGAGTGTTCCACTTTCTTATTTATTTAACCGTAGCCTTAAGGAAGGCATTATGCCACAAGCATGGAAGACTGCTAATATCACACCGGTATTTAAAAGTGGCATTAAGAATGATATTTCTAATTATCGTCCAATATCATTGCTGTCAGCCATGTCAAAAGTCTTGGAGAGACTGGTCCACAATGCGGTTTACCATACGTTACACAATATCCTAATTCCTGAGCAACATGGTTTTGTTCAAAATCGCTCGACATTAAGTAACCTAGTCTTGTACTCAAATTTTTTGTTTGAATGTATGGATAACCAAATACAGGTTGACTCAATCTACACTGATTTTTGCAAGGCTTTTGACAAGGTTGACCATGCAATGCTTTTGCAAAAAATCGAGTATAACGGCATTCGTGGTAATCTACTCCGTTGGTTTGCATCGTATGTCCAAAATAGAACTCAAAAGGTAGTGGTTCAGGGGTTCTCTTCTGATGTCACCACCGTTACCTCCGGTGTCCCTCAGGGGTCCATCTTGGGTCCTCTGCTCTTTGTTCTATTCATAAATGACATTAACAAATGTTTCTTAAACAGTCAATTTTTACTGTACGCTGATGACTTAAAGGTTTTTAGAAAAATAGGATCCATCGAAGATTGTGTCAAATTGCAAGAGGACCTAGATAGATTCTCAGTTTATTGCCTTGCTAACAAACTTCACTTAAGTCTATCTAAGTGCAAATCAATCACTTTTACCAAGAAATTAAATGTCATCAATTTCCCTTACTCTCTTTGTGGTACGGTTTTAGATAGAGTCTCATTAATAAAAGACCTAGGCATCCATTTTGACTCAAAATTACACTTTGATGCCCACGTAGACTATATCACTGCCAAGGCCTTTAAACTTTTTGGTTTTGTTAGACGTACCTGTACTTTGTTCAAGAAGCCTGCTACTTTATTGTTATTATACAAGTCCCTCATTCGGTCGCAGCTGGAGTATGCCACGTGTATTTGGAACCCTCTATATGATAAATATAATGACCAAATAGAATTAGTACAACGCAAATTTCTCCGTTACTTGAATTATAAAGTTGAACGGAAACGGTTACCATATGAAATACTTCTCAATAAATTTTCTCTTATGACTCTCAAACATAGAAGAATGTACCTTGACCAAATGTTTCTTTATAAGATTTGTCAAAATAAACTAGACTGTGATAAGTTGATAAACCAAATATATTTTCGCATACCTAGTCGCTCGCAACGTATCCGTGACACATACGTTCATAAACTATTTGCTCCTATACCGAGCAGGACAAACGCTGGTGAGCGGGCGCCTTTAAGACGTTTAATGAAAAGTTATAACGATAATTTCACTGATATTGACATATTTGCTTTGTCCCTATTTCAGTTTAAAAAACAGCTAATGAACAAATTTGTGTAATATTTTAATATTAGAAATACTTTAGTGTTATATATAAGTGACATAACATATACCTACTTAACATTACCTATATAAACTTAATTTTATCTTTTTATATTCAATATCAACTATCTTTCAATGACACATGTTTGCCATAGTTGCTTGCTACTTGTTAAGTTCTTTTAAAATATATTAAGTTGTAGATAACGGTGTTGGTTGCGTGATTACATAAGTCTACTTTAAGATTCAATACTGTATTAGAATTAAGCGCATTACGCAATTGTTTGTTATCTCAAAGAAAATAAAATAAAATAAAATAAAACATCCCGCTGCAAATCCATACAGTCTCGAGAAGTCTTGATTTCGAGAGCTATTTTAAGGTCGTCTGCGTATAAAAGGCATTTCGTAATTTTAACCTCATTAATAAGGTCGTTAATCATAATGAGAACCAAAAGACGGCCTAGCACTGATCCCTGGCTCACACCTGACCGAGTGTTGTAAGGCTCAGAGTCGAAACAACCATGCCTTACAAATTGTCTACGGTCCCGCAAGTAGTCGGCGAAAAAGTAGAGCAAGTAAAGTACTGTTACAACATAACCTACTTCTATGCGAGCGGAAACGGGGGCAGAAGCTAGTTAACCTTTTGAACGCCAACGTCGGCTATACTCGACAGGCGCAAGCGTGCCCTGTGCGCCAACGTCGTCTATACTCGACAAAAAACAGGGCACAGAAATATACAAAATAAACATATTAAATCATTACTTTTCTGTATTTTATTGATCTAACTTAGAAATTGAATCCCCAATTATTACTTAATTGTACACAGCAAACAAAATTTGTATATTAGTTATTCAAATATTTGATAATAAAAACAATATATTAATATATCGATTTTCGAGCTTTGCGTACAGGACATGGAGCTGGCGTTATGACGTGGCGTTCAAAAGGTTAATTATAAGAAGATTGTGTCTTATTACTATTTTTTGTATTCTATTATGTATATGTATGTGTGAACTCACTCTTTTTAGTGTGGACACTTTCCTGCGATCGACGTACGGTAAGACCACACATATAATATTAAAATATTTGATATTTTATACAATTTCAGTACAAATCAGCCAGTGGCGACTTTTCCTTGTGAGTTCTGCGATAAGATCTTCAGATGGAAGACTTCGTTAAGGAAACACATTGAGACTCATCGGATAGAGACTGGACAGAAGAGGAAGCCATATTGCGAGCCATGCAGGTGACCTTACCTTTACCCTTAACCTTCTAAAAAGGAATCATCAAAATCGGTGCATCTAGAAAAATCTTTTAAAATAATACAGTATGACTGGAAACTTCCTCAATTTTTGAAGTCGGTTTAAAGACTCGAGGACTCGAATTGAAAGCACTAATGGCGTGATGGCTTAAGTCGCCTCGCCACTGTTACTGTGCCGAGCATAGTGGGTTCGAATCCCACACGAGACAAAACTTTGTGTGATACACAAATGGTTGTTCCGAGTCTGGATGTTCTTTTTAAACCCCGACGCAAAAACGACGGGGTGTTATAAGTTTGACGTGTGTGTGTGTGTGTCTGTCTGTGGCATCGTAGCTCCCGAACGGATGAACCGATTTTAATTTTGTTTTTTTTATTTGAAAGGTGAATTATTCGGGAGTGTTCTTAGTTATGTTACTTACTCTTTCATTGACGATATTCCTAAGCTTGCTACTTTGTTTTCTGTTTTTCTCTATTACATATAAATAAGGTATAGGTAACCATAGTTACAAAGAATTGTACGACGTCAGACGAACAATGCCGAAATACTACGAACGCGATTCGACTGCGTGTGTCAAATGCATGGTTGTGTGCGTGTAGTGTTTTTTCATTAATTTATTATATTTTTAATGCATCTTATATATAAAATTCTTGTGTTACAATGTTCGTTCCCGTACTCCTCCGAAACGGCTTGACCGATTCTCATGAAATTTTGTGAGCATATTGAGTAGGTCTGAGAATCGGCCAACATCTATTTTTCATACCCCTTAGTGATAAGGGTTGTCCAACACAAACATTTTTTTTAAATCTTTTGGACCAAAAATTTTTTATGGCTGAACAACGTTTGCCGGGTCAGCTAGTATTTTATAAAAATATTAGAATTCGCCCCTCCTTCTCCATATAAACTTTAACTGTGCCAAATTTCACAATCCTACGTCCGCGCAATTTTCGTAAAAAGAGGTACAAAGTTTTTGCTTCACAATATATAGATAATATATTTTCTTTTATGTTTACAGGTTATCATTTACAACGACATCGAATCTTCAGAAACATGTTAAAACCAGTTCCAAACATCAAATACAATTGAAACTTAGGTGAGTTTATAACTTACTGGCTAACACGATAGTCGTTGTCCTGTCAATCTATACAAAAACACATTTCACAGTTAAATTCAATATCAAAACGTCAATCAATTTATATAAAAATAGCATTCAATCGTTTATACAAACCTTTGTGTTGTGTTTTTTTAACGCCCGACGCAAATACGACAAGGTGTTATAAATTTGACGTGTCTGTGTGTGTGTGTCTGTCTGTGGCATCGTAGCTTCCGAACGGATGCACCGATTTTAATTTTGTTTTTTTGTTTGAAAGGTGAATTAGTCGGGAGTGTTCTTAGTTATGTTTGATGAAAATTGGTCCAAGATGGCCGCCGCCACAAAATGGCGGATTACATATTTTTTCACAACTGCCTCAATATGAGTATTAAATGAAAGGGCTTGACTAGTAGAATACTACTAGTTATTTGACAATTACAAACACAACAAAAAATAAACAGCCAGGTCGGTCCAGCCGTTCTTAAGTGATACTCCGTCATACATGTAGCAATTGATTTTTATATGTACGCATTTATAATATTATAGTTAGGATTCTATTAGAATGGTTATATACATTACAGCAGCGATAGCTGAGTGGGGAGACCAACAGACTGCAATGCAGAGGGTCTCGGGTTCGAACCCACGTCGCGCACCTCTGACTTTCGGAAGTTATATGACTTTTCGAAATGATGTGCGTATTGGTTGACAATTATCGCCTGCTCCGTGCCTCGGCGAGCACGTTAGCCGTCGGTCCCGGCTGCCATGAACATATATGGCACTCGTTATTGGGAAGTCAGTGCCCTATCATATACTGACACTGGTCTAGCCTTCGGGTTGCGGAGGTCAGGTGGCAGCAGCTCCGTGTAAACACTGATATCTAGTCTCAAATCCGGTTAGACTAGAAAAGCCGACCCCAAGTGACTTGGGAATAATAAAGCCTAGGGAGGGAGAAAAAGGTTATATATGTTACTAATTACATTAATTAATCTATACATATAATAAAATTGTAAGTGATCTGCACATAGGAGATATTTAAGAGCTATACAACCCAAAACAAATATTTCTCCTATTTTTGTCTGTCTGTTTGTGTGTTTGTATGGAAATCACAAAAACTACTACACGAAATTGAATGCGGTTTTCACAGTTGTATTGCTGAAGGTCTAACTTAAAATCTAGCGCATGTTTAATCTTGATATTATTCAAGCTTGGTAGCAGTATGAGTCCGATACTGGGCCCAGTAAACAGCCATAGGCTTGCACCGTATTGCGTAGGCTTTTAATCCATAGCTGGTGAAAGTTTCTAACCAGTGGGGATCCCCGAAGGAGTAGTCCTTTCGGGGATCCCTACTGGTTAAATAATCTTCGGGGACCCCTAATGTTTAAATGAATTTCGTGGAGCCTTACTGGTTATATAAACTCCGAGGACCCCTACTGGTGAAATAAACATCAGTGAGCCCTACTGGTTAAATAAACTTCGGGGATCCCTACTGGTCAAATAAACTTCGGGGAGCCCTACTGGTTAAATAAACTTCAGGGAGCCCTACTGGTTAAATAAACTTCGGGGATCCCTACTGGTCAAATGAACTTCGGGGAGCCCTACTGGTTAAATAAACTTCAGGGAGCCCTACTGGTTAAATAAACATTGGGGAGCCCTACTGGTTAAATAAACTTCAGGGAGCCCTACTGGTTAAATAAACTTCAGGGAGCCCTACTGGTTAAATAAACTTTGGGGAGCCCTACTGGTTAAATAAACTTCAGGGAGCCCTGCTGGTTAAATAAACTTCAGGGAGCCCTACTGGTTAAATAAACTTTGGGGAGCCCTACTGGTTAAATAAACTTCACGGAGCCCTACTGGTGAAATAAACACCAGAGAGCCCTACTGGTTAAATAAACTTCGGGGATCCCTACTGGTCAAATAAACTTCGGGGAGCCCTACTGGTTAAATAAACTTCAGGGAGCCCTACTGGTTAAATAAACTTTGGGGAGCCCTACTGGTTAAATAAACTTCAGGGAGCCCTACTGGTTAAATAAACTTCAGGGAGCCCTACTGGTTAAATAAACTTTGGGGAGCCCTACTGGTTAAATAAACTTCGGGGATCCCTCGTTAAGTAATCGCAATCAAGTGGGATTTACGGAATAAATATATAGTAGCAGGACCATATATTGATATAGATTTTAATATAATTGACATTTTAATGGATCCGCCATCCTAATTAGAAAATTTTATTACAGGAAACTGACAGAATCCCTACCAGCCGATTCCTCAACTCCAGAGAAGCACCAAGCCCACATAGACCAGATACGCAGCTCCGTCAACAGTTCCAGAGAGAAGTACCCATGTCCTCAATGTGATAAGAAGTTCCAATGGCGAGGGAACCTACTCAGACATTTGAACAGCCACGTCGCCAGGTAAACCTTTATAACATACTAGATCCTGCCTGTGGCTTCACTCGTATAAATAGTTATAATAATAAAGTTTATAATCGTCGACTGCCGGGTTGTTTTAAATCGGCTAGACCCCTTGACGCTGCGTAGAGATGTGGCCTCGCTATGCATCTTCTATCGCTTTTACTATGGGGAGTGCTCCGAAGAATTGTTCGGTCTGATCCCTGCCGCCTCGCCTCGCCATCGTCCTACGCGACAGAATTTCCATCCCCATCATTTAGATGGTTAGCAGTCCACAACTATGCGTTTCCCAGAAATTTTCTGCCTCGCACAACTAAACTGTGGAATGAACTGTCGCCTGCGGTATTTTCGGACCAATCCGACCTACAAACCTTCAAGAAAAGAGTGTATCCCTTTTTAAAAGGCCGGCAACGCATTTGTAACTCCCCTGGTGTTGCGGTTGTCCATGGGCGGCATTAATCGCTTACATCAGGCGATCCGTCTGCTCATTTGCCACCTATCTCATAAAAAAACAAAGAATTTGGTACAAAATAAAGGGCTTAGGGTATAGATTTACAAACTGCAGACCCTGACTTCTAAACTAGGTATGGACCTGTATCTTAGAAGTCAGTAATATATTCGATTTTTACATTTATATAAGCCTTACAAATGGTTACAATCATTGATATTGTTACGCGCTGGGTTCGACGGATAAGAATACAAAACAATATTACCGACTAAAACACGTTTTATTCTAGTACACAATTAACTTTAACACACAACAAACACTATACTACACTTTTCCACTTTGACTGCTTCGAACTCCGTAGTATTGTCGCTTCCGTTCGCTTCGATGAACACTTGACCGCTTACGATAGTAAAAACTCGGCGGTGCGCGTGCGCTCTATTTATACGCGGGTAAAGCGCTTCTGGAGTTATCCAGAAAACGTCACACACGGCACGCAACAGCGCGATGATTCGAGAATGTGCCAGCGCTTTCTCCACTGAACTCGTACCGACAAATACGTAGTTCCGTAAGATGTCAATAGATGGTGCGGTAATAAATTATTATTAGAAACCGCCGACTCTTCCCCACAGTGCCGATAGAGGGCATTAGCCGTAACAATATTCTCATAAAATAATAATAATATTCTATCACATACACACAACACCATCTAGCCCAAACTAAGCAGAGCTTGTACTATGGGTACTACACAATGGATAAACATACATATATTTTTATTGTTGTAAATACTTACATATTATACATAGAGACATCCAGACCAAGACAAACATCCATGTTCATGCACACAAATGTTTGACTTGTGCGGGAATCGAACCTGACCTCAGGCGTGGCAGTCGGTTACACTAACCACTACGGCGAGTGAAAATGGAGAAAACTATCTTTCTTTATTATATTTTAAATGTAGGTTAGGTTAGTAACAGTAGTTTAGTAAACGAACAAACTGATATTCTCATTTATAATATTAATTAGGATATAATGTCAAGAAAATCTCAGAAGTACCTACTACGGACTGTGGAACTTTACTTTGCAGACGGTAATAATAGAGTCACTGTAGGGACACATTGTGTATTTTGATATAAGTGTACGATTGTGCAGCGTAAGCATGCAACCACTGCACATATTCAAAAAGAATTTTAAAATAAAGGTTCCCACGAGGGACGAATGGAGACAAGGTCTACAATCCCCTGACAAGGGTTGTCTCATCTGGTACACTGATGGTTCCAAAATGGAAACAGGATCGGGCGCTGGTATCTATACCAACGACTGCAAGGTGAGCCAAAGCATGGGCAAATATGCAACGGTCTTCCAAGCGGAAACCTACGCTATAATTGCCTGTGCTCAGGAGAATATCAACAGTAATGTCACTGACAGGACTGTGTATATTCTCAGTGACAGTCAAGCTGCTCTCAAGGCTCTGGACTCGTGTAGGGTGGACTCCGGACTGGTCCTGAACTGTGTTAAGGCCTTAAACAAACTTGGCAGGAAGAACACAGTCAGACTGGTGTGGGTTCCGGGGCATGCAGGGGTGCAGGGCAATGAGGAGGCTGATGAATTAGCCAGAAAGGGCTCGGAGCAACTGTTTGTGGGCCCCGAGCCATTCGTGGGACTCTCTGAGAGCACCGTCAAGGCAGCTTTGAATGCACATGGCAATGACAAACACAGGCTAGAGTGGAAGGCCCTGAGGGGTCTGGAACACTCCAAGAAATTCATTGCAAACAGAGCCACAGGCTTCACCCGGAAGTTCTGCAGGTATAACAAGAGCCAAATACGCCTGCTCACAGGAGCGTTCACTGGCCATTTTGGCACCAACGACTTCCTGTGCAGATTGAGATTGGCTCACAATTCGATTTGCAGAGCCTGTGGTGAACAGGACGAGTCCATATCGCACCTACTATGTGAATGCGACGCGTTGGCTGGATTGAGGATGGGTCTGATGGGATTGGCATATCCAAACCCTGAGGACTTCAGGCTTCTCCCTCTGAAGTGTACGCTACGACTGATGCAGTACATTCATAGGGAGATAGCTAAGGGATAAATCTTGGGGCTGACACAAAAGATCCCAATGGGTCGAAGTGTCGCCGGTCTGTGCTGACTGGCCCCCATACATAAGATAAGATAAGATAAGCATGTGTGTGTAGAGGCGGCTGCGCCCGCCAAGTAAGTCAGTCGAGAATAAAGACAGTTTACGTGAACACGTATATTCCTTTTATTTGATAATCCAATATATAATAGGTAACCCTATATACATTCTATATATTACCTAAAGTCACCAACTACATTTTCAGTCTCTTACGCAAGTAAAGGAAGGAGAGAAAGAGGCAAATTTTGGGAGAAGTCCTCTATTTCCTTAACCCATTTCAAAATTTGTCTCGTCTCGTCGTCCTCTCGCAAAACGTGCCTAGCCCGTCCCTTCGCTAGACTTGCTCCTTCTTCTCATAGGGCTCGCCCCTCACCTCCCATAACTTGCTTACTCTCTTCCTAAGACTTGCCCACTCTCCTCCTAAAACTTGCCCACTCTCCTCCTAAGACTTGCCCACTCTCCTCCTAAAACTTGCCCACTCTCCTCCTAAGACTTGCCCACTCTCCTCCTAAAACTTGCCCACTCTCCTCCTAAGACTTGCCCACTCTCCTCCTAAGACT
Organism: Catocala nupta; assembly: GCA_963675205.1. Lineage (NCBI taxonomy): Eukaryota > Metazoa > Arthropoda > Insecta > Lepidoptera > Erebidae > Catocala > Catocala nupta. The sequence continues at coordinate 4,284,782 of OY776108.1, read as the reverse complement.
TGCCCACTCCATTGGAAAGACTTGCCCACTCTTCTACTAAAACTTGCCCACTCTCCTCCTAAGACTTGCCCACTCCATTCCAAACACTTGCCCACTCTTCTACTAAAACTTGCCCACTCTCTTCCTAAGACTTGCCCACTCTCTTCCTAAGACTTACCCTCCTCTCCCAAGAATTGCCCTCCCCTCCTAAGACTTGCCCACTCCACTCCTAAGACTTGCCCACTCCACTCCTAAGACTTACCCGTCTCCCAAGTCCTACCGTGTTCAAAGTGTTTTCAAGTGGGTTCAAAACCTATAATAATCCGTAGGGTCGCTGTCCATAAAGTGTTACCTAAAAACATAGTTTATATCATCTCTTATTTTCTATGTTTAATATGTAGATTTATTTATTTATTTATATTAGGTACACAAAACAGAACAAAGCACAAGTAGGATTATATATAAATACATATTACAGTTATGTTCTAAACTAAGTTCCTAACTATGGTACACTACATAATCACAATGGACTATGTTGCTAACGACGAAATGACGTTATGATCGTGAATTATCTATATCAAACAAAAAATATGAAACAACATGCGGATAAAACATAAAGAAAATAAAATAAAATATAAAATGAGAATCGTACTAATCTTATCTTATCTTGTGTGGGGGCCAGTCAGTACAGACCGGCGACACTTCGACCCAGTGGGATCTTTTGTGTCGACTTCCCCAATAACGACTGCCATATATGTTCATGGCAGCCGCAGCCAGGACCGACGGCTTAACGTGCTCTCCGAGGCACGGAGCAGGCGATAATTGTCAATCAATACGCACATCATTTCGAAAAGTCATATAACTTCCGAAAGTCAGAGGTGCGCGACGTGGGTTCGAACCCGAGACCCTCTGCATTGCAGTCTGTTGGTCTCCCCACTGAGCTATCGCTGCTCGAAACGTACTAATTCTCTTAATGTGTAGATAAAGTAATAATAATGTTTATTATGCAGTCCAATTTACAATGACATTGATAGCCACACGAGACAAAGCCTGTATCCGGAATGTGTGTGTACTAGAATTCTACCTACTCCTTCGAGGTATATAAACATAAGTATACATACATACATAAATTCACGCCTGTTTCCCAGAGGGGTAGGCAGAGACCACGGATTTCCATTTGCTACGATACTGACACACTTCTCTGGCTTCATTCACTTTCATAACATTCCTCATACACGCTCGCCGGTTTAAGAAGCTCTTAACCTGGCCTTTATCCAGAACGTCTCCGATCTGATTAGGAAACGATCGCCTACGTCTTCCCCTTGCAACTGTTCCATTCACACTAGCCTTATAAACTTTCTTAGTCAGTCTGTTCTCGTCCATTCTTTTTACATGCCCAAACCAACTTAACATACCCTTTTCTATTCTCGTCACTATATCCACTTTTATTTTTTTATTTTATACTTTTTTCTTTTTTTTTTTAAACATAAATATATATTCATTATATAGTGTATCTATTGCTTTCAGGGCAAACGGTGAGCTGGTTTGTGAACCTTGTAACCGAACGTTCTCTTCAATAGCTACATACCAACAACATATGAAGATTAGTAAAAAGCATGTCAGCGAAAACGATTTCAAGTAAGATATTTTATTATTAAATAAATATACAGGGTGATTTTGAAATCGTGTAATTCCTTTTAACCGCGCATTGTACTGGTGGTATAGAATAACCTTGACCATTTCTTTCTTTTATTAGAATTATTTTTTTGGAAAAATTAATGTGTAATTTTTTTCGTGAAATTGTGTCAAATAGTCGTATGTTAATCACCCGAGGCAATTTTAATATTTTACTACGGGACCGGACATACCATGATGTTTGTTATAATAATATCAGACCTGTATTAAACTGTCCCACTGCTGGGCACGGGCCTCTTCCAAATGCAGTGTGAGATAAGACCAAGGTTTGGCCATTGTACACCACGCTGGCCTACTGCAGGTTGGCAGACTTCACATATCTTCGAGAACATTATGGAGAACTCTTAGACATGCAGGTTTCCTCACGATGTTATTTAATACGCACATGTCTTCGAGAAGTCAGAGTTACGTTAGAATCGATCTTGAGACCTCTGCGTGGCAGTCCAACAGTTTCCCACTAAGCTATCGATGCTTTTTTTATTTATTATATATGGTGTCCGGTAATTAATGGATAACCTTGAAATGTCTTATAGTAGAACTGAAGGCCGTTCAGAAAAAATGAAAAATAAAATAAATTTATATATATATTAAAAAGTGCAAGCTATATTAGCATAGCATACTTTTGACTGTCTATCTATTAGCATAATTAGTGTTTAATAATAAAACAACAAAAAACCGATGGATTTCATTCAGTTATGGTCGTAGTATACAAGAAAGTTATATAGAAAAACACATATCTCAGGTAGTAGTTCGGATAGTTCTTTTTTTAATTTTTCTGAACGGCCATCAGTTCCGCTATAAGACATTTCCAGGTTATCCATTAATTACCGGACACCCTGTATAGATATTGTTATTTGTTTTCCAGGTACATGTGTAGCGATTGCGGTAAAAGGTTTGCTAACAAGACTCGTCTAAAGGACCACGTCGACTGGGAGCATCTAAAGAATTTTGTACACACTTGCAATGTCTGTCAAAAGGTAACGATGCGATAAAATAATAGAAATTGAAGTAAATATAAAATGTACTAGCTTTTGCCCGCGGCTACGCCCGCATAAAAGTAGGTTAAGTTATGCTAGTAACAGTACATTTTTCTTTTAAAAAACCCCCGACATATAATTGATTTGATACCTATATTGAGGGAGATGGAAAAAAAATTATTCACCATTTTGTGGTGGCGGCCATCTTGGATTTGAAATTTATCATAATGTATAGTATTCTACTAGTCCAGCCCTTTCATTTAATACCCATATTGAGGGAGTTGTGGAAAAATATGTAACGGACGGACGGATAGACAGACAGACACACAGACAGAAACAGAAAAGAAAAATAAAATCGGTTGGTTAGTTTTTGAGTTAAATCCTTACAAACAAACAAACAAAAATCAAATCTTTCCTCTTTATAATATAAGTATAGATAAAACTGTAGTTTCATCAAAATCTGTTCAGTAGCTTTTTCGTGAAAGAGTAACAAACTTCCATCCATCTTAACAAACTTTCAAATCACTACATACTATAAAACAAAGTTTCTCGCACAGTCTGTTTGGGATAAGCTCAAAAACTACTGAACGGATTTGCATGCGGTTCTCACCAATAGATAAAATAATTGATGAGGAATGCTCAAGTGTATAATTTGAGATTTAAGATTTTATACTAACCGTTCAAAGCCAGGGTGAGTCGGTAGGTTATAATATTGGTTACGATTATACCTTTTCTTACCCCTTGGGGGTGTGGGCGTGGTATATATATATAAGATTAATATATAGTGATATATAATATGGCGGCCTCGATGGCGTAGCGGTTAGTGTAAACGACTGCCACGCCTGAGTTCGCGGGTTCGATACCCGCCCCGCACAAGTCAAACATTTGTGTGCATGAACATGTGTGTTTGTCTTGGTCTGGGTGTTTCTATGTATAATATGTGTGTTTTTAAAAATAAGTATATATGTATGTTTATTCATTGTCTAATACTCATAGTACAAGCTCTGTTTGGTTTGGGGTTAGATGGTGTTGTGTGAACGTGACTTCTTTTTTGTATACAACTGTGTTGGCTACCAAGCATACGGCCCAACCTGATGGTAAGTAGTCACCGTAGCCTATGGATGCCTGCAACACCAGAGGCATCACTTGCGCGTTACCGACACTTTAGGAAAGGAAGTGGGAAGGAGAAGGAGCGGAAAGGGGAAAAGAGCGGCATTGGGCCTCCGGCACTCTCACTCGTCAAACGAAACACAATAGTAGGAATACTACTATTTCACGTCGATATTCTGTGAGAGGGTCCTTCCCCGGTCGAGCCGGCACATTCATGCTGAAATGTGATAAAATATATATATTATATTATATTATTATACTGCGTGTAAGGGACGGTGTACCGAAAACTGAAATAGTAGATTCAGACCATTGTTCCGAGTTACAATCGTTGGAATTTTCGACAGAAAAATCCCAATTTTTAATTTTTCTGACTGTATATCATAACATTTTATTAAATAAAAATAAATTAATACCACATTTTACTAAAATACAGCAATGTAATTAAATTGGCGTGATTTAAAGCGCGAGAGTTGCGTTGTATCAGTAGCAATCCATTGCGTTTCTCGTAATTATATTAATTAATATAAAGTTTTTCATCCTGCGTTTTTTATTTAATAGAAGTTTTCGTCGAGATGAGTACCTATAGAATAACGTGTTAGTAAAGTTTTCGGTACGCCGTCCCTTACACCCAGTATATAATTCTGTTTGACAGGTATTTAAGAGTCACACGTCTCTCTATCTCCACAAACAAGTGGTCCACAAGAAAGATCATGCAGAACATTTATGTGATCACTGCGGAAAACCCTTCCCTGTAAGTATATTAGCTCTGTATATAAACTCTCTCACTGCTGGGCACGGGCTCAATGGGTTGGGAGCCTTCTGCGCTCACCCACAGTCCGCGTAAAGTTATAAAGACCATCTGAGTCCAACGACTAAGACCCAAGAAAAAAAGGGTACGGGCCTATATTCAGTGTGAGAAGGGTTAAGTCATAGTCCACAACGCTGGATATAGGCCCAATGCAGATTTCTCATATCATCGAGAATATTATAAGGACCTAGTGAAATTAAATATAGGTAAAGTCGAAAATACTGGCGCCAGTGTGTTACCCTGTGGTACTCCATGTTGGAGATGACTGCCTCGATGGCGCAGCGGTTGTATATACAACTGCTGTGCATGAAGTCTTGTGGTTAAATCCCGGGTCGTGTCAACAAGAAAATATTGGGTTGTCAGGAAATTCTTAATGGCTAAAGTACGTAATACTTTATAAAGCAGGAAGGTAACACCGCTGACTACCTAACTCCGGGCTGCTACTAAGAACTTGTTGGAAAATCCAATAACTGTAGTTGGCCGTACCCGGGATTCGAACCCGAGGCCTCATGCACAGCAGTCACATTCACAACCGCTGCGCCATCGAGGCAGTCATCTCCAATATGGAGTACCACAGGGTAACACACTGGCGCCAGTATTTTCGACTTTACCTATATTTTATTTCATATGGAGTACTGCAAGGTACTCTACTTAGACCTACTGCTTCTCTTATATAATAATATCAGCCCTGTATTAAACTGTCCCACTGTTGGACATAGTTTTCTTCTCAGTGTGAGAAGGGTTAGATTAGTCTACCACGCTGGCCCAGTGTGGGTTAGCACACTTCATATATCTTCGAGAACATTATGGAGAACTCTCAGACATGCAGGTTCCCTCACTATGTTTTCCTTCACTGTTAAAGCGAGCGATGATTAACTATTTAATACGCACATAACTTCGAAAAGTCAAAGCCATACGTGCCTTGAGAACTGGAGACCTCTGCATCTGCAATTTTCTACTATCATCATCTCAGCCGAAAGACGTCCATTGCTGGACATGCCTTTGCATATACCGGTCTTGAGCCACCCATATTCAACCGCTTCCCGCGATCCTTACTCTCTTATCTTATCTTGTGTGGGGGCCAGTCAGTAAAGACCGGCGACACTTTGACCCAGTGGGACCTTTTGTGTCCAATTCCCCAATAACGAGTGCCATAGATGTTCATGGCAGCCGGGACCGACGGCTTAACGTGCTCTCCCAGGCACGGAGCAGGCGATAATTGTCAATCAATACGCACATCATTTCGAAAAGTCATATAACTTCCGAATGTCAGAGGTGCGCGACGTGGGTTCGAACCCGAGACCCTCTGCATTGCAGTCTGTTGATCTCCCCACTGAGCTATCGCTGCTCGCGACCCTAACCAGGTCGTCGGTCCACCTTGTCGGGGAACTACCCCTGCTGGGTCTTCCGATGCATGGCCGCCACGCCAAAATCACAATCAATATTTTCTTTCAGAATCACGCTAAACTCCGTAGCCACATAACTGCGTTGCACAGCGGTGAGTCCGCATACAAGTGCGTGACTTGCGGCGCAAGTTTCAGCTGGCATTCTTGCTTGTCACGTCACGCAAGAAAGGTTCACGCCGATCGGAATAAAACTGCCACCTAGCATATAACTAGACTTGTTTTACATAGCGATCTTGATGCAGCGTGTGACAGAAAGCTGTGGTTATATAGGATGCGTTCCACTTAGCGTTCACGACGCCTAAACTGCTCGTTCAGCCGTTCCACATGACGACTACGATCGTTGTGGTCGTGGCGAAAACGTCACTCATGACGTCATTACTCACGCTCACGCAAAGCTCACGACGACCCATGCTGAGAGGTGGGTCGTCGTGAGCGTTGCGAAATTTGGCGCCATTTTCAATATAAAGTTGGTAACAAAGATGACGACAATGAAAATTATTTTATCTGATCAGACTTAGGTACTAATTGTAACCTTTTAAAACTCTTTAAGCATTCGACTTTTTTTTTCTAATTCACTCAATTTACATCAACGCTCAAAACACTCCATTATCCGTTCCACTTGAGTTTACAATTGTAACGCTCGGAAGCAAGTGGAACGGGAAAAACCGTGGTCGTGAATGTGAGTGTCGCGAGCGCTAAGTGGAACGCACCCATAGAATCCTTACAAATATGATAAATTAGATCTTGCCCGCGGCTTCGCTTGGATAAATGTTGATTAGGTTAGGTTGGTAACAGTAATTTTTTCTGGATGATAGTATCCTATGTCCTTTTCTATCCCCCTTGTATTTTCTATCCCCGTATCTTTTCTATCCCTGCTGCGTGTTCAGGTGCGTGGCCGCCACTCCATGACCTTTCTGCCCCAACGACCATCGGTTCTCAAACTTTATTTAGTATTTTCTTTCAGAATCACGCTAAACTCCGTAGTCAAATTACTGCGTTGCACAGTAGTGAGTCTCCATATAAGTGCGTGACTTGCGCCTCCTGACAATATATATGCGAAATTGCATGATGATTGGTCAAGTAGTTACGACGTTAAAACGTAAAAAACTAACAAATACTCACATTTGCATTTATAATGCTAGATTTTACCCGCGGCCTCGGTCGCGGTAATGCAGATTTATGTTAAGACAGATTTTTAGTAGCCTATATGTTATTCTGATGTATAAACAATAATACTGCAAAGTTTAATCAAAATCCGTTAAGTAGTTTATGCGTGAAAAAATAACAATCATCCATCCAACTATCCTCACAAATTTTCACATCCTTCCTAATATTATAAACGCGAAAGTTTGTATGGATGTATGGATGTTTGTTACTCTTTCACGCAAAAACTACTGGACCGATTGCGATGAAACTTGGTATGTAGATAGATCCCGATATTACCGCGGGAACGGGACTTACGCGGGTGAAACCGCGGAGAAACCTAGTTTATAATGTTAGTAGGATTAGTTAGAATGCGAATAATAAGTTTGTTTATTTGTTTATTACTCTTTCACACCGTAACTACTCGACCGATCATCATGTAATATCGCATACACGTTGTCAGAAGAACAGAAAAGGACATAGGGTACCTTTCATCGAGAAAAAAGACCCTTCCCGGGGTATAGAAAATTAACATAACCTACAATGACGGACTCATGAACTGCATCAATGTTCAAGACGCCTTTGAAATAAACATTTTAACCAAGTATTCAAACATTTTATACAAATTTAAATTGAATCCTATAGTAAGTTGTATATTTGTATATTGGAAAGGACCATTCAATTTTTTTTGAACAAAAACGATAAATGTAACAAAAATTGGTATTGGTTGGCTTATGAAAAAATTGGTTTTTACAATAAAAAAATTTGGAGCACAGGATTTTTTTCTTTTAATATGTTGTATTGCCTCCACTTGCCCTTATTACAGATACTAATCGGTTCCGCATAGATCTGATTATGGTTATTAAACGGTCTTGCGGCGTATTGTTCCATTCTTATGAAATCGCTGTTCTTAGTGCTGCCACTATTGTGGGCATAGGCTTTCTCACATATACAGCTTTTTTTAAACTATCATTGACATGCTCAATGGGATTAAGATCAGGGCTGCATGCTGGCCAATTCATGGTACGTATCCCAACCTCTTCGCAATATTGTCGAACTTGTGCAGCGGCGTGGGGTCGGGCATTATCTTGCATTGGAGTAAAATTTTCGCCTATTAATCTCATGTAAGGTACCACGTCAGCTCCTAAAACCTCTGTTATATAGCGTTGTGGCGTCAAACCACCTCTTCTACCGTTTTGACGAATAATGTCGATGAACACAAGTTCCGTTCGCCCGATTATCGAAATGCCACCCCACACCATACACGAACCACTTCCAAAAGGAACACGCTCTTCAATGCAATTTGAGCATATCTCTCTCCACGTCGACAATATAATCTTTATCTTTTCATTTAAGCATGTCCTACACTCATCGGTGAACAATATGGAGGCCCATTGCTCTTTAGTCCAATTAAGATGTTCATGCGCAAATCGAGCGAACGAGCTTTTCTGTGAGCTGCAGACAGCTTTGGATCATTTGCTGGTCTAAAAGGGGTGATTGCCGCTCCCTTAAGCCTCCTTCTTATTGTTCGTGCACTCACGTTTACTCCACGCACTTCATTCAGCTCTGTATTGATATTTACTGATGTGAGGAAACGATTTCGTAGGGAAGTTGAAACAATAAATCGGTCGTCATGACGGGTGGTTGCTCGAGTTCTGCCGATACCGGGTCTCCTTTTGTAAGAACCTGTCTCTACAATCCTTCGGTATACTCTAGAAACCATAGACTGGTTTAAATTTAAATTTCTAGCAATCGTTCGTTGATCCAAGCCTTCCCGCACCAATGCCACAATTTGAGCGGCTTGTTCGGACGAAGTATCCATATTTATATGGTTAGAAAATTTTTGTTGAGTTTAAAAGACTAATAATCAATACTATTAGTAACAATAATTTAAATCACAAATATAAAAAAAAAACAAAATTAATTCATTTCAAACTTTACTCTAATAACACACGAATTTGAGACTATGCATAAATTATATTATTCCCGGCTATAAAATTAGCTTTTACTGCAGTTCTAATTTTAAAATTAGTTTATTTTCATGATTAATGGACAGTGTCGACATTTTTACTTAGTATCTAACAAGTTTGTATACTTACCAAAAATATTAATTCGAAAGTAATCCTGAACTTTGATGCAGTTTATGAGTCCGTCAGTGTACATTTAAGCGAGAGGAGCCACGGGCAAAATCTAGTCTAGTTATATATTATACATATAATTAAGACCACATCTTATGGTAACATGCAGTTATATACTTTATTATATAAATAATAATGTATTGTGAAGTGATAAAAGTAAATAAGCTTTTTGATAAAGTAGAGGAAACAAATGTGAGATTAAAATTGTATTTAAATATTTCTGGCTTTTAATTTACTGGTTTTTTGTTGTGTTGTGCCTTTGTTATAAATCCCAACTAATATTATAAATGCGAATGTTAGTTTCTTTCGTGAAATTTCGCATACACGTTGCAAAAAAGGACAGTCATAGGGTACCTACCATCTCTTTGGGGACTGCCGACAGAAGCGTGCGGTGACGCTGACGCGAGTTTCACGCTTTTTGTTCACCCAAAAAGTACACATATATACACAGTATACATATAGCTCATGAAGACTTCCATGATTTTTTCACCCAAAAAGTGCTCAACGCGCTTAAAGAAGTTTTCACTTCAAAAATCTGTTACTCACCTTTTTTTTTACATGGTGAAATGCTTTGTCACATACCTTTCCGCGGGGCGACGAAGAGGTTATGTCGGACTCACCGGGGAAAAGATACTCCGGTAATACCGACTAAACCTACCACGGTGTTCCTCGACATAACTATAGACGGCGGGGCCGCACGAATCGCTTTCACATGCAATGGCGACCCCGCCGAAAAATAACAAACTAACCTAACTTTCGTGAACAAAATTTACTTGGATATAATCTATTTTGCCATATAACATCACGCTACGAACCACGGGAGCGGAGCAGTAATCGTAAACATAGGTGAAACAGCAGATAACAGCTAACTAATAGGACTCATTGTTTAGTACTCAATGTGTATATTCAAACGATACATAAATACTTTGGACTAGCTGTTACCTGAGACTTCGTCCGCGTGGAATGTTTTACTTGCGGAACCCTAAATTTTTTATAAAGCATGTAGCCTAAATTACTCCTTATAACATCAGCTATCTGCCAGTGAAAGTCCCGTCAAAATCGGTCCAGCCGTTTCAGACATAAGCCGGAACAAACAGACAGACAGACCAAAAATTTTAAAGTAGATTTCTTGTTATAAGTACCGTATATACTTTCATATGCATTTAGTAAAAAGCTGTTATTTTGACATTACAAACAGACACTTCAATTTTATTTATTTGTATAGAATATGTAAATTTTATTATTTAAATTAAAACCTAAAGAATACTAATCTTGAACAGTTTTTATAAAGAACTCAACGTTATCAACAATAACTTCAGTTTTTCTACCATCGGGATCATTCTCTTTACTATTCGTACCATTCTTCTTTTTATCACTAACAGTCTCTTTCTTATGAGAATGTGTGTGATGCTTATGAACATTTTCTCCATCGCTTCCAGAAACATCTTCTTCCTTCGATTTATCAATTGACTCATCTTCAGCTCTAAACCGAGTAACACCATTGAAATAATCATTCAACAAATTCAGATCGTTCAAAAGCTTATCTTTTGCTGTGGCATTTAGTTTGTTAAAGCGATCGAAAATACCGAAATCCAACAATTTTTTAACAATATTCTTTGGATCCTTTTTCTTGTGCTCGTATTTGTCAAGTTTCTTAACAAATTTATAGAATTTCGACAAGTCTTCCTTTGTGTAAAATTTGTTAAGTCTCTTTGTGAAGTTTTTGAGTACTGGCTTATCGCTTCGTATGAATTTTTGGAGTTTTCTTTTCAGCTTCTCGCCGTCCATACCAGAAAACTGTTCCACTGTATCTTTTAAAATTTTCTTTAGAGTTGGGTCTGGGAATATTTTGTGGTAACTTGATCTTGATTTCGATGTGTAGCTATATACGTGTTCTCTTAAAGCGTTTGCAAAGTGATATATGCCATCGTCGCTGAAATTCAGGAATTTTGAACCTAGGTATTCGAAAAACTCTGGTAGGGATTTCGGGTCTTCGGTTGCGCGGTATGCGAGTTCTGCTTGTGGTTTCAATGTCTCGTATATCTTATCTAGAAATGATCTGACGTTGTTCACGAGACCAAGGTTGGTTCGAAGATCTTTCGGCTCGAAGAGTAAGGAAGTTTCTAAAGCTACATTGACAGTTCGCTTCTTATGGTTCGGAGCGGATCGAACTGAAACTATAATAAAAGTATGTGTTACTAGTAGTTCTGATAGCGGTTGGCTTGGAAGCCTTTCTAGTGTGTCCAATTAAGAATCTAAGCTATCCAGAGTACGACAAAAATACATACAAGTAAGTATAATCGAAATCAGTTCAGTCGTTTAGGAGGAGTTCAATGGCATGACATACAGAAGAATTTATGTATAAAGATATTGCTTTGATAGTAAATAGACATACTTTGGACAGAAATAGTTGCAACTAACACGCGTACAGATTTTAAAAAGTCTCTTTATAGAACTGCATGTATGCACAGTATATGATTCTGCAGTCCTTTTAAATTCTATTCACCTATATATGCAACATTTTTAGAATTGCCTGTCTGCATGTTTCTACGTGAATCGTGCAAAAATTACTGCACGAAATTGAACATAGTTTTCACAGCAGTATTGTTGAAGGTCTAACTTAAAATCTAGTGCATGTTTCCACTTGATACGCTGCCTAGACTTCGTAAAGTAAGGTATCACGCATAGTAGTCGCGGAGAAAATCTACTTTTCTGAATAATCCTGTTTTACAATCTAATTAAGGAATCAATTCTACATCTCTCAAACGTGAAATGTTTATCTCGTATGGCAGCCAACCCATGACACTCGAGCGCTTGCTTAAACCACTGCACTGATCAAAGATGGTGACTCCATAGTCTATACTATTGTAGCTACAACACATAGTTTTGTCACACGTCCGCACATTGCGACGCGGAGCGTCAAATGATGTGAATTTCCATGCCACTTGTTTATATATGAGCCGCGTTCGCTGAATGCGCGCGCTCAAGCTCGTTATGTCATCATAATAATTGTAATATTCTGTGATTGGTCTATTGTAAATATTAGCTCCCTTTGTATATAACTTCTTGTATGACTTAACCTGTATTCTTATATAAATAGGCAAATTTTATACTTAAATATATTCTTACTCTACAACATATCGGAAGTTTTACTCTGCATCACATCTAGCTACAGTAAACCCTTACACTATAATATAATATCATAAAGATGATGCTCCTGAGACCAGAGTTAACCTGTGGCTCGAAAAATTCTTACTGCCTACCTTTATCAGACCGGCAGAAAAGTTACCTCCAGAAGCCAAACAGCGCTGGCCAACCTGGAAGGCACTCAACAGGTTGGTTACCCAGGTTGGCCGATCTAAAGACAATCTGTCAAGGTCTATATAGACACAAATGCGAATGCATGCGACTGCGGCGTATCACCACAGACAATGGGTCTTCTGCTGTCGTGCCCCGTGAGCCCAGATTCGTGCACACTGGATGACCTATATCAGGCTAAACCAAATGTAAACCGCGTTGCCGGAAACTGGTGCAAATATGTACAAAATGTGTTGCCATCGACACGATAAGTAAGTAAGTATAAAGCTGAATAGTTTGTTTGTTTGGTAAAACGCGCTAATCTCAGGAACTTCTGATTCGAATTGAAAAAATATTTAAGCGTTGGATAACCCATTTATCGAGGAAGGCTATAGGCTATATAACATCACGCTACGACCAATAGGAGCGGCGCATCAATGAAAAATCATTGCAAACACGGAGAAATATCTCTTATGTGAAGCAGACGAAGTAGCGCAGTTTAACTAGTACTTACATATGAAGACTGACAACAGAAGCACAAGATATCTCATATTTCTTCAAAATTTGCCATTCATGCACAGTTATAATTTTGTATTTCATAAACCTGTGATTATTGAAAAATTTTATTACATTTTTATGTGCTGCTTAAAGTTGCTTGTGGATTTTGAATCGCTTTGATAATAAAAACATAAATATTATATTACTTACTTTATGCCTGCGATTTCATCCGCTTGAAACCGGGGCGACGTGAATAGTGTAGTTGGCGATGTTTGAATTTGTACTTTCTTTTACACACAAGAGCAAATATAGAATATCATAGAAGTCAGGGTCTGCAGTTTGTAAATCTATACCTTAAGCTCTATTTTTTGCACCGAGATTAAGTGAAATTCTTATGAAGTGATAAACTTATTATTATTTGTTTCTCTTCCACGAGTATTTCCCTAAAACGTTAGAAAAATACCCGGCCTTTTGGGAGCCTTACACAGGAACATGGGTCCAACGTGCCAAGGCCCTTCGAGTCTTAGTTTGAAGTGAGACGGGACACTTACCAGGACATTAGCCGCGGCAGGTGTAGGAGACTATTGCTACATATGGAATCTAATTATTCTGGTCTATGTGGATGTTGAATGGTTTGGTAAAATGCAAACTATAGTTAAAAACGGCGTCTGCCTGATATACTGTCTCAGTACAAAGTCGGAATGGCAGAATTATTATTATTATAGCAATCAAAAGAAACTCTTTTTTATAAACAGTATCAAAATTGTTTGCTAAATAGGGAGGAGTAATTTATATTTTTAATTTGGATTGTGTAGTGGGGACTTATCGTTCTCTCCCTCATAAAGATACATTTAAATAGCTATGACGTCACAGTTTGTATCGTGCATTCTTTTTCTGTCATTTGACAATTGCCCCTTGTACCAAATTTGAAATGCTTATATCTTATTTATTATTGAGTAGATTTAAAAAATTCTATAGTAAATTTTGTATAATGTAACTATATTACTTAAATAATAAAAAAATATGAATCGCATCGTATTTCCAGCTAATATTATAAATGTGAGTTTGTTTGTAACGTTCTCACGCCTTAACTACTCGACCGATCATCATGAAATTTCGCATACACGTCGTCAGGAGAACAGGAAAAGAGTTAGTGTCTGTGTTGTTTCAATTCGCCATAATTACATGATGGTTCATGTTTTGTTAATTTAAGACAAGCCATATTGGTACATACAAGCAACTATAAATGAAAATAAGACATTAAATTAAGATTGGCTTTTAAAAAATATTGATGAAATATGTAGTTAGTACACGTGGCTACACATCAAGTTAGACACCCTATATACGCATAACTACGCTACATACAAAATAGAGAATTATCGGAAAGGGACTGTGCATAGTGGTGTCGATGTAATGGTAAGGATAGAGCGTAACATATAACGGACTCTCTCGCACGATTCGCAGCGTTCAACTTCTAATAGTTCAAAGTCCAAACAGTCTAGGTTGATGCGTCGCTGTGTGTACCTATGAACAACCAAACGTGCCTTTTCGGATACATTTCGACTGTTTATAAAAGCGCGTATTCACTTTATTGCCAGCAATCGTTGAATATAAGTTAGCATAATAATGTTTTTATCATGTGTATGAAGTTAACTTTATAAAAACAGGAAATTAAACCAGGTATGGACCAAAAGCTTGGTAGTCAAATAAAAATAATTATTTCATTGTACTGTATAAAATCAGTCTTTGAAATAATATACATTTCTCTTTATATCTTTTGTTTTGCTCTTCAAAATGACCACACTCCGCCTGATGGTAACCAGTCGTGTGTCTAAGAGCAGTGGCCTCCACATCGTCCTCATAGCAGCCGAGGCGATATTGAAGTCTCTACTTTGACGGCCTGAGAATGTGCTTTTTCACGCCCCGCTTAAAGGACCTAGGATTGAAGGAAGAAGGAAACACGTGCCTTGGCAGAGAATTCCATGCCTTGATCGTTTGGCAGAGGTATGAGGACCCAAACTTGCTGGTACGCACTTTAGTCGACTCCACCGTGTAAGGATGGCATCTGAGCCCAGCACGTGTTGTTCTGGATAGGAAAGGGGAGGGTGGGACATAATACTGCGATTCTGCTTACCCCTATAAGCCTTAAATCACGTTAATCACATGTAACATTGTTCTAGTCTCGAACAAGATCGAGACAAAATAATTTCTCACCCGAGACGAAACTCGAGACTTGAACAAAACATTT
This sequence comes from Catocala nupta, assembly GCA_963675205.1. NCBI lineage: Eukaryota > Metazoa > Arthropoda > Insecta > Lepidoptera > Erebidae > Catocala > Catocala nupta. Next base: position 4,269,483 of record OY776108.1, on the reverse strand, counting down.
TGGAGTTAAAAGCTTGGTACTCAAGTAAAATACATATCCAATTTATATATTTTATTGCACAGTATAAAATCAGTCGCTAAATTATTCAATCAATTCGTATTTACTCATATAATAGAATACTGCACCGTCATAAGTGCATTTATAATTATTTATTCAAATATTATTTATTGAGTTTATAACGTATTTGGAATCAGTAAAAAAAGATGCATCTGTTACTATATATATATATATATAATATTTTCCTTGTGACGGCAGTATAGGAGTTCTGCTTACATGCTGTGCAGCTCGGTAGTCACATGTAAACCGACTTACATTTTTTTATGTTTTCTATCGGATGAAAACAAGACAAAATAATTTCCCGACCGAGACAAAATTCGAGACTTGGACAAATGTTTTTAGAGTAGTTACTAATTACTATGGTGACGATACGAATATGCCAATTCGCCTACGTAAGAGTTATAACACTGTTTACTGCGTTTCGCCGGATGAAGAGTTTTGGAGGCTCGAATGACAAGTGATAGATCCTCTGTCATTCTTTTTAATTCAACCCATCTATATTTATATATTGTTTTGTTTTCTTCCATATCTGGTACAGGTATAAAAAAATTGAGCACGTTTGTTCCCCTCGTCTTATCCAAGATTTCTTCATTTATCCAAGACCCAGTAGGCATAGTGGGCTTCCAACTCACAGCTCAAACCCTCTTTCTGGCGTATACATTAAGACTATCGGTCTAAATTGATCATTCTCTACTTGATTATTTTCTACTGTAGGAACTTTAGAAACTTGATCTGTGTCTTCTTCCGTCTTCTTTTTACACATGGGATACCGCTTTGATTTTATGTTGAGGTGCACCTGTAAGAAAGAGAAAGAAAATATAAGAGAGATTTTCTTGCAGCTAACTGGGAAAGTATCTTAACAATAATTTAATTGTAACTAATATTACAAATGCGAATGTGAGTTTGACTGTTACGATTGCACGCCTTAACTACTCGACCGATCATCATTCAATTTCGCATACACGTTGTCTGGGGTACAGTTAGGGACATATGGTACCTTTCATCCAGAAAAGGAGTATTTATCTCAAGGGATAGAAGTTAATTGACAAAGTCTACATTGACGCGAGCGAAACTGCGGGAAAAATATTATCATTATCTTAGAACTTTATCTTTAAAGACAACTCCCGCACTAACAACGAGATGGGTGTAAAAACCCAGGATTCAGCCTCTTCGTCTTCATGTAACCTTTCTTTTCATCAGCTTTTTGTAATGTCTCACTACTAGGCAAAAGCCTCTCCCTTGGACTTCCAAATAACTCTGTTGGTGGATATCCCCTGACCTTATGACGTTGTGACTCCTATATCTAGGGTTTTTTTGACCCACAAGGTCCATATTCAAACCCGAGGGATGACCCCAAGGTGTCTGCACACCAAGTTACAAGTCAATCGGTCCAGGTCACTAACAAACTGTCACTAACAGACAGACACACAGACCCACATAGTGTTTTCATTAAACTTTTCGAAGAAGACTCAGAGGTTAATAATTTCTATGTCGCGGGGGACTTACAAACATTCAAACAACGGACACGAAAAACGTCCAGACTCGGAACAACCATTTGTAGTTCACACGATTTTTGTTCCATGTGAGATTTGAACTAACAAAACTCAGTATTGTAACTCAATTTATTAATTTAGTTCATAAGTGTTCTTCGTCACCCTCGTCAGGCAAATGCCAAAACCCAATTCCTATAGATACCATCTGGAGAAGCGGGGTGACGTGTCATGGAGGCGGCAAAGACCCACGGCACGGTATGAAATAAAAAAAAATTAATAAGGAAAAATAAAAAAAATTGTAGAATCAGACGACGAAGATTTTGCAGAATACTACTAACTAGCTTTTGCCCGCGACCAGGCTTCCTTCACTCGGCCGTACCTACAGGGATGTGCCTACACTTTCGCGCGCCTTCCAAGCCGCATCGCCAGTCGGTGTCACCGCTCGCGCGCAGACCTCGCTAGTACTTTATTAGACTAAGTTTAAAATAAATTATAATTGCTTAAGTAACTAGTTACATACCTAGACTAAGAATTTACCAATAGCCTGAGTAATTAAGGTGCAGTTACTTATTTATACCTAGCGAACAGACAAAAAATACTTCCTAAGAATTCGTCAAACCAACTTTTTTTTCTTTTTTTGCTCGGCAAAATGACCACACTCCGCCTGATGGTAAGCAGTCGTGTGGTCTAAGAGCAGTGGCCTCCACCCCGTCCTCATAGCAGCCGAGGCGATGTTGAGGTCTCTACTTTGACGGCCTGAGAAGGTGCTTTTTCACGCGCCGCTTAAAGGACCCAGGATTGAAGGAAGAAGGAAACACGTGCCTTGGCAGAGAATTCCATGCCTTGATCGTTCGGCAGAGGTATGAGGACCCAAACTTGTTGGTACGCACTCTAGTCGACTCCACCGTGTAAGGATCATCATCATCAACTTGAAGTAAGTTAACAAAAAATATCACTAAAGATTAAACAAGGATGTGTCTAGTTTTGTTTTCATTTATTAAAATTTAACGTGTAACCAACCATACGCATTAAACATATGATAATTATTTATTATTACGTGGTCAAGTAGGTAGATAATAATAATTTATTTATTTTAGTATAAATTCTTAGTTCTTACAATTGCATCTTAACAATAACATAAAGTGCACTTATAGATATTTGCCCGAACTAGGTTAAACCTGTGTTTCGAGCGACAAACTGATTACATACTATTATCAGTATAAATAAAATTACATTATAATAACTTTTATAATAAACTAAAGGTAAACGTAAAAACAATTAAATTAAGTTTAATATTCTGCTTTAAAACTAAATAAACAAAATTATATTTACAGATTGCAAGTAACTGCTCGGTTTGATCATATGACAAAGTTTGAATATAAGTAGAAATTAAGTTTTTACAGCTAAAATGAGTTAATTTATAAATGTTTAATTCTCTATTTAGCCTATTGTACAAAAATGGCCCTAGAAATGCAAAAAATCTATTTGTAAAAATATGTTTTGAGCATGATTGTGTGGTGCAGACTATATCTTGCCGACGCTTGTTAATTATGTCAGCGCCACTTCGCGCCAGACAGTGACAGCGTTATGTGTTAGAAAAGAGCGGGAACGGTTAGGTGAATATCGCGTTAAGCACTGAGTGCTTATGCGAGCTGAATTGCACTTTGTTGCTTAGTATCAAGAGTCGCTATTTCTATAAATTGGTTTGCGAAGTGATCCTTCTGTACGTTAGTACTATATTTATTCTGTGCCGCGACTTTGCTCGCGTTAAGAAGGAACCCTAAATTTTTCTTCGTACTCCTGACAATGTGTATGCTAGATTTCATGATGATCGGATGAGTAGTATAGGCATGAATGCGTAATAAATGAACAAATTTATATTCGCATTTTTAATGTTAGTTATAATTACATTGTCTGATTCTATTAAGGTTTCGTGATAATGGCCCATGAACCCTCCCCAGCAAAACAGACTCCACAAAAACAAGTGATTTTATAAGAGTTTTCTTTACTTATCATCACAGAACATTAATTTATTCACTCTGGTCTTTCAGTGACAAATGACAACCCTATTTCCATAAATCAAACAAAAACTTAGAAACGACATATCTCTCAGATCCTGCTAGGTAGACCTTTAGTTCTTTTTTTAATTTGTAGGTGCATTGATATATTGAGCATATTTGCTAAAAAGAAATGCTAATAACATAAAAGAAATGCTAATAACTAATAAATAAAATAAATATAGTAAATTTTTACAAATATTTATTTTATATTTACATTTCATTTATTTTTCTCTTACTCGTTCAATTAGGGCCTCGAAATTCTTAACCCTTGTATATTTTTAATCGATAATCAAAATCAATTTATTTGCGAAAGCGATTTTCACATATTTCGAGAAATAAAGATAAAAATCATGTTTCTTGGAGTTCAATGACCTTACGAAAGTAACGATTATATTTTTTAAATTAAATGGAATAGCGAGATAGGTTTTTTTAATATAACTTATTATAACTAAATCTATCAAAATAAATAATAAATGAGGATGTTCGCTACTTAGACAAAATTTCACACTATGCGTTGCGATGATGTGCTTGCTAAAAGTAAGCTTTTCATTTATAAATAACCTCTAGATATTTTACAGAGTAAACTGCCTCTGTGGCGCAGCGGTAGTGAATGCGACTGCTGTGCATGAGGTCTCGGGTTCGAATCCCGGGTCGGGCCAACATAAAGGTATTGGGTTTTTCTGTTAAGAAATCTCAATACGAGCCCGGAGTTAGGAAGTTGGCGGTGTTAGACACCCCCGTGCCTCGGAAAGCACGTAAAGCCGTTGGTCCTGCGCCTGATCTCTCTCCGGTCGTGTCGGATTATCCGTCCCATCGGATCATGAGGGTAAGGGAACAGAGAGTGCACTTGTGTTTGCGCACATACCTACTTGTGCACTATAATATCTCCTGCGCAGATGGCCAGTCTCAGTTAAGATTGGCCGCCGTGAACGAAAATCGGTCTGGAGGACATTAATTAATCTGTCTGTAACTAAATCGAGCGAATCAAGTGTCCTGAACTCCATCAACTATTCTGTAGATTGTATGTGTCTAACAAATACCTTGGACTCCGTCAGAGTCACCGGCATAGATTGTTCGCACGGCCATACTCTCGCCAGAGCCAAGTCCCCTGTGTGCCGCAGCTCACAGGTGCTCAATGCTCTTCTGTACGCCCTAACAGGGATTTGTTTGCGGATGAATAGAAGATGATGCCAGAATGCCTGTTATTTTGTGAGAACATTTATAATAGGTAATCTACAGTTCCATGTTAATTTGTAATTATTAGTCCGTTTTTTATTATCGCTATTTGTTATATTTTCTTTTATTGAAATTAAACTACTATATACGGATTTTATATCCGTATATAGTAGTTTAATTTCAATGAATAACATTCGCGTAAACAGAAGACAATATTATTTTCTTTTATATTATAATTTTGTAATTAATGCGTTTCTAAGTTAATTAATGTAAATGGTTTTGTATCGTTTTAATTTACTATTAATAAATAAATAAAATAAAACGACTCGTTTCTTGATATAGGAACCAGGCCTCAACAATACACTACGACAGTCAATTCAAAGATCAGAATCTCTTCTGAACATTGGTGAAAAGATTACAGAAGACTTACCTGTCTATAATGTTTATGCCAGTTGCTCTTCTGAGAGAAGGTTGTGGGACAGTATTCACAGATGAACGGCCTCTCCCCTGTATGGGTCCGGATGTGGCATTCCAGTTGCAATGTCGTCTGTTCAAAACATGGTGTGTTAGAATATGGCCTGACATATATATACTGCCGTCATAAGATAGAAAGATCTACCATTTTCAACGATTTTTTTTTCGTATTTGGAATCAGTAAAATATGACGAATCTATTTAAATTAATCGTCATCGAAAACGTCTATCAATCAATTATTTTCATATAAAAATACCATTTAAATATTCGACATTTTCCACGGATATTTCGCTAAATTTGTCCAAAAACTGCCAGATCGGTCGAGCCGTTCTTGAGTGATACTCCGTCATACATGTGGCAATTGATTTTTATTTATATAGATATTCCTTTTTTGGCAGATAGGAATTTTTCTTATGACGGCAATATAGGCACTTACTAACTTATCTTGTGTGGGGGCCAGTCAGTACAGACCGGCGACACTTCGACCCAGTGGGATATTTTGTGTCGACTTCCCCAATAACGACTGCCATATATGTTCATGGCAGCCGGGACCGACGGCTTAACGTGCACTCCGAGGCACGGAGCAGGCGATAATTGTCAATCAATACGCACATCATTTCGAAAAGTCATATAACTTCCGAAAGTCAGAGGTGCGCGACGGGGGTTCAAACCCGAGACCCTCTGCATTGTAGTCTGTTGGTCTCCCCACTGAGCTATCACTGCTCTACTTACTAACTAACTAACTACTAACTTCGCTGGCTCCGTGACCCAAAGTGGATCTTGGCCTTGAACATTAAAGTACGGCATTCCTTCCTATTTTGTGCCATGTCAGACCAATGTGGGTTGTCAGTCTACATATCTCCGATAATATAATAATAATAATATATAATAATGTCCTCCTGACCGAATTTCGGTCACGGCGGCCAATCTTAACGGAGACTGGCCATCTGCGCAGGAGATATTATAATGCACAAGCGTGTGCGCAATCATAAGTGCACTCTCTGTTCCCTAACCCTCATGATCCGATGGGACGGATAATCCGACACGACCGGAGAGAGATCAGGCGCAGGACTAACGGCTTTACGTGCTTTCCGAGGCACGGGGGTGTCTAACACCGCCAATTTCCTAACTCCGGGCTCATATTGAGATTTCCTAACAGAAAAACCCAATAACTTTTTGTTGGCCCGACTCGGAATTCGAACCCAAGACCTCATGCACAACAGTCGCATTCACTACCGCTGCGCCACCGATAACATTATGCAGAACTCTCAATTGTGAGGCAAGCATGTTGCTTGCCTCACAATTGTTTCCTTCCGTCAAGCGAGGTATGATTAACTTCTTATTCCTTGGTTAGTTTACGTTTGGCTGTTCATAGAAGACTATTAGTACCTACACTTATGCGTGGTAGTGAAAGTTGGGTATGGCAAAAGAAGCATGAGAGCAGAATAAATGCTGTAGAAATGAGAGCGCTGAGAAATCTATGTGGTGTGACTCTGAAAGATAGAATAAGGAATAGTGTGATTAGAGAGAGATGCGGCATAAAAGTGGATATAGTGACGAGAATAGAAAAGGGTATGTTAAGTTGGTTTGGGCATGTAGAAAGAATGGACGAGAACAGACTGACTAAGAAAGTTTATAAGGCTAGTGTGAATGGAACAGTCGCAAGGGGAAGACCTAGGCGAACGTTTCTTGATCAGATCGGAGACGTTCTGGATAAAGGCCAGGTTAAGAGCACCTTAAACCGGCGAGCGTGTATGAGGAATGTTATGAAAGTGAATGAAGCCAGAGAAGTGTGTCAGGATCGTAGCAAATGGAAATCCGTAGTCTCTGCCTACCCCTCTGGGAAACAGTCGTGAATTTATGTATGTATGTATGTCCTTGGTTAGTGGCCAACCTGTTGTCAAGAGTTGTTCAAGCCGCCCGTAGGCCTCTGACATGGCTTAACGACTGCTGTCAATTTGGTAACAACCGGGACCAACATTTTACGTGCCCTCCGAAGCACGGAGACGCTCAGATGAAATACCACTAAGCGGTCACCCATCTATAGACTGACCGCATCCAACGTTGCTTAACCTCGCTAATCGTCGACCGATCAGTGAGTGCAACTGGCTATGAGATTAACTAATTAATACACACATAACTTCAAAAAGTCAGAAAACCGTGCTAGATGTTAGTTAGATGTTCATCGATACAACTGTGAAAACTGCATTCAATTTCTTATAGTAGTTTTCGCAAATGCGCGGACAAACATACAGACAGACAGACAACATATATAAAAATAATTGTTTTGCCTTCTACAGCAATTATAAAGAATCATATCTTAAATATCTCCTATGTACACACGGCTACACATCAAGTTAGACATCCTATATACGCGTAACTGCGCTACATACAAAATAGAGAATTGTCGGAAAGGGACAGTGCATAGTGGTGTCGATGTAATGGTAAGGATAGTGCGTAACAAAAATATAACGGACTCTCTCGCACGATTCGCAGCGTTCAACTTCTAATAGTTCAAAGTCCAAACAGTCTAGGTTGATGTGTAGCTGTATGTACCAGGGATTGCTACTTTTAATTCATTTCTATTTGATGAAATGACTTTTTATTCACAGTGATTTCACCTATGAAATTTCACAGTTAATGATTTTTAATTCCAGTGTTGCAAAATTGCAAATTGACAAATGCTGCTTTTTGCTACTAAAAATTGTATATGAAAATTATTGAATAGAAAATTAGGTTCGCAATTAACGATGACGATTTTTTTAAAACAGTTTACATACGTTCACACTTGAACACGATCAATCGCAAGTGATTTTTTTTTTTTAATATTATTTCATTTCATAAACGATAGACTATAATGATTCCGCGAACTGTTAAAAATAATATCAAGGAGATTAAAACCTTACGTCACTTAATTTAAAGAGCATTTCTTGAGATCAAAGTTCACCAGTGAATTATAAATACGTCACAACAACGCGAGCCGGCAAATCGGCTATCGATGAATCAACAAAATATAGCTATCTCTTTTTGGCACGCCTGGATCTAAATACGCTACTTCACGGCTTCGCGCGGTTTCATTCTCGCTAGCTGTGTTTGTGATTTCGGTTACCGTGACAACGTGATTTCATATGATACGATTTTAGCAGCTATTGTGGACGAAAGTAGCATGCGTTACGTATGAAAAATCATTTCATATGATTTTTCACATGCCACTTATGAAATGTTCCACACCTACTATGTAAACACGGCTACACATCAAGTTAGACAACCTATATACGCATAACTACGCTACATACAAAATAGAGAATTGTCGGGAAGGGACAGTGCATAGTGGTGTCGATGTAATGGTAAGGATAGAGAGTAACAAAAATATAACGCACTCTCTCGCACGATTCGCAGTGTTCAACTTCTAATTGTTCAAAGACTAAATAATCTAGGTTGATGTGTCGCTGTGTGTTCAGACATCTCCCAGTTACAATTTTATTATATGTATAGATGAAAAGTTATGTGCGTATTTAATAGTTAATTATCGCTCGCTTTAACGGTGAAGGAAAACATCTTGAGGAAACCTGCATGTCTGAGAGTTCTCCATAATGTTCTCGAAGATATGTGAAGTCTGCCAACCCGCATTGGGCCAGCATGATGGACTAACCTAACCCTTCTCACACTGAGAAGAGGCCCGTGCCCAGCAGTGGAACAGTTTATATACAGGGCCGATATTATATATGGCGCGTCTTTAGAGAACCGAACCCACTATCTCACTATTAGTAGTGAGATAGTGGGTTCGGTTCTTTGTTGAGGTACTTACAGGAAATCCTCGGCCGCAGTAATGACACATTTTGTTCTTCGGTCTTCCTTTATGAACATTTCGGATGTGTTGGTCCAAACCCACACGGTTTTTAGATTGCTGTAATATAAAAATAATAATACTGTTATTAAATAATTTTATATATCGGTGGATCAACAGACTGCAATGCAGAGGTCTCGGATTCGAACCCACGTCGCGCACGTCTGACTTTTGGAAGTTATATGACTTTTCGTAATGATGTGCGTATTGATTGACATTTATCGCCTGCTCCGTGCCTCGGAGAGCACGTTAGGCCGTCGGTCCCGGCTGCCATGAACATCTATGGCAGTGGTTATTGGGAAGTCGGTGCCCTATAATATCCTGACACTGGTCTAGCCTTAGGATATCGTTAGCATTCGGGTTGCGGAGGTCAGGTTGTAGCCGCTCCGTTTAAAAACTGATATCCAGTCAAATCCGGTTAGATTAGAAAACCCGACTCCAAGTGACTTGGGAATAATAAAGGCTAGGGAGAAGATCGGAGACTACGATAATTTAGCGATAATAAGATACACAATTGATTTCATTGTACGAGAGCGGAGAACGCCGTGACGTCGACAATTCAATATCTTTTTCGGGCGACGGGTATACTTTGAAAGGAGACGAACGTCAACGGGCATTCTTTCGCAAGCTGAAGAAGATCGCATCATCCACAAGGACCGCTGGATCTCTCGGCTCTAATCGTAATTAGTGCTAACAATTCTACTCAGTGAAATTCTGTAATTGCTGCCTCCGTGGAGCAACGGTAGTGAATAAGACTGCTGTGCATGAGGTTTCGGGTTCGAACCCGGGGTTGGGCCAACAAAAAGTGATTCGGTTTTCCTGTTAAGAAATCTCAATAGGATGCCGGTGTTAGGAAATTGGCGGTGTTAGAAACCCCTGTGCTTCGAAAAGCACGTACAGCCGTTGATCCTACGCCTGATCTCTCTCCGGTCGTGTCGGATTACCATCCCATCGGATCATGAGAGTTAGGGAACAGAGAGAGCACTTGTTACGCACACGCTTGTGCACTATAATATCTCCTGCGCAGATGGCCAGTCGCCGTTAAGATTGGCCGCCGTGACCGAAATTTGGTCTGATGAATTTGGTTACGAAAATTGCGCGGGCGGAGGAGTATGAAATTAGGTACAGTTAAAGTTTACATGGAGAAGGAGGGGCGAATCCTAATATTTATATAAAATATGCATTAGAAATACATTAAATTAATGGAAAACCCTACACGCACACAACCATGCATTTGCACACGCAGTCGAATCGCGTTCGTAGTATTTCGGCATTGTTAGGCTGATGTCGTAGAATTCTTCGTAACTATGGTTACATATATTGTATTTGTGGATTAGGTAACTAAATGAAATGTGATTATAAGGGTATAGCTATAGTAGACAAAAAATCCTTAATATTTTTTTAAAATAATTTTAGTCAGGATGTTGGTAAATTTAACGAGATGGGTGTAGTAAAAACCCAGGATTCAACCTCTTCGTCTTCATGTGACTTTTTTTTCATTATCTTTTTGTACTGTCCCTCTGCTGGGCAAAAGCCTCTCCCTAGGACTTCCAAATCAGTCTGTTGGTGGATAACCCCTGACCTTATGACCCTTATATATCGAGGGTGTTTTGACCCACAGGGCCCATATTCAACCCAAACTCGACCGAGGGATGACTCCAAGGTGTCTGCACACCAAGTTACAAGTCAATCGGTCCAGTGGTTCGGAGCTATGCCTGTCACTAGTAGACAGACACACAGACCCACATAGTGTTTTCATTAACCTCTTCGAAGAAGACTAGGAGGTTAATCATTCTGTGTCGCGGGCGACTTACAAACATTCAAACAATGGACACAAAGAACGTCCAGACTCGGAACATTACGTCATCCGTGGAGTTAATTTGAGTTTAAGATTGCGCCGAGCGTAAGACGCGTTTGGACTGAATGACAGAGCTCGATATTCAAATCGGCGCGCGGCCGCCATAGTCAAATTGTATGGAGGATTTGAAGTGCTTTTGTGATACATATGTATCTTTATTGTCAACGAATAACTTAAATATTTGAGACGGACAAATTGTAATATAACTATTTATGTTTCGTTTAAGCTGTAAAATAGGATAGATTTCTACTGTTATAATCTAAAAATCACGTGACAAGAGCTTACGTTTTTGCATTTTTCGTGCAAATTTACGTAATTTTGGTGGCGAAAATATTAATTATTTTAAGCTTTTTACACGGTGTAAGTAATTGTAAACACATTAATTGTTATGGTAAATGTATATTTTATATTTGTATTAAACAAAAAGTGTTGATTTTATCAACTTAACTGTGACGCCTGTTTTGGCACATTTCGCTCGGCGCAATCTTAAAACTTCATGCACACAGCAATCTCATCACGACCACTGCACCATCGAGACAAATTTAATTCAAATATTTTACCTTTGAACATATATGACACTGGTATTTCTTATGAAGATGTTTTTCCTCAATGTGGTCTCGAAGCTTGGTCTTATCGGCGAACCGGCGTTTGCACTCATCGCATGTATACCTGGAACATATAAAAGTTTTATGTAATACTAGTTAAGACCACGGCTTTGCCCGTAGGGTCTCATATACTAGCGGAACCGAATAACTTTGTATTTCCATTAAGAAAATACCTAGTACCCGATAGCAGCGCCACCTACAAAGTCCAAAATACACAAATATTTTATCAAAATAGGCCAAGCCATTTAGGAGGACACATACACGTACAGAAAAATAATACACTAGTTTTCGCCCGTTGCTTTTGTCGCATATTCACGCCTGTTTCCCAGAGGGGTAGGCAGAGACTACGGATTTCCATTTGCTACGATCCTGACACACTTCGCTGGCTTCATTCACTTTCATTACATTCCTCATACACGCTCGCCGGTTTAAGGTGCTTTTAACCTGGCCTTTATCCAGAACGTCTCCGATCTGATCAATAAACGTTCGCCTAGGTCTTCCCCTTGCGACTGTTCCATTCACACTAGCCTTATAAACTTTCTTAGTCATTCTTTTCTCATCCATTCTTTCTTAAAGTATCCTATGCAAAGGACACGTACGCTTTGTTGAGGAGACAATATATCGCCTTGCCAAATTTAATTAAAATTGGTATTGAAACAGACAAATATTCCGACACGGCAACCGAACCTGTATGAGCAATTGAAGTTATTGGCCACAACATCTGTCGTAGATGTTTGCTGCAGTGCTTGTGAGTTTATGGGTTGCCACATCGCCTTTGATGGCTATTCAGCCTTATTGCAGCACGGCATTTCTTGCTGCAGCGAACAGACATAAAGCGTGAGTCTGTGGAAGGTGGCAAAACACAATATGGGTACCCACTTGAGCTGATCTTCGCTGACATGCTTCAGGCTATTCTTCATATGCCGCTGGTATGAGCAGATGGATGCGAAGCTAATACTGCAAGTGGAACAGTATGCTGACGAGGAAGAACATTTATCCTGGAACAAAAGTTTGCATATACAGGTTGTCCGGTAATTAATGGATAACCTTGAAATGTCTTATAGAAGAACTGAAAGCAGTTCAAAAAAAAAGAAAAAAAAAGAAAAGAATATTTTAAAAGTGCATAGCATAGCGTACTTTTGACTGTCTATCTATTAGCATAATTAGTGTTTAATAATAAAACAACAAAAAACCGATGGATTTCATTCATTTATGGTCGTAGTATACAAGGATGTTATACATGGTAATTAAAAAAAAATCACATATCTGAGGTAGTAGTTAGGATAGATTTTTTTTCATATAACTAATATTATATTCGGGTATAGTATTTTTTCCTGGCTGACCTATTTCCTGAACCCAAAGTGCCTCTTCACGTTGGACCTATGTCTACGTCTAAGCTTCCCAAAGGCCCAGATATTTTTCTCGTATGTTAGAAAAATATCTGTGATAAGAGAAACACAATAATAATAATGTATTCTTAGTACAATTAGTCAACCGTTGGTGTTCGGCGATAGGATAAGGGATAAATGGCCAGTATCATACCTTGGCTTCGTGTTTATCCAGATGCCTCTTCAAGCTGGTCTTCCATGTAAAGACTTTATTGCAAATAGTGCACGGGAACGCGTTTTGGGACTCGTGAACTGTCCTGCAATAAAATAGTTTAATATTTAAATTAATACATTACTAGCTGTCCCGACAGACAGAGCCACAGGCTTCACCCGGAAGTTCTGCGGGTATAACAAGAGCCAAATACGCCTGCTCACAGGAGCGTTCACTGGCCATGTTGGCACCAACGACTTCCTGTGCAGATTGAGATTGGCTCACAATTCGATCTGCAGACCCTGTGGTGAACAGGACGAGTCCATATCGCACCTACTATGTGAATGCGACGCGTTGGCTGGATTGAGGATGGGTCTGATGGGATTGGCATATCCAAACCCTGAGGACTTCAGGCTTCTCCCTCTGAAGTGTACGCTACGACTGACGCAGTACATTCATAGGGAGATAGCTAAGGGATAAATCTTGGGGCCGACACAAAAGATCCAAATGGATCGAAGTGTCGCTGGTCTGTGCTGACTGGCCCCCATACATAAGATAAGATAAGCTGTCCCGACAGACGCTGTCCAGTACAAATGAAAATAAAAAAAACATATCTAAACCATTCTTGAATCCACTTGAACACACAAAAAATTTCATCAAAATCGGTCCAGGCGTTTAGGAGGAGTTTAATTACAAACACACGCACAGAAGATTTATGTATATAAAGATTTTACACACAAAAGCAAATAGCAATCAAAAGAAATCTTTTTGTGCAAATAATATCAAAATTGGTTGCAAAATAAGAGAGTATAAGAAAAAGTGAGATGTGACGTAATCATTATTTAAATGCAGCCGTCCGAGTGAGGTAGGGATATCTCGCTATGTCCCTCGGACACCTGCGGGATCCTTTCTTTGCGCATATTTTTCCCTAATATACTTTGGCATAGCTAATTTGGCAAATTTTTTGGTATAATAATATAATACTTCACCATATTTTTTGAAGTGAAAACTTCTTTAGGCGCGTTGAGCACTTTTTGGGTGAACAAAAATCATGGAACTCGCGTCATCGTCACCAAACGCTTTCCATGAGCTATATGTATACTGTGTATATCTGTGTACTTTTTGGGTGAACAAAAAGCGTGAAACTCGCGTCATCGTCACCGCACGCTAGTTACTTAGTTTTACTTCTATCGGCAGTCCCCAAAGACTGCCCTGCATGTTTTTTATGGCATATAGTTTATTTTAACATAATTATCTTTGCGACAACCTCGAAAAATAGATTAAGGTTGCCGCGAGGTCACCCTCGGGCTACCCCAAGCGCCATTTGTAATGCGTAATCCTTACTTACTATTTTAAACGCGAACGTTTGTATCGATGTTTGTTACTCTTTCACGCAAAAACTACTGGACCGATTGTGATGAAACTTGGTATGTAGATAGCTGGAGACCTAGATTTGCACATAAGCTACTGTTTATCCCGATATTCCCACGGCATTGGCACTTACATGGGTGCAACCGCGGGGCGTAGCTAGTCTGTAATATAATAGGTCACCGAAAAGTATCAGCTCGTCAGCCGGCGGCAGCGGCCGCGCGAATGTTGGTCTGTACCGCGGCCACTGCAAGCGTACCTAATGCAGACATTGTTATGCTCACTCATTCGACAATTACCCTAGATTTGAAATGCTTGTATCTATGGATTCTAAAAATTCTTTGCAATATTTTTACATATACTATAATATTATAAGTTTATAACCTATAATTTAATACACTACTATATAAACGATTTCACATACAACGCCTTCAAAAACACACACACACACATACACACACACACACACACACGCACACACACACACACACATTCGCACGCACGTACACATATATACATTCGGACGCACGTGCGTGCGTGCGAATGTGTGTGTGTACGTACGTGCGAATGTGTATGTGTGTGCGTGTGTGTGTGTGTGTGTACGTGCGTACGAGACTGAGTAGTGCGTGCATGTGTGCATGCGTGCGAGCATGCGTTTGTGTATGCCTATAATAAATACTCACAGTCTATGATTCATAAGTCCACCTCGATGGCGGAAGGTCTTGTCACACTGCTTACACTGCAACCTCGCCTTATGAGAGTTTCTATGGTAGCGGTGAGAATCTATTGAGCTGTGAATACAGTAAAATAATATCAGCCCTGTATATAAACAGTCCCACTGCTGGGCACGGGCCTCTTCTCAGTGTGAGAAGGGTAAGAACAAAAAACTGTGTGGTCATCAAATGATTGTTCCAAGTCTGGATGTTCTTTGTGTCAGTTATTTGAATGTTCATAAAGTCCCCCACGACATAGGATTCCTAGTACAGAAGTTGTCTTTTCAAAGAACGGAAAGGAAAATATACTTTTTCATTTAGGTCACAATGTAACGCATATGAACGCCAAGGTAACACTAACTTAACTACAATATTATTAATTTACATTTACCTGTTGCCACGTTCAGCAAATCAAGGCGTAAAATCAATGAGAAGAACGGAATTTTACAATGCTGCTTATTTTACAAACTAGCGACCCACCTCGGCTTTGCATGGGTAGAGCAAAACCTTATCAAATTATACACCTAAACCTTCCTAATGTTTTTTTTTAATAGCTTTTATTTCCATAATATTAAAATGTGGTACATTGTTTAAAAACTCTCCAAACTGTAAACACAGTTTGTTGACGAAAGAGGCGCTCTTTCCTAATTCTAGTTACCTACTTATACTAAATTATAATTTATAGACATAATATTATTATCTTAAAGGAGTTTTGCATACATTACATAAACTCTACTTACTTTAATTATTATACAGAGTGTCCGATAATTAATGGATAACCTGGCAATGTTTTATAGTGGAACCGATGGCCGTTCAGAAAAATATGAAAAAAAATCTATCCTAACCACTACCTGAGATATGTTTTTTTTAATTACCATGTATAACTTTCTTGTATACCACGACCATAAATGAATAAAATCCATCGGTTTTTTGTTGTTTTATTATTAAACACTAATTATGCTAATAGATAGACAGTCAAAAGTATGCTATGCTAATATAGCTTGCACTTTTAAATATAGCTTTCTTTTTAAAAAAAATATTATTTTTTCTGAACGGCCTTCAGTTCTACTATAAGACATTTTAAGGTTATCCATTAATTACCGGACACCCTGTATATTGTATACGCTTAGAACAAAATATATATTTATATTAATTATGGTCTTATATATTCATATTGCAATGGTTTGTATTGTGCCTAACTATTAATGATGTTTAATATCTCATTTTCCAGTCTTTCTTTAAAGTTACCCTGCTTATGCCTTCCGTGTGAGTTCTTATAAAATCTATTTAATTATATATTACAAGAGTTAAGTATTCTCTAGTTCGTTCGCCATAGTAGTTTGTTACAGAGGAGGTTACATATTTCCTTTGCTGAGCTTGTTTGATGCCATACTTATGTCTTAGGTTTTTAATGTTCGTTTGTGTAGTATTGTTCTAATGCTATTAGATATTGTACTTTCAAATGCACGGGAAGTATTTTACAAATAATAAATAACCTGTCATAGTATGTCTTACATTGTAATTTTTGCTTCTGACTGACCAAATACTTAGCTAATCTGATTTGTAGTTGTAATCAATTGTTAATATATTTATAATAAAATTTATTTATAACAAAATAATAAAATCAATCACTCTGTATATTGGTGAAAACCGCATTAAAATCCGTTCAGTAGTTTTTGAGTTTATCGCGAACAGACAGCAGCGGGCGACTATGTTTTATCATATGATGTAATAGTAATTATATGTGGATGGCGCTGCAATCATTTTACCTTATTAGCACGTAAAGCCGTTGGTCCTGCGCCTGATCTCTCTCCGGTCGTGTCAGATTGCCGTCTCATCGGATCATGAGAGTTAGGGAATAGAGAGTGCACTTGTGTTTGCGCACACGCTTGTGCACTATAATTAGGGTTGCCACTTTTATTTCGAACAAATAGAGTATATTTAGTATATCAGGTTAAAAAAATAAAGATATAGAAATAAAGCACAATTTTTTTATTAAACCTGCCTTTTTGTTACCATATTTTTTATATAAAGGTAAAATATATATTTATATTTTACCATATTTTTGTTGATGCTAGTGACATCTAAACATATTTACTATCGAGGAACGTTGTAACCGGATCTTTACAATATAATGTCTACATTAAGATGGATTAACAATTACTTTTAATAACCTCTGAGTTTTCTTCGAAGAGGTTAATGAAAACACTATGTGGGTCTGTGTGTCTGTCTGTTAGTGACAGTTTGTTAGTGACGGGCATAGCTCCAGAACCACTGGACCGATTGACTTGTAACTTGGTGGGGTCATACCTCAGTCGAGTTTGAATATGGGCCCCGTGGGTCAAAAGACTCCCGAGATATAGAGGTCACATATTTTAAATGAAAAATATAGACTTGTAACTTGGTGTGCAGACACCTTGAGGTCATACCTCGGTCGAGTTTGAATATGGGCCCTGTGGGTCAAAAGACCCCCGAGATATAGAGGTCACATATTTTAAATAGAAAAATATTGACTTACAACTTCGTGTGCAGACACCTTGGTTATACCCCGGTCGGGTTTGAATATAGGCCCTGTGGGTTGGAAAACCCCCGAGATATAGGGATCACAAGGTCACATGTATTTTAAATGCTTTTAGATTTAAGACCTTGTAACTTGGTGTGCAGACACCTTGGGATCATACCTCGGTCTTATTTGAATATGGGCCCTGTGGGTCAAAAGCCCTCGAGATATGGAGGTCATTTCTTTTCATTACTTTTACATTTAAGACGGAGAGGTTGAATCCTGGGATTTTACACCCATCTCGTTCAATTTAAGCAATCTCTAGAGCGTTGCTTTAAGTAAACAATTAAATAAAACCTGTAAAAGTTGACATAGGTAAAATAAAGTATTTTCACGTACTTTATTTTCCTTATAAACTATTAAGTACAGTTGGCAACCCTATTTATAATATCTCCTGCGCAGAAAGCCAGTTTCCGTTAAGATTGGCCGTCGTGACCGAAATTCGGAACATTATTATTACCTTATAATAATACACATTGTCTACCCCTTATACTCTGGCCATTCGTTTATTTACTTTTTGACAGTTTGAGACCGTTCGAAATTAGTGACGCCCTCACACGTTACCGATTAGATATGAAATAATAATCGATTTTATTTAAGAACACTTTCAGTTGATAAATTAAGTAGCTTTTTTTAAAATTATATATAAATAATAAATCATTAAAATCGTTAAATCAATTTATTAATCACGCGTTTTAATGTTAAATTTCAAAAATGCGTGCTTAGCTACATTCTAAGGCAGCTGTCAAAAAGAAAATAAATGAATGTACAGAGTTATTATTCTTTACTCTTGGTTCGAACTTAAATTCCAAGATTTCGACTTAATTCCTTGCAAATAATTAATCATGGAGTCATATTTACTATTTTTATTTTCTTTTCTTATCAAATTTACGGAAACAATACTTACATAGTCTTTTTTTTTTATATGGTCAATATGTCTTCTTTCAAGACCTGTTTTATAGTCTGAGGTTGTTTGTTATGCACAGGGCACTTCACTAAGTGGGTGTTACCCGTCAATAAAGTACGACATTACTGTAGTACATTACTCCGAAAAAAAAGAACGGTAATTCATAGGCGTGAGCTGTCAAAAAGAAAATAAACGAATGGACAGAGTATAGGGGATGTTTGGGTAGAATAAAGATACTTACTTGGAAACATGTCCACAAACGGTACATGTGTAATCTTTCAAAGATATTTCATGCGCCGAGTAGAAGTGTTGTTGCATCGCTTTCAACTCAGTCGTACGCCTCTGACAGATCACACATTCGTATCTACAATATAATAAATTATTATTTAATAATAGTACAGTGTTAATGCCCAATGCATGTCATGTGACAAAGCAAAGAAAGAAATTATACAGGAAAATAAAACAAATATATTAATTAATAAACTAAAACGTTTTCTGTTAAGTAAAAGTTACTATACGATAAAATAATTTTTGGACGATAAAAATTAACTTCAAAATAAAACTAAACTTATAAAATTTTTAGTGTAATTTATTTCTTTAACATTCTAAACACTAATTTTATTTAAAGTTAGCACTAGCAATAAATATGTAATTAACAAATTATATTTCACGATAATATTAATTGCATGACACTATATAAATATTAACATAAGTACACATAAATATATATTATATTAGATAGATAGATGCATTGTGTTTTATATGCTTAAAACAAATTGTTTTAATTGTTATGTAGCCCTCTTCTTCTCTCCTAATATGCTGTGCCCGACAGGGTCCATGATGAACTGTCAAATTATTTAAGTTACCACCTAAGCCTACATTGTGGAACGCAATAAACAATTGAATTGAATTGAATTGAAAGCAAAATGTGTTCAGCATGCTTCAGTCACGATTACATGGCAGACATTTTAGTTTTATTAACCGACAGTTTATTTCTGTTGTTACTTATGTAATATTATAATATAAAATCATATATATATAGTTTTATTTTAATATATAACTAAGTACAGGCAATGTCATTCCTGACTTGAATATATTCTTGCTAGAAAATGATACTTCGGGCGTCCCTATATATAATTGGTACTATTACGCGCTCTGACCGAATTTAGGTTTTAAAAAAAAGATTTTATTTGTCCTTCAAATAGAATTATATTAATTAAAGAAATAGAAAATAACAAATAAGTGAACAGCTCGGAGATCGGACAGAGACTGGGGCTGGAAGGTTCCTAGGGCATAGGATATGGTTGTTATGGTTCAAAAGTGCTGAGTAAGGCGAAAGTCGAGTCTGGTAAGCGTTAGGCATAGAGAGGACCGGGCATAACACCTCCCCGGCCAAGAATAAACTTACCCTTACAGGTAAGTTTACTGAAAAATAGGGACATGGCAGGATAGGTAAAGAATTTTTGGGAAAGCAAAGGTTACATAATAATAATCTAGCCGAGCTACTACATTAAAGAACTTAACTTAGATAACTCTTATTCTAGGACGAGTAGTTTGTACTTCTATCTCGTCAGGTTCTACTGGATTTATATCCAGCTTATTACATTTTTTACAAACTAGATTACGATATTGAAATGCTAATAATGAAATTACTAGGATTAATATAATCGTTGAAAGAGATAAACTAGTGTGAGATATTACATTAGTCGTAACATTATTATTTAAATCATCAAGGGTTTTATCCGTAACATCGGTGAGGCTTTTGAGATGTCTTAAGCCTTGTAAATCGATGTTTGTAATAGTAGACGTAGAAACATTAACTTTCAGTTCATTAAATTTACTTAATGTACAACACTTATCTTGTATTAGGTTAAAATCTAAATTAATTTCATTACTTCTCATATTATATGTTAATTCTGACATAGATAATAGTCTAACGTTTTTGCAGAATGCAGTACATTGTGGTTTCAGGTTTAACAGACCTGTACCGCTTATAGTTATTTCAGTCATATTAGACAAACATTGAATAGACAACTTCGTCATTCGAGATTGTACAAAAATCCATTTATTAGAGCCAAGATTTTGCCAAATGTTAACATTACCATAAATAAATTTAGTTTCACATTGAGACGGCAAGTCTTTTACAAATTTAGTTAATAATTCTATTTCACATATAGGTTCCGAACTAACTGATAGTATATTAGAGATGTCACAAATCATCACATGTTTATCTAAAGATTTACAATGTGTTGTGTCTGTAAGAGTGCAATAAGCCGACTTTTCTTTATTAAGAGCAATAAAATTGGTTGTAGGTACAATCATTGCATAAGAATTAGGCGAATTGGTATCATGAGGTACAGGCATGGTATGGTATTACTTGATAAAGATCAAAATCAGACTGGTAAACAAGAGGTATTCTTACAACAAAACTGGTAAACAAGAGGTATTCTTACAACAAATATTATCTTATTACTACTGTAGTAAGGGACTATTTCAGATATTCTTAAAAGTAAGATTATATTATTTATATCTAATCCTAACGGCAATTCTCTAAATTTAGGTAAGTGCCTAAAGTTTATTTCTAATTCATGAAATAATTGTTTCGGCGTTACGACAGCAGGATGTAGAGTATTACTATTAGCAGAAATTACAGAGTTAATAATATCTTCAACCTTAAATGATAAGGTAAGTAAACTTGCGTGTAATGCGTTAATTACTTCATTAATTTTATTTCTAAGCATTAATTCGTTAGTAGTTATAGTTACATTCTTTAGACTTAAGGTTAATTGGTCAATGACATCATTCAAATAAGCTTCATTTTTTGAAATAGTATAGAGAGTATCATTGAAGTTAATGATTGCAGATTTAGAAAGAATTATATTGTATTTCATTAAAAGCGTTAATTGCTTTTCGTTTGAATATAATTTTTGAATGGCGTCATTGTACATTTCAGAGTCTTCCTCATCCATTACTCCAAATACTTATTTCATAATTGAACCTATCCCAGAAATCTAGGCTGATCGTTTTGACTTAGGCGACATTAGATGTGATATAGCATTGTAATCACGAGCAATATCATCGTAGAGTGAAGAGAGAGGTTGTAACATATTATAACATTGAAAATCTTTGATAGCCTCGTTTTGGTGACACATAAACCTAAATGTTCCTAAAATAGTATTTATATTATCCAAATGTGGTTTAATAAAACTTAAATCTACAGGAATAACAAAGTAAGCGTGATCACTAACTATCTTCATAGTACTTATAGGATTAAAATATATCCCAGGGCTTTTATCCAGTTGTTGAACAAGCTCTTGGGTGGAGAATGACGCGGGAATGAATAGTAGAGTCGTCCTGAAAAATTTTGAATATGATAATAATGTTACCGATTACGCCGAACGAGGTGTTGCTAATTTTATTTGATCATAGTGGTGTACGACATGGCGCCTATTAATGAGCAATGTTACTGTATTATTATCGTGATCTTTAATTACTTTATAAGGCCCTTTCCATTGTGGTGATAAGGCTTTTCTAAGTCTCAGGTGATTACGAAGGTATACAAGATCACCGATTTGATATCGTTTAGGTCTCGTTTGAACATCGTAGTATTTCTTTGATTTATCCTTAGAGTTATTGATGTTTTCGATTGCTTTTTGCCGTGTATGTTTAAATCTGTGAATAAGCATTTTCAAGTATTCGGGATAGGTAGGATCAGATGAAGAATCATAGACGGAATCTGGAATGAAGGGTTTTTGACCAAAGAGTAGTTCGTATGGCGTATAATTAGTAGTGCAATGAACGGTAGTATTATAGGTTAAAATGCCAGTATAGACATAGCGATGCCAATCGTCCTGATCGTCGCTCACAAACGACTTGAGATACTCCTTTAGAGTCGAGTGACTGCGCTCAAGAGCGCCTTGCGTTTGAGGGTGATATGGGCTAGACCACGACTGCTTAATTTTTAGAAAGTTGCAGGTTCTTTTAAAAAGATCGGAAGTGAAATTTGTACCTTGATCGGTAAGTATAGTTTTTGGTATGCCAAATAAGGATATAAAGTGAATTAAACAGTCACTAGTTTCTTCTGCAGTTGTTGATCGTATAGGGTAAGCTACAGAAAATTTAGTTAAGTCATCCTGGAGCGTTAATATGTACTTTAGCTTTGCAAGACCTGCTTCAGGTAATGGTCCCACTATATCCAGGGCGACACGTTGAAATGGGGTTGTAGAAGTTGTAGTGATTTTCATGGGTTCGCGATTAACTTTTCGAAGTGCTTTATTTTCCTGACAAAGTTTACATGACCTGACATACTACCTGACATCTACATCGTTACGCATGCCTTTCCAATGATATCTTGCCTGAATTCTTTTTAACATTCTAACTGTTCCTAAATGACCTGCAATGGGTATGTCATGATTTTCTCTTAGAATCTTTTTTATTTCACTTAATGATGGAAAGATAATAGCGTTACGATAAATGGTTACGAATATCTGTATATTATGGAATAAATATAATATGATATTATATAGTTTAGTGTATGAATGAGATTCAAAGGGATTCTTGAAATCTGTAATGCTTATATTAATTAGTGAATTTACAATTAGTTCATTACGTAGATTCTTCAGACTAGTGTATAGATCTTCGTAAGTAGCATTATCAAAATGGTTAACTTTAGTAAAGAGTAGATACACGACTTTATTTTTGTATTCGAGTTTTAGAAATGAATACAACACTCTTTCCTTATTAAGAATTTCCTCTCTGTTTGTTAAATCATTTAAAATATCTTCAACGTGTAGGTTACTTTCATCAAGGTCAATAGATGTGGGGATAACAAGTACTTTATCAGAACTAGTAAGTACACTAGAATTAGATTCTAAGATTTTGGCATTTGACACAAAATTTCTACAGTTCATTGCTCTTAGGAATTGAGAATAATTATCGTCGTTGATGTCAAGAATTTCTAGAGGATCGTTGGTAGGAGTTTGAGAGTTTGGAATGATTCTAGGCGAATCGGATGTTGGAGACAGTGGGGGGTCCATGTGAGATATTGAAGGTAAGTTATGATTGTCATCTATTTCACGATTTCCACTTGGGATCGAGTTAGGACCCGGAGCAGTTTGAAACTCAGTTAAAGGATTTTGTGTTAAATCAGGTAAGTTTGGCGGGCTGAAGTCAAGGTTGAGGTTGTCATTAAATGGACTGATGTTGTCATCGAGGTTAAGGGTTTCTTCGTTAATAGGATTAACAGGATAGCGGGATAATGCGTCAGCTGCTGCATTGAGTTTACCTTTCTGGTAGGCGATTTCATACTCGAACTCTTCTAATTTTAACCGCCATCTCTGCAACTTGCTACTGGGGTCTTTGTGGTTGAAGAGCCATTTTAAAGGCCTGTGATCAGTGATAATTTGAAATTTCCGCCCATAGAGATACGGGCGGAAGGTTTTGCATCCAAAAATTATAGCTAAGAGTTCTTTTTCTGTGGTGCTATAATTTGATTCACTTTTGTTAAGGGTGCGAGAGGCAAAGGCTATTGGTCTATCTTTGCCAATCGAACCTTGACTCAGAACGGCACCAATTGCATGGTTAGAAGCATCGCATGTTAAAATGAAAGGTGAAGAGAAATCCGGGTATATAAGCACGGGAACAGAGGTGAGTTCGTATTTTAATTCATCAAAAGATAGCTGTTGTTGGTTCTCCCACAAGAAAGGGGTATCCTTTTTTAAGAGATGCGTTAGTGGCTTAGCAATTTTGGAAAAGTTTGGTATGAAACGGCGGTAATAAGAGACGAGGCCAAGGAAGGACTTTATATCCCTTGGACTATTAGGTTTTGGAAACTGGGTTACAGCCTTGACTTTATCAGGGTTTAGTTTTACGCCATTTTCAGTTATTAGATGGCCAAGATAAGCGACTTCACGTCGGAGAAACTCGCATTTATCTGGCTGGAGTTTGAGGTTAAAATCTCGAAGTCTTTGAAAGGTTAATGAGAGGTTTTCTACATGTGTACTAAGGTCATATGAATAGATTACAATGTCGTCAAGGTATACAAAACAGCGCACACCTTGAAGGCCTGATAAAGCTGTATTCATCAACCGCTGAAAAGTAGCGGGGGCGTTTTTCAAGCCAAATGGCATTCTTGTAAACTCGAAATGGCCCCGAGGTACACTGAAGGCAGTTTTAGGTGCATCTTCTTGGTCAATTAGGATTTGATAGAATCCAGACGCAAGGTCAAGAGTGGAAAAGTATTTGCTCCGACCTAGCTGATCTAGAATTTCGGAAATTTGCGGGATTGGGTAGCTGTCACCAATGGTTACGTCATTTAATTTCCGGTAATCAATTACTATTCGCCACTTGCGTTCACCAGAAGCGTCTAACTTTTTGGGTACTATCCAGATTGGGGATGACCATGGGGATGTGGAATGTCTAATAATATTTTGGCCAAGCATTTGATCAATTTGTTTATTCACTTCTTGCTTGTGTACCTCTGGGAATCGATAAGATTTGACATTTATGGGATTCTGAGCGGTTGTTATTATTTTATGTTTTAATGCATCTGTATGCGAAAGTTTGTCACCAGGTATATGAAAAATGTCTGAGAATTCGGAACAAACATCGTAAAGAGCATTAGCTTCTTCAGTGTGAAGGTGAGAAATTCTAAGAAGATTAAGGACTTCTTGCGTCCTAGCATAGGCATTAACCTCGTTACTTAGGGTGGAAGTGACACAATACGACTTAATCGAGGGACTTATTGGAATGAGATTTATATTTAAATTAGAAGATAAGGTCACAGGTGATTCAGAAAAATTAACAACTGAAATATTTATTCTTTTGTTTTCTTTTACAGAAACTAAGCAATTTGCAATTAATAAATCTTTATGGATATATTGATCCATTACAACACCCTCTGTTATTTCGGGATTAGCAACAGAACATTCGATTATAGTTTCTGATCTTGGCTGAATAGTATATACAGGATGACTAAAAATGAGATCAAACTTAGTATCTTTAATTTTTAAAATATGTTAATTGTAATCGATTGTGCAGTCAAGATCATTTAGTAAATCACTTCCAATAATTCCATCGTATGATAGGCTAATTTCGTTAACGACGTGAAATTCGTATGTTATTTTTGGATCTGGTAAAATAATTAATTGAACATTACCTACAGTTCGTAGTGTCATCACCGGCAACTATTCCCTTTAGTAGTATTTGTTTTTCTCCTAGTGAGGGCATTCTGTCGATAGAAGATTGTTTAATAAGACAAACCATTGAACCAGAGTCGATAAGAAATTTTAACGGGGAATTAGCAATACCATTTTCTATTACAATATGTGGTAGGGATCGTTTAGTGGCGTTAGACATTACCTCATAAATGTTATTATCATTTTGAATTCGGTGGTTGACATTTGAAGTAGAAGGTTTCGTTTCAGATACAGTGTCAGAGAATGAAATAGTATGTTTATTGTTATCGATTGATATCATAGAGGTGGTTTGGGAAACAGCGGGTTTAGAATTGGAAATAGTATATTTTGATTTAATAGCGTGATCGTAGGATTTAGCAAGTGATGTAGCAGGCTTTGCGGTTGAAACAGTGGATTCGGCGAATGATTCAGTGCATTGAGTACGAGAAACAGTGGATTTAGAACTTAAACAAGGAGCAGCGCGTTTGGTACCGGAAACGTGGTTATGAATTTAGGAGACGCAGTGGTATTGGTACCAGAAACAGTGGATTTAATAACGGAGACAGTGAAGTTAGAACGCATTGTGTCGGCTTTTGTCATTACATTTCCCGTGCGACACTCGTCGGGAAATTTTAATAGTTTAAATTATTATCAGATTGTTCGCTAGGCTGATTGTCATCGCGATTTATACACGAGTACGTCTCGTGCATATATTTTACATCACGGGGACGGTCAGTATTATTACTGTTACGAGAGCCAGGTTGATATTCGTTAAAATTTCGGTTACGGTTATTATTAAACTGTCGCTTTCTACAGTTTTCGATGCTGTGCCCAATATTTTTACAATATCTACAAATGATGGCATCTTTATTTACTAGGCTGCCACCTTGAAATTTGGAGGTTTGAGGGCCACCTTGAAATTTGGAGGTTTGAGGGCCACCTTGATTCTGAGTTGAGTATCTAGTGTTATTACGGCTGTATTTTACATTGTCACGATTTTGAAATGTCATCAAATGTTTTCGAGAGCTCAAAAATATTTTTTCTTCTTCGCAAGCGTAACTGATGGCGTCCGATAAAGATTCGGGTTCTCGACAGCGTACTATTGTTGACACTGACGGGTGAAGTCCGGTTACAAAAGTATGAAGAGCTAGGTCTTCCATTGCAGCGGCACGGCCAGCCAGTTCTCCTTTCTTTTCTATCTTTCTCTTTGAAGTTGGCACCGTTAAATTAATTTCAGACAGTAATTTAAATAAACAAGTTTCGACTCGTAAGGCGAACTGGTTAACCGTCTCTTTTTGTTCTTGTCTACATTCTTGTAATTCCGTGAGCAAGTAGGTGTAGTGTTTTCGGTCTCCATATAGATTTTTTTAAAAACTTTCGAGTTGTTCAAAGTCATCAAACTCTTTCAAAGAGCACGCGGTTTGCGCTCTGCCTTCTAACTGGCTGAGTATAAATTTGAATAAAATTGGTTTTTGAACGGCGGTGGCTAACTCTATGGCGATTCTACAGTTGTTTAAAAATGGGTTAAGTAATCCTCGAGTGCCGTCAAATTTCGAGATAAATTTAATCAAGAAGTTTATATTTACTTCAAAAGTTTCGCCAGACGCAGAGGCATTCTCTTCCTTTGGGTTTGATTATATATATTATAATATATTTAAATAATATAAAAATTATTAAATACTGCCAATGGTAAAAGGTTGTTAATTATTTAACGTGTGTCTCAAGGTTATAACTTACGTTATAAGATGAGCTTAAACTGTGCACTGTACTACACCGTTATCTATTCTCTAAAGCTCGGCCACCTAATACGTGGGCGACGGGCGACAACACTGCTCACGGTAACTTGTAAGTTTATAACAAGGGTTTTAATATGAAATAGAAATTAGTAATCGTTATTAGGATGATAAGACGATGAAATGTATACAAGAATTCACAAAAATTAGCAATATAAACAAAACTGGCTTGTGTTAAACTTAGTTTTTATCGTATATCATATGTGTTTCAGGCTTGAAACACGGTGAAAACTAAAGTTATTTGTCAATCACGGCCTAACACAGTCCAAAGATGTAGAAATAAAATAACTCACAGGATCGGCAGGAACATTATTAAATAATTTCGGGTCACAGGAGGTCCTTTCAGTTATTGTAGCGGAGACTCAGCACGACGGCGGCGGTACGGCGACTGGTAAGCAAAGTTGTCCTTGGCTACCGTGACCGTGAAAGGATTTTGGTGATTGTGATTACGTTTCGTCAACTGGATACAAGGGTAAGTACTCAAGGTCTTCTTCTTACAGGTTTTCGCGTCTTCTCTCTATTTTCGCTTATTTATTCAAAGTGGTTGGTAAGTACTTAATATTTATTTTCGGCTGTTGGATTTGGCACAGAGGTGAACCATAGGATTTATAGCACTGCTGATAACTTCACACGAGCGATAGAATCGTTATATTTATATTAGACCACTTTTCTGGCTTACAGTCACTTTTCACTTCACAAGGTCAAGCACGATTTTGGTAATTATTCGTAATAGAACTTTAATTTTAACACGGAAGGGAGACGTTTCCGAGGGACTTTTACTAATCCCTTTACCGCTGCCACCAAATATTACGCGCTCTGACCGAATTTAGGTTTTAAAAAAAAGATTTTATTTGTCCTTCAAATAGAATTATATTAATTAAAGAAATAGAAAATAACAAATAAGTGAACAGCTCGGAGATCGGACAGAGACTGGGGCTGGAAGGTTCCTAGGGCATAGGAATATGGTTGTTATGGTTCAAAAGTGCTGAGTAAGGCGAAAGTCGAGTCTGGTAAGCGTTAGGCATAGAGAGGACCGGGCATAACAGTACGCTTTATGACTTGATTTATTTTTTAGTAAATGTAGAAATTATTCTGCAATTGTGAAAGATAAAAAAGTATGAAGAGAAATGGATTTTATTTTATTTTTTCGATGCCTTCTAATGGCGGCTGGCGCCTGAGGTAAGTCACGTGTTCGCGCTCGGCCAATGAGCATGCACCACAGAATGTCAACGTAATTAAAGAAATATATTTATCTCTCTCTAACAACAGGATTCCGTAGATGCCATTTAATTTTCTTTCCCTTTCTTCGTGCGTTTAAGTAGCTGTCTAGCTACCCATAGTATTTACGCTGTTTTCGAGTGCCGTGATGTTCATGCATGACGCGTCTATTTATATTACGTCATTACCGAGAGCACGCTTTTGCTTTTATGACGTGGCGGTCAAAGGATATTTGACAAAAAAGAGAACAAACAAAGAAGTTCTTAATTCTTCTTCTTCTTCGTGTCAATGGTTCTTCTTGTGTGAACTATATATTATTTTCATAGTATTCTAATTGCGTTAGGCACATTTGTTGGTATGCCCTACTTGCCCGAGCACTTGCACAATATCTGAGCTTTCTGCGGCCACACCTAAATATTAGGTACGTTATGTAAAATACTAGCTGGCCCGCGCAACTTCGTCTGCTTCACATAAGACAATTTTCCCCATCTTGCAACATTTTTCATCGCTGCTCCGCTTCTATTGGTCATAGCGTGATGTTATATAGCTTATAGCCTTCCTCGATAAAAGGGCTAACCAACACTAAAATAATTTTACAATTCGCATGAGTAGTTCCTGAGATTAGCGCGTTCAAGCAAACAAACAAACAAACTTTTCAGCTTTATAATATAAGTATAGATTAACAACTAAAACATACCTTTTTATATGTCTTCTATAATGGCATGTGAAGGAATCCACTGAAGATATAATTGTTTTACATATAGGACATATGTATTCTCCTATTTCCTGAAAACAAACAAACACATATTATTCTTCTTCCCCCTAGCCTTTATTATTCCCAAGTCACTTGGGGTCGGCTTTTCTGGTCTAAACGGATTTGACTCGATATCAGTTTTTACACAGAGCGGCTGCCACCTGACCTCCGCAACCCGAAGGCTAATGATACCTTAAGGCTAGACCAGTGTCAGGATATTATAGGGCACTGACTTCCCAATAACGAGTGCCATAGATGTTAATGGCAGCCGGGACCGACGGCTTAACGTGCTCTCCGAGGCACGGAGCAGGCGATAATTGTCAATCAATACGCACATAATTTCGAAAAGTCATATAACTTCCGAAAGTCAGAGGTGCGCGAACTGGGTTCGAACCTGAGACCCTCTGTATTGCAGTCTGTTGGTCTCCCCACTGAGCTATCGCTGCTTATAAACACATATTAGTAAAGAAAAATAAAAATAAATATTGGGAAGAGAGGATAAGAAATCTTATTACAATGGACTGCCGCCAAATAACGCCTAGTTCGATTCAATACATATACTATTATTAGCAGGGCCGGAAAACTACTTCTGCCCGAATGTCGGAATAAAACAAAAATAAAACCTAGCATCCGATCACAGCGCCACCTCGCTATGTTATTACGTCATACGGCTGTGTAAACTAAAAAGTGTCAACTGTCAACAGAGTCAACTGATCAGCGTACCTTTAATCTTTTTAAGCTTTGTATTATTTACTTTTTTGCATTCATGAACAGCACATCAACGACAAGTAGAATAATAACTCATTTTTAAAATATAAACAGTTAATATAACATACAAAATACCACGGCATTTGTTTACACAGCCAACTGACGTCATGACCACAGAGCAATAAGGCGTCCACTGCGTACAGCGTTTTCGTCAAATTAAGCGCGTAATTTGAAAATGCAAAATATAAATGCATATTTATGGCACTTATCGATTAAATAAAAAATTTGTAAATTTTTAGTGCTTCATTAGCACTATAGAATCTATTTGAGACACTTTTCAAAAATGGGTGTACTACCCTATTATTTTTATCTAAATTGCTCCAGCCGTTTAGTGGGAGTTCAGTCATACACACATTTGTACAGAAGAAATTTTCCAATCCTACAACTAACAAGTAAAAGTTATCCGAAAGATAAATCGCATGCTGTCTCACTCTTGTTAGGTCAAAGAAGAGAGACGGCGAGACTTTTATCTTACAGATTAATGCTATTTGGAGGTGGTAGGACAAGCCCTTATATATACAAAGATAAACATTGCATCAGCATTGCCATTCAACGTGGCAATGCTGCCAGTCTTCTGGGCACGTTACCAGTTAAACTTAAATAATTTAATACTTTATTATTGTTTGTATCGCTGCACACTGACAATACTAGCCTTGACCTGAATGGAGGCAGTTTCCGATTAGTTCAGCGAAAGGTGTGGTGTTGCCAGTGAGCAGATATTTAAATTATAGTGTTGGTATTTGTTTTATTTTTCTAGATTTAATTGTTCTGTTTTTATTTATTTTTATTTCTTCTTGCGTGTGCCAAAATAAATATTTTCTTTCTTTCTTTTTTCTTTCTTTCAGTTGACAGCTATGCTGACGAATACTACGATGCCTAAACCAATTTTGTAAATATTTAGCATTATAATTATTAGTGTTTTTTAATTATGTTATCTTTATTAATACGTTTGTAAATATATTGGATAAATTAGTTATAAAATTAATAATGTAAATATATTGTAAATGTTATATTACTAATAATTGTGACAAAACTATTTAAAAATACATATATTGTGTTATGAAGATAAACATAAAATTCTACTGAGGCGGTGTAAATGCACAAATAAATATAGACAATTTCAATACAAAAAAATCAAAAGGTATACAAACTGTTCATTGACATGACCATAGACATTTTAGTGACGTCCAATTGTAGCGTCAATTGTAAATCAATTCATTACCTAATCGAATCATTCGATTTAATGCAGTTGACCAAACAGAATATAGTAGATATACAGTAAAAAAACATTTGCAAGGTACATAATTTTACATTGTTAAAAAAGTAACCTAAGGAATAATTAGTAATGACAGATTTAAATTCTATATTCCTCTAAATACCGTGTATTTAATTGCAAATTAATTTTAACTTTCTTTTTGTTGAACAAATTTCGATTAACTAAAAATTTTACGACATTAACGATTTTTTTTTGTCGTACTCCCTTATGCAATCATAAATTATAGATGTTATTTCATCTGACAAATAACCTCACTTTTCGTCTAAGAATTTTCAAATCTAATTAATATTTATTAATCAAACGCCATTTGCTTTAAAATACACTAAAATATCATGTGAAACCCTTGAAAATATGGATAAATGTGTTACTTATTCCCTTTATTAAGTAATTATGTGACAATAACATCAATTTGGTTTGTATTTTTCCATCCTAATGGATTGAAATCGACTATAGTTAAATTTCATAGTTGAAAAACGATCACTCCTGCACTGGATAAACTTGCTGTTATGGGGGATATTTACAAAAATTCAAACAACTTTTTATTCCCTACTGGGATGGAACCCACACGGATGACTTAAAAACTACACCATTTATACAGCCACAACGTTTTAGACAAAACATAGACTATTTATATTCCAAGAAAAAGCAGACGAAACCGCGCTAAAAGCTATTCCAAAATCTACTCACCGGTAAATGTTTAGTATTGATATGAGCTTGATAAGACTTCTTATAATTAAATCCAATCAGACAAGTCTCACATTTGAACTCTGCGTTGACATACGAGTCTCTTGTCGAATCTAACTCTCTCTCAATTAACATCTCTTCGTAACTCAACTGTATTGTCAACATCTTCGACTCGTATTTTCGACGTTTAGGCTGAAAAAAGAAGAACAAAGGTTATTCTTATTTGAAACAGACAACTCCAGCAACAATTCCTGTGTCACGGGGGACGACGGACACAAAACACACAGATTCGGAACAACCATTTGTGGATCACACAAAGTTTTGTCCCGTGTGGGATTCGAACCCACAACACTCGACGCTATGGCTACTATGATAATGAAAGGAGATGTTACACTTTTGTATAGGACTCCGGCTATAACTTGTACATCCTCAGGAAACCTGGAAAATGTACCCCTAAATACATTTAGTTACGAAATTCTTTATTAATTTCTAGTAATTTCGTTGCGCAAAATAAAATATAAAATGTTTGACGTTTATCGTACGGACTATCTATGACAAGTTGGTAGATGACATTTATACATAACCTATAATTGTCAGAAGTAAAAGAACTCTTGCTAGAATAATATTAACCAAAGAATTGATAATTCTTGTAGAAATGAAAGGAAAACGTATGAATTCAGGAAATTGTAATACATGGGTTGGAATCTTCCCTACATTCATGAAAATCTTCACCGCTAGCTCCCTCTTTAAAATGTGCGCGAACTAAATTCATCTATGTTGCAAGTATAAAATATATAATGAATTTCCGTAGAATTTATATTAATAGTGACCTGTGAATCTACTAAAAATCGGCAAAAATTATATTAATTCTACAATTAACTGAGATCAGATAATTCTAGTAATTATTTTTTCCGTTAGAAATAGTGTGAAAATAAGCTTCAGACTTAATTTAAGTTTATTTATTTAAAGAAATGTTACAGGTGTGGTAGAAATACGTTTTATAGTCTGGTGTCAGTTGACATTTCAAAAAAATAATGGCGGCCGGCTTGTTTACATGCTCGTGCGCATTTACTTTTGTTTTCCCGTGTATTTGATTTGTTTTCCGTAATATTCGCGTTGAGTTGAGCTATAGTTCCTCCGCGTATTTCAGAAATCTAAACACTTTCATCGGTCTTTCCGCAGTTCATTAAGCAGTTATGACAAATCATAATAGCAATATGAAATAAATACCTATTTTGTGATTTTGGCCATTTTTTAATTCTGCAATGTATTGTAAATGTGACCGTATCCGCATCCGCGAATGTGAGTTTCTAAATATCCGCATCCGCGGATGTCAAAAAATCTGCATCCGCTACAACCCTGGTCAGAAGTAAGACTAAGAAGATAAAATAAAATTTACCTTCGAAAGCATCAAGCTTTTAACAATCTTCTTGCTCTTCTTAACCTTACTCTTAACATCTTTACTTCTGTTCATATCTTCTGATTCTAGAGATTCTTTTTAAACACATTATGGTTCTTAACCCTATTTCTAGCTCTTTCTTTTTCTTCTCACACTGAGAAGAGGCCCGTGGCCAGAAATGGGAGAGTTTATATATAGGTCTGATTGATTATTTACCTCTCTGCCCAATCATTTAATATTTACCACTAACCGGTAACCAATTACCACTTTTTACGATTTTATTATTTGTTTGAACTACTGAACCGATTTAAAAAATTCTTGCACCTTTGAAATTAAATTCATTTATACGAATTTTATCGCGTTGTTTATTTAACACTGTATTACATAATTTTGAAACTGTTACACTACTACTATTATTGAAATTTACTAATTTTAAGCTAATAAAATTATTAATACTATTTATATTTAGGTTTCCACTTTCCCCGACGTTTCGATTGCTTTTTAACAGCCATGGTCACGGGGAGACTGATAAAATCCGTATAAATAAGTTTAATTTCAATTAATAACATTCGCGTAAACAGAAGAAAATATAATTCTTGCACCATTAGAAAGCTAAATTATCACCGAGTAACGCCTAGTCAGAAATAAGGGTAAGAAGATAAAACTTACCTTTGAAAGCATCAAGCTTTTGATAACCTTCTTGCTCTTCTTAACCTTGCTCCTAACATCTTTACTTATGTTCATATCTTCTGATTCTAAAGAACACATTATAGTCTGTAACTCTAATTCGAAATCTCTCTTCTTGACTATTTGATTGTTGGGAACCATGCCTTCTTTGGATTTAGCTGCTTCTGTGATGTCTTCTGTAAAGATAATATAATTATATGAGGTTAAAATACAAAACTGCTTATTGGTGCTTGTTGCAGTGTTAATGAAAGCGACTGCTATGCTTATAGTAACGTTATCAACAATTATTACATATAGCTGACCTGCGCAACTTTGTCTACTAAGAAATAAGAGAATTTGCTCCGTTTTTGCAACATTTTCCATTTATGCACTGCTCGTATTGGTCGTAGCGTGATGTTATATAGCCTATAGCCTTCTTCGATAAATGCATATAAAACGAGCATCGAATCAGTGTGTCTATACTCAAAAACTACAGAACGCGTTTTAATGCGGTTTTCACCAATAGACAAAGAGATTCACGAGGAAGGTTCAATTGGATAATTTGTTAAGGTTTAATAATGCGAAGCGTGCCCCCGTGCGAAGCCGGGTCGAGTCGTTAATCTATACTATATATATATATTATATTATAAAGCTGAAGAGTTTGTTTGTTTGTTTGTTTGAACGCGATAATCTCAGGAACTACTGGTTCGAATTGAAAAAATATTTGAGTGTTGGATAGCCCATTTATCGAGGCTGTATAACATCACGCTACGATCCACGGGGGCGGCGCAGTAATCATAAACGCGGGTGAAACCGCGGGCACATCTAGTATTATATAAAGTTACGTTATCGAGAATATTAAACATAAAACTGTCTCGATAGCACATCAGTAGTAGTCTCTGTTTCGAATCCTATGTCAGACAAACTTTTATAGGGAATTTCTGATAGAATATTTTTTCGTAGCATCATTGACTCTAGAACTACGCTCAAGAAACGGTAAGACTTGCTACGTATTACGAGGAACCAAAGACCATAGCTATGTCACGCGGACCGCTCGCGCCATGACGGCTGCGCGTGAGTCGAAGTGATGGGTGGCGGCCGTCTCCCCCTCGCGCCCGGCGGTAGCGGATATATAAGCCGATCGCGTCCTGGTTCGAGCCCTGTTCCAGCTGGCTTCACATTATCAGCTAAGTGTTCTTGCCTCACAAAAACTACGCAGCAAGTTCTTTTACACGAAACATGCTCTGAGATCTGTTCGCGTAGGATTATGTAAACCTACCTAGTAAATTTTGTTAAATACACATTTAACTCGTTTAATGGTAAATTAAAAGTGTTTATTGTTAATAATAATATTTTTTTAACCCCCGACGCAAAAACGACGGGGTGTTATAAGTTTGACGTGTCTGTGTGTGTGTGTGTGTGTGTGTGTGTGTGTGTGTGTGTGTGTAATTTTGTTTTTTTTGTTTGAAAGGTGAATTAGTCGGGAGTGTTCTTAGCTACGTTTGATAAAAATTGTACCAAGATGGCCGCCGCCACAAGATGACGGATTACATATTTTTCACAACCCCCTCAATATGGGTATCAAATGAAAGGGCTTGACTAGTAGAATACTATACACTATGATAAATTTAAAATCAAAGATGGCCGCCACCACAAAATTACATATTCTCACAAATTAAAATTTTTCAATATGGGTAAGTATCAAATGAATAGTATGTCGGGAGTTTTTTTAATTTTAAATTTAATGTACATATGTATAATTTATTATAATATTTTATTGTAGATCAAATTCATACATTAGTTTAGTGCTTAGAGTCACCTTTTAAGCAATTAATGCTTGTGTTAGGTGACTCCGCTCTTTGCTAGTAAGACTTACAATAATAATATAAGAAAAATTATGTGTGTTGTATGAGTGAGTGTGCGTATGCGTGAGCGTGTGTGTGTGCGCGCGCGTGTGTGTGTGTGTGTGTGTGTGTGTGTGTGTGTGTGCGTGTAATATTATTTAATATGTTCTAGTAGTGCCTCTGTCTCTTCGTAGGTGATCTTTTAATAATCCCTGATTAACTTAACCTCAAGACACCACGTCCCTACAGCGTGGCTTGTCCTATTTCTACATCACTCTGATCTACAGTAAATACCTATATAAAAGGTAACAGCTAAAATAATAATATACTACCACATACACACAACAACATCTAGCCCAAACTAAGCAGAGCTTGTACTATGGGTACTATACAATGGATAAACATACATACATACTTTTTTTTTGTAAATACTTACATATTATACATAGAAACACCTAAACTAAGACAAACATTAATGTGCATGCACACAAATGTTTGACTTGTACGGGAATCGAACCCGCGATCTCAGGCGTGGCAGTCGGTTACACTAACGCCATCGAGGCCGCCATAACAGCTAGTGAGCGCCCTGCCTACCCCTTAGGGGAATATAAACGTGATACTATGAGTATCTGCTCACCTTTAAGTCTCTCCCAGTTATCACGAAGATCAGATCTAACAGCCACTGGTGCTTCCAGGAACAACTCGTCATTTTCTGGAGCCATATTGTTGGTAGACTCAGCTATCTGGTTGTTTATGTGAGGAGCGGGATCCAGGTCTGATGGTAGACTTTCTTCAAGTTTCTGTAGAACAAGATGCATAGTTAGTAATTATCTTATCTTGTGTGGGGGCCAGTCCTCCATCCATTCATCTGCCAAAATTTTAACTTCTAGGTTAAAGTTCAAACGAGCGTTAAACTGCTTTACTGTGTGAGGTATTAATAAGTTATTTCTAACTTAGTTACTAACTAGAGAGAGCAGCGATAGCTCAGTGGGAAAACCAACAGACTGCAATGCAGAGGGTCTCGGGTTCGAACCCACGTCGCACACCTCTGACTTTCGGAAGTTAGGTATATGAATTTTCGAAATGATGTGCGTATTGATTGACAATTATCGCCTGCTCCGTGCCTCGGAGAGCACGTTAAGCCGTCGGTCCCGGCTGCCATGAACATCTATGGCACTCGTTATTGGGGAAGTCGACACAAAAGATCCCACTGGGTAGAAGTGTCGCAAGTCTGTACTGACTGGCCCCCACACATGGTAAGATAAGTTTACATTTTCCCTGACGTTTCCGTTGTTCTCCAACAGTCATGTATGTAGCCATTTTATGTAATAAAATATGTGTTAAATAAACAACGCGATAAAATTCGTATAAGTTAGTTTAATTTCAATGAATAACATTTGCGTAAACTTCTTCTCCCTTGCCTTTATTATTCCCAAGTCATTTGGGATCGGCTTTTCTAGTGTAACCGGATTTGACTGGATATCAGTTTTTACACGGTGCGGCTGCCACCTGACCTCCGCAACCCGAAGGCTAACGATACCCTAAGGCTAGACTAGTGTCAGGATATTATAGGGCACTGCCTTTCCAATAACGACTACAATAGATGTTCATGGCAGCCGGGACCGACGGCTAACGTGCTCTCCGAGGCACGGAGCAGGCGATAATTGTCAATCAATACGCACATCATTTCGAATAGTCATATAACTTCCGAAAGTCAGAGGTGCGCGACGTGGGTTCGAACCCGAGACCCTCTGCATTGCAGTCTCTTGGTCTCCCCACTGAGCTATCGCTGCTCTTAATAACGTTCACGTAAACATAAGACATTATTTAAAAAAAGAATTTACCTTATTCTGTTTCAAGCTCTTAACCTTCTTATTCTTCTTGACTTTAGCTTTAACATCTCTAGTTCTCTTCTTATCTTCTTTTTCGATAGACGACATGATAGTCTGCAGTTCCGTCTCCAACGCTTCATCGTTATCAAAGAGATCGTTATCAAAAGTATTGGAGATGGCATCATCTCCCATATCTTGTCTGCTATCATTATCTAGAACAACATTATTAATTTGTCAAATTTTAGAATACCAGACATAACTTTTTTGTAACTTTACAGGAAAATAAAAGTTATTATCTATATATTAATACGTGAGGCAAAAACTTTGTACCCCTTTTTACGAAAATTGCGCGGACGGAGGAGTATGAAATTTGGCACAGCTAAAGTTCATATGGAGAAGGAGTGACGAATCCTAATATTTATATAAAATATGCATTGGAAATACATTAAATTAATGAAAAAACACTACACGCACACAACCATGCATTTGACACACGCAGTCGAAGCGCGTAACTACGGTTACATATATCAATTACAATGACATATATCAACAATATCTTACAGGCAAACTTTGGTCGAATTTCGAGCACTAGGCGACCGTTAGTTATTATTATTCTATTACGGCAATCCGTAGTCTCTGCCCTCCCCTCTGGGAAACAGGCGTGAATCTATGTATGTAATATATAGAGCATTGAGCATAAACTCGGTAACTCTGCTTGTTGTTGCATTGCTCAATAGTAAAAAAAAACCAATTCAATGTTATATTCTTTTCCTTATATGAGCTGCTGTGTGTTGTTGTAATTGATATATTATACAGCATATAATGTTTCTTAAGAATTGAGTTACCAAACGCAAAAAGATTTTTTTCATTTGGCTGGTAGTTCTACAGATAAGCGCTATCAAACAAAAAATGTCTTCAGTTTTATAATCTCAGTAAAGATACACCTCATTGATAAGCGGTTTTAATATATAATATCAGCCCTGTATTAAACTGTCCCACTGCTGGGCACGGGTCTCTTCTTAGTGTAAGAAGGGTTAAGCCATAGTAAACCGCACTGGCCCAGTGCGGGATGGCAGACTTCATATATCTTCGAGAACATTATGGAGAACTCTTAGACATGCAGGTTTCCTCACGATGTTTTCCTTCACCGTTACAGCAAGTGATCATTAACTATATACGCACATAACTTCGAAAAGTCAGAAGCGCGTGCTTTGGGATCGAACTCAAGACCTCTGCGTTGCAGTCCAACGGTTTCCCACTAGGCTATCGCTGCTTTTTTTATATGGTTACTCCATATTAAAATGATGTCGACGATATGTAGTTAAGTTTCGCTCGCTTTAACGTTGAAGGAATACATCATGAGAAAACCTGCATGTCTGAGAGTTCTACATAATGTTCTCGAAGATATGTGAAGTCTGCCAATCAGCACTAGGCCAGTATGGTGGACTATGGCCTAACTGCCTACAGCTAGGCACAGGCTTTTTCAGTATAAGAAGTATACTGAAAAAGCCTGTGCAGTAGATTGTATATTAAAATTTAAAAACCCCCGACACGTAATTAATTTGATAGGTACCTATATTGAGGGAGTAGTGAAAAAAAATGTAACTCGCCATTTTGTGGTGGAGGCCATCCTGGATTTGAAATTGATCATAGTGTATAGTATTTTACTAGTCAAGCCCTTTCGTTTAATAATTATATTGAGGCAGTTGTGGAAAATATGTAATCCGCCATTTTGTGGCGGCGGTCATTTTGGACCAATTTTCATCAAACATAACTAAGAACACTAATAAACCCACGGTTCAAACAAAAAAATAAGTCGGTTCATCCGTTCAGGAGCTACGATGCCACAGACACACACACACACACAGAAACGTCAAACTTATAACACTCCGTCGTTTTTGCGTCGGAGGTTAATAAAGTTTGCTTATTTTTTTTTTTTTGTGTTTTGTTTTAAGTAGTAGCATATTTTTATTTATTTAACTAAAATACATACTAAGCATTTACATGAAAATATTCATACAAATATATATGTGTATGGTAATATTGTCTTCTGTTTACGCGAATGTTATTCATTGAAATTAAACTACTAGGTATATAGGGATTTTATCGCGTTGTTTATTTATCACTGTATTACAAAATTTTGAAAATATTACACTACTACTACTATTGATTTTATTTTACCAATTTATAAGCTAATAAAATTATTTAAACTATTAAATCTATTTATTTTTGGTTTACACTTTCCCCGACGTTTCGGTTGCTTTTCAGCAGCCATGGTCACGGGGAGACTAAGATGGTAGTTGTCTCAATGTTCCAGTGTAGTTATTTCAAAGTACCCGGACATAATTTAATTATTGGTGTTTCTATTTACGCAGAATGAGCTCAAAGTATCATGAAGTCTAGCTGTGGTTTATTTCTTCTTGGGTTTGACTATTTAAAGTACTGGATACCATTTCCACACCATCCTCCCCCTCCTCCCATCCCTGGGCTCCCCAGTATCGCCTGTTGTTGCCGACATATATATGGAGGACTTCGTGGCTCGAGCTTTACAGACTGCCCCCATCACACCCAGGATTTATAAGAGGTTTAGATGATACTATTACAATATTACCAACAGATAGTGTTAGTGTATTCCTAGAACATCTTATTTCCATTAATAACAACATCCAATTTACTATGGAATTAGAGGCAAATAATTCATTAGCATTCTTAGATGTACTTGTCATCAGGAATCCTGATCATACTTTGAGCCACACCGTGTATAGGAAAAAGACCCATACAAATAGGTACTTGAACGGTGAATCTCACCACCATCCTAAACAGTTAGCTACCGTGGGAATGTCTTTGTTTCAGAGAGCCCACGGGATCTGTGACAAGAAACACCTGGACGCCGAGCTTCAACATGTCAAGCAAGTACTGCAAGACAACAAGCTTCAACAGCCGCGCCGCTGTCACAGATCCCGAGAAAAGCCAGCCACAGTCGAGCGCCAGCCTGCTATACTGCCTTATGTAAGGGGTGTCACTGACAAGATTGGCTACATCTTGAAGCGAGTTTCAATCAACACATACTTCAAGCCGCCAACGAAGATAAGTCAATTTTTACCATCCGTCAAGTGCCAATTACCTTTACAAGATGCAGGGGTCTATAAAATAGATTGTGACTGCGGACTCTCATACATTGGTCAAACCAAGAGAAGCATAGGCACCCGCATAAAAGAACACATAGCTGACGTAAAACACAAACGCTCGTTGAAGTCTGCTTTGTGTGAACATGTACAACAGGGGACCGACCACTACCTGAGATTTGACAAACCACAGATTCTCGCTAAAGAACACCGATTCCTGTCAAGGATGCTTCGCGAGGCTATTGAAATCAAAAAACATCCCAATTTCAATAGAGAAGATGGTTGGAATGTACCACCAGCTTGGGATCCAGTACTTC
This sequence comes from Catocala nupta, assembly GCA_963675205.1. Taxonomy (NCBI): domain Eukaryota; kingdom Metazoa; phylum Arthropoda; class Insecta; order Lepidoptera; family Erebidae; genus Catocala; species Catocala nupta. The sequence goes on along the minus strand of OY776108.1, from coordinate 4,227,975 downwards.
AAACAGTCAAACCCAAGAAGAAACAAACCACAGCTAGACTTCATGATACTTTGAGCTCATTCTGCGTAAATAGAAACACCAATAATTAAATTATGTTCGGGTACTTTGAAATAACTACACTGGAACATTGAGACAACTACCATCATAGTCTCCCCGTGACCATGACTGCTGAAAAGCAACCGAAACGTCTAGGAAAGTGTAAACCAAAAATAAATAGATTTATTAGTTTAAATAATTTTATTAGCTTATAAATTAGTAAAATAAAATCAATAGTAGTAGTAGTGTAATATTTTGAAAATTTTGTAATACAGTGATAAATAAACAACGCGATAAAATCCGTATATAGTAGTTTGATTTCAATATATGTGTATGGTTTTAAATTAAAGGTGAGCACAGCATTGACTATATCTAAAGTATACATACATGTAAAGTTACAATTTAATTTCTAAGTTATATAAACTACACAACTAATATGTACTTACTGGACTGCCAGTCTTCGTCATTTTCAGTCTTTATCACCTCCAAAGGTACATGGCAGAAAGTCTCAGAAGGTTTTATGTCAATGGCTTTAAATGTCCGGGTCTTTAGACGAGGATGCCTCGACATGCCATTCTTTAGGCACTTGTGGAAATTCTGTAATATATATATATATATATATATATACACATTCATGTTTAATAATCTATATATTAATACGTGAAGCAAAAAATTTGCACCCCTTTGTATGAAAATTGCGCGGACGGTGGAGTATAATATTTGGCACAGTTAAAGTTTATATGGAGAAGGAGTGGCGAATACTAATATGTTCATTAAATATGCATTAAAATACATTAAATTAATGAAAAAACACGACACGCACACAACCATGCATTTGACACACGCAGTCGAATCGCGTTCGTAGTATTACGGCATTGTTCGTCTGACGTCGTACAATTCTTCGTAACTATGGTTACATTTACCTTATTTATATGTAATATGGGTAAAGTTATAAACAGTAAAACCTTAATAACGATCAAACTTAAAATTTAAATCAATTATGGTCGAATTTTGACACAATTACACTGGGGAACAGTCATTTTGCGGCATGGTAAGTTGAAATCAATATTGTGTAATAATAACTCTCAAACTTTCGTGTTGCATGATATATATATAATATGTAACGGGTATTATATACAGTGTGAGTTTTCATAAAGCGCACATATGAAAATGAGTGAAACTAGACATCATTTTATAGCTACCTATTTATATTTTTCTTTAGTAGTTATGGACCTTGTACCAAGAAAACCTTGTAACTTTTGAACCAGGTGGTTAATCGTGTTGAAATAAAAACAATAATAATACGCAATGTGTAGACAATAACCACGGTATACTATTCACATACAAAAAAATACCGGTGGCATAAAAAATCATAAAAATATACTATTAAAAAAAACTTTATATGTAAGCTTTTCTATTGTGTTTATGTTCAGGACAATCCCTTATTAAAATCAATAACTTGAAATGGCTGTCCCATCGGCCTTGGTACCTTTCTTTCATTGTTCTAATGTCCTGATGGAACCGTTCTTTATGTTGAATATCTCAAGAACCAGAGTCAATCCACACAAAGTAAATACATTTCGGGTATGACTGATGAAGGTGTTTATTAAAACCAGTAACAAAATTAATGCCGCAGAAAATATATATTTTTTTATTGCCCAGTGTTATCTTTATACAAAAAAACTAGCCGATCTAAGATGTTGTTCTGCTCGAACGAACCGATCGCAGAGATACCGGGTCTAATGTGAATACACCAGAGACCCATTCTAACTTTACACAAAATTTCATCGATATTGATCAAGCCGTTTAGGTGTTCAGTCACATACATACAGAAGAATCCTATACATGCATGGTAGTATCCACAAAACTCTATAAGTAGTTGATAGATTGATTTGAAACTGTTACATAACTTCGCATTTTTATATACAATTGTTGTTATATACATTTTAGGTGTGAAGTATGCTAGGAAATGGGTATACCCTAATAATAATTATCCAACTAAGCCACAGAAGCGTCGCCAGGTTTAGCTAGTTTATTTATATAAATAAACATGAACATATTCTAATGTATAGTAACTCACACTTATATACAATGTTATTCTTACTTAGTACGAAACCTGAAAATAGTTTGTTCAGAATCAGCAATAGAATCTATTAGAATAGTTTTTAAACCATGTTATATTTTATCCCAAATGTCTATCAAAATTTGTTAAAATAGGACACAGTATTTAATAGGTAGGCATTTATCGAACATGGGGCGTAAATCGGCGTATACATAAACATACATAGTTAAATGCTTAGATCATGCATAGTTTGCGAATTCCTCTTTCAGTGTGCTTATACACCCTGCACCTACCCGCACCATCGGTTGGATGGCATCGGTTGCCATCCGTCCGGCTTTCCCCGGATTTGTCCTAGTTTAGAGGGCATCCGGGGAGCATCCGGGCGGGGCTTCATTTGTAGTCCGGGTTTAAAAATTTAAAAGATAACCAAATTTAATTTTAGGGTCTGAAAAGAAATAAAAAGGTGATTTATGACTTTTTCAACTGTTTTTATTACACTGACTATGTTTAAAAAAACCTGTTGACATGTCCGGGTTCTGGACTCTAAAATCCGGAGTTTTCACGCGTCTTGTCCTGGTTGCCATATTTTAGAGATGGCAACCCTATATGAGACGCAACGCCCGCGCCCGCAGCCCACCCCCTCGCCCTTCAGTGCGCGCGCAACTGCCCTGCTGTGACGTCGTATCACCCTCTCGCGCGCACCCCGCACTCAACTCGTGGCATGTGCCCATAACTCGTGAAACTGTATTGTGAACTAGTGACCGTTGTGACGTTTCTACAAAATGTTTACCAATGTACAGTATACAGAGATGGTGCGTACTCTCACGGTATACAATGATAATATGTCAGAAGCTGTGAGACGTTTTGAACAGCAGTTTGGGATTCGCATCTCATGGAACACGATGCTGAGTGCTACACAATGTCTGAGGGACTACAGTCAATTCAGATCGCTGACTGTAGCAGATAGAGGTGTAGATCGTATCCCAACTACCACTCAAGCGGATTTTAGAGCATTTGTCTACCAACCCAGAGAGCAGCCCTATACAAGCCGCCAAGATATTTGATGTAAGCCAAAGTGCCGTTTGGCGGACCTTACATGACGACAACCAACACCCATGTCGTTTTAGACGTGCACAAGAGGTGTGTCCAGCCGATACACAGCAAAGAGTGTCATTTTGTGAATGGTTGCTCAATAACCGTGGTATCAATATACTGTTACGTGCTGGGTTCGAGGGATAAGAATGTTAATAATATTACTGACTAGAACACGTTTTATTCAAACACACAATTAAATTTAAAACACAACACACATACTACACTTTTCTACTCTAACTGCTTTAAACTCTGTAGTGTTTTCGCTTCCATTCGCTCCGATGTATACTTGACCGCTTACGATTGTAAACTGACTACGAGCGCTGGCTTTTCCCTTAAAAACGCGGTTAAAGCGTTTCTGGAGATTTCTAGAAACGCCATACCCGGTATGTAAACAGTACAAAGATTCGAGAATGTTCCAGTGCTCTCTACTCTTTGCGTACCGACAAGCTACGTAGTTCAGTAACATGTAAGTTCAGTTCAATAGATGGCGCTGTAATAAATGATTAGAAGGAACTGCCGAGTCTTCCCCACAGTGCCGATAGATGGCACTGGCTGTAACAATATTCTTTACCGATGAATGTACCGCCGCGGGCTTTACAATGCCCACAACACCCACCACTGGGCTCGTGAAAACCCACATTTAGTGAGGCCCGATTCATATCACACCGTTTCTCGGTAAATGTATGGGCGGGTATTGTAAACGACAAAGTTATTGGCCCAGTTTACTTGCCGAGATTAAAATGTCAAGGTTATTTAAACTTTTTACGTAGCTCTTCTAATAAATCCGGTAATGTGGGATTTATAAGAAGAGCTGCCGCCGGACGTGTATCGTGGGGGTCTCTACTATCAACACGATGGAGATCCAGCTCACTATTCGCGAAAAGTGCGTGAATATCTCTAAGAAGAGTATGGAGACCACTGGATTGGCACAGGCGACCCGGTACAGTGGCCAGCGCTGGGGTCATGTTAAGGACGTTGTTTATCGAACAGAGCCCCAAACCGAAAATGATCTTAAAAACAAAATTGAATGTGCATTTGTGACTATTAGGGCAAATTCGTTCGTTCTTAGACAATTAAAACGCAATCTGCGTAAACGAGCTCATTTGTGCATTAGAGAACTCTCTCGTGGACATTTTGAACAATTATTGCAGTATGTGTAAATAGAGTGATTCGTTTGTTATACGTTTAAAATGGACCTAATTATAGTAAATATTGGTGATTAACATTTTTAAACACGCCAGAATATTTGTATTTACCTATTTGTAACATTTGTTTATTTACCTATTATTTTCTTAATTACCAAATACTTATCTGACAGTCCAAAGCCTGTAAGTGTGATGGAAAATGTTATCATCATATTATGTTTATGATACCTACCGGGCGCGGGCATTGAGCGGTCATTGACGCATTGGGTGACAATATTTCCGCGAGGACAACGGTGCAACTATATCAGCTGATAGCTTAGTGAGGTTTTATTATTTCTGTTCCTTTTTTGTTTTATTGATTATTCTTATAATAATATGTTTGAGGTGTTTCGGCTTTTGTACTAAGTAAGAATAACGTTGTGTATATCCTAAAGGGGTAAGCAGAGTTAGGTATATGGATAACATGGTTATAGTTAAGAGATTATTATTTTTTTAAAGTGACTACTTCCGCCTTGTCATGTATCCTGTGTTGTATGTGATTCTATAAACATTTAAACAATGGACACAAACTAGTCATTTTGATTATGAGGTACTTGTATTCCTGTTAACCATCTAATATGCTTGTGGTAAGAGTAGATTCACATTATTAGTGTAATGAATGGGATTCAGAACTATAACCTCTTGTTCGGAAATCCAGTGCCATATCCTTACCGCTGCTTTTTATTAAACTGTTTCGAATTTTCTTAGAAGAATTGAAATTGAAGATAGTCTAAATTGTGCATTGACATTCAGTCCACACAATCAAATGGATAATTTGCAACTGACTTCAATTCTCCTCACGATTTAAGTTACTGTCATACCAAATTATATCAAAATCGGTTCAGTACTTTAGCCATGAAGACATATATACAAATAGAAATAAAAAAAACAACTCACCTTCTTAGTATAAGTCTGTAATATCTTATAGGAGTCTTTGACTTGCTCCCTAAAGGCGTAGCATTTCTGTACCATGAACTGACACTCCCAGCAGACCACATAGTTGGTGAACTGCTGACCCTTTTTCAACTGAAATGTAAATAATGTTAAACTTATTAAAAATTTAAATAATACCTTATATGTGTGAATAATGGAGTATATAGTATCAGTATGAATCAGCTTTTAAGATTTGTGATCAAGCCATTTGAGCTGTATAATCATTTTCTCTTTATCCTGTCGATTATCGGCCTCATTGGCATAGAGGTTGGTGCAACCGACTGCCACGCCTGAGGTTGTGGGTTTGATTCCCGCACAAGTCAAACATTTGTGTGACGCCTGAACATGTTGTGGATGTTGATGTTTGCCCTGGTCTGGGTGTTTCTATGTATAATATGTATGTATTTACAAAAAAATAAAGTATTAATGTATGTTTATCCATTGTCTAGTACCCACAGTAAAAGCTCGGCTTAGTTTGGGCTGTTGTGTGTATGTGATAGAATATTGTTGGATGCCAGACATAATTGAAAATCTATTGTGTCATGTTCCTAGTGGGCTACTCAATAGGTTAAGCTATCAGCTTCATCATACTGAGATTGTAGAAACAGTAAACAGTAGATATGTTGTGTTCGCCCATTGGTGCCCTTACATGGATGCACAAATTGATGGATGAAAGTAGCCAGAGTTTAAGTAGGTATATAATGATAAGTCTATTTTCTACTGTCAGGTTTAGTCTGATAATTTGGCCTTTTGAGAGTGTTAATGTACCTATAGGTATGGCTGATAAGTGAGAACTGTGATTATACATTCTTTATGAGCCCTGAATTGGAGCAAACTTCTATAAAGCAAAGAGACTAATACAAAAACTAAGTAGCAATGTTGAACGACTAATATAGAGATGCCAGGGTATCCGAGTATCTGTAATCAGGGTCATAACAAATCCATTCAAATCCGAAACCATGTGAGAGCCATAACAGAAAAAAAAATCTTTCTGTGTATTATTTCCCTGAACTGTGGGGCACTCTCCTAATTTTGGCCAATAGTATGTACGTTACAAACATAACGTTTTTATTAGAAGGCGAAGTTTCACTGATGGTTATGCCAATAATGATGTCAGACTGTAACATAAACTATGGCACTACAGAGAAAATTTATATGTAACCTCAGAGAAGATGTTAAATACGTATGACAAAACTGCTAATAGTTAAACATTGAAACTTGGAATCTAGTAACATAGCAATGAAATTAATATAAACTTACAGGTAATTCGTCTATAATGTCCGAATAATACTGGTTCAACTTTTCATCTGTAATTTTATGTACATCTTTCCCGACGCACAAACACGCTAAACACAGCAGGTTTTTGCTTAAATCGTCTTCATCTAGTTCCATCTTAATTTAATGTAGCTAATCTGAATGTAGAACTTAATATCTTAGGAAAAATGTGCACTGTGATTTAAACACTTTCACTTAGACGAAATTATATGCTTAATCAATTAAAAAGATTTCAGTTCTCTTTTATTTGTACTATATATCATTTAAGATTATATTTCGTATTACATATATGCAGCAGTAACATAATATTATAAAATATATTTTGTGTATATATTTTGAAATTTTGGTAAGAATAAGACGTCTTCAAAAACATACAACAAAACCATAGATTACAAGACTCATAGACACTCATAGAGTAGTATAAGTAAAAAGACTGAACAAAACAATTCGCTGCTATTTGCATACTATTGTTGAGTTGATACTACGGTACGATACGGATGATTCGAGTCGATACTGATTGTAATCGATAGTCGATATGTTTTATCGGTTTTTGCGTCATTATGTCAAACAAAAACCAAACATATTGCATCTGAGCCTTTTCAAAATAAAATGTTGCTAGATTATTATTACGTTTGACGTCAAAAATCTGTAACAAAACCATTTTGTTAACGGATTTAACCTTGAAGACATCCTGTAACATATTTACTTTTTACGATATTAACGCTTTATTCTTAGGGAATATCAGCCATAAATAAAATTAATAATGTGTATTATTTAGTATCATTTAGAGCTTCAAATAAATTTTAACTTTGCAACACTTGGTAAAGAAGCCATTTTGTGGTGTCGCAGTGCAGTGAAACGTTCTTCATTAATTTTCGTCTATTTTACATGGGAGTATTACTTTTTGTTGTGATACGAAAATTAATCATAACAAATAATTTGTTTTGAATAAGTTATTTAGCAGTTGTTTAGCAAATACAATGGAGCAGGACGTGGATACTTGTTATAGAACAATGTGCAGTACATGTTTGAGTACCGATAGAGACTTATTTCTTCTGAACAATATGCCTCAAGTTAATCAGATATTCAAATTAATTATGTACGATTTCGCGGGTGACAGGGTGAGTTGAAAACTTTTTAAAACTTTACGGGTGCAAATGTTCTAACTTGAATTACGTAAATAATTGTATATGTATAATATTATATAGTAGTTTTTGTAGACGTTTATGTAAATTCTTAGCTAGTTTTAGCCAAAAGTAGTGACTGCGTTTATGATTTAATATTAAAGTAAAATAGTTTGGTTTATTATTTTACAAACGTTGCTTGTGCTAAATAGATACTTAAACTTTTTATTTTAGTCATATTACGATAAGAATACTTTATGTAAAATATGTATTTTACAGACAGCAATAATGCTCAAACCATTTATGATAAAAATATTTAAATATATTTTTAAATGTACTCTAATAAACTACTATAAATACCAATTTTATTAATTAAACACACTGTGTACATATAAGTTAAACCTTTATTATTTTAAGTTATTAGTAATTTACATTTAACTTCAAATAAAATTGCATATGTATGCCAATAAGATTAAATTAGGATAATTATACAAATATTAATATATAAACATTCATGCTCTTGTCTCATAATACTAAAAAATACTAACAAGAATTGTCTTCCATTCATCTGGAAAAACGAAGTTGGACATTTGTTTTGCGCACCATCAAGCTATTGTGATGCAAAGAATATTTGGTTATTTATAGCATGCATGTGCTACACCAATGACTGTGTATGAGGCATGTGATACGCTTGTACAAAGAAATTGAGGAATGACAGGATCATAGCAAATGAAAATAAGTAATTTTGTAACAAATTCATAGCTAACAAAAAAGATGCCTGTGTGTTCAGTGCAAGGACCATATACGACATTTTAAATATGTTAAGTCTTAGAATAGCATACATAATTAAGAGTAGTGGAGCCTCGCTGATTTTAGCATGAATGGACCTGCTCGACCGGGGAAGGACTACCCTCTCATAGAATGTCTATGTGAAATAGCATTATTCCTAGTGTTGTGTTTCGTTCGGTTAGTGAGAGTGCCGGAGGCCCAATCACCCACTTTACTACTACCCGCTCCTTCTCCTTCCCACTTCCTTTCCTAAAGGGTCGGCAATGTGCAATTGATGCCTCTGGTCCATATGCTAGTCGCCACCTTAATTGTATAAAATATACTTTTGTGTCTAGCCACCAGTGTGCCACTGCAACTCAATAGGACAAGGAACTGATAGCCAGTATGGTGTATGTTCAAAACTGCTCAAATATTTATTGTTTTTACATAGTGAGGACAATACAAAATTGTTATTATTTTTTAATATTTGCCTTTGTAAATCATGCTGCATTCAGAAGGGGCTCGTCATTAATAGCGTAGATGCTTACGAAGATTTAGGCTATTTAGGGCCATATCTTAAGGTAAGGTCATCTAGAGATTATGCCCTTTTGTGACTCTTACATAATTTAACTAAGAATATAGTTAAGTTGGGTGTACCGGCAATAAGCCTCACAATTGGGCTGACGTGAGCATGTGATTGACCTGAAGGGAGTCCAGTCACTCATAATACCTGAGCTCTATCTAAAAAGACACCAGGAAACCTATGTTGCACAGTATATTCCTAATTTAACAGCAATAAGCCTCACAATTGGGCTGACATGAGCATGTGATTGACCTGAAGGGAGTCTGGTCACTCATAATACCTGAACTCCATCTAAAAAGACACTAGAACACCTATGTTGCACAGTATATTCCTAATTTAAGGACCACCAGAAAGCTTTGACTGTCGGTTGCTCACACTTCTGCATTGTAGGAGCAGATGAGCTGTGATGTCTCATCAGTTTAACTAAGGGTTTATTAATACTGTGGACCTATATGTTGCACATTACTGCCTTAGTTCCTGTATTGTACAGAAGCTTCAACCATTGGTTGCGCACACTTCTGCAGTATCGGAACACATGAGCTGATGTCTCTTTAGTCTAACTAAAGGACTTATTAGTGCTGTGGGCCTATGAGGCTGCCATTGCTTGACAGGTCTCTGTGAATAAGTTATACAAGTTCTATATTGGTAAATTTTAACACATAATTTCTTAGTAAGCAGCTGGATATATCTAGATAGGACTGTTGGAGAAGTGTAGGGAAGACACACAGCAATTGGATAGCATAAGTTAAGAAAAAATTAGACTGCTAGCAATTTTCATTACAAATAATTAATATTTTTGTTAACCTTCAGTTAAGCCAGCATTCTTGTGTTAGCAGTGGGTTCATGGTAATGCAATGGGTTGAATAAAAACTGTGACTTCCCTTTAGCATGTCTATTGCCTTATCCATTGAGTTACCGCTGCTTATAATACAAACTTCTTCTCCGTAGCCTTTTAATATTCCCAAATCACTTGGGGTCGGCTTTTCTAGTCTAACCGGATTTGACTGGATATCAGTTTTTACACGGAGCGGCTGCCACCTGACCTCCGCAACCCGAAGGCTAACGATACCCTAAGGCTAGACCAGTGTCAGGATATTATAGGGCACTTCCCAATAACGACTACCATAGATGTTCATGGCAGCCAGGGCCGACGGCTTAACGTGCTCTCCGAGGCACGAAGCAGGCGATAATTGTCAATCAATACGCACATCATTTCGAAAAGTCAAAAGTCAAAAGCTTATAATAAATGTCTGTCTGATGGCTTAGTGGTTTAAATGATTGCCCCTCCATCGCCATACTAACACTAATTGTTGTTCCAAGTCTGGAATTACTTGTAGTGTATCGGGAGATACCAAAATCTTTTTTTTTATTATATGTTTGATTTTCTTTCCAGTTTGGTAATACTCTTCAAGAGTTGGAGGACCTAGTCTGTTGGGAGTGTCTAGCTCTGATGAAGCGATTCGTGAAGTTCAAGTGGCAAGCGCATAGTGCTCAAGAGCATTTGAGGGTATTGGCGCTGAGTAGGACTCAGGAGGTGAGTAGTTATTGATGGAAAATAGAGTACTTATTACTTTTTACTGACTAAGGTAAGCTAGAGTTGAGGGTACTTCGGGCAGTCTCTGCGCCTTCCCTAGGGGGGCGGCCTGCAGGCGGTGGCCTTGGGTAGTCTGCCGCCCGAGCAGCACAGGCCCGAGGAAGAGGCGTAAGCGTTCCGCGCGTCTCCCTCAGTGGAGGGGAGGGCTGTACCATCTGGTCCTCCCCCAAACAACTGGGGCCTGCCGGTCTACGTGGCGGGCCAAGACCTGTTGGTGTCGTGGTGAATGCTAGCGCGAACCCCGTGGCACCGACACTAGGTACTGGAGAAACGTCGTCAGGGTTTTAGTGGGTATGGGGCCGGCTTCTCTGGTTTGAGTCCCACACACCCGCGCCCAGCCCGGGCGCGGACGGTGCGTGAAGGCATTCCAATGAAGTTGAAAAAAAAACTGTTCCTTATATCCAGCGAATATAAAGAAGCAGGAAGCTGCAGTCACTGAATGTGAGTTGTGATATTGATTACAAAGATTTTGCTTGGCTGTAAAGTGTATATCTCCCTGTAGACTAGAAGAGCATACGACCAAATGGTCACCCAATCTGCTTTGTGTGTTGTCTCGGCCTTTTATCCCCAACAACCACTGACGCAGCCACGCACAAGTTATTTGCTGAAACTACATTGTCCTACCTTGTCTGTCTTTAGAATTTTTGTCTGTTTTTTGTACATAGATCACACAAATACTACAGCATGAAATTGAATGCTGAAGGTCTAACTTAAAGACTTTTTTTTGAGGCCTTTAATGTGATTTCTTATGTTTTTCATTGCTTTGTTCAACTGGATGTAATTAATTTCTCATGTGTGTTTTTATACTTCCATACAAATTCTATTGTTATCATTTTAATTCAATTTGTTTTTATTTTATTGTAACCATATTCATATTAATGTATTGTTAACTACCTATCATTTATATTTCAAAATAATCGTATATATTGCATGCAAATTTATTATTCTGTTATTCATTTAAACGAACACTGGCAAAACTTCAAAATTAAGAAATCCATTTTGTAAAGTTTTCCTACGTGACAGGCTACGCCTAGTGTAGGAGACTTTGATAATTCTGCCTATAACAGGTTCTTACATTGTATTTACTCCATAATCGGAAACTTGCAGTTTTGTATTTATAAGGACTTGTGTAATATTTTGGTAAATAAAAGTTATTATTATTATTATTATTGTTATTAAAGTATAGAGCATGTTTTATCGTACTACGTCATCTATGGTATGGTCAGCGACATAGGTAGCTAAACATATAACAAGTAACAGTAATATATGTATGAAAATTAATTTGTTAATAATATATAGCAGCGGTCGGCAACCTTTTAGCAGGCACGGGCCGCATGGTAACAAAATTAAATAGAGGCGGGCCGGACATGTTCAACTTTACAGGGTGTTTGGCAGGACGTTGAACATACGAAAATGGTGGATAGGTGGGGTTCGTCTGCTACTCACTCAGCCCTAATTTATTTGGCCCTGGCGCTGTGGATTTTTTTTTTTTTACTAAAACGATTGCTTTATTCAGATTTTACCTAGAAAAAAAGTTTTGACTCCTCAAACTTACAGAAAGATGTAAATAATACTTAAATGTTAATATCAACTTGAATAAAAAAAAAACATGATTGAGGAGTTCCGATTCTAGCAAAACATCCTTAGTATGTGACCTTTCTAATGGAATGTAATATACTTTTATTAAAAAAAAAATTACACTAAACTTATGAAAGTGGTGAAACGAGAGGAAAGCAAAAAAAAATCTTTTAAATATCCAGGGGGCCAGGGCCAAATAAATTAGAGCTGAGTAAGTAGCAGATGACCCCACCTATCCACCATTGTCATATGTTCAACGTTCTGCCAAACCTGTATATGCCTTTATCGATTACGTTAAAAATGCAAAACGGCAACCACAAATATTGAGAAGAATTTTGTGGGCCAATGCCGGCTTTCGCGGCTGGAGTAGATTCCAGTTATATATTAAAATAATTCCAAATGACCATACGTCCTTATTTACAAAACAGTTGCAGGCTGCAAAGAGGAGACACGGGGGCCGTGGGTTGCCGACCGCTGATATATAGTAATAAATTGTGATTAATATCTCGGCTTTAACCGTAACTCCAGTAAAATATGAGAAATCACCATTACTTATAAAGGAATTTAAAATTTAGCGAATATTTATCGACCTATGACGTATCTACACCCAAATCCCAGACGAACGCAGTCGCGAGCAATAGCTAGTTATTATTAAACACATTATTTATTTTCAGAGCATGGACCACACATACATGTCGCAATCCCTATCCTGCTTGGAAATGGAAACTAAAACAGACTACGATAAGATCTTCTTTGACTTCTCAAGCGCTCCAGAAGAACAGCAATATATATCCATAAGTACTGCTCAATGCGTTAAAAATGAACATTATGATGTCGCACAGGCTGTCAGGGATAATATTAATTTGGATATCGATGATCATATTTTAGAAGGTAAGGTATTGTTGATTATTTTATACATAATTAGCTGACCTTCGCAATTTTGTCTGGTTCACATAAGGGAATTTTCCCCGTTTTAGCAACATTTTTTATTGATGCTCCGCTGCTCTTGGTCGTAGCGTAATGTTATATAGCCTGTAGCCTTCCTCGATAAATGGGCTATCCAACACTGATAGAATTTTCCAATTCGAACCAGTAGTTCCTGAGATTAGCGCAACGCAGATCAACCAAAAAAACAAACTCTTCAGCATTAGTATAGATAAATAAAATAATTTGAATCGTGTATCCGTTCTATGCCTTACGCTTTTCCTGTATAATTGATGCCTATGTTCCGCAGACGACTGTATTTTCAACCAACACAACAGTCTTGCTCAGCGTTGTCACCAAAGGATTTATATTTTTGCTCATCCATATGATTTCATATGCAACAGCTCTGTAGGACAGCGGTAGTGAATGTGACTGCTGTGCTTGAGGTCTCGGGTTCGAATCCTGATCGGGCCAACAAAAATATATTAGGTTTTTCTGTTAAGAAATCTCAATAGCAGCCCGGAGTTAGGAAGTTGGCGGTGTTGGACAACCCTGTACCTCAGAAAGCACGTAAAGCCGTTGGTCCTGCGGCTGATCTGTCTCCGATCGTGTCGGATTACCGTCCCATCGGATCATGAGAGTGAAGGAACCGGAAGTGCACTTGTTACGAACACACTTGTGCACTATAAGAACTCCTGCGCAGATGGCCAGTGTCCGCCCTGATCGAATATCTAAACATAAATAAAATTAATAAATATACAAACACTCTGTTTGTAATGTCAAAATAACAGCTTCTTCTTAAATGCATATGATAGTACATATATACGGTACTTATATCAAAAAATCATTTTGTTTGGTTTTTCCGGCTTATCTTTGAAACGGCTGGACCGATTTTGACGGGACTTTCACTGGCAGATGCAGCTGATGTTATAAGGAGTAACATTGCCTACTCTTAAATTTTTTTGAGAATTTCTATGCGTGCAAATTCGCAGCTAGTAAATTATAAATGGTTTTTTATTTGTTGCAGTTCCAGAAATAGTGTTAGAGAACCCTGTGACTGGGGTCATGTCACATATAGTGGTCGGGACAGATGCCTTGTCTGCTAGTGAAACCCTCGCACACGCTGTCAAGGGAGAAGGCGAGATGCCACACTTAACTATAGAGTAAGTTATATATCAGCCCTGTATACATATTATTACGTGCTGGGTTCGAGAGATAAGAATATAAAACAATATTACCGACTAAAATGTTTTATTCTAGCACAAAATTAAATTTTAGACACAATAAATACTATACTACACTTTTCCACTGTAACTGCTTCAAACTCCGTAGTATTTTCGCCTCCGTTCGCTTCGATGAACATTTGACTGCTTACGATTGTAAACTGACTCGGCGGTGCGCGTGCGCTCTATTTATACGCGAGTAAAGGGTTTCTGGAGTTTTCTAGAAAAGCCATACCCGGTATGTAACAGTACGATGATTCGAGAATGTGCCAGCGTTCTCTCTACTCTACTCGTACCGACAACTACGTAGTTCCGTAAGATGTCAATAGATGGTGCTGTAATAAATTATTAGAAGGGATTGCCGAGTCTTCCCCACAGTGCCGACAGATGGCAGTAGCCGTAACAATATAAACTGTCTCTAGTGTTAGAAGGGTTAAACTTTTGTTCGACACGCTAGCACAGTGCGGGTTAGCATTCTTCACATATCTTCGAGAACATTATGAAGAATTCTCAGACATGCAGGTTTACTCACAATATTTTCCTTTACCGTTAAAGCGAGCGATATTTAACTATTTAATACGCACATAACTTCGAAAAGTTGGTGGTGCGTGCTTTGGTATCGAACTCGAGATCTCTGTGTGGTAGTCCTATGGTTTCAAACTAGTACAATATTTATTTTAAGATATGTAAGTATTATAATTAAAATGTAAAGTAACATCAACATATTTATGAAATACCATAAATTATTTGTCGCGGTAGACTTTACAAACATTCAAACAACGGACACAAAGAACATCCATACTCGGAACAACCACATGTGGACCACAATTTTTTTTGTCCCGAGTGGGATTCGAACCCACACGGCGCATTGGCAACGGCGAGGTGACCACTTCGACCACAACGCCAGCCGCGCAGTTAATTAACAAATTAATTATTTAATACGAATTTAACTTCCAAAAGTCGGACGTGGCCTTGAGATCGAACAAAAAATACAGGCTGTAGCCTAGTTTGGGAATCAGTGTTAGTAAGTATTGTGCTAACTCGAAGTCGTAGAATAAGGTTCACGCAATGTACACACAGCGACACATCAACCTAGACTGTTTGGACTTTGAACTATTAGAAGTTAAACGCTGCGAATCGTGCGAGAGAGTGCGTTATAATTTTGTTATTTTGTCTTACTCACGCTGAACCGGACGCGACGCTCTATCCTTACCATCACATTGACACCACTATGCACTGTCCCTATCTTCAGGACCCGAGTAGATAGTGTTTCGGGGGGGAAAACTACGGGTCTCCCCCTTTGGACCAGGGTACTGCGGGGTCAGGAAGCCCACTGCGCCTCGAAAGGCGTGTTCTATCGACCGCTGATAAGAGTGCGCGGTGCCTGACATTGATGTTGGCCTCGCAGGGGTATGTGGTTGGCCGCTGAGGACGACATGTTCGTTTGCTCGGCAAGCACGTTGCGTTCGAGCGTCGGACTCAGGCGCGGCCAGTGCGAACCAGTCGGTCGCGCGAGGCACGGAGTTGCCTTTAGTGAAGTGGCAGTGTGGTTGCACTGTCGCAACGCATCTCGGGCGCTTGCCTGCTCAGCAAGTAAGAGTCATAGCTGGAGTGACTCGGGCCACACCCGGCTTGTAGGCCTACTTGGTTAGGCGTACGGATGTACGACGGGAAGTGAGCGTGCCTTACACAGCTGCGGTACCATACTGGAGATATGGAAGGCGGCTTCTCCGTCGGCTTCAGCGAGGTTTTCGTTAGCAACTCCCTGAGTTGCGGGTGGTGAGCGGCTTTATTGCTCCGGTACCTATCTGGAGAATAGGTAGTGTCACTAGGGCACAAGGTAGCTCGCTTACGAGAATCGGATCTCTGAGTTTAGGGTGGAGAGTCAAGATTTGGGGACAAGACCTTTCTATAACTGGTCCCGGAAGGTGCTCTCGGGCAGTGGAAGGTACAGCGGCTCCCTTAACATAACCTATACGGTTGGTGTAGGGGAACGCTATATGCTGCGGGGCGATTACGTACAGCGGAAGCACGCCCTGCAGTCCGCCATCAGTGAGGCCAAAACCCAAAGATGGGAAGAGTTCCTGGGGACTCTCGAGGCAGATCCGTGGGGCCGCCCGTACAAGGCGGTCAGGGGCAAGTTGCGCCCCTGGGCCCCACCGGTCACCGAGAGTCTCCAGCCCCGGCAATTAGAGGAGGTGGTCTCCGCTCTCTTTCCTTCGAGAGCGGAGCACACTCCTCCCGAAATGGCGCCGCCCGATATTGAGGAGGGCGGTGCCGATGCCGGGGCGCCAGAGGTAACAATGGCGGAGCTCGGCGCGGCAATGGTTCGGCTCCGGGGCAAAAACACCGCCCCGGGGCCGGACGGAATTCCTGGCCGCGCCTGGGTTTTGGCCTACGACGCCCTAGGGGACCGGCTCCTCAGGCTGTTTAACGCCTGTTTGGAGTCGGGACGGTTCCCTGCCATGTGGAAGACGGGTAAGCTGGTCCTCCTGAGAAAGGAGGGCCGCCCCGCGGACTCTCCCTCCGCGTACCGCCCCATAGTGCTGTTGGATGAGGTGGGCAAGCTCTTTGAGCGTGTAGTGGTTGCCCGCCTCTCCAGGCCCTCTCGGAAGAGGCGGTCGCCTCGCGCGGGGTGGTGTTGGCGGTGTCCTTGGACATCGCCAACGCGTTCAACACCCTGCCGTGGGCGACTATTAGGGAGGCGCTCCGATTTCATGGAGTGCCTCCCTACCTGCGCCGAATAGTCGGGGACTACCTGCACCAGAGAAGTGTATTCTGTGTGGGGCGGAACGGAGAGACGTTCCGGAGGGAGGTGTCGTGCGGTGTTCCGCAGGGTTCCGTTCTTGGACCGACCCTGTGGAACATCGGCTACGACTGGGTGCTGCGGGGCGCCCTGCCCCCGGGCGTCGGCGTAACTTGTTACGCCGACGACACGCTGGTCACGGCCCGGGGAGAGGATTACGGGGCAGCTACCCGTCTTGCCACGGCAGGGGTGGCCCTGGTTGTCGGTAGAATTAGGATGTTGGGACTGGAGGTGGCGCTGGAAAAGTCCGAGGCTCTGTTATTTCATGGGCCTCGGCGGGCGCCGCCACCAGATGCCCACATCATAGTTGGAGGGGTCCACCTCGACGGCCGCTGGAACTTTCGCGTCCATTTTAGCCGCCTGGCCCCCCGGCTGATGTCGGCGGCGGGAGCGCTTAGCTCTCTGCTGCTGAATATCGGGGGGCTGAGTGTCGTCTGCCGCCGCCTCTATTTGGGGGTGGTGCGGTCGATGGCTCTTTACGGGTCGCCCATTTGGGCCGGCGCCCTCGATCGCCGAAACATCGCCCTCCTGAGGAAACCTCAGAGGGCGATGGCGATCAGGGTGTCGCGGGCGTACCGCACCGTCTCCTTCGAGGCGGCGTGCGTCCTGGCGGCATCGCCGCCCTGGGATTTGGAGGCGGAAGTCCAAGCGTCGGTGTATCACTGGCGCGTGGACCTCCGGCTCCATGGTGAGGAACCCACTCACGGGGCGGTGGAGACGCGAAGGTCCCAGGCTCGACTGGTCCTCGAGGCCAAGTGGGAGGAGCGACTGGCCCAGCCCCGCTACGGGGTGAGGACCGTCGAGGCTGTCCGTCCGGTGCTAAGGCAATGGATGGACAGACGGCACGGACCGCTCACCTACCGGCTTACTCAGGTGCTCTCCGGACACGGCTGTTTCGGAGAGTACCTGTGCAAGATAGCCGGTAGGGAGCCGACAACCAGGTGTCACCACTGCGAGGAGTGCGACCGGGACACGGCGCAGCACACGCTGGAGGAGTGTCCGGCGTGGGCCGAGGAGCGCTGTGCCCTGGTCGCCGTGATTGGCCCCGACCTCTCGTTGCCGACCGTCGTATCCATGATGGTCGGCGACGACAGGTGCTGGGGTGCAATGAGGTCCTTCTGCGAGGCTGTCATCTCGCAGAAGGAGGCGGCGGAGCGGGGGCGTGAGGAAGATCCTTACGCCCCGGACATCCGCCGCCGGAGGAGGGGGCGCAGGAGACGCGCTTATGTCGCTCTCCTGCCCCCCACCTAAGGGTTCTGGGTGGCAAGGCCTCAGGGGACCCTGCCACCCGTGAGTAAGAACCCATAGAGGGCGCGCGCGGTGTTGCCGCGCGCCTTCTAACGGCGAAAGGGGAGAGCAGTGAAATGCTCGCCCCCGGGGACGAGAGGAGGTCGGGTCCAATTGTCCCGGCCGGCACCCACACGGGAGGGTCTGCTATGGATGAATCTTTTTAGACTCCCAACTAGCGCCCGCCCCCGCATTGGGTGAGAGAGGGAACACCCCAGGTTTTTTTAGTGGGTATACCAGCACTCGTCTGGTGAGTCCCACACGCCCCGCCGGTGCCGTCCCCTAGCCGGCGGGTAGTGCAACAAGCATTTTTTCCTGGGAATCAAAAAAAAAAAAAAAAAAAAAAAAAGGGAACGCTATATCATAAACTGTGATAGTCGTAGAGAGGGGGATTTCCCTTTCGTTTTAGGGTGTCTAACTTGATGTATAGCCGTGTGTACTACATTTCTATGTCAATAAACATCATTATTATGAAAAAGAGAACTGACTAGTCTATCGCTACTATTGTAGAATATGTTAGTGCCTTATTTTTTATTAATAAGATTACTAGGAATCTTATAAATACATTTATACTAATATTATAAAGCTGAAGAGTTTGTTTGTTTGTTTGGTTGAACGCGCTAATCTTAAGAACGACTGGTCCGAATTGGAAAATTATTTCAGTGTTTGATAGCCCAATTATCGATGAAGGCGAAGGAGCTGAGCATCAATGAAAAGTGTTGCAAAAACGAGGCAAATTCTCTTATTTATTTTATTGATTTATTTATTTTAAACTAACAACTATCATTACAGGTAACTCCAATTCGATAGTGCGCTACATCTTAATTATATACATGGAAAAATAAACATAAAACTCAACTAAGTAGGTAACTAAAAGAAACAAAAATAAAACAAATTATAAAAAATACAAATAAAGTTTTAACTTATAACTACTTACAATATTAGCAACAAAAATAGGACACTGTGTAAATAGTAATTTTTGTCAACTCACTAATGTGACAGCAAAATAATAATAATAATAAAGAACGAAGGAACTCCTCCTTATTGATATGGCCATTAGCCAACAGGTTCGCCGTAATCGCAGGAGTCTGGCGACATGTTGGATAGACTACAAAAAAGCGTTTGGTTCAGTGCCGCATACATGGCTCTTGAGGGTGCTGGAGCTGTATAAAGTAAATACAACTCTATGCACCTTCTTGAAGTTGTGTATGGGGCAATGGAAAACGGCTCTTTACTATCCAGGATGTCGACAGACCCAGGCGACCAGCGACCTAATACAGATTAAGCGAGGTATATTTCAGGGTGACAGTCTGAGTCCTCTTTGGTTTTGTCTAGCGTTGAACCCTCTCAGTACATTACTAGAGGGTTCAGGGCTAGGTTACAGGTTAAAGAGAGGCGGTCAGGTCGTATCACACTTGCTATACATGAATGATTTAAAGCTGTTTGTCCGCACTGATTCACATTTGATAGACTTACTAAGAGTAACTGATTGCTTTAGTAAATCTATCAACATGGAGTTTGGTGTGGATAAATGTGCAGTCATGCATCTATAACAAAGAAGGATGGTGGAATCTGAGAGCATTGAACTTTCAGATTCCATTAACCTAAGATCGCTTCTCATTACTGATACCTACAAATACTTGGGTATGTCACAAGCCTTAGGTATAAATGAAGCGGACATGAAACAATCGTTGAAGGAGCGCTTCTTTGGTCGCCTGAGAAAAGTATTTAACAGTCTTTTATCAGGCGGCAACAAGGTGCGCGCTTTTAACGGTTGGGTCATGCCGCTTCTTTTATACTCCTTTGGCATACTTAAGTGGACTCAGACTGAGTTAGATGCCCTGGACAGGAAGGTCCGCACAATGTTGACGGCATACCGAATGCATCATCCTCGTTCGTCTGTGATGAGGTTGTACATCCCGCGGAAATGTGGGGGACGAGGTTTTCTAAACCTTAGAGAGTATTTCTTTCAAACGAACGTGAATATGCATCGTGATGTTGTTGCAGTGGATAACGGACTCACCCCGCTTAATCTGGCTAAAGAGAGCTGGCGCATCCCTGTAGTACTGAGCATTAACGACCGCAAGAGTGTATGGCAGAGCAAGGAGCTTCACAGTAGGTTCTACAAGGCCTTATGTGGGCCTGATGTAGGCCTTCTCCCCTCCGTGAACTGGCTACGCTTCGGTGACCTCTTTGGGGAAACCGAAGGGTTTGTCTGTGCAATTATGGACGAAGTTATCAAGACGAATAACTACCGGAAATATATCCTGAGGTATGGTACGATTGACATATGTCGGGCGTGCCACCAGCCCGGTGAATCCCTCAGGCATATAGTTTCCGGTTGTTCTCGTCTTGCTAACGGCGAGTACTTGCACAGACATAACCAAGTAGCCAGAATTATCCATCAGCAACTTGCTCTGAAGTACAAACTTGTAGAGGTCGAGGTGCCTTACTACAGGTATGTAGCGGAACCAGTTCTCGAAAAAGACCATATCACACTATATTGGGATCGATCTATTATCACAGACAGGACTGTTGTTGCCAACAAGCATGATATTGTCGTAATAGATCGATCAGAGCGCCGTGCAATGATTGTCGATATTACCATCCCTCATGATGGCAACCTCGTGAAAGCTGAGCAGGTAAAAGAATTAAAATACCTCGACTTAGCACACGAGGTCGTCGATATGTGGGACGTGGACTCGGCAATCATTGTACCGATAGTCGTTACGGTGAACGGTCTAATAGCCAAGAGCCTCGACCAACATCTTAAGGGGCTCGCGTTAGGTGCTTGGGTCAAGGGTCAGATGCAGAAGGCAGCCCTCCTCGATACGGCACGCATAGTGAGGAGGTTCCTCTCTCTGGACCCCTAACCACCGACAGCTTGGACCTTGTCTCGATGTCGGTGGGCATCCATAATTTTTATATTTATAAATGTGTTTTTTTATAATTATATATTTAAAAATGTAATTTTTATTGGTTAAACGTAAATAAATGTGAAATAATAATAATATTCTACCAAATACACACAACACCATCTAGCCCAAACTAAGCAGAGCTTGTACTATGGATACTAGACAATGGATAAACATATATATACATACTTTTTTTGTAAATACATACATAAAATAAATATATCAACATTCTTGCTTATCATATTATGTCAAGTAGACGAAGTTGCGCGGGTAGGCTAGTTAAATATAAAATAACAAAAGATTACAAGCATGCAAAAAACTGAGATAAATATATTCAGAATCAGTTTGATCCCCACAAGGGACAACTGTTTGTGGACTATAAAAGATTTTGTCCCGTATGGGATTCGAACCCTTAACACTCGGCGCAGTAGCAATGACTAAGCGACCACTTTAACCTCTACGTCATTCGTGCAGTCTAGTCTCTAGTCTTGTCGTTATTAACCTCTGAGTCTTCTTCGAAGAGGTTAATGAAAACACTATGTGGGTCTGTGTGTCTGTCTGCTAGTGACAGGCATAGCTCCGGAACCACTGGACTGATTGACTTGTAACTTGGTGTGCAGACACCTTGTGGTCATCCCTTGGTCGAGTTTGAATATAGGCCCTGTGGGTCAAAAGACCTCCGAGATATACTGGTCCACGAGGTCATAAGGCCAGGGTATATCCACCAACAAAGTGATTTGAAAATCCAAGGGAGAGGCTTTTGCCCAGCAGTGCGACATAACAAAAAGCTCATGAAAAATAAAAACAAAGAAATGGTCACATGAAGAAAAGAGGTTGAATCATGGGTTTTTACACCCATAATTAATTATTATTAATATCTAGCTGTCCCGACAGACGTTATCATGTACAAGCGAAAAAAAAAACAAATCTAAACCATCCTCGAATCCACTTGAACACACACAAAAAAATTCATTCAAATCGGTCCAGCCGTTTAGGAGCAGTTCACTGTGAACACACGTACAGAAGAATTATATATATAAAGATTATTGTTAATTATTATTTTTATTTCTATTTTCCAGGCCATACCCACATGGTAAAGTGGAATCAGTAATTTTCTGTCAGAAGCCAAACAAGAAGGAAAAAGAAGAACCGAAAGCTACTTTCATTACGGAATACATGAGCGATGCAGATATGTTAGCTGCAAGGTAAATATACTATATTGTTTCCCGGGGTTTCTTTTTTTATTTTTTTGCTCGTCAAAATGACCACACTCCGCCTGATGGTAAGCAGTCGTGTGGTCTAAGAGCAGTGGCCTCCACATCGTCCTCATAGCAGCCGAGGCGATGTTGAGGTCTCTACTTTGACGGCCTGAGAAGGTGCTTTTTTACGCCCCGCTTAAAGGCTGGGTCCTTTGGGATTGAAGGAAGAAGGAAACACGTGCCTTGGCAGAGAATTCCATGCCTTGATCGTTCGGCAGAGGTATGGTATATAGTTCACCCACGTTTATGATAGCTGCTAGATTTTGACCTCGGCTTCGTTTGCATAAATGTAGGTTAAGTTAAAAATAGTACTTTTATTCTAGATTAAAGGTACCCTATATCCTTTTCTATTCCCCTGACAACGTGTACGCTGAATTTCTTGATGATCGGTCTAGAACTTAAGACTGCGCCGAGCGTAAGACGCGGTTGGACTGAATGACAGAGCTCGACATTCAAATCGGCGCGCGGCCGCCATAGTGAAATTGTATGGAGGATTTGAAGTGCTTTTTTTGATAAATATGTATCTTTATTGTCAACCAATAACTTAAATATTTGGGATGGACGAATTGTAATATAACTATTTATGTTTCGTTTAAGCTGTACAATAGGATATATTTCTACTGTTATAATCTAAAAATCACGTAACAAGAGCTTACGTTTTTGCATTTTTCGTGCAAATTTACGTAATTTTGTAGACGAAAACATTAATTTTTTAAATTTAATTTACACGTAGTAATTGTAAACACATTCATTGTTATGGTAAATGTATATTTAATATTTGTATTAAACAAAAAGTGTTGATTTTATCAACTTAACTGTGACCGCCTGTTTTGTCACATTTCGCTCGGAGCAGTCTTAACTATACTCTTTCATTGACGTTATTCCTAAGCTTACTACTTTGTTTTCTTTATTCTTTATTACATATAAATAAGGTATATGTAACCATAGTTACGAAGAATTGTACGACGTCAGACGAACAATGCCGGAATATTACGAACGCGATTCGACTGCGTGTGTCAAATGTATGGTTGTGTGCGTGTAGTGTTTTTTAATTAATTTAATGTATTTCTAATGCATATTTTATATAAATATTAGGATTCACCACTCCTTCCCCATATAAACTTTGAATTTCATATTCGTACGTCCGCGCAATTTTCGTAAAAAGGGGTACACACGGCTACACATCAAGTTAGACATCTTATATACGCATAACTACGCTACATATATAATAGAGAATTGTCGGAAAGGGACAGTGCATAGTAGTGTCGATGTAATGGTAAGGTCGCGTCTCGTTCAGCGTGAATGAGACAAAATAACAAAAATATAACGCACTCTCTCGCACGATTCGCAGCGTTCTACTTCTAATAGTTCAAAGTCCAAACAGTCTAGGTTGATGTGTTGTTATGTGTACAAAGTTTTAGCTCCACGTATTAATATATAGATTAGATCTATTTAGATTGACATTTACACTTTCCCCGACGTTTCGGTTGCTTTTCAGCAGCCATGTTTACGGGGAGATCAACTTAAATATGGACGCTGGAAATGCTCTTATTATTTTAGAATTTTTGTCTGTATGTAACGTCTAACATATTTTTATACCTTTTTAGAGAAGAAGCAAAGAATAAGGTGCAGTATGCCGGCTCAGCGTATAAGTGTGAACTATGCATCATCGGTTTTTATACACAACAGCAAGTTGAAGATCATTTCGTGTCAGCACACAGAGCGGTAAGCTTATATAAATATGTACATATATATTAATATCAGCCCTGTATTAAACTGTCCTACTGATGGGCACGGGCCGTTTCTCAGTGTGAGATGGCTAGGCCATAGTCTACCTCGCTGGCCCAGTGCGGGTTGGCAGACTTCACATACCTTCGAGAACATTAAATAAATAATAAATTTATTATTCTAAGAACAATTATAAAATAGAAATACAAAGACGAAAAAGAAAAGTTGTACAAACAATTACGAAAAACAAATTGGACATAAATAATAGTTTGAAAAATTAAAAAAACGCGCTTTATTAAAAAGCAAACTAATAAGTAGAAAATAATTTATAGAAATCGTGTGGGATGGGGGTTATCAAAATATCTTTGAAAGCACCCCACGCTTTTTTATATAAACATTTAATTTATTTTTTTTATATTAAATTTTAGTTTGCTTTTTTAATAGAGCGTGTTTTTTGGATTTTCAACAAAAAAAAATTCTAAGTTATTGTATTGTCATCGGTCCTTGATAAGTATGCCAAATTTCGAGTTAATCCGACGTTTTGAAGGGGGTCCAAATCATGTTCAAAGTTTCCGTTACATACTTACTAACATACGTATGAAGCTAATTAAAGGGTGTTAAAAACTATGTAGAACTCTCAGACTTGTTTTCCTCACGATGTTTCCCTTCACCGTTATAGCGAGCGATAATAAATTATTTACGCACATAACTTCGAAATGTCAGATATATGTGCTTTGGGATCGAACTCGAGACCTCCGCGTGGCAGTCCAACGGTTTCCTACTAGACTATTGCTTATTGCGATTAGAAAATTCTAAGTAGCAGCTCGAGTTATTATTATACATATTGTTACACCCAGTACCATCCCTCGGCATTGTGGGGAAGACTGCAGTGCCGTCTAATAATTTATTACAGCGCCATCTATTTACGTCTTACGTAACTATTTCGTCGGTACGAGAAGAGTAGAGAGAACGCTGGCACAATCTTCGTACTGTGTACATACCGGGTACGGCGTTTCTAGAAACGCTTTAACCGCTTATAGAAGGGGCAGGCCAGCGTTCACCGAGTCAGTTTACGATCGTAAGTGGTCACGCGCTGGGTTCGAGGGATAAGAATATAAAACAATATTACCGACTAAAACGCTTTATTCTATCACACAATTAAATTTAAAACACAACAAACACTATACTACACTTTTCCACTGTAACTGCTTCAAACTCCGTAGAATTTTCTCTTCCGTTCGCTTCGATGAACACTTGACCGCTTACGAATGTAAACTGACTCGGCGGTGCGCGTGGTTTATTTATACGTGAGTAAAGCGCTCCTGGAGTTTTCCAGGAAACGTCACACATGGCACGCACCAGCGCGATGATTCGAGAATGTGCCAGCGCTCTCTCCACTCGACTCGTACCGACAAATACGTAGTTCCGTAAGATGTCAATAGATGGTGCTGTAATAAATTATTAGAAGAGACTGCCGAGTGCCGTCAGATGGCACTAGCCGTAACATTATTAATGTATTGAAAAATAATATTGAATCATGGCGTAACTAGCGTGGTGGATTATGGTCTAATCTCTCACACTGAGAAGTATAACTTGCCCAGTGGGACAATACAATACAGGGCTGAAATTCTTTATTTATATGATACATACTGACCATTCTCAGTGTGAGAAGAGTTCTCACACTGAGAATGGTCAGTTCCGAGCAATTCTTCTCCCTAGCCTTTATTATTCCCAAGTCACTTGGGGTCGGCTTTTCTAGTCTAGCCGGATTTGACTGGATATCAGTTTTTACACGGAGCGGCTGCCACCTGACCTCCGCAACCCGAAGGCTAACGATACCCTAAGGCTAGACCAGTGTCGGGATATTATAGGGCACTGCCTTGCCAATAATGAGTGCCATAGATGTTCATGGCAGCCGGGACCGACGGCTTAACGTGCTCTCCGAGGCACGGAGCAGGCGATAATTGTCAATCAATGCGTACATCATTTCGAAAAGTCATATAACTTCCGAAAGTCCGTGGTGCGCGACGTGGGTTCGAACCCGGGACCCTCTGCATTGCAGTCTGTTGGTCTCCCCACTGAGCTATCGCTGCTATAGGGTCAGTTCCGAGCAATAAAATTAATGATATCAGCCTTTTATATAAATCGTCCCACTTGTAGTGTGGAGCGTTTTAGTTCTAATGAACAGTAATATACGAGCCGTGCTCCAGATAAGACGTTCATTTCATTTATCGCCACACACTGCTGGTCAAGGCCTGTGACTCGGTTAATGACCACCTATGAGACCCAGTAAGCCATTTCTTATTTAAAAAATATGTTTTGCCCACAGAAACCCGGCCAAGTAGCATGCAAGGTATGCTACTGCTATATAGCCGAGAGCAAAGTAGCGCAGCACACAGACGAACACTACTTGCGTTACTCATGCAAGTTGTGCGCGCATATCGAGTACTCATACAAGTTGATACAACAACACGTGAAGTACTCGCATGTGAACAAGCAGATACCGAGCACGGTGATTAAGATAGGTGATGTTGGACCCACTTCTAATAAGGTAAGGGGTTCAAACCTGGACACTAAATTAACAAATCATAACTTATCCTACTAACATTATAAATGTAAAAGTTTTTAAGGATGGATGTTCGTTAGTCTTCCACGCAAAAACTAATTAACCGGTTGCGATGAAACTTGAAATGTAGATAGCTGGAAACCTGGATTATCACATGCTACATTTTATCCCGATATTCCCAAGACATAGGGACTTACACGGGTGAAACCACGGGACGCATCTAGTATTACTAGCGGTCGCCTAGTGGTTAAAATTCAACCAAAATTCCTAAGCTTTGCTACTATTACATATAAATAAGGTATAGGTAACCATAGTTACAAAGAATTGTACGACGTCAGACGAACAATGTCGAAATACTACGAACGCGATTCGACTGCGTGTGTCAAATGCATGGTTGTGTGCGTGTAGTGTTTTTTCATTAATTTAATGTATTTCTAATGCATATTTTATATAAATATTAGGTTTCGCCCCTCCTTCTCCATATAAACTTTAACTGTACTATATTGCATACTCCTCCGTCCGCGCAATTTTCGTAAAAAGGGGTACAAAGTTTTTGCTTCACATATTAATATATAGATAAATGCGGATGTGAGTTTGTTTGTTTGGCTTCAATGCTTTAACTACTCGACCGATCATCTTGAAATTTTGCATACACGTTGTCAGGGATACAGAAAAGGATAAACATTGGACAGCAAGCAATGACGTCACATGTTTACAAACGTGTGACGTCAATATAAATCTAGCCAATCAAATCGTTTACGATTACATGATCCGAACTAAATATAAATTAGGTTTATTTTGGGTTTCATTATTATTGTATATTTATTGAACAGATGTATATGTGAAAAGAGACGATAGTGAGAGAGAGAGTGATAAAAAAAAGAGACACCGTCTACCGACAAGGAATTTATTTAAATTAAAGAACAAAAATCACACAATTCCAATATCAACTGTTATACAGAAATATTTTATAGCCACGATCTGTTACGCGTCCGTTGCAACCGAACGCCCGAGCAAAAGTGACGAGATTGACGAGAGGAATGAGAATGAGCGTTTAACACGAACGATCCCCTCCACTTGCTGCGTCATCGCGGTCACGTGACGTCCCCGCCTTATCAGCCGATAAATTCTCCAACAGTATATTATTATAATAATGTCCTCCAGACCGATTTTCGGTCACGGCGGCCAATCTTAACGGAGACTGGCCATCTGCGCAGGAGATATTATAGTGCACAAGTGTGTGCGCAAACACAAGTGCACTCTCTGTTCCCTTACCCTCATGATCCGATGGGATGGATAATCCGACACGACCGGTGAGAGATCAGGCGCAGAACCAACGGCTTTACGTGCTTTCCGAGGCACGGGGGTGTCTAACACCGCCAACTTCCTAACTCCGGGCTCGTATTGAGATTTCTTAACAGAAAAACCCAATACCTTTATGTTGGCCCGACCCGGGATCAGACTCGACTGCTGTGCATGAGGTCTCGGGGTTTTATTATACAATAAATAAAATATAAATAATAATATTATAAATGTGAATATTTGTTTGTTACGTTTTCGCGCGTTAATTACTAGATTGACTGTCATGAAATTTCGCATACACGTTGTCAGGGGTACAGAAAATGACATAGGGTCCTTTCATTCAGAATAAAAGTACAGTTACCGAGGTATAGGAAATTATTGACAAAATCTAGATTACGCGAGCGGAGCCGCGGCCAAAATACTTTGTAAAGTCAGTCATGCTTGTCTGATTAAACTCGATAGAATTGTTTACTTACTTGGCTAAATATTTATATTCTATCAC
Organism: Catocala nupta; assembly: GCA_963675205.1. Classification (NCBI taxonomy): domain Eukaryota; kingdom Metazoa; phylum Arthropoda; class Insecta; order Lepidoptera; family Erebidae; genus Catocala; species Catocala nupta. The sequence continues at coordinate 4,199,231 of OY776108.1, read as the reverse complement.
ATACACACAACACCATCTAGCCCAAACTAAGCAGAGCTTGTACTATGGGTACTAGACAATGGATAAACATACATATGTACTTATTTTTCGCAAATACATATTATACGTAGAAACACCTAGACCAAGACAAACATCCATGTCCATGCACACAAATGTTTGACTTATGCGGGAATCGAACCCGCGACAACGCGTGGCAGTCGGTCACACTAACAATTAGGCCATAGGATAAGCAAAAAAAAAATTACTATTTTAAACTAACGCAGTATATACCTGTCTCTCTTTTTCAGAGTAGAAAGAAAAAGGACAAAGACTCTCAACCAGCGAAACCTGGTGATCTTCGAAAACTTCTATCAAAAACTACCATTGAAGGATATCAGTGCTTAGAATGTGATATGTTCTTTAAGTAAGTACAAGTCAGAATATTTCAGGGCGCTTGAAATAACGATTGTTATTGACGACTGACCTACACATATGGAATGATTAAAAAAATAACTTTTAGAATTCGAAAAACCTTATATAACAGCTTTGTCTGTCTGTCTGACTGTTATACAACTTTCAACTCAAGAACCGTAATAGCTAGATACTCGCGGTCAACGCCATTCAACTCGGCATAGTCGATATAACCTCGAAATGACTATGACCTTTGACCTCTGACCTCAAGGTCACATGGTATCACGTGACCTTTGCATATTACTTGAACAATTTTTTCGAACTCTAAGTTTTACAGCAATTCATTGCCGATTCTCACTTCTTATCCTTTTGCAGGAATTCGCGGGCTCGTAAAAACCACGTGGACAGATATCATAGAGAAGGTTTACAATGTGATCACTGTAAGAAGAGATTTGTTAATAGAACTACTTTAACTACACATCTAAGGTGAGTACATAAATATACAGCGGTTCTGGTTAAACTAGGGGCATATAATAATACCGGGACACGGCGCAGCACACGCTGGAGGAGTGTCCGGCGTGGGTCGAGGAGCGCTGTGCCCTGGTCGCCGTGATTGGCCCCGACCTCTCGTTGCCGACCGTCGTATCTATGATAGTCGGTGACGACAGGTGCTGGTGTGCAATGAGATGAGAAGGAGGCGGCGGAGCGGGGGCGTGAGGAAGATCCTTACGCCCCGGACATCCGCCGCCGGAGGAGAGGGCGCAAGAGACGCGCTTATGTCGCTCTCCTGCCCCCCACCTAAGGGTTCTGGGTGGCAAGGCCTCAGGGGACCCTGCTACCCGTGAGTAAGAACCCATAGAGTTCCCGCGCGCCTTCTAACGTCGAAAGGGGAGAGCAGTGAAATGCTCTCCCCCGGGGACGAGAGGAGGTCGGGTCCCCTTGACCCGGCCGGCACCCATACGGGGGAGCCTGCTATGGATGAATCTTTTTAGACTCCCAACTGGCCCCCCCCATTGGGTGAGAGAGGGAACACCCCAGGTTTTTTTAGTGGGTATACCAGCACTCGGCTGGTGAGTCCCACACGCCCCGCCGGTGCCGTCCCCTAGCCGGCGGGTAGTGCATCAAGCATTTTTTCATGAGTACCAAAAAAAAAAAAAAAAAAGGGTGGCATATAATAATAATAATAATAAGCAGAAGGCAGTGATATTAGCAGAAGGCATTGATATTAAATACAGCACGCATTGTGAGGAGGTTCCTATCTCTGGAATCCTAACCACCGGCAGCTTGGACCCTGTTCCTGATGCCGGTGGGGTACCATATATTTTATATATTTAAATGTATTTTTATAGGTATATGAATATTTAAAAATGAAAAGTATATTGAAAATATTTGAATAAAGAGTATAATAATAATATTCTATCACATACACACAACATCATCTAGCCCAAACTAAGCAGAGCTTGTACTATGGGTACTAGACAATGGATAAACATACATATATACTTTTTATTTTTTGTAAACACATACATATTATACATAAAAACACCCAGACCAAGACAAACATCCATGTTCATGCACACAAATGTTTGACTTGTGCGGAAATCGAACCCGCGACCTCAGGTGTGGCAGTCGGTTACACTAACCACTACGCCATCGATATACAGAGTGTCCGGTAATTAATGGATAACCTTGAAATGTCTTATAGTAGAACTGAAGGCCGTTCAGAAAAAATGAAAAATTATATTAAAATAATTAAAAAAATATATATATTAAAAAGTGCAGGCTATATAGCATAGCATACTTTTGACTGTCTATCTATTAGTATAATTAATGTTAAATAATAAAACAACAAAAAACCGATGGATTTCATTAATTTATGGTCGTAGTATACAAGAAAGTTATACATGGTAATTAAAAAAGAAACACATATCTCAGGTAGTAGTTAGGATAGATTTTTTTACATATGTTTTCTGAACGGCCATCAGTTCCACTATAAGACATTTCCAGGTTATCCATTAATTACCGGACACCCCGTATATTACTCTCATGTAACAAAACAAAAAGGATTCAAAATCTATACTAAATACTAATATCATAAAGCTGAAGAGTTTGTTAATCGCATCAGGTTCGTATTGAAAAAATCTTTTAGTGTTGGATAGCCCAATTATCAAGGAAGGATATAAGCTATATCACATTACGCGCGACCCATCAATGAAAAATGTTGCAAAAACGGAGAAAATTCTCTTATGTGACGCAGACGAAGTTGCGCGATTCATCTAGTTCACAAATAAAACTTAATCCTAATTAATCAAAAGTAGGATAGACTATGTTAGTAACAGTCGGGCACGCCACGATCGTGGCGGTAAGTCCCGTGTTTGAGGAGTGGCTGGAGAGGCGGCATGGCGCCCTCACCTTCCGGCTGACACAGGTATTGACTGGCCACGGTTGCTTTGGCCAGTTCCTGGGTCGTATACGCCGGCAAGAGTCGCCCGGTTGTCACCACTGCGGCGACTGCCGCGACGTTGTTGTGGACACGGCGCTGCATGCCCGGATTGCCATGCCTGGGCATCGCAGCGTCGTGAATTGATCGCGGCAGTCGGATCGGTTGCCCTCTCGCTCCCGGCCGTAGTTCAGTCTATGGTCCGGAGCGAGAGGTCGTGGAACGCCGTCGCCTCCTTCTGTGAGGAAGTGATTTCTATCAAGGAGGCGGCGGAGCGGGAGAAATAGCGTTTAAACCCTCTCCCCAACCGCAGAGCCGGGCGCCAGAGGGTGCGAGATGACCTCCAGCCACCCTGAGGTTTGACCTGGGGATGGTGTGCCTTGTGGGCCTGCCCGCCATCCATTCAGCACCAGGACCGAGGGGCACCGTGCGTTTTCCCACGCGCGCCTCTGTTTCGAGTCCGTCTCCCCTCTAGCTCTAAAAAGTTTTAGTAACAGTATTTTTTAAATAAAAATGTAACATACGTCACTAACATCGGTGATAATATAGCTTTCTAATTGCGAAATAATTTTTAAAATCGATTAAGTTGTTTTATAGCAGCGGTAGCTCAGTGGGGAGACCAACAGACTGCAATGCAGAGGGTCTCAGGTTCGAACCCACGTCGCGCACCTCTGGCTTTTGGAAGTTATATGACTTTTCGAAATGATGTGCGTATTGATTGACAATTATCGCCTGCTCCGTGCCTCGGAGAGCACGTTAAGGCGTCGGTCCCGGCTGCCATGAACATCTATGGCAGTCGTTAAGTCAATAAGGGAAGTCAATGCCCTCTAATATTGTGACACTGGTTTAGCCTTAGGGTATCGTTAGCCTTTGGGTTGCGGAGGTCAGATGGCAGTCGCTCCGTGTAAACACTGATATCCAGTCAAATCCGGCTAGACTAGAAAGCCGACCCAAAGTGACTTGGGAATAATAAAGGCTAGGGAGAAAATTGAGTTGTTTTTGAGTTTAATTAATTAAGTTAAATAAAAAACAAACAATAAATCTAATCTGTAACCTAGCCCTTCTCTAGTTTCGATTTTTTTAATGTCATCCAGTTTCTAAGACTGGAGATAAATCCGATAAGTGCAACTACCGCCCGATATCATTAGCTACAACCATAGCTAAGGTGCTGGATGGCCTGCTTGAGAGACAGCTTAAAGAATACCAAAATTTAAACGACGCACAGTTCGGTTTTAGACCAGGACTTTCGACAGAATGTGCGGTTATGTCTCTCAAGCAGACCGTCAGGTATTACACAGATAGGAGCACGCCTGTGTATGCAGCCTTTCTTGATCTCTCCAGGGCTTTTGACCTGGTTAGGTATGATATTCTCTGGCGTAAATAGAAGTATACAGGTGTACCGGGTGAGAAAATTAATATTTTTAAATATTGGTACGACCATCAAACTAACCGGGTCAAATGGTTTGGTGAACTTTCTGACGAGTACGGGTTGGAGTGCGGAGTGAAGCAGGGGGTGTTAACATCTCCTTCGCTCTTCAACTTGTACGTGAACGGGCTAATTGTTGAGCTGAGCGACACCGGAGTAGGATGCTCGATTGATGGTCACTGTATCAACAGTGTTAGTTATGCAGATGATATGATGTTGCTCAGCCCATCAATAGCCGCGCTCAGGAAGCTGTTAGGCGTATGTGAGGAGTATGCGAGGGTACACGGTCTCCTGTACAATGTTCAGAAGAGCGAGCTCCTGGTATTTCAAGCCAGGGGTCGTAAACTGGGGGATGTGGCACCTGTGCTGCTTAATGCTGTCGCTCTTCGAAGAGTGAGTGAATTTAAAAACCTAGGCCATGTGGTCAACGAGGGTTTAAAAGATGATGGAGATATAGAAAGGGAGAGGAGGGCGATGGCGGTCCGCTGTAACATGTTGGCACGCAGATTTGCGAGGTGCAGTTTTGAGGTGAAAATCACTCTGTTTAAAGCATTCTGCCAAACTCTCTACACCTGCAATCTGTGGGTCAACTACACGCAGCGGGCCATCAACGCTCTCCGAATACAATATAATAACGCGTGCAGGGTACTGGCGGGGCTCCTGCGCTGCTGTAGTGCGTCTGCGCAGAGCCTGAAATAAAGAGATTTTATTTTATTTTATTTATTTATACTATTTCTGTAAAAATTATCCCAAGCCCGAACGAATACGCAACACCAAGATTAATTGTAAATCTCACCACCCGCGCAAGTCGCTCAACTTGTATCTTTTAGCTTGTACAAGTATTTATTTACCATATACGTTGTCCACAGACTTCACGAAGGCCCTCTACCCCGTGAAGAATGTCCCATCTGCCACAAAATGGTTCGTGTAATCCAGCTGAAATATCACATACAACGTCACGAGAACAAGAATCGAATCGAATGCGTGGACTGCAACAAAATATTCTCTCATCTCGCTACGTATCAAGCGCACATGAAGTATTCGAGAGCGCACGCGTCTGATCAGGTGTTCAAGTAAGTTTGATAATGCGGTAAGGTGTTACCGCCTTAAAACTCGCCATTTACCATGCACATATTACGTGTGTGAGTAGTCTGTATGCCTCTGATTAGGACTTTAAGTAGGTTTAAAAACGCGGTAAACTGTTACCGCCTCATACTTCGCTATTTACCAAGCACACATGAAGTATTCGATAGGCACACGCCTCTGACCGGGTATTCAAGTAATTTTGATAATGCGGTAAGGTGTTACCGCCTCATATCACGTCATTTACCAGGCGTATATGATGTATTACAAAAGCGCATCACTTTGCCTAAGCCTTAAGTAGGTTTAAGAACGTGGTAAACTGTTACTGCCTCATATTTCGCTATTTACCAATCACACATGAAGTGTTCGAGAGCGCACGCGTCTGACCAGGTGTTCAAGTGACTTTGATGATGCGGTAAGGTGTTACCGCCTTACGTATCGCTATTTACCAACACAAATGACGTATAGTAAACCGCATGATCTAACTAGGCCTTTCGGAGACCGCCTCGACTGTTGAAGTCGGGCCCTTGTATAAATACGTAGTCGCTGTGTAAACTTCACATGTGCGATTCAGAATTGTATGGTAATTATCTGCAACTAAGGATTTCTTGACTTAAAAGCTCAATAACACTTTGCTCGGCCCTATATCGAACCCGACACCAAGCACAGCAGTCGTATTCACCACCGCTGCACCGAACTCAATCTATTAAATATTATTTTGTTCCAGGTTTCCTTGCCCAATGTGCAATAAAGGTTACCCAACGAAAGAGGCGATGCAAGATCATTTCAACTATCAACATCTAGGGAAGACTTCACATAAGTGTCCTATATGTAATAAGGTAACTATAAATAATAACATTGTTACGTGCTGTGGGTTCGAGGGATAAGAATTTAAACAATACTAAAACACGATTTATTCTAGCACACAAATAATTTAAAACACAACACACACTATCCTACACTGTTCCACTGTAACTGTTTTAAACTCTGTGGTATTTTCACTTCCGTTCGCTTCGATGAATACTTGACTGCTTACAATTGTAAACTGACTTGGCATCATCATCAGGGGTTCTTCTCGTAGACTCCTACGGGGTCTTGGGGTAACCAGACCAGGCCGTGGGCCTGTCTTGGTGAGGGTCGTCGCCGCCTGCTAATACAGGCGGGTCACTAGGGTGGGTCCGTGCAGGCCCGTTGGTCAGTCCGGGTCGTCAGAGCCGGTGGGTAGCGCACCTAACGAGTTCCAGCCCGCACGGATGAGTCCCGCGGGCGACCAGCGTGCCAGCAGCGCTCGGGTCGTGTCCGATGGGTTCGTCTTGCGCTTGGCGAGGTCGAGCTCCTCGGTAAAGGTTTCCCGGGGAGCGCCCGTCAGCCAGTGTCAGGGGGAGCGTTGGTGTAGGTCCGGTGAGGGTTGCCACGGAGACGAGGTCTCGCGGCAGGGCCATCCTGTCCGGCGGTCGCCGATGGTAAGGCGCAAGCTCCCGCAGATGGCGGGCGTGCGATCCGTCGGCGCGCACGAACAGATCGGTGCTCAGGCGTCTCACGAAGTCGTCCAAGCTCTCCATGCTCAGGTCCCTGGATATCTTTTCCTGTTCCGCACGAAGCGAGTGGCGTCGGCGATGGTGCGGAGCGCGAATGACTGCTGCGCACGCAACCGGCGGCGATTCGTCTCAGAGGTGATGTACACCTTGTGCACGCCGAGCTTTGCGCGGAGCGGCAGTCGGGACGATAGCACGGGGCGCAGGAGAACGCGCGCAGTGCGCGTTTGGACGACTACGTTATTGACGTGGGGCTTCATGGAGAGAACGCGGTCGATGGTCACGCCGAGGTATTTCACCGTCGCGGACCACTCGATGTTCTCTTCCATGAGCTTCAACTGTGGCAGGGTTATGCTGCCCAAGGAGATCGCCTGACTCTTCGCCACGTTGACCGTTAGTCACCAGTCCTTCAACCAGCTAGGAAATGCGTCTAGGGTGCGCTGCATCTTGGTCACCGCGTGGACTCCGTTCATCGATGTCGAGATGTAGGCGGCGTCGTCGGCGTACAGCGCGAGCTTAAACTGACATGGCAGTACGCGTGAGCTCCATTTACACGTGATTCAAGCGTTTTTGGAAATTTCTAGAAGCGCCATACGATCAAAACAGTACGAGGAAGTTCTAGCGCTCTCTCTACTCTTCGCGTACTGTTAAGCTACTTAGTATACTGTACTGTAATAAATTAATAGCTAAGCGCTTCCCCACAATGCTGAGAGATGGCACTGGCTGTAACAATATCATGTCAGTCCCATTCGTACCACCGGATGAGAATCTTCTACCTGGAAACATATTATCATGGCCGGTCTGGAAGTCACTAAAAAGACTTCGGACTCAGGTCGGTCGATGAAATTATGAGAAAACATATTCAGGTGAAGTTTCGTAGACGAGCGACCAATCTGGGTTATTTCTGTGGTGCAACCCAAAACATGTCGCACCTTATATTGTGCCCTGCGAGCCCTAACAACTACAAGCATGAGGGCTTGATGTTTCAGAAGATGCCATCAAGGTGGCTGCGTTCTGGGCCGCAACTATATAATCTATACTAAAATTATAAAGCTGAAGGGTTTGTTTGTTTGTTTGCTTGAACTCGCTAATCTCAGAAACTACTGGTTCGATTTTAAAAATTATTTTAATGTTAGATAGCCCATTTATCGAGGAAGGCTATAGGCTATATAACATCACGCTACGACCAATAGGAGCGTATCAGCAATGAAAAATGTTGCAAGAATGGGAAAATTTACTTATGTGAAGCAGACGAGGTTGCGCGGGGTCAGCTAGTATTTAATAATAATATTCTATCACATATACACAACACCATCTAGCCCAAACTAAGCAGAGTGCTTGTATTATGGGTAACAATGGATAAACATACATATATACTTTTTTTTAAAAACACATACATATTATACATAGAAACACCCAGACTAAGACAAACATCCGTGTCTCTGCATACAAATATTTGACTTGTGCGAGAATCGAACCCTGCGTGGCAGTCGGTTACACTAACCACTACGCCATCGAGGCCGCCAAAATTATTAATATTGTGCCCTGAGTGTCCCAACAACTACTCGCATGGAGGACTTGATGATTGCTTTAGACGTTGTCATCAAGGTGGCTGCGTTCTGGGCCGCAACTATATAATATTGAGCAATGATTGCAACCGAAACGCTAAGACACAGAAAACCGGCGTGAAATAGCGCTTGCGTTGTGTTTCGTCGAGTAAGTGAGGTTACCGGAGGCCCACCCCCCATACCTTTTGGTAGCGCAAATTTAAGAGGCTGTCAACGCACTTTTGACTCCTCTGGTGTCGCTTACCATCAGGCGATCCGTCTGCTCGTTTGCCACCTATACAATAAGAAAAAGAAAACAAAAATACAAAGAAATATAATAATATCACCCCTTATATAAACTAGGGTAGTTTAGCTAACCTAACCATGTAACTTTGACGTTCATAAGTGTTACTTTGTGACACACATGAATAAAATAATAGTTTTACAAAAAACTAAAATACACGCTTTATTAAAAAAGTAGAAAATAATTTAATAATTTTAATGTAAATAAAGCGTGGGGTTTTATCAAAATATCTTAGAAAGCACCTCACGCTTTTTTACTTTTTTTAATAAAGCGTTTTTTTTCTTAATTATTGTATTGTCATCGGTCCTCGATAAGTGTGCAGTTTCAAATCAATCCGTCGGTTTGAAAGAGGTGAAAATCACGTTCAAAGATTCCGTTACATAGACTCATAGATACATAGATTCATAGTTACAAACCAAGCAAATAAAAGCGTGTTAAAAAAAATTATGACTAGCTTTTACCCACGGCTTTGCTCGCGTAGAAGTAGGTTAAGTTAGTAACAGTACTTCTTAGCCTATGTTACTCGCTGATAATATAGCTTTCTAATGGTGAAATAATTTTTATATCGGTTCAGTAGTTTCTGAGTTAAATCCTTACAAACTAACAACCATCAAATCCTTGCTCGTTATAATATTATTATTCATTATATCTTTTGTCTCTTTCCAGCCTATAGCGTCCCGAGCAAACGTAGAGAAACACATGATGCGGGTTCATAGAGAAAAGAAAGAAAAGCCAAGAAATCATGTCTGCCAAGTTTGTGGGAAGGCGTTTACAGTAAGTAGACAATTATTTACCTTTTGACCCCCACAGTCATGTATACATGACAAAGCAAAATGTGTCCAGCACGCTACGGTCATGACTACATGACAGACATATTTGTGTTGTTAATTATGTAGCTAGACTCATCCCAATTTATATTATGTGAAGTGATTACTATTTATTTCATCCATATTAGCATATGATCGCAAAACGAAGTAGGTGTTAAGACTGCGCCGAGCGAAATGTGCCAAAACAGGCGGTCACAGTTAAGTGGATAAAATCAACACTTTTTGTTTAATACAAGTATAAAAAATACATTTACCATAACAATGAATGTGTTTACAATTACTATGTGTAAAAAACTTAAAATAATTAATATTTCCGCCTACAAAATTACGTAAATTTGCACGAAAAATGCAAAAACGTAAGCTCGTGTTACGTGATTTTTAGATTATAACAGTAGAAATCTATCCTATTTTACAGCTTAAACGAAACATAAATACTATATATATTACAATTTGTCCGTCTCAAATATTTAAGTTATTGGTTGACAATAAAGATACATATTTATCAAAAAAGCACTTCATATCCTCCATACAATGTTACTATGGCGGCCGCGCGCCGATTTAAATATCGAGCTCTGTCATTCAGTCCAAACGCATCTTACGCTCGGCGTCTTAATGGATGTCCGCCACAGTGTAACCTACGTCTTTGCTTACATATTTACTTCAGAAAATTGAATATAGTTGTGCTCCCTCATAATAGAATAATAATAATATCGGCTCTGTATATAAATTGTCCCACTGCTGGGCACGGGCCTCTTCTCATTGTAGGTTATACCATAGCTGGTTCAGTGCGGGTTGGCAGACTTCACATATCTTCGAGAACATTATTGAGAACTCTCAGACATGCAGGTTGCCTCACGATGTTTTCCTTCACCGTTAAAGCGAGCGATAATTAAATATTAAACTGTCAATGCTTGGAATGCCAGATATTTAAAAGCTTATTGTGTGCGGCCGCCGGCGTGTTGCTGCGACTCAATTGATTACTACGCACATAACTTTAAACATTTAGCGTTGGAATCGAACTTTAGACCTCTGCCTGGCAGCCCAAAGCTCTCCCATTAGGCTATAGTTACCTCTAGTATCATCATCTCAGCCGAAAGACGTCCACTGCTTGACATAGGCTTTCCACACAGACGTGTCTTTGGCCACCCGCATGTTGCCTCTCGCATGTAATACATATAATTTTAATGGTCATATCAAATACATTTTCTTTATTTCAGGATAAGAAAGCACTGACGCAACACGAAGTGATCCACTCCGGGGAGAGACCTCTAACCTGCGATATATGCCAACAGACATTCAAACAAAAAGCTTCCTTATATACACACAAGAAAAGAGTACATAAGGTGTTCCCAACTAAACGACTCGTTGAATATATGGACTCGAAACCGTAACGGCAGTCACCATCTCCATGACAAGAGAAAGAAAGAGTAAAACGTGTATAGTGGTCGTTACGCACAAAGTGTTCGGAACGACACTTTAGAAAAATTTCCCTATTATCGGTTTCCACACATTATGTTTCAGAATGAGTCGTTGCGCACTCAAATTCGATGTGTATTGGTCACGCATGAATTGTGCGAAACGACACTACAAAATAAAATATATTTTAACTGTCAATGCGCAAGCTTTTTTTACAGACGGGGTCGTTTCCGCTTAGTATGTATGCCAACAGACATTCAAACAAAAAGCTTCTGTTTATATAAAAACATAAGAAGAGAGTACGTAAGGTGTTTCCAGCAAAACGACTCGTTGAGTATCTATATACTCAACGAGTCGTTTCGCTGTTATGGTTTCAAGTATGGACTTGACAGTCTTAATCTCCATGACATGAGAGAGAGAGAATAATTGTATAGTGGTCGTTACGCACATATTGTGCGAAACGACACTCTATTAAAATATATATTTTATAGGTGTCGATTCGCACATATTTTATAGACAGGGTCGTTTGGACTCATATTAACTCTATGAGTGCGTGTAGGTATGTCATTTTGTTAACTAAAACTAAAATGTCCTATATTGTAGTTTTTGTGATACTTGTTTGCATAATATATTACTATAGAACGCTCTACGCGAATCTCATCCGCAATTGTCATTTTTTACTGATACCAAGGAATTGAAAACAAGGGTCATTTTGCGAAAGGAACATTTTACGGTTAAGACATTCTTAGAAAGGTACATTTTGCGACCTGCAGATATTTTAAGAAGTGAATATTCTGCGACTAAGCGCCCACATCCATATAATTTGAGTGCAAAACAAAGCGATCTGAAAAAGGAAGAGTGCGAATCGACATCTATAAATTATTATTCGTAAGTGTCGTTTCGCACAATTCGTGCGAATCTACTAATAAGTCTTACAGACGGGGTTGTTATCATCAAATCGTGTTTCGAATATCTAGTAACGATTCGAATGAAGGACATTGTAAAATATATCCAACGTGCAATTTTTTGTTTAGAATTATAAACTGTTAATATTTATATAAGACTTTCTTTCCCTTTACTTAGCTTCTGCCAGTTTCTGAAAGGTCAATCAACATTTCAAATCGATATAAGTCAAGAAATTATTGCAGCAATCCGTAATGAATCCAATGGCCCTGAAATACAAAAAGGAAGAGAGTGTCTTTAGTCATTACTTCTCCTTTTTAATTTTTTGTTAAATGAGTCTGCTGATAGCGTTGCCCATTGTACGGTTGTCCGTTTTCTGAATGTTTGTAAAATCCTCCGAGATACAAGAATTATTTCCATGAGGGATTTGTTTTTAAATAAAATAAAATTTCAAGTTAGCTCTTAAGACAAGAGTGAGAAACGGCAATGAATTGCCGTAAATCTTAGAGTTCGATAAAATGGTTCAAGTAATGTGCAAAGGTCACGTGATACCACGTGACCTTGAGGTCAAAGGTCATAGTCATTTCGGGGGTATATCGACTATGGTGAGTCGAATGGCGTTGACCGCGAGTCTCTAGCTCTTACGGTTCTTGAGTTGAAAGTTGTATAACAGACAGACGGACGGACAGAAATGTTGTATAAGAGATTTTTCGAACTCTAATAATGCTAAAATGAAATATGTTAATGACAAATATTATAAATACTAGGTTACATTGTATTATTATAAAGAATCAAGTGCTACTTATGATATTGTATAATAATTACATAATAAAATATATTTTTATTTACAATAAATAAATTAATTATTATGTATTGATTTTTATTTTTATTAATTACTCTTACCACCCCTGTATTAAAATGTCCCACTGCTGTGCAAGGGTCTCTTTTCAATGTGAAAAGGGTTAGACCATAGTCCACCACGCTGGCCCAGTGCGGGTTGGCAGACTTCACATATCTTCGAGAACATTATGGCAAGCTCTAAGACATGCAGGTTTACTCACGATGTTTTCCTTCACCGTTAAAGCGAGCGATAATTAACTTTTATATTACTTACGATTTAATATGCACGTTGCTTCGGTCGGCCTTGATGGCGTAGTGGTTAGTGTAACTGACTGCCACGCGTGAGATCGCGGGTTCGATTCCCGCACAAGTCAAACAATTTGTGTGCATGAACATGGATGTTTGTCTTGGTCTGGGTGTTTCTATGTATAAAATGTACGAACTTACAAAAAAAAATGTATATATGTATGTTTATCTATTGTCTAGTACCCATAGTACAAGCTCTACTTAGTTTGGGCTAGATAGTGTTGTTATTATTACTTCTAAAAGTCAGAAATGCGCGCCTTGACATCGAACTTGAGAGCTCTGCGTGGCAGTCTAACGGTTTCCCATTAACCATGACTTTAGATGTAACTACAATTTACAGAAGGCAATGTATATGTGAGAAAGATATATACATGCTCAGTAAGAAACAGTATCTCGTATCTTCTGTAATGTGGAAAACCGGTTTTCTCTAGGCATCTGTTATGGTTTGCCAAATACGAATCGGTATTTTTACTTTATTGAAAAATTTAACGGATAGCGGTTTAAGACTGCGCCGAGCGTAAGACGCGGTTGGACTGAATGACAGAGCTCGATATTCAAATCGGCGCGCGGCCGCCATAGTAAAATTGTATGGAGGATTTTAAGTGCTTTTTTGATAAATGTGTATTTTTATTGTCAACCAATAACTTAAATATTTGGAACGGACAAATTGTAATATAACTATTTATGTTTCGTTTAAGCACTAAAATAGGATAGATTTCTACTGTTATAATCTAAAAATCACGTAACACGAGCTTACGCTTTTGCATTTTTCGCGCAAATTTACGTAATTTTGTAGGTCAAAATATAAATTATAAGTTTTTACACGGAGTAATTGTAAACACATTCATTGTTATGGTAAATATATATTTTATATTTGTATTAAACAAAGTGTTGATTTTATCAACTTAACTGTGACCGCCTGTTTTGGCACATTTCGCATACAAATGTACTCTGTGCATTTCGCTCGGCGCAGTCTTAAGTGGTTGACTTGCTGCTAACTCTGAGCTCTTGTGTTGTGAATTCGATCGCCTCACAAGACAAATATTTGAGACAGCAAATAGTTGTGAATTCTGAGTGTACTTTATGTCCGCTTTTTCAATATTTGTAAAGTCCAGCGTGAGAGAGGGCTTATGCCAAGTGTGGGAAGGTGAGTTATCACAAAAAGGGCAATTGTTTTAGTTTTGCAGTATTTATAAGAAAATATGATTTGTATAAGAAGTGTCTCAAGAAATTGCCTTTAGAAAATGTGGAAAAATGTTAAGGTTAATTGAAATTAGTCGTCAATAGAAGCTGCTGCTATCTGCTTTTTTATTTTCAAGGTTGCTCAGGTAAATATTAATAATATCTAACTTATTTCTTTCTTTTCGACTAGAAAATGTTCTTCAAATTTCTAATGAGTGTCACACATATATATATTTAAGCAAAATGTTTTTTTAAATGAAATAAAATTCAATTATATAAAATTTTATTTAATTCAAACTTCAGTTTTCACATGCAATTTGGTTAAATATAGTAAATAAAATGTAACAATACTTATTAGTATTTAATACTATTTACATTTATTACTATTATAATATCTTAAATTACAGATTGTGGTTTCAAATAATAATAACCTAAATAATAATAAATTAACAAGGATGTTAAAGCCGCGAAACACTTGCATCCTTTTTAACATTTGCAACCTCATCCACGTTTTAATCAAATCAACAACGAAACTGATGTAATATGATGCAATAATATCAGACCTGTTTATAAACTGCATCTCACTCTTTACTCACATTGTAATAAAACTACTTTATTCATATTTTATCGCGGTATATTCTTTAACTCCAGAAATTGAGTTGACTGCCATTTAAGTCGCCTCGTGAACTTAGCTGCTAAAAATCTACCGAAACGAACGACGATTATTATTATAAAATAATTCAACAATAGTTTTTAAAGAATGAACCGCGAAGCCGTATAAAAAGTAAAGATTTCAATGGGTAACATCCGAGTAGTATTAGAAGTTGAACGCTGCGAATCGTGCGAGAGTACGTTTATTTTTGTTACACTCTATCCTTACCATTACATCGACACCACTATGCACTGTCTCTTTCCGACAATTCTCTATTTTGAATGTAGCGTAGTTATGCGTATATAGGGTGTCTAACTTGATGTGTAGCCGTGTGTACATATTATGAAAACCTTCTGCAAAAATTTATAACAGAACTGTGCTGACTAACAAATAGATCATCAAAACGAAAACGAACGGTTCTTTTGGCGTGTTCATGCGTGCTGGATTAAGGACCCATTTTTTAAATCCTTGCGAAATGAAATAAGACTTTTAGGGAATTTAGTACAAAAATAATTAAATGTGTCATTATTTCTTTTTAACTAATTCGCAGAGGTATCTAAGTAAAATATATTACAGGCGTATTTATGTATTTCTTCAGATAAATATATGTTTTGCAGATTCCTCAGTAAACTCATAAATGAATTGAGGGATCTAAATATACCGCCATAAATGTGTTATGTCATATTCAACGGATTTCGGAATTTCTTTATGAAAATATTCTTATAATATTTAAGAAAATCTTAACTAAATACTTAAGATAAAAATTATTAACCCAGAGATAGTACTTTCAGCAGCAAGACTAACGGCTTTATTACGGCACGAAGTTGTCTAATATAGTCAATTTCCTAACTGGCTGTTATTGAGAATTTTTAACAGAAAAATATATAACTATGTTGGCCTGACCCGGGATTCGAACCCGAGACCTCATGCACAGCAGTCGTATTTACTACCGCTGCGCCACGGAACTAAACTAAATTAACTACAAAAGAGAGAAGTCCTTCAAAAAAACTTCGACACGACTCATTGTTATAAAAAATATCAACAGTAGACTGTCTAATAATTGAAGTCTTACTCGTACGAGCACTAACAATACATTTAACCCGCACTCATCGCGGGACTATTTCACAGTTCAGCAAGGTCCTCTTTTCTCTTTGAGAAGGGTTAGGCAATTGTCCACCACATTGGGTCAGTGCAGTCTTCGCAAACATTACGGAGAACTCTAAAACCTTACATCCTCAAATTGACATCCTTGATAATTAGTAGTAACAATTTAAAACCACAATCTATATAGTTTTATAAACAGCTACATCAAAAGTGGTCCGCTTGCCGAAATTAAGGCACTTAATATGTATACACAAGTTTAGCCGGTAAGGATGTAATTACATCGAAAAGGATGTAACTACATCCAATTCAAAATTAACATTTGTAAAACTTTACAAACAATTTCATACAAAGAGGTTAACAGTGATTTCTTGTATACAAAAAATAATGACCTATAAGATTTATATAGAAGTTGATATTGTAATTGTAACCGTTCTAATTTAATAAATAAATATTGTAGCGTACTTTGAATCCCATTTTAATGCAGTATATTTTATTGATCGCCGACTAAACTTATAATAACCGTAACTTGAAAGGCAACAAAATCCGACACATTTCAAAAAATGATTTAGTAGTAAAATTTAACTATACATGTTACACATACCTACTTAAATTATATTCTTACTGTTTGACGCGGAGGGCACCACTAACTCCTTAGGTAATATATCAGCTGCTAGTTTGTAGACATGTACATATATAATTCTTAATATCTTATTGAAACTTAACAGGTCTATTTAATTTGTAACTTACACAATTTTGAACATAGTAAGTGCGCCCCTATCGGTAAACAGTTGCAATTTGTATCAGTGTTGTATCAACCGGTCCAAGTTACGCACGTGCCGTTTTTCAATGCTTACTATATTAATATAAAATTTAAACATTTTATCACAGAAATCTATGACAACTTACACTCATAATAAAAATAAGCTGAAATAAAGAAAATATTTTTCTAAATTTTATACAATTTTTAAATAAAATAAGCTACTGATCTGCAGTCATTTTTTTGATGTTAAATTATTGAGACAACAGATCTATACAAATTTTAGAATAGATTTATAATTATTTTAATTGACGTAAGTGGAGCAAATATAATATTGTCTTCTGTTTACGCGAATGTTATTCATTGAAATTAAACTACTATATACGGATTTTATCGCGTTGTTTATTTATCACTGTATTACAAAATTTTGAAAATATTACACTACTACTACTATTGATTTTATTTAACTAATTTATAAGCTAATGAAATTATTTAAACTATTAAATCTATTTATTTTTGGTTTACACTTTCCCCGACGTTTCGGTTGCTTTTCAGCAGCCATGGTCACGGGGAGAAAGTGTAAACCAAAAATAAATAGATTTAATAGTTTAAATAATTTCATTAGCTTATAAATTAGTTAAATAAAATCAATAGTAGTAGTAGTGTAATATTTTCAAAATTTTGTAATACAGTGATAAATAAACAACGCGATAAAATCCGTATATAGTAGTTTAATTTCAATGGAGCAAATATATTTAATTATTGTATTGTTAGTACTTACTTACACTGAATAAAGACATTGCTAGGCGTCTTTATAACGCGATTATCAACCTTACTTAAAAAATATCGCGTATGTTATGCGGAGTATAAAAAGATTTTAGTACAGTCTTTTGCAAAAAATATTGGGCACGTATTTCTTATATTTTCTTTTGTTCCACTAACTAATAACAAGGAAGATACAACGCGTTTAAATTTCGTGTTACGTCACTTGTCAGTACAAATTTTACAAAGGTGTGACGTCACAAGCCCCCACTCCCGAACTTTAATGCGTTATATCTTGGTAAATTTTTGTTTCGATAATACAAAATATAGGTGTCCAATATGTTTTGCTAATCTAAAAGATGGACTAATTAGAATTACTTATTTTTAACCCAGTCATCATGCCTATTGAGTAGTAGCTCTCAAGTCATTGTTGAACTTTTTTTAGAGCCCTTAGGAAGATAAAATCCAATTTCATTCTGGAATCTGTTATTTCAAATCAGCATTAAGCGTCTTATATATTTGAGTGATTCATAAGTAGGGCTGTATATAACTACCGATATCGCGATTTCAGTTCGAGCGATAACTTATATACTTCAAAAGAGGACATATATACAAGTTTATCGATTTATATCGAAAACAAATCAAATTTTATAACATATTTTATTAAGACCTCACATTGAAAATGTGAATTCAACAAAGCTGCGAGTGAAGGGTTGCTTATAACAATATGTTTTCTTAATATTTCGGACGAATTTCGACAACAAATATGAAAAAGGTTAATCTATACCAGAGGTTCCTAGAATTTTTGTTGTTTTGTTTTGTTTGTTTGTTTGGTTGAACGTGATAATCTCAGGAACTACTGGTTCGAATTGAAAAATTATTTTAGAGTGGGGTAGCTTATTTATCGAGGAAAGCTATAGTCTATATAACATCACGCTACGACCCACAAGGGCGGCGCAGTAACCACAAACGCGGGTTAAACCGCGGGCATAGCTAGTTTTTTTATATGTACAACTGTTATTTAATATGGGTAACTTTGACACTGAAGAATAAAATTACTTGTTATATTATATATAATGAAATACTAGATAGTGCCCGCGGCTTCCATCGCATAAATAAATGAAGGTTAGATTTGTATTTTTTTCTGGATGAAAGGTACCCTATGTTCTCTTTTATAATTTTAATTAGGGTAGTAGATAGACGCCTATATAAGAATGAACGGGTAGGCAGATAATTATGTATTACATGCTTCTAATAAATTCCGATCCGAGTATCAAATACCACAGTCTCTACGAGGCATATATCTCCAAAAATGTAAAAAATAATTAAACTTTTATCAAAGTTACCCATATTTTAACTTATATTTAATATTTAACATCTAATAAATATAATTAATATTTCATGTATTATTAACAACTTTGTACCTTATAATTTTTAAATGCAAAATTATATTTAGTGACGCTATAAGCACCTAAAGTATCATAAAATAACTAAAAACTAAACAAAAAATACAATAAAAGAATACATTTTTGGTTTTATAATTCTAAATTCATACATATTTTAGTATTACAGAGCCGTGTTATATAAAAAAATAATTGGGAAGAGAGGAATATACCACGCCCCCTCGGATTGCCACAACTACTGCAATAGAAAAAGCTTGATAATACCAAACGCCTCAGGATAGGGACAGCCGCGTCTTGGTATCTGGACGTATATAATAAAGTGTTATTTGGGAGTAAGCAGAAGACTAACCACGGCGTTACAGTCCTAATGCATGAGGATAGTATAAACTCAAGGTTTGCTTGGTGAAAAGGAATCAATATTTGGAGAATATTGTGTTACATGATACGCCCCTGTATTTCAATGTAACAGTATTAAAAGAACCTATTACTAAACTACCCGCAATGTTAAGAAAGTTAGTATCAACTGTCGCACTGCTGGGCACGGCCCTCCTCTAATGGTTCTAATCCATAGTACATTACGCTGGCTCAGTGCAGGTTGGCAGACTACATACATCTTCGAGAACATTTCATCACGGTGTTTTCATTCACCGTTAAAACGAGCGATTAATAACTATTCAATACGCACATAACTCCGAAAACTTAGAAGTAAGTGACATGGGGTTACAATAAAGAACTCAGAGTGGAAGGCACAATTTTTACATTTACCGGTAAAGCGAGCGATAATTAACTATTTAATACGCACATAACTTCGAAAAGTAAGAGGTAGGATTGATTGCCGTAGGATTGATCTTTAAGACCTTTGCGTGGAATCCAACACTCTCCCAGCCGTTAAACCGCTGCTCTATAAAATTTTATCTTTACCCATAAATATCAATAACAATGATTTAAACAATTCAAAAGTCAATAAACCAATTTTAAACAAATTAGTTTATTTTAATATTGTTTCGAATCAATTAAGTTACGGCTCTAAATTTACTAAAAGTTAAGGCCACGAAAGGTTGGACGAAATTTCTCGCATAGCATAACGAAAATATTTGTGGAGTTCAAATAATATTGCTCTCGGTTGAATAGATACGCATACTAACCACAAATATTTTCATCTGGCAACACCAACATTTAACTCAATACAAAGTTTGTCAAAATTTCTTTGCAAATATTAATATACAATAAGTTTATTTGCAATGTATTACATTTTGTAGCAATTCATCAAAGTTCTATTTAAAATTAGCTGCTTTTAGAAATCATATGACATTAATGGGATGATACCAAAATTTCGCTTCATATTATTATTTGGTCAAATGGCGAGCTAAAAACTACTAGTCGTATATATTTAATAGCTCACAAAGAATATAAATGCCATTTATGGCCAGTCCCACAACTAACAAGTAAAAATTATCCGAAAGATAAATCGCATGCTGTCTCACTCTTGTTAAGAAGAGAGATGGCAAGAATTTTATCTTATAGATAAATGCTATTTTGCGGTGGTGAAACAAGTCTTAATGTATTAAGGTGCTGATAGACTTGAGCATTCACTTGTAACAGAACATCAAGCATTCGTCCTTTTTAAATTGTCGAACTGAACAATTAACAGAGCCAAGCATAGAGCGAAACATAGCTACGAACATTGTCACGATCATTCTAGCGAACGATGGAATTTCGAAGCAAATTATAATATACGTACATACATACATAGATTCACGCCCGTTTCCCAGAGGGGTAGGCAGAGACTACGAATTTCCATTTGCTACGATCCTGACACACTTCTCTGGCTTCATTCACTTTCATAACATTCCTCATACATTCTCGCCGGTTTAAGGTAAATTATAATATATAATAATAATATTCTATAACATACACAAAACACCATCTAGCCCAAACTAAGCCGAGCTTGTACTATGGGTACTAGACGAAAAAAACACACATATATACTTTTTTTTTGTAAATACTTAAATATGATACATAGAAACACCCAGACCAAGACAAACATCCATGTTCACGCACACAAATGTTTGACTTGTGCGAGAATTGAACCCGCGACCTCAGGCGTGGCCGTCGGTTACACTAACCACTACGCCATCGAGGCTGACATTTACTGTCCTTTCGCTAGAATGCTCGGTAGAACGCTCGCTAGAATGCTCAATAAAACGCTCCCATTTACTTCTCTGTAATGTAACATTTGCTAGAATGCTTATTACAAGTGAAAGACTATTAGCATTTTTAAGGAGTCTGCCCTCTACACCATGATATGAGACATACCATGACCGTGCTAGGAACGTATCAGACACGAAAAGCAACACGAAAAACCCTGCTATAGGAACTGCTGGTCGGTGACGGAACGGTCTAGTGGGCATAGTCTTATACATTTCCTTACAAAGAATATTGTTTATTGCCTGACACGTGCCTAGCACGGTCGTGGTATGAGACGGGGTAGTGGACAGACTACTTTAGGTTAGAATGAAATGGCGAAATTCGCTTCAACGCTTTGAAGTCAAGCAATTTAGCTCCTGGAAAGCTCTCGAATATTCTAGTGTTATTTGAAACGTTTTAAACCCTATTGTACATATACTTATATTAATTATAATTGATACTCTTATTTGTTTGGTAAATATCATAATTGACTGTGTAGTTTTTTTATTGTCAGACTTTGCTTATGGATATAATTGAGCAGAGACTTGCCTATTCTTGAAGTCGTGAAAGTCAAAATGGTAGGGCTAGCGTTTATTACATATTGTTATTTTTATATAGCTACCAAATATTTGAAACGAAGCACGTCACTGCCCTATTGGTACCAATAGGGCAGTGACGTGCTCAGTTTCAGCATAAAACAAGCTAAATAAAATCATTTTAAAAGAGTGACCGTGAGTTTCTCGTAGGTTTCTTCTCATAGGCTCAACCCTTTGCCTGAATCTAGCAACTAACCTAAATGTAGCTTCAGTAACTTAGTAAACTTACTAACCCATATATTTTGACTTCATTAGTGTTACTTTGTGACCTAAATGAATAAATGATTTTTGAATTTGACTTTGACTTGACTATTTTGACATCTATTTGAAACTCATAGGATATACATAGCCTATTATTTCTAACTTGTCTTGCTTTGTAAACAAACAACTCGTTATAAAATAACTAGACATTGCCTGCGGCTTTGCTCGCGTTAAGATTTTGATAATAAATTTGTATCCATCGGGACCAGTACGTTTTTCTGCATGAAACATATGTACGAGCTATGTACTTTTGTGTACCCCTGACAATATGTATGCAAAATTTTATGATGGTCAGTCGAGTAGTTAAGGCGTGAAAGCGAAACAAACAAACTCACATAATAAATAGAGCGTTCTCTTAACAGAGATGACAAAAACAGAAAGACATTACATAGCGATGGGTCTTTATTTATTCTCTCTAGCTACCAGTACGCCATGTCGTTTTCTAAGTGAGACTTAACTCGAAATTGACAAGTTAGGCAATTTGAACTCTAATAATGTGTTATTTACGGTTCAAATTATCTAATTTCCAAATTTCGAGTTATGCCTCTAATTTATCAAGAGAACGATATGTGTTTACGAAATAAGACAAGTAAGAAAAATTTACTATAACGACTAATCAACATTTAACATTTAAAAAAGGAACTATTCCTTTAAAAGTCAAGCTACTTCCAGGACTATTCCTCCAGAATTTCCAGCAAAATTCTTAACCTACCCTCAATAATATCGCAAGCAAAACCGAAACAGTATCTATATTGATATTTATCTAAAAAATAGAGTAACAAATATATTTGTACAAAATAATATCAATACTAAGAACTGTTTGGACTACAGTTACCACAATTTTTCACCCTCGCCTCTAACTGCGATATCGTCTTCTGTAAATGCATGATCGTCGCATCTTTCTGCTTTAACTGCATTTTTAGTGTCGTGATGGAGTCTTCTAAGGCTCCATACACTGCTTGCACTTCTGGTTGGTAGCTTAACACTTGAGGCGGCTCATCCAAGCAGAAAAACTCTCGAACGGTTGGATGATTTGGGAGTTTACTCAAGATCGCGTTGACGAAAATCTGCAGGCCTCTGACTCGATCTTCCAAAAACGCCGGTTCGAAGTTATCTCGGAACCATCTTTTGCCTGGTAAAGGCAGCTGAATGTCCGGCTGCTCAGCTTTTATTCTGGAGTAGAGTCTTACAAAATCTGTATACCGACGGAAGACCAACCAAGATGTGTCCCGATTATCGTCTTCAACTTTCAATTTGTATATCGTAAACCGTGCTCTTTCCTCCATAATTTCGTAGCCGACTATCGGAATTTGCAAGCTCTCAAACTTTTTAATGTCCTCCGAATGTAAACTTAAATCAATGTTACTTATGCTATTTTGTATAGATTTGAAATCTCTGTAACTTTCGGTTAAGTTGCCCATGCTTTTGTAGTGGCTGCGGGGTTGAATGTTTCTTGTTCGGGGTTCGAATTCGTTATCCGACATGGCTGTATCGTTGTAATGTTTTTTGTATTTCACGTACCGTTTGACCGGTTCGTGGTTGTCTTCGCTAGATGTTGATGACATCTCGTTGTTCATGGCGTCCCGGTTCGTTTTGGAGTTTTGTACTATGTCCATTTTGTACTGCTGTTTGTCTGGAATTAAATAAGTATTATTAGCTTCAGAGTTTAAAGGTAGACGACGCTGGGGCGATCGCTCAGCGATTTCAACTAGCGTCGTGATTACGTCCATAAAGAAAATAGATTGTCTCCTGACCGAATTTCGATAACGCCAGTCAATCATTACGGGGACAAGACATTAGCGAGGAGTAGATAGTAAGGACACCTAGTTAAAGGCCCAACGTAACAGGGGATCTTCTTGATAGACAACCCTAACAGCACCTGGAAATTGAACCTTAGACCGTTGGCATAGCAGACGCATTCACTACTTCTATACTACCGAGGCAGCGTGATACTATACCATACAATTACAAACAATCATAAAAATAATAGTTGACGCGGCAAACGTTATTCTGTCATATAACTAATTCTGGAGGGACACCTTAATCACCTATACTTTACGATCTATTCTCGTACCTACCAAATACATGTACATAAAAATATTACATAAAAATCGGTCGAGCCCTTCTTAAGTGATGCTCCGTCATACAAGTGGCAATTGATTTTTACTCATATAGATAGACAAGCTGACTCGGCAAACGTTGTTCTGCCATATATATTATTTCTTAGCGAAATTAAATATACTTTACGACCTATTCTCATATTTACCAAATATACATGACACATTTCAAGGTCGAGCCGTTTCGGAGGTGTGCGACTACAAACACAGGAGATTTTTATATATGAGACGTATAGGATCAAAGGCTGCAAAAGTCCAAACTACTCAAAAATTTACTGAGTATATTGCCATCTCGAGAATTTTGTGTTGAATCTATTGAGTTATAATATAATTCAGTAACGAATACAGCAAGTCTAGAAAAATCCTGTTTAAAAATTTGCATTGGGATCAAAGGCTGAAAAGACTACCATGTTAGAATTAAAAACGACAAAATGACAAACCAACCAATCAGCGCTTGAATTTGAAAAAGCAAGATGGCAATTTCTATTAAATCACCTTATACAAAACTGCAATGCGCCTACAGTGAGGAACACAAACTGCAATAAACAGATGTTAGTATCAAAGGCTACAAAGTGATTTTGTTTTTTCTATTTTACAATATTGCAAAAGAATGACGAAGTTAATTAAAAACTAAAATATATCAATCATTCTACATGCTAAATTCAAAACATACGTTTCTTTCAGCTCCTAAAATTTTACCCCGTGACACTTAGCTGCCTTTGATTCTATTCCCCTCATATATAGATTTCGCCACCATATTAAAAACTAACGCTCTACTTTCATGAGAAAAATTAGCATTGTATGCATAAATAAAATAACAAAAAGATTTGCTTTCTTTAGAAAGTAATTTCGAGATAATTAATTTCGAATTGTATTAAAGAAATTATGATAATTAACGTAATATACTTTAATTACTGTTTATAATGAATATCTAATTAAGCAAATATTGTACTGGCATAGTATATCCGCCTTCAAGATAAGGCACGACGTATTTTTTCTTTTTTTTTCTAAACGACAAAATTGCGGGGTGGTTTATGTGATCGCCTCGCTACTGATACTGCGCCGTGTGTTGTAGGTTCGATCCTCATACGAGACAAAGAAACTATAAATAGTTATTCCAAGTCTGGGTGTCCTTCGTGTCCTTCGTTTGGATGATTGAGACGTCCACCAAAATACAGGAATTATTCCTAGATGTGAGTGTTGATTTCTAAAAAAAAATATTAATAGTCCACCACGCTGGCCCAGTGCGGGTTGGCAGACTTCACATGTCTTCGAGAACATTATGTAGAACTCTCAGACATGCAGGTTATCTCACGATGTATTCCGTCACCGTTTAAAATTAGCTCACTTTACATTTATACAACGACTACCGCGTTTAATATTACTGCGCCGCCCGCGTGGGTCGTAGCGTGATATAGCCTATAACCTTCCTCGGTAAATAGGCTATCCAACAGTAATGGAATTTTTCAAATAGAACCATTCGTTTCTGAGATTAGCGCGTTCTACCAAACAAACAAACAAACTCTTCAGCTTTATAATATTAGTATAGATAGTGTATAATTTTCGATATAAGTGGGCGTGGGCAATACTATGTTTAATTTAGATGTAGTGTTGGCATTGTGTGTCGGATGACAACTTAACGTCCAGAAACGTGATCTTTATACAGGGTGTCCGGTAATTAATGGATAACCTGGAAATGTCTTATAGTGGAACTGACTGCCGTTCAGAAAAAAAATTAAAAAATATCTATCCTAACTACTGACCTGACTACACCTGAGATATGTGTTTTTTTTTAATTACGATGTTTAACTTTCGTGTATACTACGACCATAAACGAATGAAATCCATCGGTTTTTTGTTGTTTTATTATTAAACACTAATTATTCTAATAGATAGACAGTAGAAAAGTATGCTATGCTTATATAGCTTGCACTTTTTAATATACATATATTTTTTTAATTTTAACTTTTTTTTCTATTTTTCTGAACGGCCTTCAGTTCTATTATAAGACATTTCAAGGTTACCAATAATTACCGGACACCCTGTATATAAAAATCTCGTGTCACGGTGTTAGTTGTCGCACTTCTCCGAAACGGCTCGACCGAATTTCATGAAATTTTTAATGTATATTTGGTAGGTATGATAATAGATCGTAAAGTATGTTTCATACCGCTAGTTGATTAGGCTGTCCGTATCCAATCCTTACAAATATCATAAACGCGAAAGTTTGTATGGATGTATGGATGTTTGTTACTCTTTCACGCAAAAACTACTGGACCGATTGCGATGAAATTTGGTATGTAGATAGCTGGAGACCTGTATTCACACATAGGCTAGGCTTTTTATCCCGATATTCCCACGTGAACGGGACTTACGCGGGTGCAACCGCGAGGAAAACCTAGTGAATTTACACAACCGCTCAAAAGTATTCAGCTACCCTTAAATAGGCTTATTGTAAAAGTTTAAATCAATGAAACAACTCTATATTCATTTTACAAAACACAATACAAATATATAACATATAAACGATAAACGATACAAACGATGAAAGTCAATAAAATGGTTTTAAAAAATGTATTGTTTGTAATATAAAGAAAATGCAGGTGGCCAAATACTTTTGAGCGTTAGTGTATATAATAATAATATAATAATATTCTACCACATACACACAACACTATCTAGCCCAAACTAAGCAGAGCTTGTACTATGGATACTAGACAATGGATAAACATACATATATATGGCAGGACAATTAATATTAATAATATATATTAATATAATATAATAATATAATATAATATTCTGTCACATACACACAACACCATCTAGCCCAAACTAAGCAGAGCTTGTACTAGACAATGGATAAACATACATATATACTTTTTTTTTGTAAATACATACATATTATACATGGAAACACCCAGACCAAGACAAACATCCATGTTCATGCACACAAATATTTGTCTTGTGCGGGAATCGAACCCGCGACCTCAGGCGTGGCAGTCGGTTACACTAAGCACTACGCCATCGAGGCCGACAATGACAATGGTTGGCGGTTTAACTAGTATCTAAGAGTAATTCGGCATCTATGATGTAAACGTTTGATTATACCTACATTTCACCAATTGGTTTTTATCAGTTTCATTTTGCAAGTGTCCATATATTTACAAAATGATAACGATTTAACATCAGACAAATCATATAATATATATCAGCCCTGTATTAAATTGTTTCCATTGTTGGGCATGGGCCTCTTCTCAATGTGAGAAGTGTTTGACCATAGTGCATCACAGTGCCAGTGCGGGTTGGCAGACTTCACATATCTTCGAGAACGTTATGGAAAACTCTCAGACATGCAGGTTTCCTCATGATGTTTTTCCTTCACCGTTAAAGCTATATAATTAACTATTCAATACGCACATAACTTGAAAAGTCAGAGATGGACACCTTGGGTTCGAACTCGAGACCTCTGCGTGTCAGTCCAACGGTATCCCACTAGACTATCGCTGCTCATATAATATTAACTAGATGTGCCCGTGGTTTCACCCGCATTTATTGTTACTGCGCCGCCCCCGTGGGTCGTAGCGTGATGTTATATAGCCTATAGCCTTCCTCGATAAATAGGCTATCCAACACTAAAAGAATTTTTCAATTCGAACCAGTAGTTCTTGAGATTAGCGAGTTCAAGCAAACAAACAAAGTCTTCAGCTTTATAATGTTAGTATAGATTTAAAAAGCTAATATATTAATTGCTAAACTAAACACTACAAAATCATAAACAATGTTGATTATTCTTTCGTTATCTTGATATAAGTAAGTTAAATGCTAAACCAATAAAACAATATTAAATGTCAGCTATTCGAAACTAGTTTTTATGACGTCCACTTTTAATATATTAATATGTAATATGCCATTCAATTCAACTGACTATTGCCAATGATGACATACGGATTGGAGACGTGATCGCTCTATGGACCTTACCAGATTGTTCAAGGTCAGTCAGGGACAATAGAATATTTTTTAGAGCTTGCTTCCTATCGCTGGTAACTTCTGTGTCTTGAGGGACTTTAAAAACATTCAAACAACGGACACAAAGAACGCTTAGACTTGGAACAACCATTTGTGGATCACACAAATTTTTGCCTCGCGTGGGTATCGAACCCACAACACGGCGCGGCGACCACTTAAACCTGTCAAGTTTGTCATTATCTTATTTTATCTTGTGTGGGGGCCAGTTAGTACAGACTAGCGACACTTCGACCCAGTGGGATCTTTTGTGTCGACTTCCCCAACAACGACTGCCATAGATGTTCATGGCAGCCGGGACCGACGGCTTGACGTGCTCTCCGAGGCACGGAGCAAGCGATAATTGTCAATCAATACGCACATAATTTCGAAAAGTCATATAACTTCCGAAAGTCAGAGGTGCGCGACGTGGGTTCGAACCCGAGACCCTCTGCATTGCAGTCTGTTAGTCTCCCACTGAGCTATCGCTGCTAAGTTTGTCATTAAGACACAGGGTTGAAATTGAATCAGAAATGAGGACATCGTCAGGAAAAGAAGTTGCTAAAGTGGCAGTAGGTTGAAGCAAAAAGGTTCTGGAGTAGCGATCACGCAACGAAAGACATAGCAGGGAAAGACTTCAGAGCTTATCTTGTGGAGACAAGTAAGGCTGTCGACCTGGTAAGGGTCGCGGGAAGCAGTTGGATGCGGCAAACCCAAGATAGGGCTATGTTGACCTTGGGGAAAGCCCGTGTCCAGCAGTGCATGTTTTTCGGCTGGGACGATAAGTTTACTATTTGTAATAATATGGTCTATTAGCATTGTGAGAATTGGGTCTACATTATGAGTTTAAGTCAAGCAGGTTTAGGCTGGACCAGTGGCGTGGTGGTTAAAGTTGACCTTGCCATTGCTACTGCACCCAGTTTTGTGGATTTGATCATCAACATGGAACTACAAATAATAATAAATAAGTTGCTCTGATTCTGGATATACCGTGTGCCCATTGTTAATATGTTTGTCAATTACTAAAGCAATTCAATTCCCAGGTCAGGCAAGGTGTCATCGAAATACACAGTAATCTTCCAGAGAAATCAGAAATTTTGCAGCATATGGTTACTTTGCGATAAACAATATTTTTCTACTAATAGATAGTGCAAGTAATTCATTTTACTTTTGTTTTAATTTATTTTGTTTTTACAGATTACATTTTTGTATATTAATATTAATATCAGCCCTGTATTAAACAGTCTCACTGGTGGCCATGGGCCTCTTCTCAGTATGAGAAGAGTTAGGCCATAGTCCACCACATTAGCCTAGAGTGGATTAGCAAACTTCACATATCTTTGAGAACATTATGGAAAGCTCTCAGACATGCAGGTTTCCTCACAATGTTTTATTGGAATAGAATAATTGTAAATATTAAACTACCATAAATCATGTATTGAAATTGTCAAATATTGTAATGTTTTATATTAATTATGTGTATTTACAATTACAATATGTATGCTGTTGGTATACCAATAAAATAAATTAAATAAACTAGACTTGATTCCATTATCTATATCAGCTATTAAATTGATAATTACTTTACAGCTGTTACGTAATTATTTACATACTTTAATTACATTTTAGTTAATCACTTCATAACTACTTAATATGTGTAAATAGCACAAAGTTTTACTTAAATAAATGTTAAATAAATGAATAATGTAGATGTTAGGGGTCATTTCATCTAATATATGTAGGCCTATTCTTATGCTTTTATATCTGTGAAAGGATAGGCAGAAGTGAATACACCCACTTGTTTAATAACTATGATTTATATACTATATAAGGGATGAAACTATTACGAAATTACTATAGATAGTAATTTGGTAACAGAACCTAGCACATACTGTCTGTATCAAAATACAAGTAATATGAACGTAAATACGAAAATAATTATGGCATATTAATTAAATTAAATGCATTTTGTTAAGTTTTAAATTAGATTATCTGATAATAGTTATCACATTTCTGAAGGTAAGTATTTTTATGAGTCTAATTTTAATTAAATATATATTTTTAAAATAAGGTCCTATATTTTAAATTGATATTCAAACTTAATTAGTCGCTCGCGATTCATATTACCATAAGGTGCTGTCTATAAAATAAAGAAAACATTACAATACTATGGTCAAACATATATAAATAAAACCAGTACACAAGGATAATAGCATCACTGCTCTAATATTAAGTAATAGACAATACAGATATAACAGGAGACAACCTTCAAGCCAATTAAAATACAATACTTACTCCGCTTGTTGTAAATTCGCACTATACTTATAGCATATTGTCAACACACAATAAAGTTCTAATAAAAGGTTTATGTTTATCTATAGCACCATATTTTGTAACACAAATTGAGCAACGGTTAACATGGATCGTATATTTTCAAATCTATTTCGTCGAAGCCACAGTTATAAACAATAATTTCATAAAATTCAACGACGTCAATGAGTATTGTAAAATTGCTAATCGTATTCTGAGGTCTGACGTTTCGTTCCATTCGGATCATTTGAAAGTTTGTTATTGCGATTTCATACGTGACTTGCTTCCCTTTCGTTTATGGTTACACTTCTGCACAAGACAAAAAGAGAAAACAAATCGACGCTAGAAATAAAACGCCAACATAAATGGAACGTAGATCTACGTGTTGTTGCAAGCAGAAATCGGTCCGAAAACATCCTACATTATAGATCTTCATCATTTCTTCATCTTCGGGTTCGATTCCCGCACAAGTCAAACATTTGTGTGCATGAACATGGATGTTTGTCTTGGTCTGGGTGTTTGTATGTATAATATGTATGTATTTACAAAAAAAAAAAAAAAGTGTATATATGTATGTTTATCCATTGTCTAGTACCCATAGTACAAGCTCTGCTTAGTTTGGGCTAGATGGTGTTGTGTGTATGTGGTAGAATATTTATTTATTTGCAACCTACATCTATTGATTACTGGGTTTGGTTGTTAGTAATTTGTATGCATAAATATTCATATAAAATTGCAATTAATATTTTTGTCACAAAACTGATACATTAATATACTTATGGCCAGTCCTACAACTTACAAATAAAAGTTATCCGAAGGATAAATCGCATGCTGTCTCACTTTTGTAAGACAGCACACAGATGACGAGACTTTTATGTTATAGATAAATGCTATCTGGAGGTGGTAGGACAAAGCCTTATTTTATTAGTTAACAACAGGCGTAAAAGACAAAATCTTTCTTTTAGAATGGAAGCATAATTTTACCGTTGCGTTCATAAGATGCATAGGGTAAACATCTCGCAACTATGATATACCAAATAATATTTATTTTTATCATCATCTAAGTTTTAGCACAGCATTTAACGGAAAACATTCACATATTACGGTGGACTCCGACTGTCACTTTACTGAGAATTGACAATTTGACATTTTGACAGTTATTCATAAAAGATGTGACTGGAAAAATAGAGTCTTCGTTATTTACATAAAGTAAACATTTTTATCTTAATGTAACTGAAATTATAATTTAATTTAAGAATAAACCAAACAGAATGTTCTGTATTTGCTGTCTAGAAGGAAATGGTCCATACATCAAGCTTGTAAAATGCGTTCATGGGGATTATCTGGAGATTTTTACAATACCGGACGTAAGTATGAATGTAGTTCTCAGAGTTTGCATATAAAGAGGTCAGACACATCTATAGTAAGACCAGCGAGTTGAGATAAAAATGTAAACAAACTTTTTATTCCTCTTCTTTAATTAATGCCATTCTTTTGTATTTTCATTGTGATTTATTATTATTATTTTTTATTTAATTCATGTTATTATTATTGTCCTCATTTGTTCTGTTTTGTATTAAATGCCAAATTCCAGGGAGAGTGCTGTTGTCTGTAATACAGATAATAATTTATCTAGTTCAGACACAGATGCCATAAAGATATCTGAGATTATGTATAAAATTGAAAATGTATACTTGTTTAGTCATGTACTTCTGCTTTTTATGAAATAAATTATTATTAAAGGATTTTTGTCCTACTTTTTTAGCGACAACTCCCGCTCTAGGAGTTACAAAATTCGTAAATCACACATATAGAATACACAGTCTCCGAACAACTATGTGAATCATATAATTTGTCTTATGTAGGATTCCAATCCACAACTCTCGGCGTTGTGGCAGTGGCAAGG